>JAQFVV010012393.1:3600000-4219085 GCA_028023455.1 Epiperipatus broadwayi | reverse complement strand
GAGAGGTCTTGGATCTGAGAACACTGCACCTAGATCTTAGGATCTAATCCAACCTTCTAGATAACTATAAAGCTTTAAGATGAAAACAAAATAATGTCTTCAATTGAAGCTCATGGATCTGAACTCAGTTCAGCATCTATACTTTTTGGTGTCTTTGAATCTTTAATAACCACAGTCACCATAATTCTATTGGGCATGATTGGTATTAAACCACTAATCACATGATCATCTTTTTTATGCTTACACCATCTTTACACAGGCAAATCTCTCCAGATGGAAGCACCACTCAGTGCAAACTACAGTCATCAATGAAGGCAGGGATGTTTGGGCTTAAAATATATCTAGGGCCTACTCATCCAATATCCCCAGACTAGTTTCTAAGTTATGACTGATAATTGAAAAACCTTGTATCTGAGGACACTGCACTTAGATCTGCTGATCTAATGCAACTCTCCAGCAGCCACATTTCATCTTTTTAGCAAACTATAAAGCTTTTGAGTCCAAAATGAAAACAATGTTTTCAATTCAAGTTCATTTATTTGTATAGTCATACAGATCTGAACTCCATTTAGCATCCACACTTTTTGTCTGGTTCTTCAATAATCACAATCACCAAAAGTCTATTGGGCAGAATTGGTATTACACCACTACACATTGCATGATCACCATGCTTTATGCTTAGACAAGCTGTTTACCCAGGCAAAACTTTTCATATGGTAGCACCAATCAGTGCATTCCAGAGTAATAGGTAATATATGGCTGCTAGAGGATTGCATTAGGTTTTAAGATAGGTGCACCGCTCTCAGATCCAAGGTTCATTATTGATGAAAATGACAAGCTAGAAAATAGGATGAGTAGGCACTAGATGGGGATCTTATGCATGAACCTTCCTGAATCCATTGATTACTAACTCTTGCACTGAGTGGCCCTACTGTTTGGAGAGTTTTGCCTCTGTGTAAACAACTTATTTAAGTATAAATAGTGGTGATAATATGTTTAGGGGTTTAATACCAATTCTGCCCAGTGTATTTATGATAACTGGTTATTAAAGGACTACAGATGCCAAAAAGTATGGATGCTGAATTGAATTTAGATCTATATAACTATACCAGCTCATGAACTTGAAAATATTGTGCTTTCATTTTGGACTTATTTTTTATAGTTACTTAAAATATAGCTGCTGGAGAGTTGCATTAAATCCTAAGATCTAAATGTTAGTGCCCTCAGATCCAAGGCTTCTCACTGATAAAGCCACAATCTAAATTAGTCTAGGGATATTGAATGAATAGGCACTAGATAAGGATTTTATGCACAAAACTTCCTGCATCCATTGTTTACTCTGGCTTGCAATGAGTGACACTATAATATGGAAAGTTTTACCTTTATGTAAATGGCTTGAGTACGCGTAAAGAATGGTGATTATGTGATGTTTAGTGGTTTATATTTAAAACATGATATTATACTTTGAAAATAAAGTAAGCTAATAAACAATATTTTATTTGTTTTAATAAATTGTTCTATGGTGAGTATTAAGTAATAATTATTAGATTTCTTGTATTTTAATTGTGTGTGTGTGCATCAACATTTTGGTATTATAGCAATTCTTTATATTATACAATAGACATGAAGTAGTTGAATCTGTGCTGTAGAAATACTTATTTTATTAATTCAGATGAAAGATATACTTCATGATACATTATTGGAATGTACATTATAAACATTTTATTATTTATCATTTTTATATTCATTAATAAATGTTAATTCAGTTAAACAAACAAACTTGTTTCAGTGATTATTTCAATTAGTTATGCAAATCTATTAGCTAATAAAATTTTAGTATTTAATGATTATGTATTGATTTACCCCATTACATAAAATAATCCAGGAATCAAACAATTGGATAGGTGAGTGCTTATATCGGAAGAGGTTACTTTCTTTCTGTAAATTCAATATATCATTATTATTTGAGCTAGTTACATATATAATAATAGATTAAATAATTTATTATAGCTAGATATTGGTAACTGATTAGAAGATCATAATTATCTTATGTTATTTTGGACAAAATCCATATTTGAGCTAATTTAGTAATTTGTAAGGTAGAAGTATCTTAATTGTTTCAATGTAAACAAAGGCAACTATAATTGAATGTCATCATATTTTAAATTATTATGTATTTGATGCTTATTATTCGATTAGAAAGATAATTTTATGTTATAAAATTAGTAATGGTATGTATTGAAATTGATATTTGAATTATACTAACTAGCACAATATAGTTTGTTTAGATTTAAAACTTATAATATCCACACTTATTTGGTGTGTAATGTTTAGGCTTTGTCGATTTGAAGGATAATTTGTTACAATTTAACACTCATGTTAATATGGGTATTAAATAAAAATCTATATTTTGTGGTTATGATTTGGATCCCATAATTTGTAAGACTATTTGAAATGTTGGTTTTTGACTTTTATATCCTTATAGTTTGGGACAAGTCATGAGGTATGTTAGATAAGTTGATTTTGTATATTCTGTTTTGTTAGTTTTAGCATTATAAACATTTTATTCCTTTACAATTTGACACTCTACATTCATGGGGTATTTCGAAAGAACTTTGTCTTAAAATAGGCTGATGTACAGAAATCTGTAATACATAACAAAACTTCTTATCATAATCACCTTATATATTTTTATATCATTCCAATTTAGGTGTTGCAATTTGTGGTATGTATTGAATAAAAACAAGCCTTTTATACGATTTTTGTAAATATTTGGCATCTCTAGCTGAAGGCTTGAATGTGAGCTAATCAGTGGATCTTGCATACCTGACAGTCATTACCATTTTTATTCCATTATAATGAAATAAATATGTATGTGATTTAATCAAACATGGTGCAAATCATATGTATTTATATGAAATGCAGACTAACTACATGTATTAATGTGTGCATATGCAATAGTTGTTTACAGATAAGCATAGTACCTGTGAAGATTATGTAAACTGCTATATATGCATATATATTTTGTTAAAGAATAAAAGTATGTGTGTTTACAAGCTTTTATGTTGATATGCTAAAATACCCTAAAAATAAAGTTAGTATGCAGAAAAAAACTAATTACTGAAAATAACAACAGGCTAGTCTGCATGTTACGAAAATTTCATTTTATGCAAATTAGTAAAACTGATGAAAAGTCTGCATGAGAATTAAGAAAAAGGAAAAATAGTGTGTAAAAACTAGTGGAAAGATAAACCTGTAAAATTGAAGTTCTGAAAATAAAGAAGAGCTCATTGTCAAGAATATAATTGGACTATTGGTGAGATATGTGAGCAGTAGGGTGGTTACAGAAATTTAGAGTTACAAAACTATTGAGTTAAATAAATTTTACAAATATTAATTCTCTATAATTTCTTTCATCACCAATTAATTGTTTTTAAGAACTGTTTAAACAAAATTCAGTGCCCAAATAACTTTCTTGATGTTCAAAAAAAAAATTTGTTGCATATATGCTAAATAAATACATGCAAATATTGAATTTTATAGCTCTAATTACTTTCAAAAAACTATCTCAAAATATTTTAAAGATAGAATACTGCACTCATTTTTACAGAGAGAGAGAGAAAAAAAATAAAGTATCATCCACAAACATTAACATCATGATTTAATAGCTGGATTTCACATTAATATTCACGAGTGATGCAAGAAGTCAGCATTCACTCATAGAATAAAAGCAAATGAAGGTATTTAAAATGAAATGGTTTTTTATTTAATGATGGAAATTAAAAATGTTTAGATGGTTATAACATAGGAATAACAATAGATACATCAAAATAGTTTTTAATTGGTTTATGTGTAATCTTTCTTAAAATGAGATAGATAATAAAAAAATAAGGAATGGTGCTGGAATAATGATTTCATAGTAATGAGGAAGAAATAGTCTATTGTGGTATATAAACTGTATACAACAGAGTTTTGGATTTCATTTTAAAAAGAAACAATTTTACATAGGTGAGATTTATAAGGTAAGTAAGTATTTAATAAATAATTAGAATACATAATTGGTAATTGATACTTCATTTAAAAAGACAAAGCAAAACATTCCTTTTTACTAATTGTCTTCAAAGTTCTGGACTTGTTGTATAGAAAAATAATATTTAGGATTTGAGCTAACTACAGCTTAATGGATAACAAAATGTATGTAATAATAGACTCTTTACTTAATTAAAACACACCCCTCTATTTGAACTTCATACCTTCAATTATTGTGCCATTATGAAAATGACAATTTTTGTGTTCACATTTATCACTATTCTTTAAGCTTACTCAAGCTGTTTACACAGAAGCAAAATTCTCCATCTATTGATTAGTCTGGCTTGCACTAAGAGGTGTTACTGTGTGGAGAGTTTTGCCTCTGAGTAAATATCTTCTTGTGCATACTTTCATATTTACTGTGAAACTTGAGAGTCATCTAATGTTATTGTTGAAAATTCATAATAATAACAAGGAATAATTTTAGTTCCAAGACCAGACTGAATGTGGAATATAAGATATTACATTTTGCAATTTGTTACATGTTAATGAATTTCCTTTTAAAAATAACTTTCTGAATTAACAGAACACATGATCATCAAAGTGAATTTTTGATTAATAAATCTAACATCATGATGGGTATAGCTTTCATAATGACAATTAGCTTTATCATATAATTTTTCAAACTAAATAAATCGTTGGTCAAATAAAGCATATACATATATCAATAGTAACAATCAGTAAAATGATTAGCTTCATGATTTTCTAAAATAGTTTTTTCAGTATTTTTGAATATACATAACTGACATTTAAAAACTTCAATATTAATTACTGTCACAGTCTTCTCTTGCATGTTTGTTCTTGATGACTCTGGACAGACTGTTTCATATAGATATTATCTTGTATTACTTTTTATAGCAGTTGTGGTTTAATGTATGTAGTATTGAGAAGATTTTTCATTTACTGGACTTATTTCCTGATTATTTGAACTATTTCCTACATCAGTTTTAGAATGGGAATTGTAAGAAAAGTCTCTAACATGACTTCTTTGATGAAAATTTAAAATACTTGTTACAGATGTTTTAAAACTGCACAACTGGTTCAAATAAAGTTTTTTTCCTATGTGCATTTCTTCATGAATTACTACATTTGATTTTGCAGGTTTTATATTCAGACAAATAGCACTGGTGCAGCTGTTTCTGCATGAATTTTTTTATGAATTCTTGCATTTATAAGAATTTTTTCTATTAAGAATTTTTTGTGTATCTTAAGAGAATTTTTCACAGCAGTCTTGTAGCTGTACATATTCCATTGATGCTTTTCTCCCGTATGTTTACTCATGATTTTTTAAGGAACCTCTAAGCAGTTTCATAATCACAAATCACATTGATAAGGCTTTTCTCGAGTATGTTTAATCATGAGCTCTTAATGAATTTCTAGGAGCAGTTTCATAATCACATAATAAACCTTCTGTAGTGGCTTTATAATCACAAATTACAATGATAATGTTTTTTTTACTGTGCGAGAGTTTTTTTTTATTTAAATAAAAAACCTTTATTAACACAATAAATATTTACAATTTATACAAGTAATTAAACAAATGATAAATATGTTAGTTTTGTATACCAAAACCCAAAGAATTTGATATATTTCACTATTAAGACAAAAATTCTGCAGGCAATTAACTAGTTATCTTAAACTCGAGGAGATTGACTTGTATTACTGTACTAGAATGACATTCTAAGACATGCAATTCAAATGAGCAAAGCATGTAACAAAATGATTGATTAGCCCAAGGAATAAGCCACACATAAGAATTAAACCTTTATTCAAGACAAATGTTCATCAGATAATCTCACATAGTTATTTCACGACCACCCCGGATTCGATTTGTCTTCCTTGGCAAGTATCTTAGACATTGACTAAAATAAGTTTCCCGATCACTATAGAGTTTTTTCAGCCACTTGAATTTCTTGTCAAATATCATAGTACATCGTATATACCATATTGTCTTAAGGGTATGCACAGTCATCATTGTATTTGTCAATGTATTGACTAAGTAAAAGTTTTAAGTTTATGATTGGTCTGTGGAACACTTTAGCTCTTATCTACCTAAATGCCAAACATTTTTTGAATAGATGCTGAAAATTCTCAGTCTATTTGCTGTGCAAATAGACTGGATCTAAATTCATATGTAGTCTTTCATTTAGAACCTTAGTAGTTGGAAACAAGCCATTCACTAGTTTGAAAATAAATTTCAAATAGGATTGGGGTGCATATATAGAGTGGAACTTTTTCAACACATTTTTCTTTGATATATCCAACCATGCATTGCCATGACTTTTAAAATGATTCATTAAGTCTTTATATTTAATACTTTCCAAACTGGACACCTTCATATCATCCTGGAGATCCCTATAAGCAATGAACAGATCAGCTATAAAAGACCTTCCTTTACATCCTATTTCGTTAAAGGTGCCGTCAAGATCAACTGAAGGCCCAAGAAATTGACTTTTAATTAAGTTAATAAATGTACTTGCCTTGATGTAAGATATGTATAGCTCTGGATCAATCAGGCCAAGACCTCCTTTTTCTTTTGGCATCTGCAAGGTTGATATTGAGATCCATCTTGAAGCTCTACCCCAGACATATTTCTTTGCAATTTGGTTTATTCTGAGTATTTGTTTATTCTGAGTATTTTTGTTATGTAGGGTGTATAGTATGCTATAATCCCTGAAACAATGGAATTAAAAAATTGACGCTCTTGTAATTTCATATAATTTAAGTGATGAAAAATTACTTATTTTATCTTCAATTTTTTTAATAATTAATTTACTCAAGTAAGAGTTCATTTTGCCGCAAGGGGAGAACCCTGTGGAATGCCCCTCTTAGGGATAAAAAAAATCAGATCTCATAAAGTTTTTAAGAGATTCTACTATTTTTAATATAATTTTCAACTGCATTCGCCAACCATATGTGATCTGGGATTAAAAGACGGAAGGACTGAATCAAATATGTCTAATGGACCAGATCGAAAGCAGCCCTAAAATCTATTTAGATAGCATAATATTGGGTTAAGTTTAAATCCCTTGCATATTTAATAGCCTCATGAATTTTTAAGGCAGCATTTACTGCACGTCTACCCTTAATGGCATGGTGGAAAATGATATTCTAGTACTGATAAGGTGATGTAATTTTTTCAAGAGAATTCTAGCCAGAATCTTCAAATCATTATCTTCTACAGAAATATGTCTCAGTTCATCAATTGTTGGACTTTGCACTAATTTATCTTTTTTAATGCTAAAAATTACTCTGTTGCTAATAAAGGGCCACTCAATTCTCTCATAACACAACTGATTAAAAAATCACATTGCAAATCTGAGAGCATAGTCAAGTTGTTTATAAACAGAGGCTGGGATTGTGTCATTTGCCATTATTGATTGTACCTTGAGCATATTAATTTCGTCTTGAATATGCTGATTTGAAATATACTCTTTCTGTTCCCATTATGATAATACTGTTCTGATCAATGAAACCTGTACTTACACCGAATTTCATTTTTAAATTTTCAAATATGTAATTATCAACATAGATTCCAGAGGCAATGCCATCATCATCCTTGGTGATACTGTCAATACCCCTAAAGTCTGGGAATATATAATTTAGCATAGTTTATCATGGGTTTTGATAATTTATTCAACTTAGGAATTAATTTCCTGAGCCATATTGTACGAGCAGCTTGATGCATAAGTTGATATAAGCTGTTGTATTCATCTTGTAAACTATTTATCAATGGATGATTAGGTCTGAGGTCGGTAATATTGCGTAAGACTCTGAATTTCAGAGATTCTATTTTTCATTTGATTCATTGATAAAATATTCTGTGCATTCTTATAACATATTCTAGAGAGATCTTTTTTAATTTTAAACCAAGCAATACAGGGTGGTAGGCCTGAACATTTTGTATAATTAATGACAGTCAATATAACTGATAATTGGTCAATCGAGAGCAAAACTCCATCTCTAACGTTTCTCCTAATAGAAAATCTACATTGATTTGATAATAGTTATAAAGAACTAACTTTAAACAGAGGTGATCTGAAAAACCAATCAGAGATGTATTAATAGTTGACTCATTTAGCTTATACCCCGACACAAAGAAAAGGTCTATAAGAGATGAGAATCTGCTATTAAAGAAAGTATATGCATTATCTTGATATCTTTCATGCAATGAATTATAGTGAAATTTCTTTCATTTTATTTTGTAATGCAATAGGAAGAGATCGAAATGTACAATTAAAGTCACCACCCAGAATTATAATACCTGGTGTCTGTAAGAACTTATTTTGAACATTATGGATTATATTTGCAATATCATTACCCTTAGCTACAGAGTATACAGCAATCAGATAATGCAAGACTGCCTGATAAACAAAGGAAACTACAATATAGTTTGTTTGTAAAGACAATAACTGAATTTTTTCAATCTCTAAATGCATATATAATAAAACAGCTGCACCTTGAGCAGGCCTATCATTAGGTTTAAAAAGCAAAATATTCTGTTGAGATAATTTATCAATTATATAAACAAGTGCATTATGACTGAGAGATTTTGTGTGATTATCGGGATGTCTTCTTTTTATATATTTTCTTAATAATCCTTTTTCAGTAGCTTTATAATCTCAAAAATTACACTTGAAAGGCTTTTCTCCAGTGTGAATTCTAATATGGTTTTCTAAAATATTATTCAATGAAGCTTTGTAATGACACAAATTACACTTATAAGGCTTTTCTTTAGTGAGAGTTTTTATATGAACTGTTAAACCCCATTTTTTGGTGTGTTATAGTTACACATAGTACATTGATGATGTTTTATTTTAGTATTATAATGCTTCTTTCTAAGGTGAGTTTTGTTATGTCTTTCTAAATAACTTTTATTAGTAGTACTAGAACCATACATTACACTAATGACGAATTTGTTCATCATTGTTGTAAGGCTGTTCTGTAGGGTGTTAATGTCTATAAAAATTCCATTTTATATCTGTACTATAACTACAAAGTTGACATTGATATTTTTATTTTGACGTAATATGGTTGTAATATAACAGTACAAACATTTTTACAACCACACAAGCTACACTGATAGAACTTCTATTTGAGGGTTCGTGTCTTTTTAATGCTATTTTATAAACAACTCTTCAATGACACAAGTGGCAGGATTGTTTTTTTCCAGTGTGAATTCTTTTTCGAAAACAAACTGCAATAAACTCTTCAACATTTAATTTTATGTTTTTCTTTTACGAAAGATTATTTTAATAATTTTTTTAGATAAAATTATATGTGCCAATATCAATATTGGTGCAATAGATAATGCATTTAACTGATATTCACACTTTGTAAAATTATACTTTTGAAGAAGTTTTAATTTATTAAAAGAATGTGAGGCACTTGGAATTATCACAGGCAAAGAAATATGACTTAATCATCATTTCAAACATTCTCAATCTATTGCAGAATGGAGGGTGTCTCAGTTTAATCCAGTTTTCTGATCTATTTTCAACATCAGATCAACAAAATTTCATATTTCTTTCCATCTACCTCGCATGTAGTCTCTAGATCTTGTTTTCGATCCCTTCTACCATCTTGTTTTATGCCAATATACATCTCTCCATATTTTGTTGACTGATCAGAAGCCTCTATAGCTCTGTTGTTAAAAGCTGAAGTCTCAGGTCCACAAATAAGAACTGTTAATATACTGAAATTTTTTTTTTTTGCAAGGTATAGATATATTTCTTTGTAATACTAAGTTATTTCTATCAAAAACAATACTTTCAAGTTAAATTTTGATGATTCTTATTATTTATATTTTGATGTTAAATCAGGCAAGCATAACAAATGGGGATCACGTTATATTTCTATGTGTATTAATAAATTTTCAAGAGTTTTATTATGAATAATAAAGATATTAATAAGATAGTTAATAGTTGAACTGCTAGTTTGCTAGTTGAGTATAATAAGATCACTTAGATCTCTTCAAAAGTTTCGTATCTCCTGAGAGGTTATTATATATTTGAAGTCTTTATTTTGCAAGCACCTTACTATTCACATTATGTCAGAGATAATCCAAATACATTCTTCACCAGCACCCTTTCTTTATTTCCAGAACTATATTTTATTTTGACTTTTCAAGACGTTCTTTTTGTTTCACCTTTAAACATGTTTGACACTCATTCACAACATTGCACATTTGTCACACAGAGTTGACTTGCATTTTACAGCATTAGGCAACTGCTTTTGCAGACTGCTGAATTCTTCTACAGACCCATTATCACTGTTCTAATAGCATAACCAATGGAACATTATTACTTGGTAAAAATAAAATAACATCTACAGTTCTAAGGAAAAATATTAGATGGTTCATTTTTTTTACTATTGCAACCAGATGCCTAGATAACTATCTTGAAAAAAGATAATTGGCTTATGTTTAGCAAGAAATGTAGCTAAACTCCAAGCATATAGGATGATAGTCTATTCACTCAATCACAAATAATGATGAGCATACTAAGGATCATTATAAGATTAAAACTGATTGCTGATAATTTTGGCTCCAGTGGTTACATTTATTGCTCATTATATATATGTAACTTATGATGCTGGAGATGGCTAGAATATTTCTTAATTTAGACCTGTTATATTATTGAAGTCCAATAATGGCACTACTAGCAACATGGGTTTGAACTTATAGCCTTTAAAGGACATCACATTAACATCGAATCATAGCTTTGGAGTTTATGAAATTCATTTGCAATGTTGCACTACTAAGCTAACTTGGTGAAATGCATAAAGGAAAATTTAAACAAAAAAATATATGACAAGGAATAGTTTATTTTCAGTAATAATTGCATATAAATTTATCTTTACATCCCTTCAAATAATGGATGGTACAGCCTTTGACAAGGCATCTGCAGCTTTAGTTAACCACATTATCTTTTTTTATTAATTTAGATAAAATATATAAAAAATTTATTTTATTACCCAGATGCCCAATGAAGGTTTCAATTATTTATTTCAATATTAATACAAAAAGTTACCAATATTAGGTTGTTTTCTATTTCCTGGTGTCAGCCACTTGACGGTGCTATTTCTAGGTCACTTCCTAGAAATATACCGTTTACAATGGCCTACACCCAACCTAAGAGGCTTCTTTCTATGATAAACACAAAAAGAGCGCTCATGGGGGTGGCCTCAGCCAACCTAAGAGGCTTCTTTCTACAATAAAACAGAGAGTCCCTGCTAGCCGGTCTGGCTTTCATTCTATGCTAAAAGCACAGACAAATGACTTTATTGGCTGCTGTAGTTGGTTGTGTTATTAACTTTATCGTAATGCAAGATGACTGTTTTCTATTGAGTTTGGTGTGAGAGTATAATTACAACTCGTCTACAGAGAACCTTGGATTTTCACCAACCAAGAGAACAAGCTGGATTTAAAAGTGGTTTTAGTACAGTAGATCATATTCAGGTATTGAGAGAAGTTATAGAAAGGACAAATGAATATGAGTTGTCATTATGTTTTGGATTTGTAGATTATGAAAAGGCATTTGATTCTATAAACATTTCTTCAGTGATTAAAGCATTGGATCATCAAGGTATTGATCCAGGATATTGTCATATTTTAAAGAATATTTATAAAAATGCAACAGCAACAATTAGATTACATAATGATACTGGGAAAGTCAACATTGAGAAAGGTGTAAGACAAGGTGACTCCATATCTCCAAAACTTTTTACAGCAGTGCTGCAAGAAGTATTTTGTGGATTAAAATGGGAAACTAAAGGAGTGAAAGTAAATGGAGATTATTTAAGTCATTTAGATTTTGCAGATGATGTAGTTGTTTTTGCAAATAATGCTTTGGAGCTGCAGGAAATGTTGCAGGAGTTATCAGATGAAAGTAGGAAAGTAGGACTAAAGATAAATGTTAAAAAGACTAAAGTAATGTTTAATCGATTTGCTCAAAATATGAAAATAAAGATTGATTATGATGAATTAGAAGAAGTTAAGAGTTACAAATACCTTGGTCAGATTATTAATACAGATGGAAACATAATGGAGGAAATTAATCATAGAATTAAACTTGGTTGGTGTGCTTTTGGTAGAAATAACTTGATACTAAAAGGAAATATGCCTATGTGTTTGAAAAGAAAGGTTTTTAACAAATGTGTTTTACCAGTTCTTACTTATGAATCTGAGACTTGGACACTTAATAGAAGATCAATACAGAGACTTCAGACCACTCAAAGAAGTATGGAGAGATGTATGTTGGGAGTAACAAGAAGAGATCGAAACGCAATGTATGGGTAAGAGAACAAACAGGTGTTACTGACCTCATTGAAAAAATTAAAAGATTGAAGTGGAGTTGGGCTGGACATATTGCTAGAAGAGATGATAATAGATGGACAATTGAAATTTTAAACTGGATTCCAAGAGATTGTAAAAGACCCAGAAGGAGACCACATGTAAGATGGATGGATGAAATAAGAAAATGTGTAGGGGTGATGTGGAGAAGAGAAGCTAAAGATCGGAGAAGATGGATTAAACTTGGAGAGACCTTCATCCTGCAGTGGATTGATAATGGTTGATAATGATGATGATGAAACACTATTCAATGCTACTTTCTAGAGATTGAAATAAATCAAAAACTATAATACTAAATCTCTAAAAAAAATTAAAGTATGCTAAGCACTATTTAATGCTTTTTTCGAAAGACTAGGTAATAAAATAAAGTGATAATTAGAAAAATGATGGATGGGGGGGGGGGGAATGAACTGCACGACATATAAAAAAAAAATTTTCACTGACTTTCAACACTATTTCATGGAGTATCTATAAACAAAAAAACTAATTATCCTACTTTCCAAAATATAATACAAAATTTCATCAATATTTGAAAAATAAAAGACTTTCAACAGTAGTTTTTAATCTGCATATATTCCTTTATGATGAAAATGTCATGTGACAAAAGTACAGTAGTTCATAATTTTTACAGCAGGGACTTAGACTAAATAGAGCCTAAAAAAGTAAGTTTTCTTACATCCATTTTATTTATTAATCTTCGTGTAAAAAATACATTTATAGTTAGATATACTTTATTTATAGTTATATATACAGTAAAGACCGCTAGATGTACATTCCAAGTGAAAAGTACGCATAAAAATGTAAGTTTTATTCCTTTTTTATTTATTAATATTTCCGTTTAGATAGTTTATTTCTTGTTACATAAACTGATTAAAGTTGGATCTTTCTAATTGTCTATCTCCACTCTATTTATAGTAAATTTATTTAGTTATATATACAGCGAAGACCGCTATAAGTGAAAAATACGCACGTAAATGTAAGTTTTTTTTCCTTTTTTTTTTATTAACATTTACACTTAGATATAGTTACATACACTTATTAAATTTGGATACAGTTATTAGAGGGGAAAAAGTAGTTAAGTCTTTTAAAAAGTAGTTATGTTTTTTAAAAGTAGAGGGCGAAATGTTCGGGTAGCTAAACGTCAGTTTTACCAGCATGTAGTCCCCCTGTGGTATTTTCTGTGGAAATAATATGTTTCGTCGATTTCGATGACTAATGGCTCCCCATTGTTATCTATTCCGCCGAGAACCATCGAGATAGCTTAAATTCTTAAGTTTTAAATGCCGATAGTTTAAATTCTTAAGTTTCAAATAATTTAAACTAATTATTTTAATTAAACTAGTGCAATTATTTCAATTTCTTTAAAATGGTAAATATTTTTTTTATCTTTTACATTTTAATAAATTTTAATGTAATTGTAATATAGTAGTATATACACGTAAGATTTTTGAATAATAATTTACTTATAATTTTGAAAACTAGAGGGCGAACATGATTTTTATGCTGTGGTCGCTAAAGTAAACCTTTACCCAAATGTTAACTTTTAATAATTTATATACAAATATAACTTTTAATAATTTATGCCAAATCAAAACAATGAACAAACAGAAAATAAATAAAGATTATGCGTAATGATTTTACCTTTAGAACATTCATCATCGGATTACTACCATACATTGCATTTGATGTTTTTGTCACTATTAAGATGACCATAACGAGAATTGGCAATGTTATAAAACTAATAAAGAGAAAATACTTGCAAAATACAGTTCTTCTACTAAAGTCATAAACATTGTCTTCTGTTGAATCAGTCATATTTACAACAATTTTTTACAATCGTTACAACAATTTTTAACGCAAAAGTTTGATAAAATTGCAGCTACTTGCTTTCAAGAAAACGAAAGTAAAAGTTTAATAAGCGCAGTTGGGGAAAACCCAATGACGTATTAACCGAAGTGCGATGTTAGATGAATTATTATTGGCTGGTAGAGGTAGACGTGTATCCATTCCACTGGCAAAGATTTAGATAGTATAATCAATTAAAAAACCAATCGAAATTATTCTTATTTATTAAAAATATAAGTACTTGAGAATTTACCTGTTTAGAAAGCGCGGAAGTTGTTTTTTGTTCAATTATACATTTTCAGGAGTATACAGCAACTATCTAAAATAAAATGGCTGAAAACGAGCGATGTTATTTAGTATTTCCATCAGTTTTTTTTTTTACTACTGTTAATTTAAAGTCACATACACATATTTATAATAAGCAACTCAGCTATTGTCTTTAAATAATGAGTGATAAATACGTTTGCCCGGTTATTTATTTCCATTTTTATTTCGTTACAGATTAAACTCTTAATAGATTTGATAAATCATCACTTTCCTTTATTAATTTGACATTAGTGACATTCTTCCCTACTTTTCCTTATTTATTATATGTTGATAAATCTGCTTATGACATACTATTTGCTCTTGCAAATTTTTGACAAATGTCCTGTCAAATCAAAGTTAAAACATACATTTTTCAAATCTACACATTTAAAAATATGATTCTTCTATCCACAGCAATAGCAAATGCTGGATTTCTGTGTCAAATCTTTGTTATCTGAGCCTTTGCTGAGGTTACCCATGTAATTAGCTTGATTTCCGTAACCACATTTTTAAATTCCTGCATGGCCTAAAGTGGCTTCACATATAGATAAATAAAATACATGAGAATAAATTGTTTTGAAATAATGAAAAAGCTGAAATGAGGTGAATGAATGTGTTGATAAAAGAAATGATAGTAGATGGATGCTAGAAGTCTTAGACTGAATCTCAAGAAATTATAAATCTTAAAATGAGATCTTGTGTGAATTGGATAAGAAAACTTACTAGAATGATGTGGAAAAAAAGAAGCTATGAATTAATAAATTGGATTCTATTTGATATTAATCCTGCATGGAAATTAATGAGTGAAATGATAATTATCATCAAATTGCTAAACATCACGATTACTATTTCTTATGCTAGCACATAACTATTATTAAAACAGGCAAAACTCTCCATACAGTAGTGCCACTCAGAGTAATCAATGAATGCCAGAAAGCTTGTGCATAAAATTCCTGTCTAGTGCCTACTCATCCAATATCCCTAGACTAGTTTCTGGCCTTCGTCAGTGAGGATAATGGTGGTTATGGTTGTTAAAGAGCCAAAGACACCAAAATGTATGGGTACTGAACTGGGTTCAGACCCATATGACTATATAAGTTATTGAGCTTAGATTGAAAATAGTTTTCAATTTTATTGTTTTGTAGTTAAATAGAGATAAAAGGTGGCTGCTGGAGAGTTGCATTAGATCTTTAAGATCTAGGTGGTGCTCTCAGATCCAAAGCTCCTCACTGACGAAGGCCACAAGCAAGTTATTGAGCTTAGATTGAAAATATTGTTTTCAATTTTATTGTTTTGTAGTTAAAGTAGAGATAAAAGGTGGCTGCTGGAGAGTTGCATTAGATCCTTAAGATCTAGGTGGTGCTCTCAGATACAAAGTTCCTCACTGACAAAGGCCACAAGCCAGAAACTAGTCTAGGGATATTGGATGAGTAGGCACTAGATGGGGATTTTATGCACAAGCCTTCTGGTATCGATTGATTACTCTGGTTGGCACTACAGTATGGAGAGTTTTATCATCAAATTGGTGGGCATTGTTTGATGTTACCAGTTGTTTAAATTTTTTTTAATGATTAATAAAAATGTAAACTGATCTTTATTCATTAATGATTGATAGGATGTTTTCATTTTGAAAATCGACTATACCTTTAAAATTATGTAATGGAATTTAAAACTGTATTTAAAATTTACCTAAAAAATAAAAACTAGCATGTAAAGAAAAAACCAATTACCTTTAAAATTATCAATTCATTGTAGAATGATTTTTTTTGAGTTTAATGCATTTTCTCTAATCTGTAATTTCACATTAATGCAAATTCATCCACCTCAGATGTGATCTTTTTCTAGCTCTTTTATAATTTTAAGGGATCTTGTTTAAAACTTTACCTATCCATTGTAATTTTTTAGTGACATAAGGCAATCAATTACATTTTAGTTGCATAATCTTTTCAATTATGTTACATATTAGAACCATATATAAATGGACTATCTTATCATAAAATCTCTGGTTGTGGACTTTTTTGAATTTGTGATTTTTTATCCAACAATAATATCTCCCTTATTATAATCCCAAATTCTACTAAAATTTTTTACAAAAATTAATTTTACTATATAGTCTCAATAGTATATATTCTTTTCATACAATTATGTAATTCTGTTCGTGTTACTTTTTGTCTACTGTATAAATTTATTTTATTAATAATATCAACACTTTAAAATAAGATTGTATTTAATCAGCTAAAATTTTTATATAGCAGTAATTAAAATAAATCAATATTCTTTGTAATTTCATCTGGATAAGCTTCATGGACTAATGTTAATTTATCGGTATTTAATTTTCAATTATTTGATAATCCATTACATTTCCCGCTCCGATCAATAAATATGTATTGATAAAGGACATTAAAAATCTTACTTATAATGTGTGTGGACATTTTCTTTTAATACTGATTTCTACCAAAAGCATTGTAGTAAGTTTAATACTGATTAATTTTATCTGTGTTTAAACCAGTATTAATTTTTTTAATTCATTATTTTCTTTTATATTTAAAAATCATTGAATACTTTTTGTCTTTTTAATATTTATTTTTAATGAATCTTATTTTTATTTAGTAGCTTCTGAAATATTTTTTCAAAGCTCTAAACTATTTGATAAACAAACAGCACCATTTGCAAAATTTAGATAACTGATAGTTTTTTTATTTTTCCATTTTCACCCACCAAAATAATTTTCATAAATTTGGAATAAATTTTTTTATAAAAAATGGAATCTCATTCATCCTTACTAATATTAACCTTGTTAACATCATGTGTAATCTAAGAACTGCTATATTTTAATTAATATTCTTTACGATTTGACAATCTGGATTTGTCTTAAGCTTCAAATCACTATAGAAATGTTTATAGAGGCGATATCTTTTCATAATCTACAAATCCAAAACAAAATAATCACTCATACTTGTTTCTTTATATATTTTTTAATATTTGGATATAATTTATTATAACTACTTTTAATTCCAGCTTGTCCTTATAACTGATTTGATTTAAAATTGTCACTGCTAATGTAAAGATTTCATATATAATTGAGAACAAGACTCGATGAGATTTATAAAAAAAACTAATGAGAAATCACTCCCATTTTCTTTAAAAATGTGCACTTGGCTTCAAGCCACAAGTGAACTTATATACTGTGTTGGCTGCTATCACTGGGTTGATGTAAACTAATGGTGATTTACATTTAAATAATAAAAAACCTCTAGTACTTACATTTGTGTAAAATAGATGTTGATCAGAGTCCGTTACTGATGTGGTATTCTTCCATTATTTATCAGGCAATAGAAATCTTTCAATAACATTCTCATGAATATTTTGAAGGATCAAAACTATTGCCCACAGATTTAAAATAACTATGGCAAACCACACAGTCAAAACTATCATGAGTTCTATTATTGCACCACTATGATATATTGTAAAATCATTGATTTCATCAAATAGTGAGTTGAGGCCTATCTATAATTTCTTTAATTGAACATTTTAGCATTTGTGCTGTTTTTACTATAAGTTAAATTTCCCCTGCTTTGTGGAATTCAAGTTTTTTTATGAAATTCTTAGTTTTCCAATTCAATTTATGGAATTGTGCTTGCTCTCATTAAATAGTGATACTTACATCTACTTACAATTTATTTAAATGAAGATCTTTGATATCAATTACTATAAATTCACATGGAATTGTGTTTGCTGTCTTTGTTAATTTAATTTCTTCCCAAGGTTTTTTCCCTAAATAAATAATATTTTCATTTTTTTCAAATATAGTTTCACAGTCCTCAGCAAAATATACTAATTTCAGATTGATTTCTAAAAATACAACACTATTTTTATGTTTTCAAACACATTACATTTCCCCCCATTTTTTTATGGAATAAAATTGATTAACTTATTCTTATAAAGTTTGGTTATGTACATAGATGGCCCCTGCCAATAGGCTAAGTATATATACAAGTCGCATTTAAGTTAATATAAACAAATTATATGAAATTCAGTAAAAAATTAGTCAAAATTTAAAACTTCATTACCACTGGTTTCATTGCAAAGGCAGAACACAAATACATAAACATATATAATAGATTGAATCTCTATCATTATTGTAAATAATATAAAAACATTTCAAGAGAACTAAAAAGTAAAATTAACTTAAATAAATCAAATATACTTTCAATGCTTTAGCAACACAATTATGGTTATCAAACAAAAACAAATAGTATTTCACTATTAAAAATTTGAAAACATTTTTTACTTGATTGAATATTATTGGTTTTCTGATTCATCACACATTCATTTTGTGCATTAAACTGAGCCTTCTTAATCTTTTGCTTTCTATCATTTCTTTCTTTACAAATAACCACAATACCACAATCAAAATAATGCCCATATTCCTTTTCATGATTATAAATGACATATTTGTTAGATCTTTGTGCATAAGTGAATGCTGCATCATTCTTGTTCTCAAATTAGTTTCAAAATATATGGAAAATCTAATTGGCTGCACCCTACTGCATATGACATTAGACTGATCTACTTCATTTTATTAACCTATTCAAATTTACAGAAGTCCTAAATCTAACATTGAACATATTTCTTTTTAAAATGCTTGACATATCTATATACATCTATTGGGTGCATTGAAATCTGATTTGATCATATCAGAAATATAAATTTCAAAATTTTCAATCTTGACAGATTCAAACTTACATTTAAAAAATGCTCTCAAATCCATAAATTTATACATTGACTTGAGATCTTACATTGTCACACCCTCTAATATTATACACAGTTTAACAATCATTTGATAATACAACACGTTAAGGTTTCACTTTATTTTTAAATTAAAATAACAAATATCCTCATCTTTTTCAATGTTATTCTGATTTATTTAATTAATCGATCATATAATGAAAAGTAGCCTGTGGAGCACATACAAAAACATCATTCACATATCAAATGTATAGTTTATTTAATATTGAAAGTTATATTATTCTCTTTGGATATCAAAACTGAATTGCAAATATCTGCATGAATAGACAATTATATCAGTCAAGTTTTTGTCATATATGTTACTTCTAAATGCAGTTATAATATCATTGCATTCTTAATAATTATTAAATCATACACAGAAAATATTCCGATCAGGTAAATCCCATAATAAATGAGATTTAATTAATATTCAAACAATATTATATTTTATCAACTTACTTCTTTTTTTGAAGAACTTGCTTTATTAACAGAGAATTAAAAAAATATCAAATTATCGTTTGTGTGTGTATATATCTACAAATTCATAACATTTTATTTTTATTGTTCCGTAATATAGAAATCCCTTTTATTATTTTGTTTTAATTTCATTGCCATTTTAATCTATGCTAAACAAATCCTTCCCAATGATTTTTATCATAATTTTTTCCACTTTCATAGTAAATATTTTCCACAATTTTAATAACTAAATAAAAGTAATTAGAAGCAAGCCAAGGCATCATTGCTATTAAATAAAGCTATCGTTATATTTTTTAATGGAAATTTAACTCTTCAATGATTGTTTGCAAATAGAAGGATGCTTTTGAGATATGTTAACCCCAACTTC
Source organism: Epiperipatus broadwayi (assembly GCA_028023455.1). Lineage (NCBI taxonomy): Eukaryota > Metazoa > Onychophora > Udeonychophora > Euonychophora > Peripatidae > Epiperipatus > Epiperipatus broadwayi. The sequence continues at coordinate 4,198,860 of JAQFVV010012393.1, read as the reverse complement.
AGTTTTTCCCAATACAGAAAATTTTGTTTACAATGAATGACAAATGATAGTGAAATTAGAACAAAATAATCAAAAAATGAAGACAATTCTTATAGGATGAAGCAGTAAAAATAAAAAGTTAAGAGATACATAAATACATGTATTACACACATCTAATTTATATCCAACAACTCTTTGCTGATGACTTTGTATATCACATATCTGAGAGATTTAGAAGTAAATTAAAGTTATGGATAAAATATGGAATATCTAGATCAGTGATATTCTTGTAAATTTTAGTAACTTGTAAAAAAAAAAACCAACTGTTTTTACATATTTATTGTTACCAAAGCTAAGTTTTTGGGTCTTAAATACTAAACCTTTTTAAGTAATAACCATTAAAAAAAAAAAAAAAAAGGAAAAAAAAAACACTTTTTAGAAAGTTTCAATTTTATTAGTTAACAGTACAAATATTCATAAGCATATAAATGAATACTTAAGAAAAAAAAAATTACAATCTTAATTTTCATTTTTATTATTAAAGTTTTATTTATTTAATCTCTCTATTTGGGTCAAATCTTACAAATACACCAAACCAATTCTCTTTAAATTTTGCACACACATTCAATATTGATGAGAAAATGGCATTCCACTATCATATAATGTCACTTGATTAAAAATAAAAAAAGGCAATTTATGGAAATTAATTTTTGCTTTCATACAATTAGTAAACCAAAATTATAAGTTTAAATAATAAAAAATGTAACAGATTTTTAAATTATTTAAAGTTAAAAATCTATATAAAAAATATTTCTATTACTAAAAAAAGATTATGTTCATATAATATAAACAATACCAAATCTGTTCAGTGGATAGATCAAGTCTATGACATTAGCTATAGGCTTCAACTATTTCTTTCAAAAATAAGTTTGAGTGAAAAATTCTTAAGAAAAAAAAATCCATTGTAAAAGACCCAAATAAGAAACAATAAAAAACAAAATATTTTAAGTTAAATGATTTAATTTAATTTGACCAATAATGTACTAATAGGCAAAGAATTATTTTTTTCTTATATCACAATTTCATTTCAATAAATTTCTCGGGCGCCTCACAATTTTATTTAGTCACATATAATCATCAAAATTGTGATACAGTAAAAAAATATTTTATCTATTAGTGCATTATTGACCAAGTTAAATAAAATCACTTAACTTGAAAAAAATAATAATTATAATTTATTTTAAAAGCATTTTTACACATCAACAATCTTACAAGATTTGTAAAATATTGAACTAAAAAAATATTTCAAATAAACATTTTATTTTAGGAGCAAGCAGCATTTTTTAATGCTTCTTTACATATTAGTTAAACCTTTATGCTTTTACCCAATTACGAGAATACTAAGCAAGATGTCAAACATCCACTTATATCTCAATCTTATACAAATGAGCAAAAAAATAATATTTTTGTCTATTAGGCCGTGTTGCCACTGAAAAGGAAACAATAATAGAGATTGTATTTTAAACAAAGAAAAAGGCAGCCTAATTAAATTTAAAAATCGAAATAAAATTAAAGAAGATAACATCAACTTACAGAAAAAAATTCACGTACTTTGGATGTTTTTATCTTCTTCAACTTTATTTTACAATTAGATAACTATGTTATTTATATGAATATCAGCTCTATATAATATATATTTCACTTGAGAACCACTCTTCAGGTGTTGTGGAATTTAACATTAGAAATTCAAATGGATATATATACACACAGTAAAACTTCTACTGTTCAATATGAAAAGGTAAATATAATACAATAAAATTCAAGAGCACTGAGCTAGCTTTTGGCAAGTTGCTGCCAGAATCATAGTTCTAAAACGGTGTCATTAAATATATATATGTATAATAATGAAGATTAATATGCAAATAAAGTGCAATTTGTAAATTAGTTGTTCCATTTTTCTTGACAATGATATGCAGGAATCTTTTCTTTTAATGGAATGAGGATCCCTAGCAATAGCTAAAGCTTCTATGTATTTTTTTCCTATCATCCCTCTCTGTACATATTGTCCTAACATTAGAGGAAAAAAGGTCTGCTCATGATAAAAAAAGATCAATTTATATTTATGATTTGACTTCGCTTTATTACACAAATGTGTGCTGAGCTACTCTCGCTGATCTATTAGCATGAGATTCCCCATAATACAATGAGTAGAGCGTGAAATTTTATATACAATCTGGGTGCATGTTCAAATGGAATTCTGTCCTTAGTGTCATTGTTTAAAAAGTTGTTGAGAGGTAGGTGATTTGAATCTCATTATAAAAGTGTCTGCATAAATCTTTCAAAAGCTGATTGCCATATAAGGGATGTACTGTTGACTTATCCATGGTTTAACTGGGTTAACATTTTTAGCTATCTTGTTGATGTTACTATAAATCTTTTTAACTGTTTTTATTAGATTATTATAGCTATAACCAATATTTATTAAATCCCAAATATATCAATCAATGTTATTTTTTCTACCAGTTTCATATTTGCATAACGTTGTTTCTATATAAAAAACTGGCCTGCAAATTTATGTTTTAATGGAGCATTGGACTTGAGATGGATGACACCACATTTACATTCATTTTATAATTAAGCTCATTCCTGTTTCTCGAAAATTTATTCCATGATTATTATCTTCATTTTCAACAGTCCACTCCAGAGGCAATACTTTATTCAGTTCTAGACATATATTATTAATTTGAACTTCTGAGGCTCATATGAATACGTCGTCAACATGTCAATATTTGCAGAGATCAAATATTTTGGGTAAAATATTTTCAAATTTTGAGAGAACAATGTTACTAACAATGCTACTCAAAGGGAGTCTCGTGGGCCATCTGCTCATCATTTTAAAAAATTTTCTGTTGGCAATAGTACAATTTCATTATTTACCCAATTCAGAACTTCAATTACACATTCTTTTTTATACTGATTATAATTATTTTGCTACAACAGGTCCTGCATGATGCCAATAGAAAGATCTGTATGGGGACTTTCAGTATGGGATTCAGATCATCCCCTCAACAATCTTTTAAACATCACTAAAATCAGAATTCCATTTGAACATGTTCCCAGATTGTGTATAAAATTTCATACCCTGCCCCAGCTTGTAATTCATTGCATTATGGGAAATCTCATGCTAATAGATCAATGAGAGTAGCCCAGTACACATATTTATATAATAAAGCAAAGTCAAATCATAAATATAAATCAATCTTTTTTGATCATGAGCAGGCTACAGGACATATCTTTTTTCTCTCTAATGTTAGAACAGTAGGCACAGAGAGGGATGATAGAAAAAGAAAATATAAAAAAGCGTGAGCTTTGCTAGGGATTCTCATTCTATTAATAGAAAGAATTCCTGGATACCATTGTCCAAAAAATAGAAATTTAATTTACCTACTGCAATTTATTTGCATACTGATTTTCATCACTATATATACATATTTTTAACAATACAGTAAGTTTTAGCACTATGATTCTGGCAGCAACTTGCTGAAAGCTAGCTGTGTTCTTGAGTCTTATTGTATTATATTTAGCTTTTCATATTAACTTGAATAGTACAAGTTAAAGTTTTGTATAATTAAATATTTTGCAAAAAGTGTATAATTTTTGAGATTTATATACAGTAAAAGTAAATACACTGCAATATTTCTCAGAGATATATTTTAATACACACATACTGAAATGCATAAATAAATAATTTTTAACATCATCCATTACTATTTATGTAGTGCATTTCAAGATGTACTAATATTATTTATATATTTATTTAAAATATTGTGATTAATTTAATATGCAGTATATACACCAGCAACTTTATATTTGTCGAGTTTTTGATGTATAGCTTTACGCAACCCAAAGACTGATTAAAGAGTGAAATACTTACTGAATCAGAGTTGATGACAATTGGTACTATTACTGCATGAGTTTTATCAAGACATAAATTTTGATTATAAACTACACTGTTGAAAAAAGTCATTTATCATATATATATAATTAATAGTTTGGTTTATTACCACAGAACCATTTTCCTTTTTATATTTTCATTTTCGTAAATATATTTATATAACATACTATAAAATCAGTTATTCAAAATGTAAAAAATTTGAGTAAAAGACCACAAATTGTGTTTATATACAAATATCATTAGAACAAAATATTAATTAAAATCTGCATTATAAAGAATGATTCAAATATATGACTAATATAATTTAAACAGTAAAAATTTATGTCTCTATTTAGTCATTTCCAAACAATTGCTTTAAAAATGCTAAAAATTATTTAAATGGCACACATAAACTTCATGTTTAACTTTTCTGTTTTCCACAATAACAAAGCAAATATAAGCATGAACGATTCATTATTTTCTTATCTATCTATTAATTTGCAATGTGTAAATTCATTGTAGTTTTATACGGCTATTTTTATATTTTCAACATTATCTAGGAATAAAAGTAGAAATAAAATTCATGAAGCAAACTCTTTTACTAATTTACTATTGTACTGCAACTAACATTATTAGTATAGTCACTCCATTTCCCTCTACTTTCATTTATAATAAATGTTGGAAATTAATATTTTTTAATAATAAAAAAAAAACATACCTGCTAATTGTTAGAAAAATAATTTAACACAAATAATGGTATATTGATGTTTATATTAAACATATGCTTTAAGTGCTGCAGAAACTAGAGCTGAATTTAAAATTAATACCATTAAAATATTTTTTTAGCACTTTTAAATTAACTATCTGCAAATGAAATGTAAAATTAAGTGTATTAAAAATTTATATGCTATTTGGTCAAAATAATGCTAATCAGAGATTTGAACAAATATACTATAAACCTTTATACTATAATATTAACAAAATATTGTATTAAAAACTCAATGCAAACATTAATAAAGAAATTGTACATGTCTAAGTATTAGGATCATGCTATTTATATTCCTCCAGAGACTTCAAAAATATCAACACACCAGTTTTATTATCTTTCCTTAAGTTTAATATCCATATCTTTTGGAATTGTCCTATATTTGCTAGGAAAGATTATTCTCAAATAACAGCAAAAATTTCTACCTACTATGGATTCAAAACTAAATACAAGCTAAAAATATAAAAATTATTTAAGTATATAAAATAGAATTAGCATAGTCTAAATTGTTTTGATCACTGCAAGTAGAAATATCCTAATTTTCTGGATAACGTTTTCAGAAGAAAAATGTGAAACTAAGTCACAAGATGGAAAGACATTTTGAAAATCTCCAGTAAAATAAGAATAATGGTTGAAGAGAAGCCATACTGGAAATTCAAAAATATAACTAGAAATACGAATTTAAAAATGCATTTTTCCATGAACTGTATGATATATATTTAATATTTTTTACATATTTAAACAAGTATACTATATTACCACTTAATTCAACTAATTTAATTTGCCTTTATGCTTAGTTTTTGCAAATATATTTTTTAATTACCAGTTTAGTTTAGGATTTGATTTGCTGCATGGAATTCCTTTGTCGCAATTTTTTTTAAGCATTATCTTGTTATTATATATTCAAAAGTTATTCAGAAACTATCATCATAGATTACTGGTCTAAGATCTTTCTCCTTAGCATTTAACCTTTCTTTTTTTTGTGCATGAAAGATTTTTATTTCTTAAAAGAAATATTGCATACATAAAATATTATATTACTCATGACAATATTTTACTTGCAGTATTTATTGTTCACACATATAAATCAATAATTATATATATATAGCTATACAGATATAATGTATACAAATGCAACAAAAATACTATCATTTATGAATGAAAAACAAAAGAATTTTTCTGTAACCTCCACCCCCCATAACATAATTTTATCTTTTAAACATGAAATATGAATGTTGTTTCCACATATATTTTCCCTTCCTCTTCATACTTTTTTTATTATTATTCAAAAATCTAATTTAATACAACATACTTAGTTAATGAGTGTATATTACAAGCTTATGCTGTGGATTTATTATTTTTTGATTACTAAAGTGATGAATGAAGAAAGAAAACATATACAAAAAATAAAGGCTAGAGTTAATAAAGACATTTTAGTTGGCATAATAATATAGATATGATGGAGGAGAAAGATATTTTGAAACTGAAAGAAAATAAAAGACTACAAAAGATTATTTGGAAAAAGCTTACAGATTAGCTTTGGGATAAATATTTATAAATTAATTTTGCAATTTATAACTAATTTGAATATATTTTAATAAGATGTTTTGTTACATCTAATTTTAAATAATAACGACAGATATAGACAAATCTATACAGCCATTTCTATCCCATTTAAATATTAATTATACAATATCAAATTGAACTTACAAAATAGTTGTAAAATAATAAAACTCAAGTTTTAAATGATCTTTTCTCCAAAAGTGAAAAAAAAAAAAAAATTTACTTAGAATATTGCTTTAAATAACTTTTTAAATGAGTCTCTTTTATTTTGCAATTTAACTTGTGAAAAGTTTTAACTGATTAAGAAATCACCATTAGTCTGTAAATATATAGTTTAAGAACATAGACCAATAACAAATATTTAATAATCTTTAAAATATTTCAAAAGTAAAATTGAAACAAAAAATGTAAAGTATAAAAATAATTATATGTACTGTATATAACATATACAAGTATATCTAAATTTGCAGAAATGCAAAATTCTTAAATTTTTATGTTTGGTAATTGAAATTCACTTCCTCAAGTTAAACACTAATATATATAACGAAACATACATATCTTCATATAAGCATAGCTTACATACTCATGCAAAAATATGAAGAATCAATTTATTTACCATCTCAAACGTTTGTATTGGCTGCTATCTTAAGTCATATACTTGGGATTATATTAATGCTAAAAATAGCTCAATATTTATTTGTTATATAACCAATTGTAATACTAATAGATATTTATTTAAATGACTTTTCTTGTTCTATTAGTTGTCAAAAAATACAAGATGGGCATTTCTATCAATTTAATACTACAAAATCTTAAAAATACTGGCTATTTTTTCTCAGATGCCAGGGCTTTTAAACAGTTCAAAAGATTTAATAATTTATGTGATTTATATGTAGCAGTATATCTTAATGCACATATAATGGTCCTGTGTAATATATTCAGTTTGTATGTATAAAACAATGCTACTAAGATGCATACTAATTTTGATGCAGATTAGCACATTAGCATGGATATTCTAATCCCAATAATGTTACTATGTGCTAATTCTTTTCAACAGATCATACTTTCTTTAACATTTTCAGAATAAACTGTAAATTACAGAGTAAATTGTGCATAGTTCTTACAACTACATAATTCATATACACACATATGTATTAAACAAAAAATGGAAAACTCTCTAGAACTTTAACATTTCAAAAATGTTAAGTAACTTAAAAGATTCACAAGAACAATGCCTGATTATTCTGATGTCTCTCAGACAGAATCCGAAAAAAAAATCACAACTGTTTATTTGTAATTCTATGTTGGACTGTTTTCATCACTTAGTTCTCATTATTAAAGGTTTTTTAAGAAATTTAAATTTTATATAAACTTTTCAAATACATTTAATTTATTAATAATAACACAGAGAATAGCATATAACACAATTTTTATAGTGATTCTCTTGTCTTCCTATACTGCAAACCTGATCGTAACATGGGATTTGAACTTATGATTCTTAGATAAGTCTATGACTCGAGAAAACTGTCAGTAGAAATTTTATATACTTATTTATGAGAATCCTGCTGTTTTTTTTTTGCTGATGTTGTTTTGAATAGTTTCCAAACATTATAAATTATCACACATCAACCTATGAAATTATTTGTCATTGTCTCATATCAACAGTTACTTTAAATTGTCTTGTTTTTTTATTTTTTCATCTGTTCAATATTTTTGTCTTTTCCCAATAAAATATATGTTAATCGGCTGCTATTTTAAACATGTTTTTTTTCCTTCTCTAATCACTACATTTTATTCTTTTAATTGTTTTTCAATGGGTCAATTGGTTTCACTAATGTATATCCTTTACCATTCACATAATATTTCATAGATGCAGCTTTTGTTTTTCAGCAAGAATTTTTCAGTACGTTGTGACTTTGGAAAGCTTTTCTGACATTATATTGATTGCAGATTTTCTTTAATTTGTCTGTTACCTACAATTGTTTTTTTTATTAATGCCAGGGATAGCACACAACTTAGAAAACCTTAACTTGTTAATGCTGAAAAACAAAAACTGCACCTATAACATGTCACGTGAGTGTAAAAAAGCATAAGTTAGTGAAATCAGCAGCCTCATTGAAAAATAAGCAAAAGAGAATAAAGTAATAATTAGAAAAATAAAAAATGTACAACTAAAATAACTTATCAGGCATGTTCCATTAAGCATTATTACGTTGGAAAAAAATCAAGGTTATTGGGGGAAAAAAAAATTAAAGTACTTATTCACATAACAATGGCAAATAATAATGCAAATTAATCAAATGTGTTAACCCAAAATGTTTGGAAAATACTCATTAACCTTGCCTTTAAGAAAAAAGGAGCAATCAGGAGAACCTCATAGATAAGTATGTACAATTTCTATTAACTGTTGTTTTTGGCAGAATAGCCTAATTGCTTAGAACATCATCTTAAATTCAATAATAATGAAACAAAATGTAACTAGTTCAGTCACTGATTAGGCCCACACCTAAAGAGAATACCACTCAAAACATTATGCTGCATAGTAATCTGTGTATTATTATTACTAACAACTGAATGTATTTGAAAAGTATAAATAAAGTTTGAATTTTTAAAAAAAACATTTAACAATTAAAAGTTGATTATGAAAATAGCCCAATATATAATTAGATATAAAATGGCAACATTACAAACTTTTAGATTAATTAAGCTGCAACTGTTTATATTCAAGATCATTACACTGATTTAGATTTCTTTTTGTTTTAAAACATAGGCACTAGATAACTGCTAGTGAATGAAGTTTTGATCAGTGTGATGTTTATGAACGGTAGTGAAGTATCATGACCATAAGAGATAATAAAATATACAGAATTCAGATTTACATATCAGGTAATTTAGTTCAAAATCGTTAGTTTTGAAATTTTAATTATTGCAATAATTTTCCCAGAGTAAAGGCCAAATAGCCAAAAATTATACCAAGTTTGAAGAAAATGGTATATAATGTTTCAAATTCTTCAGATTTCAATAACCAGGATGAAAAATATTTTTTAGATATGTTACAAATATTGCTTTCATCTTATTATCTTTAAAAATTTTTGTCACTTTTTATACGTATGGTTACTGACAACCAGGCAATTAAATCAAAATGTTAGCAAATTTTACATGTATTATTTAATAAATTTTATTTTATACAATAAACATATAATAAAATTGATTTACTAATTAGAAATTAATATTCATTTAAAAAACGACTAAGTGGGTAAAGTTGTTATCATATTTGCTATCAAAAAGATGTGTCAATATTATGGTTAGTTCTGCCATTAATCTAATTATAAACAAAACTCAATGATCTGAGCAATTACCATCTTTAATTTTATATGGAATTTAATTGCACATTCTTATTAATTTCTTATTTAATTTGTATTCATTTTTTTAACCTTACAGCACAGATTGCATAATGAAGATATTTATTTGCCAAAGGATCAAGTTAAAATGAAACAACATACCATCTTTGAAAAGAAATCCTTTACTTAAAAATACAATTATAAAAATATGTTGTGGACACAAATGAAAAAAAGAGTTAAAATGTCAAATAATCTTTTTAAAACTTAAAAAGCATTACAATATACATATAAAAGAGTCCAAAATTAAGAATTTTGTGAAAACCATCACAATGATTTAAAAGAGTGTTAGAAAATGAGATTCAAATATAATTATAACTGCAAACTTATTTATAAAATATAACTGCTATAATGATAAAGACAAAGAAATTGTTCACAGTAAGTGAAGGAATAATAAAAGATTTTGGTGAAGAGATAGTTAAAAATATCTCAAGTGCCATTTTTATATAATATTGTACCTCAATAAATTCAGATCTAATAACATGAAAAAAGTTTAAATGAGTAAAATGTCTTTTTATAAAGCTTAATAAAACCTGAATTTTATTTAGAAATTCTACTGATATATATTATAACTTTGAAGGAAAAGGACTTCTTTTGAGCTACCATAAAAATTAATCCTGACGTATTTTAAATCATGGTTTCATAGGTTTCTCAAGAGTCATACAGCCAACAGATGTGTGATAGAGAAATGAAATAAATACCTTCTATGGGACGAGTTCTGCCGCACTGCAGTGATCTTGACTAAGGAAAGATTAGAGAACATCCAATTTTAAATAAAATAATCTAGATCTTCAAGTTGTGATAATGAAATGGGTAAGATTGCTTATCATAAAAGCTTACAAATGCTAAAAACTGAATATGTTATATCACTAATACATGTTTTTGAAGTTTAAGTAGTATTGCCTCTATGAAAATTTATATTCAGATTAGCTATTCAGAATGCAGTGCTTTTTCAAAAAAATACTCATGATCATGTTAGTCTCTTCATTAGGAGACATAACTTGACTGTAGAAAACAAAAAGGGTAATATTATGTATACTGAACCTGACTGCTTGATGGCGTTGTTTTTCACACAACGCACATCAATATACTGTTTTAGTGGCCTTAACTTATGGCTAACACTACAACAGTGTTGTTTGAGCCATAACAGGCTGCCTAGATGGCAATGTATCCCACGATTACATAACAAAATATTATGCCCATTGACTTGCGACAGTATTCCTCAAGTACGTGGTGGATTTAGTATTACATATTAAGAATTGTCAGGCCGTCAAACACACTTCCCTGCGATTTTGAACTGCACACAACCTGAAAAGGTAGGGTTTTCAGCAGAGTTCTGCTGAGTTCATGCGCAAATGCACATTTACACGTGTATCCGTGCGAGAACAGTAAAATATCGGCGGCAAGTGTTCAAAATTGGTTAAAGGGGAATGAATTGCCGGCCACAGAAGTTGGCGCTGTTGTGTTTTTCCAGAAAAAGAACATGCGAAGCTATGTGTTTGCGGGAGGAGCATGGTTTTAGTCAACTACAGAATCGGAGGAATTCCGTTGCCACTCCTACAAGCATACCTGGAGTCTGCGTAAGGGAAGTTGGTTGGACGGCTCCAAAATCCCGTTACTTACAGCTTTGAGGCTCATCTCCTATTGGAGTCAAACAAACCGTTTGCATTGGGAGAAAAGCAGCGCCATCAAACGGTGGGGTTCAGTATACATATTATTACCACAAAAAGTTCCATCAAAAATATTTCAACCACAAAACAAGTGCATTGATAAAAAACAAATAGCTAGGCCAGTTTTTTTAATGATGTTTTTAATAATGTTAAAAATAACAATAAAATATTGAATAAAAATAAATACAAAATATTGAAGAGTAAATATTTGTAAATTGTTATATTTTGCCAATCAGTAGCAATCATTGAAGCAAGCAAAAACTTTGATGAATTGGCAAAATATTGTTATCCAAGAGAAAGTCAATAAATTCAAATCTATTTGATCTGTTGAATGATGATTTAATTACAGCTAAGGAGGCAAATTGACAAAAATAAATTTCAATAAAATTTTCATTCTACGTAGCACATTTTTGTTGGACAGAATATCCAGCTATAATTTTTACTGTATTAAAATATAGGTAGAGTAAGATTATTCACTTTCCAGGCATATAGCATTGTTCAAATGAACCTGGATGTGAGATTATATATATATAAACATTTAACATACCTAAAAGTTAAGGTTGAATATGTATATTTTTAACTTAAATATATTTTATCAGTAGATTTTGCTTTTTTATATTGATATAATATAGAATTCTACAAAAATAAACATAAAATTTAAAAAAAATAAAATCAATATTTATTATTTATGTATTATGAATACTTAAAATAATATGGGTTGTATAATTGAGAAATGATTACATTATGTGCAAAGACATAATACATTTCAATCCATTTTCAATATATTCAAATATATACTTAGTATATAAATTCCATGAACATACTGATTAATATTAGTCTTTGAGGTGTAATCTATCAGAGTACATATTACAATAAATGATATAATATAGTAATATGATAACTGATCTTTGTCACATGAAAAAAAAAAAACATTGCTGAAATAACATTTAAAAAGTACTACTTTAAAATATTAAAATTGTTAAATTACAATATTTTTTATATCATGTATATTTTATATATACAATTGGTGTATAGTTGTTCAGTTATGTTTTAGAATTAGTGACAAATAATATTTTTAATATTACAATATGTAAATACATTATCAATACTATGAGCTTTCTCCTTATTTTGATTACATTGCCATGTACATATATATTTTTAAACATTTTAAAAATATAATCAAAACAGAAAAGCTTCAATGGACAATTATAAGGACTAGTCTATTATGTCCTATTAAATATTCACCTCTTTTATTTTTCAAATTTATGTATTATACTTTTTATTATTATTGCTTCTTATAGTTTGATTGCAAAGTGAAATAAAATTAAATATTTTACTCATTTGCTTATGTTTTCTGCATTATATACCAGCAAGAATTAACTGCCTTTATGGCAGTCAATAGGTAGCAGAATACATTATATTCTAACTTCATGATAATGTTCTAGCTTTATTAGAATGGTAAGACAGTTTTCCCTTTTTTTCTGATTATATATATAAGCATAAACATTATATATATATCTATGAGATTGTACTTCATTTATAAATGTATTTATTTATAGATGAAAAATAAAATTATATAATTATTTGTGTGCAGATAAATATTTACAATTTATGCAAGTATATATATGGAACATAGATGTTATACATGAAATAATTAATATAATATATCCACTGTTAATTAAAATTCTGAAAAAGCAATAATAATAGTTTACAAAAAATGCCAAAAAAAAAAAAGTATATGATTAAAAATAATAAATCTGTTAATCACAATAAACAAGACATATACTTTTAAATTTCTTTTTAAAAGATCACCTTATTAGCAGCCTTAATAAAAAAAATATGCTTCTGATATATTTGCAGAAGTATACTGCTTTATCTGATTTTTACATAAAATTGGAATATAAAATTGTAACAAGTAAAAAGATGCTGAAGAATTTTATCAACACTTGCTGCTTCTTCCCAATTTGCCTTTGACATTGGAAAGCTAAAATTCTGACAAAAACACTTTTTATTAAACTGAATTTTTGCTTAATAAAAAATGCCTTATAATTGATTTTATTATCAACATTTTCCTGTCAGGTTTGTAAAAACTTTGTTCAAACATTGGGTTTTAACTAAGTTTATATAAAACATTTTAAATTATATAGTATAGTCCTGAAAACAAAATAACTATATATTAATAGATGCAATAATTTAGCAAATACTTAAAATGTTCATTTTGTCACCTTTCTACAATATTTGCTAATTCTATTTCAACACTTTCATTTATGTAACTATTTATTTCCTACCGTGAAGAAAATATCACTCTTAATATATACTTTTTCCATAATAAACACATCTAAAAATAGTTATTTACAAATGAAATGATCTGATTGAGTTGAGAATAATCTTTTCAGGAAGAGTTGCAACAGCAGCAGTCAAATGTTTTCTAAAAAATTTTGTTACACTCTCCCTAACAAGGTTTTAATGAAAAAAAAAATTAATTATCTAAGTGATTCAAAAGAAATGAAAAAAAATAATTAATAATCATTTGTTAAACACTTACTACATAAAACCTATTTATAGTTAAACAAAACATTAAAAAAAAACACTTTCTTTTAGAATATTCAGCAGTAGAATAATGGTCAGATTATGAGAAATCTAAGAGAACAAACTATCACTTGTATAAATCAAGATGTAAGTTTACTTAAATAAATTTGATGAAGTTCATGCATTTTTCTATTAAGTTATTTTTAAAATCATACCATTACTCATGAATATTTGCAACAACGAAATCTGAATTTTTTTAAGGAAAAAAAAAAAAAGTTGCCAAAATGATTAAAACAATATCTATAAATAAAAATTTAAATACCAGATAGCATTTTAAAATCCATTAAATGAATGTAAACTCATCCAGCTAATGCAATTTTCATTTTTTCTATTATACCATAGTCTAAAAATAAAATATTACTAAGTCACTAAGATCTCTAAAAAATATATTTCAGAGAAAATTATCATCAAAAATCAAACCAAAATGTGTGTATATATACAAACACACACACTATTTCAAAATGATAATAAGGCAAATACATGTAAACATTTCATGATTATCTCAAACTTTGCTACTGATTTGGCAGATATGAATGTACATATACAAAGATGTATCAATTGTCGATAATTTTTATAACTTAAAACAAAATAAATTGCATTATTCCAAAGCTTTCTCTTTACTTTTTAATTAGGGTTTTGTTGATTTGAATAACTATCCTTTCTTAAATGCCTTAATATTTTTTAAATTGTACTGTATTGATGATAAAACTTGTCATCTATTTCGTATTATACCTGTGTTAAGTCAAATATATATAAAAAAAAATAGGGCACTTCTTTCAATTTAGCAGCAAAAGTATTCACTCTTTTAATAAAATGAAAAATGCTATACTTTTTTAAGACTGATTTTCCATACTAACATATTATGGGAATTTCATCTTATTAAATTGGCTTACCAAAATGGCATAAGAAGTTGTCATTCTGAATTTATCAAAATAATTACTAAAATAGAGCAGAAAAAAAAATTTTTTTTTTGATAATTCAGAACGTTTATAAGAGATTATATAAAGAAGCCAGATTTCACATCATGAATGCTCCCATAAAAGTGGAATAACTTTCTAAGGTTATTTCACACTGTGATGTTTGAACACTAATAAGATCTCCCTTCTGTAAAAAAACTGTTGTACCAAGGTAATCAGAAAATTCCCCAAAACTAGAAGACGAACTGGTACTAGTTTTAAGATCACTGGTTCTATTATTTGCATGTTGAACAAAATAATGATTACAAGTTATTTTTGAATCCAGTTCCTTACTTCCTAAAAATGTTACTTGGGAATAGATAAAATAAACACCTGTGACAGGAATTCTTAAATATCGTCCCAGATATAAAATCATTCCATTTTTAAGAAAGGTATCATTATCTTGAGGTGGTAACCAGTGAATAATCATTCTATCAGCTAAAAGAGAGAGAAAATATATATAACAATATTAAAATATGTACAATTTTAAAAGTCAATAAATTTAATCATTGGGATAACAATTCACAAAAACAAATAAAAATATAATTTTCTTTTATAAAAAAGTATCAAATATAAAAATAAAAAACTGTTATATGTAGTAATAAAATAGACTTAAAGTAATACAAGGAAAAAATGAAAATGAAAACAAGACCATAATATTAAAAAATTTTTTTAATAATTACTTCATGGTTTTTCAACTGCAAACAGAATACATAATAGCAATTTTACATTATGGCATTTGCGTGTAGATAGTAAATTATGTATAAATTAAAAATTTGTCTAAAGATGATCAAGTTCATGTGTAATTTATAAATTGTAGCGATCACTTTCAATTAACTGGGAAGCTGTATTATAAAAATAATGAAATGCATATAAGTATTCACTCACAATAGTATTTACACATTCAATCCTATCATATTTATTGCTTTATTCTTAAGATCATTATAAATACTATTCTTCTTTCATCTACTCTAATCCTTATTCACTTATCAATATGCCAATACTAATTTTTTACAAACAGAATTCTCCACCACAGTGATTTTCTCTTATTTTCCCCAATACTTCAATTATTAGTAGTATCCATCCGATTTTTTTTTTTCATCAACACATTTATCTTCCATAACGATCCCCTCACCCTAAATTTAAACCAAACACATCTCAGCATCAAACATTAGGCCAAATATATTAGTTTTAATTTTAATCAGAATCTTATCTTTCAACTTAAAATAAGATTTACCCATTGAAATTTTACATTTTTTTTCACTTGTTACTTCTCATTAAAAAGTGTAAGAATATACTGTTGTGTGCCCCTTACATCCCTCCAATACCTATTACACACCTTGTGGCCTAATCCAAATCCCATAATATTAACGTTATTTATTAATAATTAGATTAATAAAGCACTATAATAAACAAATCATTAATTGCAACACACATTTAAAACCCAATTTAATTATACTATAAACACATATCTCAATTAAGTTATAAAACACACACACAATAACTAACCTTTAGTAATAATTATCTTGTTAAGTGTGATATAATTCCAACACATGATAACAATATGTGGTAAATATGATTGGATAAAATGAATGCAATCAAGAAATGAAAATTCATATTAAAGTAAGGAAATATCAAATAAAAATTTTATTATTAACATATTATATATAATAATATTCATTAATAATGACATCAACAATGGACTTAAATGATAATCACAAACTTGCTATTTTCAATGAGCTACTCAAAAAGATAAAATTTCTCATCTGTTGAATAACCTACAAAATTTTAAATAGAGAATTCGAATAGAAACATCAGTCACTTTTGAGTTAAAATAATATTAAAAACCAATATCTGAAGATCCGAGAAAGCAAGAACAAGTATCATAGAATTAAAGTTAGCCAACTGAGGAATTCGAAATTAAGATCTTCGGAAGTAAATTCAGGCCATTTGAATTTCCAAAGTGTAATTCTAAGTTATAGATCGAAGTACCTAGATGTGAATATCTCATAAATATTACTATCAATTCACTCAAAATAATTCATAAAAAAAAAAAGCATAAGTAATGATACAGGCAAATATGCACTGTTAAGTGCAAAAACAACATCAGGGAAAGAGTCATTGCTCATGGAGCTATAACTTGTCAGAACCGGGATGGAATTGACCTAGCACTCTACATCTACGCAAGCCAATTCTTAATGAATGGATTCAATAACCCTTCACTTCAAAGCAAAAGTTCCAAGGATACAAAGGATAAGTAACTTCAGGGATATTCTAGAACACTCACAATTTACCATCTATACCCAAAGTAGATTAATGAGGATTACCAGAATGATTCACTAAGATATTTTCCCTTATGAACTTTAAAATTACATCTAGGTTGACATCATTAATTTTATTTATTTATATAAATGTTTTTGTTCATATCTTTATTTTAATATGGATACAAAAAAGGGTGATATAAGGTTTAGTAAGTTACGTAATGAAGAAATAATGTTGGCTTTAGTTTAAACAAAATAAAATATAGTTTACAAAGAGCGCTTGCTTGTGCACAAATCCGATCATCTTCAAACGGGAAAGCTAAGATTTTATCTAATATGTATTTAGTACCAACATTTATACAATTACACCACATATATATTTTTTTCTTTGTTTATACTAATAGTTGTGTTAAATATTTCTGGTATATTTGACTAACTATTTCTGTCATAAATGGTCTTTCTTGTCTATATTATAACTACAGTATATAACTGAAGGATCCCATATCATTACTATGACAGATAGGAATTTATATATCGAATTAATGAAAATAAAATGAATTATGATCTTCAAATCATGATATAGCAAGCAAAGATGATGGAGAGAATCATAAACATAATTTAAATTTCATTTATGTTGACATGGATATCTAATAGTTATTCTTTGTAGAGGATAAGGGTTTGGAATAATAGTTAGAATCAATTATAAGCAAAGAATAAGCATAAATGTCGAATTAAAGGTTTTATAATTTGTTATAAATTTTCTTTGATAAAATATTAATTGCTATAAATATAGTTATTAAATATATTAAAATGTTAAATTAAAAACTCTTATTGTAATTTTCTAAATTCACTTTTCAATTGATCATATCTTCTAACATATGTATAAATATTTTGGCACACTTACATATACTTTTATAAATTCATACCTACCATTAAACATCTACACAATTATTCATACCTGTATTTTACGTGATAATAATCTACTCTGAACTAGGCAATCATGTAGATTCTTCATGAGTTTCAAACTTGGGAATAACAGAAATGAAAGACAGCATGGACGAGATGAGTTTAGAAATATATTTAATATTTTGTTCATTTTTAACCTCTCCTCTCCTAAGAATGAAATTAAAGTGTATGTAGGTATATAGGCGCAAGGATCAAAGACATACTCTCTCACTCATCGTGATGATCTAGCTAATCTATTTTCATACTAAGTAAAAGCCCGTTCCGTTACAATACAAATATGCAATAGTAACTTTCAAATTGTAAAATACTAATTTAATTGATGAAAATAAAATTTATTTTGATTTGTGATGGTTGATGGCTTAGCGTAACTGATAAAGAAGATTCCTTTCAAAACAGTCTATGATCCTTATTGTAATGGCAAGTGCCCTAATTAAACAATTGGTAATGAATTCAATTAACAATTAAATAATAATAAAAAAAATACTTGACAATTAAATTTTCATCTAGGGAAATTTAAAGATAGCTAACGGGGTGTCCGTGTACATGGTAGAGTGACTGATTACAATTTATTTTTAATTGACAAGTAACTTCTAATCACGAGTAATGATAAAATTGAGCTTACGTAAAAACAAGTTTCCATGCAGATCCAATTATATTTCCTGATTGTTATTCTTCTTCACCAAATAACTTATTATATTAACAAATAAATAATCAGCTTGGTTCAGATGAAAAATGACAAACAAAATTATTAACAAAAAACAATAACTTTAACAAAAGAATAATATTATACGATAATAATAATAATAATAATAAAATCTATTTACATATTTACAATTAAGAAACTTATATGACGATCATGCATGAAAGGGAAAAAATCTCTGTAACTTACAATATCTTCAAGGATAATTATAAAAAGTTCAGATGAGTTACTTTGACGTCTTTGCAAGCTCACATGTATATTTTGTATCCATAAACGTGGAAACATAACCATTAATCATTGAATTTTAATGTTTTCTGGCCATATAAGATTTTAGTTTCTATTGGTTCCTTCCAAGGTAGTTTTATTATGAGCGTTTCCATTGTAGTTTTCTTCTGAGCATTTAAAATAAGTAGATTCGCATATTAATTATAGAAATACATTTCCATGAAATAATAACTTTAGATGACTAGTTTCTTTCTTCAACAAGTAAATGTTAAATATTTTTTCAGTGACCAATAATGATGAATAGATCGGCAGAATAAAGATTAAATTTTAAGGCATTTCTTTGTCTACAGTTCCATACTCAGCTACAATCCTGGAAAGATCAGGAAAGCATCCTGGAGGATTCACTACTCCATAAAACATGATATAAACTAAAAAATCTTTACAAAATTTCAATGACTTCTTGACCGCCAGAGATATCATGGGGAAGTGCGTTAAAATTCTTTTCCAGATTTCTTGAAAAGCAGACGAGTTTTTGAAAGCTTCTATTGGTTACCATAATAACATTTTTGTTTTTTTAAAAAAAAATATTACTTATTTTTAAAAGAAAAAAGTAATAACATTTTATCTTTACACTTATTTTCTTTTTAACATTTTAAAACCCACTTTTAAAATTTATTCTATATATATGACATTAATATTTTGTTATACATAATAACAAAAAGCATATCTGCAGTAAAACAATACCTGTAAACTCAGATGTGAGGGTTATATTGTATTGTCTTCAATTAGAATTTGGTTATTATATGTAACAATCAATATCTTATTTTCACAATCAATTAATACAGGGTAATTAAATACTCTGATTAATAATAAGAATTTCCACATTCTACCTAATGCAATGCTATACATTGAAATAGACACGTTGTTTCACATATATATTTTAAAAATTTCTTTCCCTCTCAGTTAAAGTAGTTAAAATTAAAAATAAAACTGACGAGGTTCAGTAAATAAAAATTTAAATAAAGAAGCAAATGACAGTAAATTAAAATCACTTTTCCAATTGTGTTTTAAAAACAAAACAAAAAAAGATAAAATAAAGAAAATATAAAAGCATTTAATTAATAAATTTTTATCATTAATTGATAAATCTTCAATTTAAAATATTACAGATGCGATTTATTGTGGAGCTATATGTTTTCAGATTTAAATGTAAAAACACTTAAAGATAGCATTACCTTTTTGCCTTGGGTTTTTAATTAGGTGTTTTTTAAAAACATGTTGGTAGATGAAAAAACGCGGGAAGCAGAAGAAATAAAAGCAGCTTAATTAGATAAGTCAGTTACAGTGACAGTTACCATTAGATAAGTTACAGTGACAGATACAATCAGTTATTAGGATGGTCAAGAGTGAGTCCTGTTGAAAATTAGTCATTGCCAAGCAATTTATTATTTTTTGGAATTCTAAAATAACCAAGTTGGAAATCGCAGTTATCATCAACAGAAGAAAAACTTAAGTTATTGGATAACTGAATAATGGAAAAGAGCATTATTAATTTGGAAAATTCCAGTATGAGTGAGTAGAAAGCCGTTCTTCCTCTTTCCAACCATGTGAAAAGCCCAGGAAAATCCATAAACATGCCCAATTAACAGCAGCAGTAACTGAGTGTGCCATTCGTCTTAAGTAAACCCCTTCTTGATGTGAAAATTTAAAGGTCAAGGTAAGGAAAATTTAGATACCTTTATAATATTCAAATATACTTTTTGAAACCGCATTTCTTGAAATAATTAAAGTATAAAATAAAATACATTTATTCAAATGATTGATTTATCAAATGAAACATAAAAAAATGTTTTTAAAAAATAATAATTCCACCTAGACCTCACTTAGCAATTGGCTACTTAGCGATATTTCACAATAGCGATCACCATCAATTTGTACCCACTACTTTGATTTACAATCGATTATTCACTATAACAATTGGGAAAAAAATATTTTTTTTTAAATTTTTTGGCACATCTTGAATTTTGTGTCACTGATGATGTCAGAGAATACATATTTTAAAGTCACTTTACCCAAAAAACAATCAACTTATAGCAAATATAAAATAAAATAAAAATAAACTTAGCATATGTTTTAGAAAATTAGTACTGTTAATTTTTTTTTTTTTTAAAATAAGTTGATTTTTTTTTTTCTAAAGTTGACTGATTTACAATATGCATATGCGTTTTGTTATTCTGATGTACAGTAATAAGTTTTTATGTTCAATTAAATAATTTATAATTAAACATTGTTTTTTAATTTTAATAATTTCACATAAATAATAAATATAAATGTACAGTAATATGTACTAATATATATATATGCACTATTTACACAGATAATGAAGCTTGAATAAAGTGATTTTTTTTTTTTTAATGCACTTCAGTATGGATTTTTTTCTCATTACAATGAAAAACTTCTGCGGAAGAATATAAAAACTTAAATTAAAATTTAGTTTCACTTTCTTGTTCTTTTGGCACAGTGTACTGTACTTTTTAAACAAAAAAAATATGCATTTTTTCCCCTAGTGATATAAAACTTTTCCTTTTAGATACTGTACAGTTTACACATATACACTGCATCCGGTAAATAATTTTTTAAATATGTACTTTATTCCCAAGTTAGACTAATTTTTTAGCTTTAGGAACCAATCAATTTTTTTCCCATAAACACCCATTATAAATACGTATTCTGTATAGGATATTCTTGCTTAACAATGAGTTCTGGAGAACCAATTGCCATTGCTAAGAGAGGTAAAGGTGTATACTAATTTTAAGAACTTAAGTATTGATTTAAAAATAAATGAAAAATATAATATGTGAGTTAAATCAAAGATGTATTTATATATATGTGAATACAGAATTGGTAATGCTTCTATATAAAAATTAAATTGAATATGTTTCTACTTCAAATATGAACAGGGATCAGATATGCCTTTATAATACACAGATTGAAAATGCTTCTATGTAAAAATTAAATTGAATGAATGTGTTTCTACTTCAAATATATACCTGTATCAAAGATGAATTAAACAAATGAATGACTCAAATCTACAAACATGAATTAGAGAATTAATATTTTAATATTGAAGCTATACATATATACACATGGAATATATATATGTCTACTTCACCATTCACTGTGGTTTAACTAAAGACCCAGAGTTCAACCACAATGAATGTAAACTAAATGTAAAGTAGAAAAATTTATGGAATGTCTTTTTAATTTCAGAAAATGAAATTGAAAGATATTATTTTTAGATAATGAAATAAAAATTCCTAGAGCTCACCAAGGAGATTAATTAGAGATAATAAAAAAATAATTAATTAAAAGAAAAAAACAATGGGGATTGGAATGCAAGATGACCAGCAAGTTGTGTAGATAGTTAGTTTCTGCGCGATCTTTGCCTGAGTCAGTTCAACTAGGAGGACTAGGGAAATATCACAAGATATTTAGTGAAGAAGAATATAATCAGCTTGTGGGTAAAAGTTCTTGCAAAGAAGAGTATATTAACCACAAACCTTTCAATAAATTTTAAAGAAAGAATTTTTCGTGCGCTGTAATGGAAATGGCTGAGTAGACCTTTCTCTCTCTCTCATCGTTTTTCTGTGTTGCTGGAACTGGAATAACTTAATATCAAAATGAAGAGTCAGTGTTAGAACATTTTCCTGCCTAACCAAATGTCTGCTGCCGGACACGGATCATAAAGTGCACTAAAATCTCCATAAGACTATCTCATTAAAAAAAGACGTACGCATTTCCCATTTTATCGGTAATATAAATCATTGTATTGGTGTTTGTTATATATTTAAATGTTTTCATTAACAAAAACGTATACGTAACTTTTTGTCTTATTATATATAATGTATTGGTGTGATTAATTAATTTTAAAGCGTTTTTTTTCTTAAAAGGGCAGAATAATAAAATATTCTGTTATTATTCTTTTTATATATATATATGTAGTCATTTTATTTAGAGTGGAGTGATTTGAAATAACCTGTACATTTTAAATGTGGGAGAGAGTGTTTTTTTTTTTTATAATCCAGAAATGTTAAAGAAGTTTTATTGATAGAGATCCCCTTATATTTATTGATCTTTATATGATCGATTTAACTATATATATATATATACATATATTTATTAGTGGCTTAATAAAATATGTTAGAACTCTATTTAACCAACTCTACCCACCTCTATCAATAAAACTTCTTTAACATATCTGGATTATAAAAAAAAAACACTCTCTCCCACATTTAAAATGTACAGGTTATTTCGTCATGAGAATTTAGATACTCGTATTTAATTCAGGCTTGATTTTTTTTTAAACGGATTATTATTCTGTCTTAATCTTTTGGTATTACTTGGGGAGGCGGAAACACCTTTATAAATATGTCTTAAGTCAATCTCCATATTGGTGGGCCTATCTTCGGAAATCTCCGGATAAAATTCCGGAAATCATTATATGTAAAATCTATAAATGACTGGACATAAGCAATATGCTCTATTTCTGAACCCGGATCACGCTCTGCGAACGGGTTCCTTCTCATCCTATGTTTTAGGTCGGAGCGATATCCAGCCTTATTTCATTTTACATTCCTCATATGGAAAAATATCTCGGAAAACTCTGCCTACCAAGAAAAGGAGAAAAATAACGAATCTCTGAGTAATACATATTTAGTAATACATTTGTTCTATTAAGCCTGACTATCTTCTATACTCAAAGCACTTCACGGAAAAACTTGATGATGTTGGTGAGGTAAAGGGCAAAAGAAAAGAACAAAAGGGGGTTCAAATTTAAATTGCTGGCTATGTTTTAAATCATAGCTAAAAGAACGTCTATTTAACTAGTGATCTGTTTGTTAAGGTTTTCTTCCGTTTCTACCACCTCTGAATGACCCCTTTTACTCTCATTTCCTTGAATCATTCACTCTATGCCCAGTAAATGTGATAATTTGTAAAATGAAACCGAGGTTTGCTGCATATCTATAGTTATTGTTAATCCATTAATGCTCTTGGGTATGCCAAGAGATTACTAACCGCCTCTTTAGAGAGTGACCTTTGTTTTTTTTCTGTATAGAATAAATTGTAATTCTTTTGCAAACAATAAATTTCTATTTTATTTTAATATATTCACATACTGCTTTCTTATCTGTAAATTCCCCTTCCGAGTCTTGTCTCTCCCTGACCACCGGGCATATATTAAGAAGAAATTCTTGTGAGGTCTTGGGAAGTAAGTCGCTTAGTGGCAGTCTGAAGGAGTAGGTGAGGTTCGAACTCTCTCAACCTACATCTCTAGATTGGTTTAAAGCAGCTCTATTTTTCATACCATTACAATATAAATGAATGGATTAAAGATGAATTAAGTAAATGAATGATTTAAATATACAAATCTGAATTAGAGAATTAATATTTTAATATAAATGAATGACATGAACCTACATCCATACGCCTGGATTAAAGATGAATTAAGTAAATGAATGATTTAAATCTACATATCTGAATTAGAGAATTAATATTTTAATATAAGTGAATGACTTGAATTACACCCAGACACCTGGATCAAAGATGAATGACCGAGATTTACATCCAGATACCAAAATCAAGGATGAATATTTTGTACAGAGCTTATAGTTGAGAGACTTATTGCACCAATCATCGATGATTATGAAAAGAATGATTAAATGTAAATCAAACTGGTCTAGGAACATATGCGCATATAGGAAAATGTCAATCCAAAGATGAACTGTCAATAACTTTTGTTGTTAAATAAATAAATCAGTTATCTAAAACTAATCTTCTGATCAGTTTCATTTCACATCACTCATCATTTATTGCATTTGTTCACAAGAATCTCATGCCTCCTGAGCTATGTTCGGCATAACCAGATCTGAATAAGTATGTAAGATAGTGGTAAGCTGGAACTCTAGTGGCACCGTTTGGGAAACCAGACAAACAAATTTTCTAGATGTTTCCAGTCTCTTTAATGCTACATCCTCTGATGAGCAGGAAATATTGTTGTAGGGTGATAAGATAAACATTGGGTAATCCTGCAATATGCTCATCAGGAAATAGTTACAACCGATTATATAGGTTGGCAGGTAATCCTGTTACAACATATTGAACCAGTCTTCGAGATTCATATAAACAACTGTACAAGATTAAACAAACCAAATTATTTAACATCACTTGACATAATACAGAGTTTTATATGATACATGTCTTTTAAAACATCTCACATAAATAATAAGCCTAAAAGCATTTACTTATGTCAAGCTTCTTCATATTTCATTAGTTTTATTTTTTTAATTAAAAAGCTAACATTCTAAAAAATATATATATTTTAAAAGTTAAATTTATTTACTGATTTCTATTTTTTTTGTATTTAATTAAATTTATTATAGTTTTTATAAACTCTTTCTCCTTATCAAGATATATATAAAATTCTACTAATAATAACTTATTTGTAATAATAATATTATTTAGACTTGAAATAAAATATAAAAATAATTATTATCCAAAATTATATATTGGATGATCATAGATTGGTTACTTTTGGTTAGAAGACATAGCAGAATTAAAAAAAAGTGCATTCAAAATGATGGTCATTTTAAGTTTATCCAATATTTGTTCAAAACAAATATGTTCCCTTATTTATATATAAAGTAAATTCCTCATTTTAAAAGTAATTTTTCTCGAATGAATTTAAAAAATATCAGTTACAAGGTATATATCCAAACATTTAATGTATAATGACATTAAATAATTTTACTTACATTTTAGCTGTTTAAGTAACATTATGTGCACACAAAATTATTGATTAAAATAAAAGTATTTTTCAAAATCAATTTTAAAAAGTACACAAAGATATAAATAGTTAAAACATTTAAATTTCTGATCAGTGTTTGTATTAGAAAGATGATAAATTTGATTTTACCATTACTTTTTGATTAATAGTAAATTTTATTATATTAAAAAATGGGATGAGTTGTGTAAAATTTGCAACAAATTGTTTGATAAAAGTAATGCAGTTAGTTACTAATCATCTTTTAATTGAAAAGACAATACAAACTAATTAAAATTTTGTACCTGCATTTGCAGTCAAGCATAGAAATAATCAGAACAAGCATAAGACATTCAAATGTGATTTGTGCCTAAAGATCAATTTTAAGAAACTAATCAAATTAGCAAAAGTATTGTATAAATTTTTATAAAATATTTTTATTATAATAGCATTTACACTTTCAGCTAATTTAAATATTATAATTGAAAAGGCCACCTTAGATTTAATCAAAAGCATGCTATTACAATAAGCAGATTTCATAAAAAATTCTGTGAATTATGGTACATTAATTTAATTTTTTACATAAGTAATTGGCTTATATATATATGCCAATAATAAATTTTCCACATAAGTTATTCATATAGAATTTATCAGACAGAAAAAAAAATTAAAAGATTACTTTAAAAATTTAAAAACACTTTTAAATTGATAGTATACATTAAATTTTATTTAATTGTTCAATCATTTTTATTACAATTTTTTGCTTTATAAAAGATTGCATTAATTACGGATAATCCACTATTAATATATATTTTATTAAATATAAATTTAAAAAAAATTAGTTTTATCTGCATGCCTGACATTAAAATAATCTTGATGAAATTCTAAGATATATATTTCAAGCAATTTTTTTTTTAAAATTAAAAACAAAAAGATTGGAATTTTTATTACTTGTATTATACAGCCATCATAACTGATTACTTTGCAAGGATGGAAGCATTCAATTTATACCAGAGGCAATAAATACAACCAAACTTCATGACAGCCTGGTAAGCAAACTGACATTTTATATAGCTTTATAAGAATGAAAAAAAAAAGTATTCTATACAAGGAATTCTCATTGAAAAAGATTTTGCTCACTCACTATTAAATAATTGCATATTATAATAACTTAAGCTGCCTCATGGAATGAAAATGATAGCAATATAGATTGAAAATTCATAAATAAATTCTTTCACTATATACAAATTCAAAATAAAATAAAAAGAGAAAAAGAATGTTTAATAATATGATGACTTATTTTAGTGTATTTTCTGTAGTCACAGTTTAAATGTAGCTATTACCTGCCATTTAGAAATACAATACTATACATGAGATTGTAGGATAAGAAATAATCAGCAAAGATCCGAAAATAAAAGATTACATTTAAAATAACAAAATGAAAGGCATAGTACAGTTAAAAAATTACATTTTTAACCAGATAAAATACATTTCTGAATACTGAAATTACATTTAAAACAATTTTTTCTAATAAATCATGAAACAAATAATTAAGAAAAAAAAAACATCAAAAGAAAGCAAAAAAAAGGGGGATTTTTTTTTTTGATAATATTATAAATATATCCCCAAAAATGTGCTTATAACTGCTTTTTCAAACATGTATATATATAAGAAAGACCATGCGTTTTCAAAATATATTATAAGAAAAATGGTTATTTCTTTGTTATTTATTGATAAGCATTATTATATATACTATATAAATCAAAAGTTTTGAATCATATGTATATACATTACAATTTGTGAAATATTATATAAAAATATACCAGATATAAGAACGAAACATTTGAATTCTATTATTTCCGATAACTTAGATATCACATTACTTTGAAAACCTACAATAGAAAATGATTTTTCTCCCCCCAAAATCTACAATATAAAAAGAAACTCCTTTTTATTAAAGTACTTGTTTAAAATAATCATAAATAACTATTATACAACTTATTTGTCATGGCAAATAAAAAAAAAGGAAAATAATTATGTTTACATGTGTTCTTTTCTAATGAGAAGGCCCAAGAAAATTTGATTAATTAAAACTGCCACTTACATCAAATTTCTCAAAGTAATACCTAAATACTAAATGCATGTGCTGAAATCAAAAACTGCAAAATTACGTTATATACTACTGAATGCCAAAACAAATATCGTAACGTAATAATGCATTGCAAACAAAATGAGCAAGGTGGCACAAATGTCCAATGAAACCTCTGAAAAGGTTAATAAAAAAAATCCTGAAAAATATTGTCAAACATTTATTATCAATTTTTAGAAATAAATAAATAAATTTAAAAAAATCTATCATTTTGCTAAGAAATTGTCAGTGCTTTTAAATTTAATAATAAAATGCTAATAATCATTTAGCATTTTTAAATTTGTAATTTGTCCGGTTTTTTTTTCCACATAAAATTTGAATTTTTTTGCTTATTTATTCCATATCTTTGTTTTTAAATATAGTTCATATAGTAAATTACATGTATATTATAATATAGTCAATATATACTATGGTACTAACTAAAGATTAATACTATTCTGAAGAGAATTCAGTTCTTGTTGATCATTAGACTTGATTGTCATACTACTTTTTATGGAACTTAATCAAAAGCAAAGAATAAAGATTCCCCATATAATACAACTATCATTATTTTTTGAGCAGCAGGAGCAGAAAAACTATGATTAGAAACTCATTTAATGTAGACACTATATTCTCAGAAAAAGAATTGATAAAATTTATTTTGAACTATGACCCAATTCAATCATCACATTATTACCAGCAATGAGTAAATTATTTTAATTGCAGAACAAAAGATAAAAACAAACAGAGATTTTAAGATGAATTGTGCGATGATACTACATATCAGTCTATACTTCTACAACAAATTCCTTTCTGAAAGCCTTTCAATATTTTGTCTAATTGTAGCTCTCCAGTGTATTCTATGTTCTGCTATAACCTCCTAATGAATGCATAGCATATTTGAAATAATCTTTATAATGTACCTTTTCCATGAAAACCATGCTCAAGTTCACTGTAAAATACATTCTTTTAAAGAAACCTGTTGCTATTTATTCCTACCTTAATAGATTCAAAGCTATTATATCCAGCATGTTGAATAACATACTGATTAAACTTATCATCTTATCATTACATTTTCAAAATATTATGGAGCATTCTTTTGATAGTTACATGACTATGATGAACATGTCAAATGCAACAACTGCAGAATGAAGTCTGTACTACATCACAACATTCCAGTCTAGCTTTTTATCAAAACGGCTTATCAATAATTTAAAACTAATTCTCAAACTCATAGCAATCCAAGCCTTTCAATGGAGATTTCCTTCTATCACTAGTTAAAAAAAGCATTTAATTTTTTTAAAAATGAACTACTAAATCAGTTTCTGTAGGCTGCATTCAAAACATCAAGAATATTTTCTAACTCATTTTTTGAATCAGCAAAAATCATCATACTATAAATCTAGAATCCAAAATGACAAAGTTCTTATTTTTGTTTTTAATCAATTCAAATTAAAAAATCTCCATCAACAAATTTATACATAATGGTATCTTGATGCCTTTTTCATTAATCCATACATTCTTTAAAAAAATTCACTAGGCATTTCCATTAATATCTAAGCCTTTTCCGTTTTTAAGACTTCTAAGCACTGGATTAATTTCATCAAGCTGGACAACTTTATCCAATGTAATTGAGTTTATAAAATAGATATATCATTAATCATTATTATACTATTCTCTCTATCTGTTTAAAATGTCATTACTATCATATAAAAGATTATCATTCGTCAATTTAATAGCTTTATAATATTTTTCAAAATATTTGAAGTAACTAAGATCAAAAAACGACTGTATTTCTTTTGAAATTTTAAGCCATTACCAAACATCCTTTAAAAACAGACTCACACATATCCATAACAATATTCCTTAAGAGAATTCCACATTTCAAAAATACAAATATCTTGAAATTCCCAAATTAACAATTTAAAAGTTTAACAATTGTTAAAATTGTATAGCATGAGTAGTAGCAACTTCTAAAGAATGATTATCAAATTTCTTATCAAAATTTTTGGGATAAGATCTATTTTTAAATGCAACTACTATGATCTACAACTATAAGTGTTCATATAAATTCAATAACAATAAACAAACACAGATCACAAAATATATGTATATATATAATTTTGATTATAATTTAATGTTTCCATCAACATGTACATCTCTTTTTTAAAAAAAATCAAATTTTATTGATATTGATATAAAAAGAAATAAATGTCACTAATGCACAAAACAATTTTTAATAATATTATCCACATCCTGGAATTCCAAAATTGAATATTTTAAATAAGACCTAAAAAGAAATAAATGTCACTAATGCACAAAACAATTTTTAATAATATTATCCACATCCTGGAATTCCAAAATTGAATATTTTAAATAAGACCTCACACAGAATTCAACACAATGCGGTCTCTTTCCACTTGATGATCTGGCCTTTCAAAAAAATTTATAGCCATAGCATTCATTCAATGA
The DNA here is from genome assembly GCA_028023455.1 of Epiperipatus broadwayi. Taxonomy (NCBI): domain Eukaryota; kingdom Metazoa; phylum Onychophora; class Udeonychophora; order Euonychophora; family Peripatidae; genus Epiperipatus; species Epiperipatus broadwayi. The sequence continues at coordinate 4,168,433 of JAQFVV010012393.1, read as the reverse complement.
AACTTCCTTTCCTTAAAAGATCACTTCCATTTAGAGCAACAATAATAATATTAAATCTTGACAATTCCATATCTAGAAAAGTTCTCATATTTCATGTACTTAGAAAAAGTTTGAAATTACCATTATTAATATTACAACTATTTCTACCATTCAAATGAACAGCCCATTAGGTCAATCTGATTTTATGATAGACCAGTTTTAAACTAATCTTTCTACAGTTGTGAAAACAGATTTCCAAATAGATCTACCCAAAGTTGCAATCATTTGCATATTAAAAACTTTTACTTCAAATCCATTACAGACAGCCAATCTGTTGAACCATTACAGACAGCCAATCTGTTGAACATGATCTCATTGTTTCTTTCTTAATATTGATGACTTTGCATACTATAGATTCTTGCATAAACAAAAAAAAAAACGATTGTACTGTTGTGATTACCAATTCTCATTGTTACAATTAATGAAGATAACTGATGATATGAGAGGTTCATGATCAGGTCCTATATCAATATTAGTAGCTAAAGACAGCAAATTAAAAAGTAAATAGAAAAACAAATATTATATAGGAAAGATTGAAGAAAATGTACAGAAAATAGTATCTTACTTTTGAAGAGTAACACTTTATCTTATAAGATAATAGAAGATTCTCTTGATCAAATAGTATTTATTCACTGTTAATAACCTTATATTACTGGGTCAGAATTAAGTCTCCCGTGTGAAGAAAAATCTGACAAGTTTGCTTGTTTGAATTCTTGTTTTAAAAGTATTTCAGATTTTATTATAGTATTTAAGATATTTCATTAGAACAAGTACTTCAATTTCATATATTAGACAATTAGAATATTAAACAAAAATGTGGTCAATAGTAAAGCAGACTCATTATGGCTGGGTCAATAACATAAATTCTGTGAATAGTAAATAATTTTAATTTCTGTTTCATATGTCATTATTATTAAAGAGAGAAGTTTAGGAGAAAATATAAAAATAGTTTTACTACCATTCATAGAACTGATCTAGTCATAGCAATCTCTGGTTTCAGCACTGATACTATTCTTGTATAGCAATCTTTGTCATTTTCATAATTATTTACAAAGCAAAATGCTAAATATTTCAAAAAGAATATGTCAAAAAAAAACCCCCATCAACTTTTATTTTATTCGATTATTTTTGCCAAGTAAGTATGCATAAAATTAATTTTATACAAATCCTTTGCCTTATTTATTACACCATAAATGTGTAATTATAATAATTTGGTCACTTTTAAATGTTACCATATGTGTTAACACTAACATATATTTAATATTCCAACACTTTTTGTTGATTATGGATTAAACTGTATTATTTTTATAATCTGTACTTCCATTATTATCATATATCCAAGCATTTAAATGTTTATCATTTTAGTTCTTTATTACTTTTACAATGCTTTTTATAACCCACTATTGACAGTAAAAATAGAAGTAATAAAGAACTAAAATGATATTAATATTATATGGATTTGGCAATGCAATAAGAAAGATACAGTTTACTGTTTCTTAATTTATCTCAACTTTATCATGACTGCAAGTATGACATATATTTGCATAGTTACAAAATTAATCATAATTCTTATAATATATCATATAATTATAATGTTTTCTGACACAATTTATTAGCAGTATCTGAGTATAAAATTCTAATGCTTATTAGTATTTATGAATTTAATGCAAACAAGTAATTTCTTTTTATTCCTACTATTCAACTTCTAATTACAAAATTACTATAATCCTATCATGACCTTATTGCTAAAGTAAAATTATTGATCTTAATATTCAGACTTTGTATTTGATTTATCTCCTTGATGTTATTTCTCTTACACATCTATTATACTTTGTAAATACTTTTATTATTATTATCTGTATTAATTTGTTCTAAAATGATGTATTGTACAATAAACAAACAAATACACACACGTACATCATCATCATAAACCATTATCAATCCACTGCAGGATGAAGATCTTTCCAAGTTCAATCCATCTTCTCAGATCTTTAGCTTCTCTTCTCCACGCCAACCCTGTACACTTTCTTATTTCATCCATCCATCCATCTCACATGTGGTCTCTTACTGGAACTTTTACAATCTCTTGGAATCCAATTTAAGATTATTATCTCTTCTAGCAATATTTCCAGCCCAACTCCAATTCAGTCTTTTAATTTTCTCAATAAGGTCACTAACACTTGTTTGTTCTCTTATCCATATATTGCATTTTCGATCTCTTCTTGTTACTCTCAACATGCATCTCTCCATACTTCTTTGAGTGGTCTGAAATCTCTCTATTGCTGTTCTATTAAGTGTCCAAGTCTCAGATCCATAAGTCAGAACTGGTAAAACACATTTATTAAAAACCTTCCTTTTCAAACATGTAGGCATATTTCCATTTAGTATTAAATTATTTCTACCAAAAGCATTCCAATCAAGTTTAATTCTATGATTAATTTCATCCATTATGTTTCCATCTGTATTAATAATCTGACCAAGGTATTTGTAGCTGTTAACTTCTTCTAACTCATTATAATCAATCTTTATTTTCATATTTTAATCCATTAAACATTACTTTAGTCTTTTTAACATTTATCTTTAGTCCTTCTTTCATCTGATAACTCCTGCAGCTCTAAAGCATTATTTGCAAAAACAACTATATCATCTGCAAAATCTAAATAACTTAAATAATCTCCATTTACTTTCATTTCTTTAGTTTCCCATTTTAATCCACAAAATACTTCTTGCAGCACTACTGTAAAAAGTTTTGGAGATAAGAAGTCACCCTGTACCCTTCTCAATGTTGACTTTCCTAGTATCATTATGTAATCTAATTGATACTGTTGCATTTTTATAAATATTCTTCAAAATATGACAATATCTTGGATCTATACCTTGATGATCCAATGCTTTAATCACTGAAGAAATGTTTATAGAATCAAATGCCTTTTCATAATCTACAAATCCAAAGCATAATGGCAACTCAAATTCATTTGTCCTTTCTATAACTTCTCTCAATACCTGGATATGATCTACTGTACTAAAAACCACTTTTAAATCCAGCTTGCTCTCTTGGTTGGCTCTGTGACAAGTTATAATTATCTTGTTAAGCATCACATGATCACATTTCCTATACTAGCACATTAATTGTTGATAAACAGAGCAAAACTCTCCATACAGTATTGCCACCTGCGCTAAAGAGAGTAATCAATGGATGCCAGAAGGCTTGTGCATAAAATCCCTATCTAATGTTTACTCATCCAATATCCCCAGACTAGTTTCTGGCTTGTGGCCTTCGTCAGTGAAGAGCTTTGGATCTGAGAGCACTGCATCTAGATCTTAGGACCCTCTAGCAACCACCTTTTATCTCTACTTAACTACAAAACTATGAGAATGAAATTGAAAACACAAAAAAATTTTCAATCTAAACTCAATAGCTTATATAGTCATATGGGTCTGAACTCAGTTCAGCACCCATACATTTTGGTGTCTTTGGCTCTATTACAACCATAGCCACCACTATCCTATTAGGCAGGATTGGTGTTAAACCATTAAGCATCACATGATCACATTTCCTATACTAGCACATTAATTGTTGATAGCAGAACCAAACTCTCCATACAGTATTGCCACCTGTGCTAAACAGAGTAATCAATGGATGCCAGAAGGCTTGTGCACAAAATCCCTATCTAATATTGATATTGGATGAGTAGGCATTAGATAGAGATTTTATGCACAAGCCTTCTGGCATCCATTGATTACTCTGTTTAGCACAGGTGGCAATACTGTATGAAGAGTTTTGCTCTGTTTATCAACAATTAATGTGCTAGTATAGGAAATGTGATCATGTGACGCTTAATGGTTTAACACCAATCCTGCCTAATAGGATAGTGGTGGCTATGGTTGTAAAAGAGCCAGAGACACCAAAATGTATGGGTGCTGAACTGAGTTCAGACCCATATGATTATATAAGCTATTGAGCTTAGATTGAAAATATTTTTTGTGTTTTCAATTTCATTCTCATAGTTTTGTAGTTAAGTAGAGATAAAAGGTGGTTGCTAGAAGGTTGCATTAGATCCTAAGATCTAGATGCAGTGCTCTCAGATCCAAAGCTCCTCACTGACGAAGGCCACAAGCCAGAAGCTAGTCTGGGGATATTGGATGAGTAAGCATTAGATAGGGATTTTATGCACAAGCCTTCTGGCATCCATTGATTACTCTGTTTAGCACAGATGGCAATACTGTATGGAGAGTTTTGCTCTGTTTATAATTATCTTCGTAAATTTTTTTGTATAAAACTGATAAAAGGCTGATAAGTCTGTAATTTTTAATATCTTCTTTATCATCTTTTTTAAATATTAATATTAATACTGCATTCTTCCAATCATCTGGTACATCTTTATAATTTAGACATTTGGTATATAATTTTGCTAAATTTTTTTCTATTTCTTCATCTCTTTCTTTTAATATATCAATTATACTTCCATCATTACCTGGAGCCTTTCCTTCTGAGCAATTCAGAAGATATAATAGATATAGGAGGTACTTGTTCTTTATTACTATATAATTCTTGATAGAAGTCTTCTACCCTTTTCATGATGTCATCTCTCTTTTTACTATCAATTATACTTCCATCATTACCTGGAGCCTTTCCTTCTGAGCAATTCAGAAGATATAATAGATATAGGAGGTACTTGTTCTTTATTACTATATAATTCTTGATAGAAGTCTTCTACCCTTTTCATGATGTCATCTCTCTTTTTACTAATAATTCCATCTTTTTTTTCTTGTTGCAGATATAAATTTCCTACCAATACCAAAATGTTGTTTTACACTCGAGACGTTTATTCTCTTCTACAGCTTTCCTTGCTAGTTTACAGTTACACTTTCTTATATCATTTTCAACTCTTTTCCGCACCATTTTGTAAAATTTGAGATATTCAATGCTTTTTAATACATCATCTTCATATTCCTTCTTTTCTTCATAAATTCGCTAATCTCAGTAGAAATTTTATTGATTAATTGCTGCTTTTTTCTACCAGCTATCTTTGTTACAGTTTTTAAAATGTATATCAGTTATTTTCATATTAATTTCATTCAAATCTGAATCATATTCAAAATCTACTAATATTTGAAACCGATTTGAAAGTTCCAATTTAAATTCATTAGAAAGTTTCTGAAGATTAGGAATATCCATTGTAAATATTGTTTTTCTTAATAATTTTTCTCTCTCTAGTTTTGCATTAACACATATCTTACATCTTACCAATCAATGATCATTTCTTGTGTTAAATTTATTAAGAACATTACAATCTTGAAATATGTATTTTCTGTTAGTCAAAATACAATCCAATTCTGCTGTACCTTCATTTGGCGGCTTCCATGTCCATTTCCTTCCAATATTTTTCTCAAAAAAAGAATTCATAATATAAAGTTTTTCTTTTTCTGCAAACTCCGCAAGTCTATGTCCTACAGAACTTTCATCTTTCATTTGTTTACCAATTCTAGCATTAAGTCTCCCATAATAATTTTAAAATGTTGTTTACTCTGATCAAAAGTCTTTTGTACATCCATATAAAAATCTTTTACTACTTCATCACTATGAGAACTTGTTGGGGCATAAACCTGAATTATGTGGATTTGGTATCTGCTATAAAGTAGCACAACTAATCTTGCCACTCTGTCCAATACACCATCAATCTCCACAATGTTGTTCTTACACTTTTTATTTATTATGAATCCTACTCCACTTGTATTTCCAATATTTGTACCTTTATAGTAGAGTACATGTCCACTTTTTAAATTGATTATCTCTTCACCTTTTCTTCTAACTTTACAAAATCCAATAATGTTCCATTTAATATAAGACAGTTCTTCTAATTCTTGCAATCTTCTTTTACTTGAAAGTGATCTGCAGTTGTAAGTACCTAAATAAAGTCATCATCAAATGCAGCCTGAGTGCACAATCAGGAGATTCTTAGCATCCTACGCCTTCGGCCACCAACCGCTGCCTTGGTTAGTGAATTTACAGCCTCTTGGGAATAAGGGTCATGATTGTATATATCAAAAAAAAAACCACACACACACATTTAAATAACCAAACATTTGCATCAAACGCTATATTGTTTTCAGTAGCGCTAATTTTCCATTGTGCTGTTAAATGCAGACTTTACTTTTATTCATAAGATAGCATTGCTGAAAATACATGACATTTGAGGGGAGTTATTGACATTATATATCTGAATTGAAGAAAGTGATTGACATTACATATTTTGAATTTTCAGCAAACGATATGCACTGGACCTATTTCATATATATATTGCAATTTATACATTTCTTTACAAAATAAATATATAATATGCTTATTTTCGAATGCCACCTGTGGCAATTTAGAGTTCAGCAGTCTTCATTAGAGCACTTATTTAAAATTTTCAAATTAATATTTTCTTCTTTTAAACAAGGCAAGAAAACATCCCAAATTGATTAGGGTAAGCCTTTTTCTTCTCTTTTTACTGCATGGATTTAAGAAATAGATCCTTGATCCCAAAAATTTTTTTAAAAAAATGAGCCGAATAAAAACACGGCCACACTAGATAATAGTGAATCTGAAATTAATTCAAAATCACCAAAAACTAAATCATACTAATTCTACAAAATGCAAATCTCAACCTAAGTACCCCAAGTCTGAAAGAAATATTCAAAATTCTACTCAAATATTCCATAATAACCAAAATATAATGTCCGATGAAGAAGTTTTTTCAGATAACATAAAATTTACTTCCCTCGAATGCGAGGCGGGAGTTTTCAGCAGATGCTATTTCAACTTAGTTCATTAACCTAAAAACAGACACTCCTATTAATTTACAATCAGCAAAACCTTCTTTTATTAAAAAAATAACTGGAATTTATAATATTAAATTAAATAGAACAGAAGATAATAACGGTTCAGAAGAAGAAAAGGTTTGGAGCCTGAAACATAACGTTAGTCCAGTTAATACTTTCGTTATGGATGACCCGACCCAATCGTTCAAAAGCTTAACACTCAAGCTGTAAGCCAAGCTCACATTAATAAAGAAAAAAATGTCATAATCAAAACTAATAAGCAAACTAATAATTATCTAGAAATTAAGCATTTCTTCAAATTACTCTTCATCTAATTCTTGTTCTGAATCAGAAGACGAGCCTCAAAATCTGGATTTAAAACTACAACCGATAGAAACAAGTGCTAAAATAATTAATAGCACTATAGAATTTAAATTCTTTCCTAATAACTCAAAATCAGTCAGCTCTTCAACTGAAAAAGCTTTATTGAATAAATTACAAGACAAACTTATGCGAGGCCCCAGCGATAACATAGAAAACAGCGATAATACTGTCTATCATCAGCCATCGACTACAGATCTTATAAAACAAAAAAATTTCACACCTAGTTATCAAAATATAACTGAAAAATTAAATAGTAATCTAACGACTAATCCAAAAAAAACTTCAAATGAACATAAAGATAAAAATTTTTTAGATACAGAATTAGCATTCGCTCAAGATTACCTTTTAGAATCAACAGTCGAAGAAACGATTATATCAAATGAACTCTCTCAAAGCATTCATACACATCAACTTAAATGATGACTTTCCTGAACTCAATGCCAGTTTCCAATCAGTTTTGGATGCAAAAAGAGCCATCCAAAACTAGAATCACATTTAAAGTACAATATACAAACTGTTGAAACATCTCAAAGCAGTATTTTTCATCAAGACCCAAAAATAAATGGGGATGAAGCCTCCTCAATAACACAATCCATTTCCAATTCTGTTGACTCTGAAACACGCAACCTCCCATTAGAGGTACTAAACACCAAGCCCCCTTATAACAGCGAAAATAAATCAAAATAATTTTAAAACTTCGACCGTAACTAATTATAATTATAATTACTCATAAAGCACAAATCAAAACTATCAAACTAATTCTAGATATTATATAATCATCAATCTAAGCCTTCATATGCTAATATTACTAAAACTGGCATTTCCCATCAACCTAATTCTAACAAAATACCGGGAGATAATTTATTGCACTCAAACAGTAAACAACTATGCAAAGATTCTCTCACTACTTTTGAAACGCTGGAGTCTATGATATTAGACCTAATCGAACATTCCAATGACCCTATTAATATTGACTATCATCTAATCTCAACAACAAATTCATTTTCCACATCTAATTTCAACGAGAATCAATACGCAGATCTCATGCATTATCCCTCTCAAACTTCTTAAATCTCTCGCTAATTACAATAGCGACAAAAGCCTCATATTAGCTACAACTGACTCAAATTGCTCACTGTTCAAATTGCCCATTGATTCCTTGTGCGTTCTGATCAAACAAAACAACATTGGAGGAAGGAATACATCGCATTCTTACACACCCAAACGACAGATACACTCAAGTTCACTAGCTCGGCAAGTCGTAATAACTTTAAAGGTGCACTCAAAACAATAGACAATAGATTCATTTGCTACATTGACATCAACAGATCTGCCATTCTACATGGTAAGATTAAGAACTGTATCATGGATTTCGAGGAAGATCAACTACAAGACATACTGCTGCCGTTCGGCAAAATCCATACCTACCGAAAGAGAGAACAGGCTGCCACATACTCTTCAACACTGCCACCTTTGAACTGCAACTAAAAAAGGGAATAAACCCCCCTGATATCCCCACAGTAATAAAACATAGAAACTCTCCAATGATCTTTCTTTTCTAGGTGTAAAACCGGAATATTTTTACTGTGGTCACAGAACACACCTCATAAAAGAGTGCATAGCTAGGATCTGCAGCTTTTGTGGAACTAAGAAGAACCATTTCCATTTTTGCAGAGAAAATCATAACTCCCTAACAGATGGTGCTAGTATCCAAAGCAAACAAACCACAATCACCCAACCCTCTAATCTCCCTCACAGTTTGGGTTTAGATCAATTTCAAAATTTTAAGAAGGAAAACAAACAGAATTGAACCTGTTCACATTCCCGAAGATACAACCAACTCCAGTACTCATCCAAAAGACACCCAAAACCAGAAAGTAGTTAGTAGACACCAAGACTTAACAACTCTCAAAAAAACAATTAATGTTTTCAGAATACAGGCCACCTCCAACAAATCCAAAGATAAACATACAGAGAATACCTCACAGCTTAGTGAACATTCTCCATTTGACCCAGTTCCACACAGCATCTATCCCTTTCAAAATACCCAAGAAAATTAGGGTCCATGATGACACTTCTACAATGCACCCATCCATAAATAATTAAGAATAAAAAAGTTCAACAAGCTTCTATCAAAATAACAGCAGATCCCTCTGCCTACTCCACCTACACAGAAGCATACATGGACTTGAATGACCAACCCACATCCAATAAAAAAAGAAAAATCTACAAGAACAACTAAATCCAGCTTGGAAGACGAAAATACTTCAACACAGATAATACTACATAATCAGAAATTAAAGTCCAAAGAAGTCTCAAATATCCAAACAGCAGAGAAGAAACGCAAAATTGCAGACTCCTATCCTCTCATTCCCCAAACAAATCCCAGAGAAGACTTCTTTGATGATGATACCTTTCTCATCCCTCCCCCCGATCTATATTAAACCTCAAGAGAACCGACACAAACTCAATAAGAATATACCTCTACCTTCAAAAAAACCGCTAGTGGTAGATACTAGCCAGTCTACTATTTATGCCTAGAAACTCCTGTCAAATAGCCAGAGTAAATGTCAAGGGATCAACTCGCTCATGCGAGTTCATGCAATTAGACATTGGTTTACTACCTGGACTCCTCATGTACTGTTTATGGATGAGACCAAGTTCCAACAAAATTCCACCAGCTTCATCTTACTGGAACTGAACAAGCTCGGTTACACCCATCTATCAATAAATATCTCCGCAACAGAAGGATTGGGTGTATTAATCAACAACAAACACTCCCCCACTAAGTTCAAGATTACCTATCAAGACAATAACCTCATATGTGTCAATCTTACAGCAGCAGTGAAATTAACGCTTTCTCCGTTTACTCCCCAAATAATCCAACAACACTACTATGTATCATAAATACAATCAATATGATTACCGCAAACAATAACTGACCAGCTATCCTTATTGGAGATTTTAACACTTCCTATGATCGTTTTACAACTAACTATCTCCATCTGCTCAACAGAGGCTTTATAAACAGAAGGGGTTTCTTTCCTCAAAATGCATACTCCTTTACACTAAAAAACATTCAAACATTAATTGATCTGCTTTTTCATATTGCTGAGCTTCACCACGGTATGGAAGCCTCACTTCAACCTGTAGCCTTCTCAGACCATCATGCCATACTTATTTCCATAGAACTGGACAACTACACCCCATCCAACCGCTACCGCTCAATCAGAAAAATAACCAAAGAGTCTATGACTGAGGCCATTCCTTCGGAGGCCTACATACTTTTTCACAAAGTTGATTTGCTTAAATAGACCACCCGAAGAAGCCTGGTTTGCCTTCGTCAGAATACTCCAGTCACTGATAGCCCATCACACTAAAATCTTGAAAGAACCATCTATGCTTATCAACGAGCTGGACCAAATTAACAAAAAATTAAGGCATACTTGGCTGAACCAGAATCCTTAACACATCTCCTATCACTCAAGCAACAATACAGAGGAAAACAGATTGCTATTGCTGAGTATATATCAATCAAAACGTCCAAAATTTTTCTCACAGCTCAGCATTGCTGGACCAGAGGATACTTACGGTGGGCATTGGGAGCAAAGAAAAAGCTGGCCACTCCAACATCTCTCGCAATCAATGGAAGCATTGTCTCAGGCCAACATGTGATTCAACATATTCATCTACACTATAAAGAATGTCTTCAAAACAACCTTCCAAAGACCTATTGAAAATTGCAGATCAATCTTTCCTCAAAAGGCCATGGAATCACCGTAGCAGATCTCAAAAACCGATTATCATCTCTTCCTGATAGTGTTCATCCCAAGGATGCACGCTATACCAAAGTTTCTTATTTCTCGTCTTAGCAACTTTGCCATCCCAATTATGATGAACATGGTTGATTACCTCTCTACAGTTATAAGAGAAATCAAAAATCTCCCCATTGCGTTGGTTCCGTTTGTTAAAAAGAACAAAGACCCAACTAACATCCAAAGTATAAGACCAATATCCTTGTCTCCAATTCTAATCAAAATAATTGAGGGAGTGGTTAAAGAGAAGATTCAACAGAGAATTTTGACCATGTTGTTCAATCCCAATATGCCAAAAAAGGGTCCTCAGCATTAACAGCAATTAAAGAAGTCAAGATACTCCTTGATCATATTAGATCAAACCGACTATCAAAACCTATTGACTTTATAAACATACACATGCTCCTAGCACTTCTAAAAGACCTTGATATTTCCCCGAAATTATCAAAATTTTAGATAACTTTTTAACCAACAAATCCACATGTTCCTAGTCGGTACAGTCACTGATGGATTCTCCCCGGACCTATCGATACCCCAAGGGTCCCCCCCCCTTAGTGCTCTTCTGTTTATCTGCTATCTAAACCCTTTTTAAAAAGAAAGAGAACTCACTTCCCAGAGTACGTTACCCGTGTAAATGTTCCCCGCATCAAAAAGACCTTTAAACTAATTGCTTACTTGGATAACGGACTTGTCATACTCCCTTCTCAAAAACACCTCTCAGCTCTTAAAAGATCATGGACAGTTTCTCACAATCTTCTCAACTGAAGTTTAATTCAAACAAATCCTCCACCTGGAAAATTTGCTCTGGGAGGTGAGTTTCATCTAAATTCCTTGCAGAACTACAGGATTTCCTCAGCTTCTCTATCTCCAGGTCCCAGACAGCAATGTCTAAGCAGCTTCAGAGTTCTATCATTATTTCCAAAAGTCAGATCATGCAGACACTATCTAAAGTTTACCTTTCCATTCAAGGCAAGGTAGCATTACTTAACATAAAAGTTATGTCGAAGATCGCCTATTTCCTGCCAGTTACCAAAGCTTTCACAAAGAAGATAGACAGTCTTTGTGCCAAACTATTCTGGAAAGGTGGCACAACATCTATAAGCATGACCAAAATGCAGTACCATCGAAAATCAAATGGAATATCTTTCCACTCCATTCATTTTCTACCAAAAAGCATACACGCCCATTCACAATCTAATCCAAAAATATGGTACCACTCAAATTTCTGAAACCGTTCCACCAACTGATAGACCACCATCTCATAAAAAATGCTGGCTAGACCAAATCCTCCACCTGCATAATCAACACATAAGCCCTCATAATGCCCATTCAATACAAAAATTTCTATCTGGGAAGCCCACTGGGCAATTAACCCAGAATTAATCACAATTAAGCCGTTGCTTGGCATTACTAACTACAAAATATCTACACTTTTCAAATTCTTATTCCTAGAGCCGAAATTTCTAAATAATCTTATCAAAGTTAATCTTGGGACCATACACACAAACTGGTTCCTTCATTATAAGAGATTTTTCAACAATATAGACCCCATCTGCCCAAGTTGCATAAGACATGATGAGATTTTCGATCATATCATCAATTCATGCACTGGGCTTGGCAACATCAAATCAACAATTTATCAAAACTCCATGGCCAATTATAAGATTCTATTGCTGAAAGATTGCATCCAGAGCAGATCTTACTCAACAATCAGAATGTCGATCTTTCTAACTCACACAATCTGGATTGTTAGATGTAAACAACAATTTACAACCCCTCCACCTGACCCAGATAATTTATTCATTAAATTCTTAGAGAAAATTCATGAAAAAATGAAGATCCTTTCATCCAAATTACTGTTCGAAGAAACCTGGAGTCTTTTTCAAAACCATATACATCCCAAAGCCTACCAAGTTACAGAGGATAATGAAATATAGAGCACAGGACTTACATGGTTATGCAGAACTAACAATACAGCAGTTGTTATATTAATCTAGGTTCCAAATATATATCTACCTACTAAACAATATTTAATGTATTAATATCAAATATATTCCCTGAATAAAACTACTTTTGAAAATAATGCTTATTTAGATATATTTTGTAAAATAAACATACTATTTTTTTCGCTTATTCTAATTGTTTAATTCTACACACATTTACTTTTTGCCATTATAAATATACACATACATTATAATAATATAAAAATCGGTATTTGTAAACTATTCACTGTACAGCCTGTGGTGGCGCTGTTTCTATTTAAAAACATTGCGATATAACATTACCGGGTCTTTTTTTTGTTAGATTTATAAATACGGGGTTTTTTTTTTTGCAGGTTTTGATTTTTTTTTTAAATAACAAATAAAACGTCATCGGTCGGTATTGCTTTTTAACCAAAAAAAAAAAAAGTCAATCGCGGTATTGTTTTTTTTTTTAAAAAGTATCTCAATCGTTTTTGTTACATTATGTGGATTTATTTATTTATCTTTTTTAAGAATCGTACAAGTTTGTTAAAGATTTTTTTATTTTCATAACAAATAAAACATCCGTATTGTTTTTTTTTTAAAAAAATTAGGTCGGGTTCATTTTTAAAATCTACTTAACGTGCTGTTTATTGATTTAGAACAAACCAAAAAAAACCTGTTTTTGCTTCTAAACGGAACGCATATATATATAAAAATAATAAGTATGTATTTAAAAAAAAAAAAAAAATCAATCCAAAAGAGTGTCAATTCTCTTCCAAATACCCAAAGAAGCGTCATCTGTTGATTGGATTTAGAAGATTTGTAAGATGTCAAACCAACTCCGCCTCAGTCGGCTCAAAGCTCTATCCTTTTGAACACTGTCATTCTGGATGTTAATTACATGATTTACAGATCCAAATAATCGCAAACAAAAACACAAATTCTTGACATCAAATAAATTTATTAACCACATAGGACTGAACTCAAAAATAATCTGTTAAGAGTTCTCCTGAATACTGGCTAATTAACCGACACTCGAGCCAAATATTTTAAAAAGTAAGACAACTTGTTAGTGAGTTTGGAAACTAGCTACTTGGGTGGATGGCCTTCAAAATGGCTTGAAAAATTCTCATCGTCTTGGTGAAGATGCTTCCCAAAAAATGAACTCGGCTAAATAATTTTGGAGGTATTGGCGTGCTGTGCCGCGGTGGGTAATCCTATTCTGCCAATTAACTACACCCCCAAAACCCTCTCGATGATCTGAGTGTGAACTCCACGAAATTGTAACGATGCTATAACTGTGACATGTGTAAAGCCCTTAAGATCAGTAGTCCTCTAACCCTTCCAACAGTCTGAATAGATGGTAGATCCGGACTTGATGTTCTCATGAGATGGCGTTGAGAAGGGTGGCTGCTGAGCGACAGCAGTTGCAAAACATTAAACCTGTCTCCCGACATACGCCTCTGAAGATCCACTGCTGCGGAAAGAACCTTCTCTGGTTGTTCTTTCGTCGTGAGAAGAGTAAAGCGTCGTCTCATCTACCTCCACGACGAGTCCAGTTCTGCCTATTTGGTGGCAAGAGCGGGACAACAGGCTCAGAGCTCTCTCAAAGCATTGGTCCAGTAAATTTAGTACTGGTTTTGACAGTCATCTCTAGCACGCCCAATGCTCAGTTGTCGTTCTCAACTCCAGAAATAGACGAGCTGCAACGCTTTCTCAAAACACAAATTTTGGAGCCCTCAAAGCATTTACCCTTGCGAATAGACACGATTGGCCTGCAACTAGCATACAAACTGTGTGAGATATTTTGGGCTTGCAGAAACACCACTGCGTCACTTTCTCGGTTTTGGGACATCCCACAAATCTAATGTGGTAGACATTTTGTTATTCTTTTGTTACTCTCGTCCGAGTCACGACAGAAACGGTATTTTTTCGCCAACAACTCCAATCGTCTGCCAGAGAGCTTTACATAATTTTTTTTGTTTTTTACCCCAAAAAAAAAAATTAGCAAAAAAACAAGTTTTGACAAATATCAATAATACGCTGATAATTACTAGTCCGCAAAAATCTTTCAGTTGGGAAATACAGAAAATCATAAATATCAATAAATAAACACTTGAAAAACATGACAATACTCACACTCTCATCTTAAATTCTAGCGACAATAAAAATTCTGTCAATAAGTATAGAAATTCAACCCGCAATGAAATCAACGGCAAACTATACGATCATAGTATTGTTAGTTAGACGTAGTGTTACTGATACGCGGAAGAAATTGGCTGCGTATTATAACCACTACAATACGATCACTCGTATATTAGCAGTAGGTTTGGCTGCGAAAGCGGTATTATTGTGTTTTTGCACAGAAACAGCGCCACCACAGGCTGTACAGTGAATAGTTTACAAATACCTAAAAATCTACCTTCATATAAGTCAGGCATTACTTTCTTAGGTGCGAGATGTGCCACAGGTTTTCTAGTCTCTGATTCTAATGCATTTCCTGCTACAATAAGTGGTTTTTCTGAAGAAAAAAAAGTAAATATAAAATTAGTAAATAATTTTTGCAACATAATATAAATGACTGTTTACAATTTAGAAACAAATAATTGACTTAAAAATGCAATATTATCATATGTACTATGGTAGGATAAATACATCTTTTAGGGTCACCAGAATCTTGATTTTGCTTTTCCATCCTTACAAATTCACATAACTAAATCGTCTTTTCTTAACACTTATCATTCAAATGTCTTTGCAGGTAAAAGAGAAAAGTCAATCTTTTATAATCATTACTTTTGTCAACTTTATTTATTTAGATTACCTATTCTTTTTATCTTTCTTCGTATTTACATTTCTAAGATTTCTAATGATATTTTTGAATGCTTGAGTGAGAGCCATATTTCAAAACCTTCCATTAAAAAAATTTTTTTTTACAAGACTAATCTATTTGTTTGTATGTTTTTAAATTCAACTTTCAAAAAAGCTCATTTTATTACCTCCTTTATCTGTATATATGTACGTAACCATTTAATTTAGGACATTTAAATTTAAATTTTTAAAAAATTTTCAATCACCGATGGGCATAATTACATTGCCAAAATTAAGTTATTTTTTAAAAACTACTACAATAAATTATATCAACAAACAAACTTATAAAAAGTAATGGTCTAAAAACTTGCAGCAATGGTGTTTGTAGTAATATACTGGAAAATAGTGCATCATCTAGATGAAATTGTCAAATGTTTTTAGAAAAATTAAAACTATAAACCTTTCTAAATATATTCAATTATAGCAATACAAATATTAATCTAGAACACAATATCTTGGAACGATAGTATTCTCATTTCTTCTTTAGATATTGCTGGCTTGACTAGACAACTAGAATGAATATCGAACTGATGACTTTTACATTAATGATGCTCTGACCAAGTAGACTATTCTGTTAAAGAATAACAGTCAATAGAAATTTTTATATATTTATCTATGGAGGTTCTCTGGGTTTCTCTACCCCCCACCCCTAAGAACAGTGTTAATGCATGGTTTTCAAACTTCATGGATTATCATACTAAATTAATTTATAGGATTATGACATTGCCACGGGAGCAGCTCATTTTATATTTTTTCTTCTCTGCCCAATATTTTTCCTCAATTGAACATACCTTCATTGGTATATGCATAGTCTGTTACTTCAGGCACATTGATCTTTCTTTTTAATCATTATTCCATGCTCTTTTAATCATTTTTTGATGGAGTGACTAGTTTACTACTATGATCTTCCATATTCATATGGTATTTCATAAACATAAATCTTGCTTTTCAACACTTCAAATTTGGGTTTTATTGAGATTAGGATTCCTTGCAGTATAGTATGGCTTTGGAAAGATATTATATTGATTGCAAATTTTCTGTTTCTTTGCTATGCCTCGCATGTTTGGACACACTACTGTACTTATTATTTTTTTCATTTTTTTTAAATGTCTATGCCTCGCATGTTTGGACACACTACTGTACTTATTATTTTTTTCATTTTTTTTTTAATGTCTATTTAAAATTTTATTTTAACCTGAATGATTAGCATTCTTCAAACTATTTGCTTTTTCTAAGTCATTGGTTTCTGAACAAACTTCTTTGCTTTGTTCCAATGATTAGATATATTTGCTAAGCATTTTCTTGCATCTGTGGATTAAATCAGAACAACTCATCCTATTAATAGCATAATCAAACTGTTAACATTTTGCATACCATCTTTTAGTCCAACAAAGAATTGTTTCAACAAAATCAAAGTATGTCTATGAATGCATCATTGTTATTCCTGATTATCAATATTTACACCAAAGAGCTTGAAACCACAACCATAAATACAATTACCATCTCAATAAAATCCTGACTTCACTATACACATCAACAATGTATCTCATTCAATTAAATTCACAACAGAATTAGAAGAAAAAAAACAAATACTGATATTCTTAGATGTTTTTGCGACAAGACTACCTTAAAATAAAACCAAAACTTCTAAAACACCTCCACTCAGGAAAATATTTAGCATCTACATGACAAAACTACAAAAACTTGAGTTATACTATTATTATGTAACTGAGCAAAAGATATTTATTCAGAAACCAGGGACTTGGGGAAAAAACAAGTTCAACACAAATCAAACACTCATGAAGAATGATTTCTATCAATTATTTTTAAGAAAATTTCAAATAGAGCAAACACACACACACATGCATGCACAAACAATACAACCAAGTATGACAGCTACAGATAAACAAAAATGTACAGTGCATTAAAACGAAACTTAACTCCTGCAAAACCTAAACTTGAGATACTGAAAAACAATATCTGCATCTATAAAATACCATGATAATGTATAAGAACATATAGCAGAGAAACTAGTCACATCATTGAAATATGATACGAAATAAACAGAAAAAAACTGGTGGAACTAAAGTAACAGATTGGGTAGAGTCAGAGGCAAAAAAAATTAAAAAGCTGCTCCTGTGGCAATGGCAACTAACCACATAAGTCCATTTTGTGTGATAACGCATGTTTGAAACATTGTTTTTGTCCTTAAAAGAAAATGGAAAAATCCCAGAAGGATGTCTTTGACAGATAGCTTAATTGGTTAGAGCATTGCCTGAAATTCAGTAGACACAAATCTAAAAGTCCATACTAAACTGTTACTAGTAGAATTCAGTATAGATAAAATTAGATAATTTTTTTGCAGCAATATAAATTTATTACAAATAAAATGTATTATAATTAAATTAATTTTATAATATTATATGTATTATATTTCTTTATATTTTATACAGCCTATTCTGTATATAATGATTAATACTTGAATAAACTTAAAATGTAATGAGATTGTTGTTATTGCTCTCATTCAATACTGTAAGGTTTGCAAATTTTTTATAGCTACATGAAGAGATGGCCATAAGACTCAACTCTTTTTTTGCTTTTATAATAGATCAGGAAATGAAAAAGTAAAAAAAAAATATTGCTTGTTTTAAAGAATAAAATATGGTATCACATCTAGCACTTTAAAAAAAAAATTTTGAAAGTAAAATTTCTAAAAAATTGCCAAATATTCATTATCAGTTAGTTGAAATTAATTTTAAAAAAATCATCTTTCATTTTCTTAAAAAAATCATGTGGTTTTAATTTTGAAGTTAAATGCTATGCATAATTTTTATTTTATTTTTTGCTTATTAATCCATTTCATATTTTTAAACAAATACATGTGTAATATAATACAATATTAATATTCATACAAAAGTAAATAACACAGTTTTATTATGCCATTGTTTCTGGTAAAAAATTATAAGAAAGTATTTTTGGTAAACCAATCAACTTTCTTGGTGAATGGACAATGGTCTGGCAGTTCAGAAATATTGCTCTATCAACTGAGCTTCTGGAAAACATTCATCAATGACTGGAAATAATCTAGCCAATAAAATCCTTTAAAATATTTTTGTTGATAAAGGTAACAATGACAATTTATTTACTTTTATAATTTTTAAGAATTGAAGCATCCTTATAACCAGATAGCACTTCTTAAAGAATCCAAAGAAATAAATAAAAAAAGTTTTAAAATTTCTTCCATCCCAACAGAGCTCACATATTTCACTTTTAAGATTACAAACAACTGTTTTAACATCATCAACCTGTATATTTCTATATAAGTCTAAATAGGTTGATAGATATCACTGAATGTAATTATGTCAATTTTTATACCATTATTCAAAAGATAATAAAATATTCCATTTATATAACATATAGTTATTACCATATAAGAATACTATTTATTCGTGGAGTTTTTTCATGTGATGCTATAATTTTTTAGGTTCGGATGTTACTTTTTAATGAGACAAAAAAATGATCACTATGAACAAGTGTTCACATCTACTTTGCAGCTTTAATCAATCAAACATTTTCAAGTCTTCATAATAGACTATAAAATTCTACTTCAAATCTTTATCTTGTTTGTATAGTCCACATTTTTCATTTCCAAGCAAAGCATGCTATATTTCATCCAGGATTTTTCATTTCAGTAAATCAACAATAAATTTATTTATATTCTCAACACACTTTGGTTACAAGATTTCTAGGCTTTAGTAATGAGAGTTTGAATATCCAAACTGACAGTTTTGAATTTAAAAACTGTTGAAACTTAGTATTATTAGTTATTAGTCTTAAAGAAGCTAGGCAATGTGAATAATCTTCAATTATTACAAGATATTTTGATTAACAAAGTCAAATGCTTTGACCCAATAATAATAATATACGAATCATGTTTCTGTTCATGATACTTTTCTTGCATTTACTTGGCAACAAAAACAATGCCTATAGTAATTTTTAATTCTCAAAAACTATATAGTTTCTGGTAATTACTTATCTACTATTGAAAGAAGCCTACTGAATTAAATTATTGAATGATTTTTGCTGCAGTAAATAACAATAGTATTCTATAATAATTAGTTTAGTTTTTTTCTATCCTAATTACTTTTATAAATTTTAACAGCTGAAGCATTCTTAAGATCAGGTGATAAACTTTATGGATCCATACTAAGAAAATTCCAATAATTTTGACACTAATAAATTGTCATTATATTTGAAAAATTCTCTATGAGTATTTCACTGAACCTGCAGGCTTTCTATTTTAAATTATAAAAGACTGTTTTAGCTTTTTCAAGATAAATATCTTTGTCTAAATCTCAGTCAATTAGTCAAGTGGAGGCATTATTAAAACCCATTTTATTTTGAAAATATTATTATTTGAAGTATTAGAGGAATGGAAATATTGTTCAGAAACAATTATAGTACTGTTTGAAATAACATCAAACGATAATTTGATTAAAAAAGAATAACTTGTTTAACACATTATCTGAAAAAGACTGATTCTATTGTTATAATTCCAGTAAGTAAAGGAAATACTAAATTGTTATTTATCATGCTCATTACAACAAAAATTTACTTTCATTAAAGATAATATGTATAAAAAGATTAATAGAGACCTTCTGACATATAGAAAAACAAATATCAAGTGATAAATTTTTTTACAAAACTGGAAGCATTCTTAGTCATATCCAAAACTATAGCCTATCAAAAATAAACCTAATATGCTTTTGAAGCCTATGATCCAATATAAATAATTCTCACACATCTGTTAGCTTGATTTCCGATTAGTACATTTTTGCAGATAATATACTGTCTAAAAATAAATGCTAGTTGTATTTCATTTCCGAAAATAAAAACTTAAATCTTGTCAACCATCGTGTATTGGTCAGTTTTGATATCACTTCTTTAGTTATGAAAGAAGTTTTATCTATTTTTCACAAATAAAAATATCATTGGAAAAACATTGACTTAAAAATATATTTTTTACTTATGACCTACAAAAATATGAATATAACAGAAGCTGTGCTATTGGTTCTGCGATACTTCATGCAATTATTGATTTTTTTTATGAATTTTAATGAAAAACAAAAATGCAAGTCATTAAAAAATCTATGTGGTTCTGATGCACAGAGTATATATTTATTATATGGCTTTACTGAGAAAACCCTTGGCATATCACTTTAGCTTTTTTGATGAGTCACCTTAATATAAAGTTTACCATTAAAGTTAAAATAAATAATCAACTTTTTTTCTTGATATTTTAATTCATACAAATTCTGAGAATACTTTTTTAGAAAGATTAACATAGATATCTCATCTAATGTTTCCACCTGCTTATATATTTTATATGACAAAAATTTTCATATAAATGCTGAATGATTATCTAATAGTAGCTATCTTAACTAAGAAATATATATGATTAAAGGTTGATAATAATTATATTACTGAAATTATTAATCAAAGTTTGTGTAATAATAATAATAATTTTAAAAAAGAAGAAGTCAAAACGAATTGGGGGGGGGGGGGGAAATTCTGAAAAATAAAGCAATCCTTCTGGAAAAATCAGATGTTTTTATAAATTAACATTTAAGCTTGATTATTTTTCCATGACCCTAAATTTGACCAGGTGCATTTCCAACATCAGACATCTATGAAATTTCATGTTTCTTTTGTTGTAAAAGATGCATATGTCAATCAAATATATATTTTGTATGAGTTAGGAAACATAATAAATTTAGAAAAATATTTATTTATTAAGAGAATCTGTAGAAATGTTATGAATCATAAAATGTTTTTGTATTCACAGACCACTTATTCAATTTCTTCCATTACACACTAGCAATAAATAATTTTACTAATATTAATAATCAGCATTAAGCTATTGCACATGTGCTTTGTAGATTTTTAACAATAAATGAATACTCCCACTTCAAACACACAAGTTTTTGGAAAAGATATCTTTTCCAAAGACTTGTGTGTTTGAAGTGGGAGTATCTTTTCCAAAGACTTGTGTGTTTGAAGTGGGAGTATTCATTTATTGTTAAAAATCTACAAAGCACATGTGCAATAGCTTAATGCTGATTATTAATATTACAGATTATCAACATCGCGCTATAAAAAATAAATAGTTTATAATTTTACTAAGTTAGTTAACCAAAAAAATAGTCCAAGACAGTTTACAAATTTGCTTTCAACTATCACTGGTCAAATTTCTGATAACAGCAAAAAAAAACAACATTTAATTAAAAAATTGTAATCACATATAATTTCTTACTATTATTTTAATTATTATCACAACAGCTATGAAAAACATATTAATCCCCTTTGTAGAGAATTTTTCTACATCTGTGAATCAGTTTTTTTTTTTCATATGTCATAGCATCGGCCGGCACGTGAACCCACAACCGTCTGCAACCAACTACTTGCTTGCAAAGCAGTTGCGATGACCTCTCGGCTAACAATGCTTGATAGTTTTTTAAATAGTTGAAGCATATTAATATATTGATTCAGACTTTGGGAAATTCTTATCGAAGATTTCTATAGTGGTTTTACATTCTGCTTTAACATCTTTAAATAAAAGCTTTACGCTTTGTATATAGTAATAATCCATAATACCCATGAAATATTGTGAAAGTATACTACTCTTCAAACATGCACTATGAAATAGACACACACTCTCCTGTCAAATGTTTTAAAAGCATTAAGTGGTCCACCTATGCGTAAGAGAGTTTATTCTTTAAATAAACAGCATTTATTGACCATGCTATGAATTAAGAGTTTGATCTTATTGTAAGCCTGATTTTTAAATCGGCATATTACTTGCATAATTTTAGATAATCACAAGAAAAAAAAAGTTTTTCATTTTTAATTACCTGTGGCTGGACATTATTAGTTGGTACTTTTCACACATGCTTT
The DNA here is from genome assembly GCA_028023455.1 of Epiperipatus broadwayi. Classification (NCBI taxonomy): domain Eukaryota; kingdom Metazoa; phylum Onychophora; class Udeonychophora; order Euonychophora; family Peripatidae; genus Epiperipatus; species Epiperipatus broadwayi. The sequence continues at coordinate 4,145,605 of JAQFVV010012393.1, read as the reverse complement.
TAAAATAGTGTGTGTTTACTTTGTAGCACATGTCTGAAGAATACTTTACTTCCACAATATTTAACATGGGAAAAATATATTTGCTTAGAAGATAAAAATATTCTGTTTGTATACCTCTAGATGTGTAATATTTATATAAAAACCAATATACATGTCTGTTTGCGTATATATACAATATATGATCCTACATATATATACACACATTTATATATCATTTGGTTACCTTATTATAAGAGGGACAATAGGTAAGTTGCATACTTGAAACTATTTCATAGTGGATTTGAGAATGAGCACGAGTTAAAACACACTCTAAGTCAATTATTATATATTATTTTATTTGAGTGATATATAACATTTCATAATGTATATTGTGTAACTAATATAAATTAAAGTCATTATATAATTTATTATTCACAAGAAAAAAAGTTTACCTTAATAGCTATTTTTAATTATAATTGATAGCAGATACGTATCAGTTTCATGTTAACAAAATACTAACCTTTGTCCAATAGGTCACGAATTTCATTTTCAGATATCTGAAAAATACAATTAAAAATTAATTTTCAAATAGTTTTTATTTAAGATAATAGTTACATATCTCCATATCAAAGCCAAACTAAATTAATATTTAATAAACAGCTGATACTAAAAACAATGAAATCAGATTCCTATAAATATTTTCAGGATAGTTTGTTTTCAGGTAGGAGTAACTTTTCTTTCTGAAAAATTTCAATAGTCAGTCACAGAAACAGTCATTTTTTGTATGAAATTCCTCATTAAAAATGTTAGCTATTATGAATTTCTATGGTTTCACTTCAAACTATCAATATCTAGAAGGCAGAATGTCAGAATCCCTAAATGATATTTGACAAGATCAAAAATCAAATTTTGGTAATTATAATAATAATGTTGCTATATTAACAAATTATTTTAGTAATAAAAGTATTGATTAAACATAAATTTTATATTATTTTTAATTTAATTACAGATTTTTTTTCTTCTTACAAATGTAAATTAATTTATCAAAGATCAATTTATTAAATAAAAAATGTAAAGTATTCATACTGAAAACTACTTTATAACAATGAAAAATTATGTATATTCTTAGGGATTACTTGTAGTGTGCAAAAACAGTGTAACAATTGATTACTACATTGAGATTTAAAAGTCAAATTATGAAAATTGTCAGTTTAAATAATATTCGTGTCAGATATTGAAAATGCTTATTTATCAATCTCATTATTTTCTTGATTATCATGTGAAGAAATTAATCCTTTTTTTTAAAACCCAAGTTATATTTATTGTCATTCAAAATTATTAAAAGTATTAAATGTTTGTCTGATAGTTTGCGATGACATTTGGCTTGTAATTATATATTGAACTATTCCCATTAGTTAATTATTTTTTAAAAATTCATATTTAAACTTTTCAAGTACAATAAACTATTTGTAATAACACATAGATTTGTGCATAACATATTTTGAGTGGCATTATTCTTTCATGTTTTATTGAACTGGCAGATGGCATTATTAGCAAAACAAAATAATTGGTAACCTTTAGATTCATAATACTGGATTTAAGGTAATGCTCTAACCAATTAGACTATTTTGCCAGACAACAATAACTAGAAATTTTCTATTTATGAAAGCCCTAATGAATTCTCCTTTTTTTTTTAAGGCACAGAAAATGGTTTCCAAAAAATTATAGATTATCATAATAGGTTACTTAAGAATTATTTGCCTTTGTTATAGGAATAATTTCAAATTTTATTTTTTCTATTGCTTTTCTCTTTTCCCAATCAAAAATATGTTCACTAGTACATGCATGCTTTGCTAATATAGCCTTAATTTTTTTCCCATCTCCAATCATCAGTTTATATTTCTTTTATCATTTTTCAATGGGTTGATTGGTTTTACCTATCATACATCCATCCACATTGACATAGTATTTCATGTATACAGTTAAGGTTTTTCAACATTTCAAATTTAAGTTTTGGGGAAGTTAAGATTCCTGATGGTGCTATGGCTTTGGAAACCTATTCTGATATTATACTGATTATAGAATTTTTGTCTGCTATATATAAATAAATTATAAAATCTATAATTGATGACTTTTTTTTATCAACTATTTACATTTTTCTAAATGATAATTGATGGATATCCATTGTACATCAATTTGTTCTGTGTAGAACTTTTATCAAATAGCTGGATTTTAAACAACTTCTTTTGCTCTGTTCCACAATGATAATATAATTCCACTTTGTGTTTCTATCATGTTTGAATTATTCTAAAACCCCAACAATTAAAACTAGTTAATGTAACAATCTAGCATATACTGAGAACAAAATGCCATCATCACAAACTTTCAGAAAAACTCTAAGTACTCAGTATGGACCCAGTGCTCTAACAAATTTTAGACATTATGAAAAATTGTCCAAAATAGGCCAAAGCAGAAAATCAATTAGCTTTCCTGTGCAATTATAAGTCTGAAGTTGTCCTTAAAGTTTTGCAGCTTCAATTCATTCCCAGTTAGCTGAGAAAATTAATCACAGCAAATGAGGTTCTGTTTAAGATAAAGAATAAATGCTCAAAAGTTTTTCCAAGTATCAAATCTTGTGTTTCATTAATAATATAAAATATTTGCTAAAAAATAAACTCATTAATGAAGACTTCACAAGAGTTTTTTCAATCAGTATAAAAATATTCTAAATTGAAAAAAGAAAAAAATGTCAAAAGAAATTTCCATATTCGTACGGGCACATCAAATATCTTAATATACCAAACAATCTAGTGTTCTTCAATTTTTTTTTATATCACAACACTCTACTGAATGCTTAAAGTTGAAGTTTAATAGTGACATCAGTAGATTCATCCAACTGAATTGCAAACATGTTTACTTCTTTGAGGTGGGATATTATTAGAAATTCTACATTTTTAGTTAAATCCTTAATACACCTAGAAGTTGTATTATCTGAGAGCAGAAATTTTAAAATTTCCTTTTCTTATTCTTCTGCAAACATAGCTTTTACACTTGTACAGCAGGCAGTTAAAATAACATTCTGCAATTGTATAAGATTTGAATTTCCTAGCAATGATTTATATAATTGTGCAACTTGCTTCTAGTATTTTATCTGATGTTGTTGCATATTTGGTCTATATTTTTGCTTGTTTAGTATTAATACTGAGTGCAAGCCACCTGAAATATTCCACCGACTGTCCAGACAAGTGGGAATGTCTGGATTATAAATGGCTCCTTAATTTTCTAGGAACCATAGCTTCATTTAGTAAGGTTTTGCCACAAATTATGAACATGGGACATGGTCAATTTCCATAACTATACACGAAACCAACTGATATATAATTTTCATTATATTGCCGAATAATTGTTTTTAATTTCTTTGTTGATTTACTGGTTGAAGCCATATTCAATGCATTAGTGTCGTCTTCTAATTTTTGTTTCTTAATTAAAACTTGTCCTTTTAAATGAATGTTATGGAATAGAAATAACGACAAATCAAAAATAGTAAAAATTACTGGTAAAAGCCTGAAATCCGGGCAAAGCCGCTTGGAGCGTTGATGCTAGACAAAATCAATGAAATATAACATTACCGGGCCGCCACAACTTTTTTCTTTTTTTATACAAAGTTTTTTTTTTTAGAACATGATTTCTTTATTATTAAACAAATTTTGATATTCATTTTCGTTACTTTTTGTGGGTTTTTTGTTGGAACCTGATATTTTTTCAACAAATTTTGCTAATTGTATTTTTTTTCTTTTTATCATTTGAAAACTTCGGACCGTTTCACGATGTCAAAAAAATTTGTTTGAATCCCACCGCCGAAAAAATAGAATACAATTATTTGTGACTTGTTTAGAACTTAATTCTACCTTTCTTTTATTTTTTTTTGTCTTGACTAAATGTTTTTTCTTATTATTATTAATTTTACTTTTTTTTAAAACACAACTTGTTATCACTTTGATTTAGATTACGTTTGAATTAACCTTTTTTTTTTTGGCTACTACAAAAAACAGCTTTTTGAGCGGGGGGGGGGTTCGTATTGTTTATAAAAGGCAACAAAAATAGTCAATTATTTTAACAGCGCTGAAAAAAAGAGAAGAATCAACTTTGGGACTTGGTTTCGAATTTTGATTTCTTTTTGGTTGACATAATTGTTTTTCTTAACATTAAATCCAAATTTACTTTTGTGTTTTTGCCGATTAAAAAATTGTTTTCAAACACCCACCCCCACCCACACTCGGAAAAAGAATTGTAACCAAAAAGTCAAGAATTTAAGCTTTTTTTTCTTTTTTTGAAACAACTTTTTCTCACTTTTTACTTTCATTTCTATTTCGTTCGAATTACCTTTTTTTTTATTTAGCCTTCTACAATAAACTGCTTTTGGGGGTGGGGTGTATTTCGTAATTTGTTATTCTTAACAAAAAGTCAACCAAAGTTGTCATTTATTTTAACCCCGCTGCAAAAAATTGAATCCAAATACTTGTCAATTTCTAATGAAATAAAAAAAAAAGGACACAAGCTTTGGACTTTTTAAAATTATTTATTCCATTTTATTGCTGTAATAAAAAGTGGACATTACGTGTGCCTGACAAAATAAAAAAAAACACAATCTTACACACTTTCTGTACTCGGCAATTTATCTGAAGAAAAGTTTTAAAATTGCACGTTCACCTCAGATCTTTTAGTGGTCTCGAATATTTTCCCCACCACGCTGAAACGTGACTTAGCGCGTGAGCTTTGGCGGAGCCTGTTCGAACATACACTTTGCCAATTTTTTTACATATTAACCTTTTTTTCGGGAAGGTGGGGACCATATGACAATTCTTAATAATTAACATTTATTAAATCGAAATGACATTACTCTATTATGGAGATTTGAAAAAGTCATACCGCTTTGAAATTTAAACACCCTCAAGCAATACGGTAATCATCTATGAAAAGAACGAATACACATAATAGCTTCGAAGCACAAAACAGGCCGTAATATTTTTGAGCGATGTCATGTAAAGCGCCCAGCTCAATGGGTTAATACAATACGTAAATGTTGTATTAGCCTGTAAGGCGGCGGCCGCCGAAATGGCATTTTTACGTGTTTTGACACGTAAACTATGCCCCAAGCAGCCGTGCCCGGATTTCAGGATTTTACCAAATTACTAAATCAATAAAGACATACCTTTTTAAAAAAATATAGTTGGTAATTAAACACAATTGAAAAATGTTCAAAACAAGGATATGCAAAGTAATTATGCCTAACTACTTTACTATTTCAAATCTAGACAGAACTGTACAATATGTTCAATATGAGATACACATACTCATTACTTCCGGCACGAGAAATTGCCAGTCAAAATTTGCTAACACAAACCTTGACATGAGATCATTCACTTCAGAAGATTTTGACATATATCAATGTTTATCAGCAACTCCTTTTCAAATCACACAATTTATAGACATGTTGTGCAGCCTTGTTTTTCAAGGCCCCAACCACTTTAGATCTATAAACCGGTATGTACATATATTTTTGCTTATGGATATATATCTATTACTATACTATATATATGGTTATTCATTATAATAATGATGTGTACACATATTGCGCTTTGGACTTCTTTCAAAACTATTTAATTAATAACTATTAAAAAATTTCTGCGGCACACCTAAAATCCTCTTGCAGCGCATCAGTTGAAAATTACTAATCTAAAAGATTAAAACTTTCTGGAAAAAAGGTAAACTTTGCCATCACACCATCTAACAGCTCTTTACTAGATATGGCAGCAAATGAAAAAGTTATCTAAAAATTATCTTTAGAAGAAACAACAAAATTATGCTGGAACATAAAAAAACCTGAGAGACACCAGCCATCAAAAATCAGACATTATTTATGTTGAGAAGAAAGCTACTAAATCTCTCAAACTATACCAATCTATAATATTCTCTCTGCTAACAAAGACAATATTATAAATGCAATGGATATTAAAGGTTATAACAAAATAAAAGAATTCCTCTTAGCAAGCTAATCCAAAAAGATAGCAAAAAATTCTATATCTGCTATAGAATCAAAACTGCAAGCTTTATTCAGAAAGCATTGCAAATACTTCTTTGATTCATAAAAAAGTAATCCCACGTTTTTATGATCTACCCTTCTTATGGCAATTAATACTTTGGCATATAAGCCACAATCCTTTATCAGACATTCTAAGACTTTGTGGAATTAATCAAGAACAAGAAAATAAAAATTGCATTAAACAATAGTGAATTCTCCATATAGTACTGCCACCCAGTGCAAGCCTTAGTAATCAGTGGCTGCAAGTTTTGTGCATAAAATCCCTATCTAATGGCCTTCATCGGTGAGGAGCTTTAGATCTGAAAGCTTGGCACCAAGATCTTGGGATCTAATGCAAATTTCCAACAGCCACTTTTTATCTATTTAGTTAATTATAAGACTATGAGGCCAAGATGAAAACACAATTTTCTTTTAGTCATATAGATCTCAACCCAGTTCAAATATCTATACATTTTAGTGTCACTGATTTTTTAAAACCCAGTCACCATAATCCTATAAGCAGGACTGGGATAAAATCATTAAAACAACACATGATCACCATTTCCTATACTTAAACAAGCTGTTTAAACAGTAACAAATTCTTCATATAGCAGTGCCATCCAGTGCAAGCCTTAGTAATCAATGGATGCAAGAAGGTTTGTGCATAAAATCCCTATCAGTATCTACTCATCCAATATCACCAGCCTAGTTTCTAGCTTGTTGCTTTCACCAGTGAGGAGTCTTGGATCTGAGAGTACTGCATCTAAATCTTACGATCTAATGCAACCGCCTCGCAGTCACCTTTTACCTATTTAGTTAACTATAAGGCTATGAGATGCAGTCCACACAGATTCAAAGCCTCTCACTGATGAAAGCAACAAGCTTGAAACTAGTCTGGAAATATTAGATGCATTGGCATTACATAGAAATTTTATACATAAATCTTATAGAGTTTATAAAATGTAAGGAGATAAAGGAATTATTGAGTAGGAATGATAAGGAAGAAATAGGTAAGAAAGACCAGAAGGTATTAGAAAATGTTATGGATGGAGTAGAGAAAGTAGATTATGAAACAGTATTGATAGGAGATTCACTAATTAAAGAATGGGGGGATATAATTGCAAGGGAAAATAGAAGCAGGTATGTAAGAGTATGTTTACCTGGAGATGTATATGTTATGGTGGGGACTAATAATTTATCAGAATCATCAAAGAGAATAATGGATGAGTATGTAGAATTGATTAGGAATTTGACTATTATTAGAGTAGGAGTAGTTGGATTATTACCAAGATTTGACAAGAGGCGCATTTGTTAGATAGGGCATTTTCTATAAATGAGATTGAAAAAATTGTGTGAGAAAAATAATGTTATGTTTGTGGATGTGTGGGATTGTTTTATTGGAAAGAGGGGGTTGTAAAGTAAAGATGGGTTGCATTTAGGAAAACAAGGAAGTGAAGTTTTAGGGAGTCTGATTTATAAAGAATATTTTTCAAGAAACTTATAAAGGGGGGAGGGATTTTAAATTGCAATATTATTAAAAAGAAAAAGAATGAATGGATTGTAAGAAATAAGCAAAAGGAATTTGATTTAGATATAAATATAGATTTGGAGAAGGAATGGGTTTGTAAAATTAATGGTAAGAAAGTTATTTTTAAAGGTAATGGAGAAGAAAGAATTAAAAAAATTTATAAAAGAATAGTTAGGAAAGAAGAAATTGTAGGAGACCAGAAAAGTGGATGGAATTAATTAAATAAAACAATTAAAAATGAAGAGCTTGAGGTATTAGCAGTAGTGGAAACACATCAAAGAGAAAAAGAAGAACCTATTTTGGAACAGTTGGTATGGCAGGGTATAAATAGAAAAGAAAATGAAAAAAGGGGTGGTAAGTATAGGTGTTATATCAAAAAAATATTTAAATATTGTTAAATGTGAAGAACATTTGTGGTTTGAAATATCAAAAAAATATTTAAATATTGTTAAATGTGGTGAACATTTGTGGTTTGAAATAAGGTTGGGTAGATAAAAATGGATGGTGGCTATAGTTTATATAGCTACTGGAGATAGTCAAATTATAAAGGAGTGGAACAGTAACATATATGAATGTCTAATTAAGGATATACAAAGCTTTAAAGAAAAGGGGAAAAGAATAATGGTTATAGGGGATATGAATGGACATATTGAAGAAATTGATGATGTAGATAATAAAAGTGGACAGCTTTTGAAGAAATTTTGTCAGAAAGTGAATTTGAGTATTGGAAATTTATTAAATATTTATGAGGAACAATACTCATGGTCTAGAAATAATATATTTCACACAATAGATTATGTATTGGTAGAGAAAGAGGGAATGAATAAAATACGAAAAATTAAGGTGTTTGATAATGAAAAAAAAGTATGCACTAGTGATCATAACTTCATTGTAATTGAAATGGTTAGTAATGTGATGGAGAATAGAAATAAAAGTAGAAATAATAGTGAAAGATGTGGATGGTGAGTGAGTGATAAGAATAAGTTGGAAGAATAAAAAGTATATACAAGTTGAAGAAATCATGGAAGAGTTGGTTGGGGATGAGTATAAGGACTGGTGTAAAGAAGTAGAAAAAGTGGCAAATAGGGTTTTAGGTGAGAATATTCAGAAGAATAAAAGTAATAAAAAATGAGAATTAGTAAAAGTGTAAAAGAGAGGAAAGCATGTAGAGAATATAACTGTGCTATTAAGAACAAGGAAAGTGAAAAAGATATTAATGCTAAATGGAAAAAGTACTTAGAAAAGAAAAAGTTGGCTAAAATAGATTATAGAGAGAGAATGAAATTGAATAGTAAATTGTTGGAGGATATTAATAAAAATGGAAGAGATGGGAGTAAAAAAATTTGGAATTACATTAAAAGGAGAGATGTAGGGGAGAGAGAGATAGTATTACTAGATGATGAGGGAATAGTGTAGCTCTAGAGAAGATTTAGAGAGAATCTTACATAGATATGTAATGAATATAGAAAAGATGTTAGATGTGAAGGATAGAGTGATAGAAAACATGAAAGCATATAGTAATGGAAATATTAGGTTTACAGAAAATGAACTGAATGAGGTAGGGAAGAAATTGAAAAGTGGAAAGGCAAGAGGTTTAGGTGGATGGGCAGCAGAGATAGTAATGAATTTAGGATATAGGGCAAAAGTAAAGTTATTATTCTGTTTTAATAAGATAGCACAGAATAGAATTTTTATGAGTAGTTGGAGTAATACAAGAGTAAGATTATTATTTAAAGGATCATAGAAAATTAAATAATTATAGACTGATAGCAGTAACAACAGTTTTATATAAAGTTTTCTCATATATGGTGGCTAGAAGAGTTATAAAATGGATGGAAGGAAATAATGCAGTGGGGGAAATGCAAGGAGGTTTTAGATTAGATAGGCATATAGGAGAAAATTTATTTGTAGTTACACAACTTATGGATATGAGTAGGAATTTATCAGGTAAACAATTATATATGAGTTTTATAAATATAGAGAAGGCATATGATAGAGTAAATAGAAATAGATTATGGATAAGTTTAGCAAATTTGGGAATGAATGAAGCTTTAGTGGATATTATTAATAAATTTATATGAAAATAACTATTATATATATCAATTAGGGAATATAGAATCAGTTAAAGTTAAAAATGGGTGGGACTAAGACAAGGATGCCCTATGTCACCTATTTTGTTTGTGTTGTATTTGAGTGAAATGGAAAGAGCAATAGAAAGATTAGGAAGAGGGATAGAGATACCGTTAGTAGGTAGTCAGGGAGTATATATTTTGTCAGGTCTTTTTTTTTGCGGATGATGTATTTTTGTGTGCAGAAAGAAGAGAAGATAGAGAAGTTATGCTGAGGACATGTGCAAGGGTGGATAAAGAGATGGGGATTAAATTTAGTGAAGAAAAATCAAATATAATGATGGTTAATACTGGGGAAAGAGAAGATGTAGAATTTTTATTGGAAGATATTAAGTTAAGGGTGGTGAATAGATATAGTTATTTGGGAATTATTTTAAGTAATCAGAAAAAATATTTGGATGAATGGGAGAAAAAATTGATAAATAAAGCAAAGAAAAGAAAGGGACTGATAAAGAAATTAAGGGTGTTTTCATAGAATAAATATGATGTAGCTAGAATTATATGGAAGCGAGTTGCAGTAGCAGGGTTAACATATGGTAATGATGCATTATGTGTTAGTAAAGGGGTATTAAATTACTTAGAAAAAGTTCAAAGGGAAGTAGGAAGACATGCATTGGATGCAGATGTATGGACAGCAAGGGAGGCAATTCAAGGAGAAATGGGATGGTCAAGTTTTCATATGAGAGATACAAAAAGTAAAATGAAAATGTTTGGTAGATTGCAGTTTATGGATAATAAAAGAATAGCCAAAATAGTATTTAATTGGGTTAACAAGATGGGTGAGAAAGGTAATGCAGTATGCAAAAGATTTGGATAAATAATTTATATCAGTATATTTGTACAAAAGATGGGAAGATTGTTGAGTGTTATAGTGGTAAGGAATGGGATAAAAGAATACATTTATTAATAAAAAATAGGGAGTTAGAGAGCTGGAGAACTAGTATGAAGAGTAAAAAGAATTATAAATATATATAAAAATTAACAGAATATTAGGTGTGAGTTAATATATGATAACAGTAAGGAAAGTAGTTTATTGTTTAAGGCTCGAACGGGATCTTTAGCAACAAGAGAATATACATGTAAGTGGATGATTTAGTCTGTAAATTATGTAAGGAAGAAATAGAACATATTAGAAATCTACTAATTGAATATAAATGCTTGAAAAAAGGGCACATATAATGAAGTTATGGAAAAATAAATATGAAAAAAGTGATTATACAGAAAGTGGATTATTGGTTTTTATGCTGAGTTTGGGAAAAGATATGGGGGATTTAGATATAAAGGACATAGAGTTGCAAAGATTATGTTGTGGAAATAGGATGGAGCAGAATATGGGAAAACTTAGACTGGGGAATGGAAAACAAAGTGGCTAACAGGTTTCTCTGGGCATAACTGTTGAGAGATTCTTGACTCCGTTTAAGGATAAGCTACAGTACATCACATCACATCAGTAGCAGGGTTAACATATGGTAATGATGCATTATATGTTAGTAAAGGGGTATTAAATTACTTAAAAAAAGTTCAAAGGGAAGTAGGAAGACATGCATTGGATGCAGATGTATGCACAGCAAAAGAGGCAATTCAATGAGAAATGGAATGGTCAAGTTTTCATATGAGAGATGCAAAAAGTAAAATGAAAATGTTTGGTAGATTGCAGTTTATGGATAATAAAAGAATAGTCAAAATAGTATTTAATTGGCTTATGAATAAAGGGCAGGCAACATGGTAATGCGGTATGCAAAAGATTTGGATAAAGAATTTATATCAGTATATTTGTACAAAAAATGGGATGATTGGGTTAGGGGGATTGTTGAGTGTTATAGTGGCAAGGAATGGGATAAAAGAATCGATTTATTAATAAAGAATAGGGAGTTAGAGAGATGGAGAACTAGTATGGAGAGTAAAAAGAATTTAAATATATATAGAAATAAACTGAATATTAGGTGCGAATTAATATATGATAATAGTAAGAAAAGTAGTTAATTGTTTAAGGCTCGAACAGGATCTTTAGCAGCAAGAGAATATACATGTAAATGGAAAAATATGGGTGATTTAGTCTTTAAATTATGTAAGGAAGGAATAGAAAATATTAGGCATCTGTTAATTGAATGTAAATGCTTGAAAACAGAAAGGGCACATATAATGAAGTTATGGAAGAATAAATATGAAAAAAGTGATTATACAGAAAGTGGATTATTGGTTTTTATGCTGGATTTGGAAAAAGATAAGGGGGGTTTAGATATAAAGGCCATAGAGTTGATAAAGATTATGTTGTGGAAATGGGATGGAGCAGAATATGGGAAAACTTAGACTGGGGAATGTAAAATTAAGTAGCTAACAGCTTTCTCTGGGCATAATTGCCGAGAGATTCTTGACTTCGTTTTAAGAAACTACAGTACATCACATCATTTCATCACAATGACAGAAAGTGAACCAATATGCAGTCAGAAGTAATTATTTTCGAACCTAAATGAATTAATATAAGGTCCTCGAAATTGTCATACTGTACCCAATGTCACCCCTCTCCCCCGTAAATGTGTTAAAATTAGAAAATGTGCGATTCAACATACTGAATCTAACGTCTCGTATCTTGCGAGACTTTGCGTTGGTCAAAAAATGGCTACTTGTGAAAATAAGTATTTGTTCAAGCTGTCTCTATTGTCTAATACAGAAGCATCCTCTGTGGCCTTCCTGCAAGAGAAACGAATTCTACCAACAGAGAAGACAAGTATGTGTGGTGGGAAGATAGTTCTAAGAAAATGTAGTCCCTATAAGATGGAATGCAAAATGAGTTATTGCCATCAAAGGTGTTCTGTTTGTAAATGGTACCTGGTTCGACAGCTATCAAAAATCAAACTGTTTGAAGTAATAAGTAATAAAATAAACATTATTCCTAAAAAATTTAACAAAGTAACATTTTGCAAATATATTAAATCATGGTTCCCAAAAAAAAAAAAGTTAAAATAAAGGAACATTTATTACCAAACAAAAATAAATAGGTTATTGAGGTGTTGGTTATCAACCAAAAATAAAACTATGTTTGAAGAAATCAAATCAATGTTAGTGAAAAAAAAGTTAACAAATGAACATTTTGCAAATATATTAAATTACTTTCCAGAAAAAAAAAAAAAAAAAACCTAATCTAAAGGAACATTTCTTACAAAAGAAAAAAATATTGGTTATTTTAGAAAAAATCTAAAATAAAGGAACATTTATTACAAAACCAAAGAAAAATAATTAGTTTCAAAAATAATAAAATAATGTAATTTTAAAGAGTGGTCTGTGTATTGTTTATTTGTTAAAATATTAAAGAAAATGTAATGGCCTGGTAACGTTATATCGAAATGTTTTGTTAGAAGAACAACGCCATCAAGCGGAATGGATTGTCAAATGTATCAGTACTTATTAAATTATAGAATCATACTGCATATTGCACTAATTTACTTCATGCTGTTATGTTTCACCTTTAGGAGGAAGAAACAAAAATTTAAAAAAAAACAACTGTTAAAACTCTGATTTAAAGATAAACAATTACATTAATCAATTATTACCCATTATAAATGTATAAATGCTGAATTTACATTAATTTTAATGAATAGTTTGAAATACTGACTCGATATGAAATTTATAATTCTCAAATAACCTGTTATTTTTGGTACAGGGGGATTCTTTAAATTGTGCTTTGCTTTCTCCAAATTTTACTAGAAAGGAAACTATTTATGAGAAAAGTAAGCTAAAGAGATTGTAAAAAAAAAAGCAGGAGAATTTTTAATATGCTTTGTTTTTCTCAATATTTTATTTGAAAATACTTTTGAGTAAATATGAATCAAGAAAATTAATGAAAAGACTTTATGAAGGAAATATAGTTTGCAGATATAACAATATTGAACATTTAATAAATGCGTTGTTAAATTGTGAACTGTTAAACTTACTTGTAATTTTAAAAAAATTACTGAAAATAATATCTTGAAGTGAATTCTTAGAAAAATTGAAACTTGCTTTTAAATGTGCGGTTGTCGTCGATGAGCAGATATATCCCACTGAATGGCGCTGTTTTCACGCTAAAACACATAAAAATGCCGTTTCCGCGGCCGACACCTTCGAACCTGCATTTTCTATAATACAACTTTTTTGTTTTGCAGGCCGCTATGTCGCGTCACAGTACAGCATGTATGTTTTATGCAGCAAATACATTTTGCGAATTCGCACAGTTTATAAAATGATTACGGCTTGGGGAGAGGGTGTGTTTTTTTGAATTGGATGGAAATGTTTTCATTGGATTTTTTTTTAATTTTAAAGTATTGAAATGTTCAGATTTTGTAAAGTAATAATTAACAGACTTTTTACACCATAGTGTATTGAAGTTTTAAGTAGTAAATGTTGACGAGATATATGAATAAAGTTATTTGGAATTAGGTAACGAGTCAAGTAACGTACTGTTCGTAACATTCCACGAGACATTTTAAGATTGTACAGTGTGTATATTTTTGAAATAAAAAAAAAGCGTTAACACAAAAATATCCAGTAAGAAAAGTACAATTAATTGTACACTGTTTTTTTAAATGTCATAAAAAGCATATATTATAAACATTTTATATATATATTTGTCGTTGTTTAAAAAAGTTTTAGTTTCTTTCTTTTCTCAGACTACTGTTATTCTTTGTTGAATATAGTTTACGTTTAAAGTTATCATTTATTTTATAGATGTTAGTAAAAAAAAATATTTACAAAAATACGATTTTGATATTTTTTATTTTAACCGTAAACCTAACCCTAAAGCTAACCCTATAGCTCATCCTAAAACTAACCCTAATCCTAACCCTAAACGTAACAAGTTTTACTTTTAGTTATCATTCCATTTGAAATAAAAACTAGCGGTAAACAAAATCTTCGATAGAAAAAATCTCCGATAGAAAATTGATTTTTTCTAATAAAAAGAAAACTAAAAAAGACGAATCAAATTGTAATTTGTTTATTTTATTTTACATTTATTATTATCATTTAATTTGTATATGTTAATAAAAAATATTTAAAATTAAGTAATATTTAAAAAAGACGATTTTCTTTTTGTTTTTATTTTCGCATTACAAAAAACACATCAAAATGATTATAATTAACGGCCAGTGAATGATCATATTTTATAATTTTAGCGTGAAAAGTGCACCATCGAGTGGGATTTAGCAGCTATTCTACGAGAACCAAATGTGCTTTTCAAAGAGACGGAAAATAAAAGTATTGCTTATTTTCAATGGAACCGCGGACACCAAAATTTAATGGACAACTTGCTTTATTATTATTATGTACTCTTAAATTAAAATTTTTGAACAAGCTAGCTTATGGTTAACCAATTTCTTCAAAAATAGATCCAAAACTTTTATTTATTTAGAATAGGAACTTTGTTAATACTTTATCATTTATGCTTACTTTTGGAAAGTTTTATTTGCTTTAATTTTCTATGAAAGAAAATGACTTGTTTAGTACGAATGCCTCGTTCTATGGACAATCCGCCGAGGAAGGACATCGCGCGCTCAACAAGCTGCTCACTACGGAAGAAATTCTGCTAAAGAACTAAGGTGTTTTTTTTTTTAAAAAAAAGAAAAAAAAAATTTTTTTTAATGGTAATTTATATGTCAAGGTATTTTATTATGAGAATGTGTAAGTTATCCTACAGCATGTAAAGGCAAAATTCATATAGTTTTATTTATTGGTTTAATATGCGCTTAATAAGAATTAATATTTATTGGTTTAAGGTAAATTTTATAATGCCTTTTATTCAAGTAGAGATATTTATCTTTACATTTTTTTAAAATAATATTTACGAGTGTTTCATTTATCCATAGGTAAAGAGTCAATGTATGTTTATCAGAAGTTCAATATTTCATAATTATGATATAATTTTATGGTTAAATTTTAATATAAATGAACATTTATTAGTCAATATTTACTTTGCTATTATGTCCACTTTACTTTTAAAATTTTTATTCTATTCATTGCATATATGTGTATTCCTTATTTAATGCAGAATTTTTATTGTGCTATCTTAAATATTTTAATCATTTGACTGACCGTAAACTTGTTGGTTTCAGACATTGCTTAAGGTCTGTAATGTTTTAGCGTAAATATTAAGCTACATTTAGTTTATAAGTGATAATTTGTATCATGCCATCATTTAGTATAGGATTTATGCCTTGAGCATTAGACTTTATGAAATGTTGCTTTGTTTATTGTGCTTTGCAGGATGGATGTGCTCTCCCCATTGTTCACATATTATTTTTGTATTTCATGAGAGGATAATATTCTTTATATTCCAAGATTACTTTCGAATGTTAAAATATCTGACCTTAAACTTGTTGGTTTCAGACATTGCTTAATGTCTGTAATTTTTTTAGCGTAAATATTAAACTATTTGGTTTATAATCATGCCATCACTCTAGGATTTATGCCTTCGAGCATTAGACTTTATGAAATTTTGTTTTCTTTATTGTGCTTTGCGGGATGAATGCGCTCTTCCCATTGTTCACATATTGTTTTTGTATTTCATGAGAGGATAATGTTCTTTATATTCTAAGATTACTTTCGAATGTTAAGATATCTAGGTCCCATGAGAGGATTGTTTTATGGTGTATTCAGTTTTCTTATGTGGTGACACATACTATTGTTCATGTTGTCTTGCTCAGTGGAGCCTATCTTTATTAATCTATCCCTCATGATGTTATTAAATATTTTACCCTTGTGGAAGGTTAAATTGTATAGTTATTGAAGTACTTAGTTTTTCAGGTGCACTTAGTTATTTATAGTGCTATTGTTAAGTGAAACAGTCTGTATAGTGCTGCTGTACCTTGTCAGTAGTTCACAAGTAAACCAACATGGTATTAAAAATTTTAATTGCTTATTTTTGGTTCGTAGCCTAATAAGTAATGCACATACACAATGTTTTTTTAATCACCATCTGGGAAGAAATTCACCGATAGATTAGTAAGTCATTTAATATTAAATATTTCATTAATTTGTGGACATAAATCAAGTATATTATATGTTTGTGCATGACTTCTGATGAATATTCCATTATTATTATATTTAATAATAATGCTAGTCAATGTCAATGTTATCTTATTTGTCAGATATGATAATCATCATTATCATACAAATTTGCTACTTCAAACTCAGTCATAGAATAGTTCAGATTAAGTTATTTTAACGTGTTAATTTTGCAAATAAAGGTATTATGAGTTGTTACTTGACAGAGGGATATATATATTTCATAAATTATATGGCTTTAACTTGTAATTTAAGCTCGTTAAATGTTTGTTTAATAGGATGATTTAGCTAGAACAGCTTAAAAATAAATTAGTTAAATATTAAAACTATTTATCTCAACTAAATTTTTTTTTTAATAATTCATTCAAACATTTTTCAACAGATAGTTTGTTAATGAAACAATTCTGTATTATCTATTATAATATCCTACTAAATATTTTGACTATGCCTGTTTAGCAAATAGCTTTGAATGATATTGTAAATAGATTTTACTTATGTATATCTAGAATGTTAATAAATATATTCATTGATTATTACCACCTAGTTTTTGTTTTTCTATATACAATGTCTTGTGTCTAGAATTCTTAATTATAACAGAAATCTTGGTAAATCAGATGATCGATTTTTATGCAGATCCAACATCTCAATGTTACTAAAAATGCAAATATTCCATAAATGCTTCATCCAAGATGGGATTGTAATCAAAAGAAATGAACATCTATTTAATCTTTGGATTACTTGATCCATTTTTCACACTGCACATTATTTATTTATTTTATTAAAAAAAGTACAATAATCAAACTTAATTATTTTTATTGTGTTGTTGATGGGGTAGTAGAAAGATATAAAAAGTACTCTTTCTATTATTTCAAGTGGCATCTTAGGTAAGAGGCTATAGTTTTCTAATTTTATATAATTTGTTTATGCAATTGTCAAGCAGATTAAACACTTTTTTATGTAATGATTATTGTTATTGTAGTATATTGGGATACATTAACTTGTAAGAGAAATGTATGTCTCTTAGAGTCTGCCAGGTTGCCAGTCATTTTTGGCAACACAATACAACGTATACTTTCCAAAGTTAACAAGAGAACCCTGAGATCATTATTTATTATATTATTAATCATTAATCAATTCATTTGTATCGTAATTATGGTGGTGGCAAAAGATATTCATTATTATTTATCGTACCATGAGAAAGATACATTACATTTGTACTCTACAAGAGTAGAGAAGATCAGATCATGTCAATAAATAATTATTTGGTGATAGATATTTGCTATATGCTACATCAGATATTAAAAAAAAGTTATAAAGTCTTGTTAGATATTACTCAAAGTGCAAAATATTTATTGCTCAGAGAATATATTTTGATAAAAAAAATGTGTGTTTATGAAAGTGCTGCATATGGATGAGTGAAGTTTTTCCTCTTCCTAGTTTATTTACTTATTTATAATTATGCATATTATTGCTTTGAAATATCCTTTTATCTTAATAGATGTCTCTGTAGTAAAAGTGAAAAATAACTAACCGTTCACTGAGTTTAGCCTAATATATTATTAGCCCGAATAGAATATTCATTTTTGTCATAATAATCATCATGAGTTTCATCACCGTAATATAATCATTCTTTATTCTCTTATTTGATTTGGTTAGAATACATATAGGTAAAAAACAAATGTATATCAGGGTAAACCTACAATCTATTTAGGATTCCCCTTTCACTTTAGTTCCATGGCTATGTAAAGACAAAAACAAAACAAACATTCAAACAACAAAACGAACCATATCTTCCTTCTCAAAAGCATATTTTTCTCTATATTTGAATGTATCACTTATAAACGTGCTGATTATAAAAATTACTTATTATACATCAGTTAGTTTTCACAAAATCCTTTACATCAAAGACTTATTCACTTTGTAGAAAACTTTTATGGGGGAAGAAAAATGCTGCCATCTCACTCAGGCAAATGCAGTAACATAGCAATCCAAATGAACTAGGACTACATTCTATTCATGTATTTACAATACAAAAAACTATTAATCTTATATCATCCATGACAAGAATATATCCACATTTAGAAGTCACTCTTAAAATAACATCTACAGACAAACTTCCTCCATACAATCCTAGAACCCATTAAATCAATTTCTAACCCTAACATAATTTTCTCAGAAAACAAATAGTGCTACTGGAATAAATATGTACTTTTACATGCAAATGTAAATTATAACTTAGACTTGCCAATGCTAGGCATTAATAATAAGCAGCTAAGCCATAGATTTAAATATTGAACACTTGAGCCCAAATTTTTTGATTTTCTACTCAAAATGAACATATAGTCATTACCAACATAATATTTCATGAGATATAAGAGAAACATGCTTAACATTGACACTATGTGCGAGTTGTGCCACAGATCAGAAGAGAAACAAAACATATATTCTTTGAGCATAGTAGCCTACAATACATTCAATCCTATATTACAAAAGTTTATCAGAAAAAGAATGCTACTGTAAATTCAATTATAGTCTTTTCCAAATGCCTACTTCACAGTAATAAGTACAGATTTATATTATATGCATTATGGTGCACAAGGTGACTTATTTTTACAATAGTAAGGCAAGAAATTTTAATACTTTTAAAAATAAATTAGAGACAATAAAACAAAAGAGAAAAAAAATCACCCCATCAGATATTTTCGCAGTCACTTGTGTTCTAACTTCTAGTGAGATGGATTTTGTTTCCCAATTTACTGTAAATATTATTAATAATAGTATAATTTACTGAATGTTATTATAAATACTCACTATAGTATTATTTGATTATTTTTGTATAGAATTTTTTTTCCTTTTAAACTGAAATATCTGTAGATATATATTTTCCTTTAAAATGATATATCTATAGATATATAAAGTTCCTTTTAAAACTATTAACTTTTCCTTTAAAAATTAATTTTACTTTTGTAATCTTTTAGTAGATTAGAATATCTTCACTCATAATCATTTTAGATAATTCAATAATCCAAGTTTGAGACTAGTGCCTTAATCTTAAGATCATTCCACCCAGCAACTCATCTGAATATCTAGTTTTTCCCATTCTTAACTTTTTAAAAGCTTTGTATTAACTTTTCTTCTGTAATTATCTTTCAATTATTTATTCCATATACTACTCATCAATTTTAAAATGCTTTCTTGATATTCTTTAAACTGTAATTCTTTTTTAATAAAAACTTATAAGTCTTTTTTGTTTTCCTCTACCAAATTATTCTTTATATTAATCTGATTCTTTATTTCCAAAATTTCCTACAATTTTCTCTCTGCATTGTTTAAAACCTTCATTAATATTATTATTTAACTTTTTTTTTATTTAAATTTATTTTTCTTATATTTTTTTCTAAATATTATGCTATTTGCATTTAGTTTATCTTTTACTATCCATTTATAATTTATTTGCATTTTTACCTTCTTTTCCTCTCTCCAGCAAACATTTTTTTTCTCAATCCTCATAATTCCATAGATTGCTATTTTCTACTTCTTGTTCAAATCATTTTTTAAACTTTATTTATTTCTCCTTTATCTAGTATCTGTTTACCCCCCCCCCCCAACTTCCTAATTGTATTAACATTAGAATCACTTGAACTCACCAAAATTTTAATTTTCTGTATTTCCCAGATTTTCTTTTTATTCATTAATACATAATGTACAATATATTCTTGATGATTTCTTGATCATGAAAATTCACAATTATGCTATTTGGATAAAATCACATTTTCTTTAATACCAATTCTTCTATATACCTCTCTCTTAATATTATTATTAGTCTTTTTCCAAAAAAAATATTATCTTTTAACATACATTGGTAAATACTTTCATTTAAAGAAATGTTGTCCTTTACCTCTGAGCCATGAACCATCTTGTAAAACATTCATTTTCATAATCATACATTCATTGTATTATATATATATTGTAGTAACATCCAATCAACCATTTATTCCATTTCAACATTCCTATACAAAAAAATGTTCAACCTAGTTCTTCCTCGGTGTTTAAATCATTTCTATGAAAAACAATTACTTCTAATTTACTTTCCTTTACTATAAAGTTTTTCTCAATTTTTCTTTTCCCTTACATATTTAAAAATGAAACCCTCATATTATTACTTACATTTGAGTATATTGTATTAACTCTCCTTACTCTTTTTTTATATATTTATTTTACATGTATTACTTCTTTCTATTTTATTTCTCTCCTTCTTATTACAATTATACTTAATATTCATTATGTTTTCAATTTCTATTCCATCCTTTTAGGTACAAGTCTAACTGAACCGCCATCTAGTATCTTATGAAGTTAAACCATTAAACATTGCGATCGCCATTTCTTATGCCTACACAAGCTATTAAAACAGTGACAAACGCTTTATAGTATAACACCACCCAGTGCAAACCATAGTAATCAATGGATGCAAGAGGGTTTATGCATAAAACCTCTATCTAGTGTCTACTCATCCAATATCTCCAGACCAGTATCTAGCTTGTGGCTTTCATCAGTGAGAAGCCTCATATCTGAAAGCACTTATATCTTAGGTTATGTAATCCTCTAGCAGTCATCTTTTATTTTTTTTAGATAGCTATAAAGCTACGAGTCCAAAATGAAAACAGATGTTTTTCATTCAAGCTCATTCGCTTGTATAGTCATATAGATCTGAATCCAGTTCAGTATCTATATATTTTGGTGTCTTTGGTGTTATTAAACCACTAAATATCAAATGATCACTATTTCCTATGCTTATTAAAGAACCAAAAACACCAAAAGGTATAGATACTGAACTGGATTCAGATCTGTATGATTATACAAGTGAATAAACTTAGATTGAAACCATTATCTGTTTTCACTTTGGATCATAGCTTTATACTTAACTAAAAAGATAAAAGATGGCTGCTAGAGGGCTGCCTAAATATTTAAGATCTAGGTGTAGTGTTTTAAGATCCAAGGCTTCTCATTGATGAAAGCCATAAGCAAGAAACTAGTCTAGAGATATTAGATGAATAGGCACTAGATAGGGATTTCATGCATAAACTTTGGATCCATCTATTACTTTGACTTGTACTACAGTATGGAGGGAGAACTTGTCACTGTTCTAACAGCTTGTATAAGCATAGAAAATGGTGATGACATGATGTTTAGTGGTTTAATACCATTTTTTCCCATGGAATGATAAATTATGGCTATTAAAGAACCAAAAACATTAAAATGTAAAAATACTGAACTGTGTTCAGATGACTATACAAGCAAATGAGATGGACCGAAAACATGTTTTCATTTTGGACTCAGTTTTATAATAAGATGGCTGCTAGAGAGTTGCATTAGATCCTAAGATCTAAGTAGAATGTTCTCAGATCCATGATCAACAGATAGAAACTAGTGATATTGAATGATTAATTACTGGAGAGATTTTATGCACAAACCTTCTTGCATCCACTGGGTAGCACTACTATATGGAGAGTTAGTCAAATGGGAAAAGTACTTAGAAAAAAAGTTGATTAAAATGGATAATTATAAAGAGAGGATGAAGTTGAATAGTAAATTGTTGGAGGATATTAATAAAAGTGGAAGAGATGTGAGTAAAAAAATTTGAAATTACATTAAAAGTAGAAATGTAGGGGGGAGAGAGATAGTACTAATAGATGATGAGGGAATAGATTGAAAAGTGGAAAGGCAAGAGGTTTAGATGAATGGTCAGTGGAGTTGGTAATGAATTTAGAGTATAGAGCAAAAGTAAAGTTATTATCATAAGATGACACAGAAGAGAGTTTTTCCAAGATAGTTGGAGTAATACAAGAGTAAGATTATTATTTAAAGGAAAGGGTAAGGATTATAGAAAGTTAAATAATTATAGACTGATAGCTGTAACATCAGTTTTATATAAAGTTTTCTCATATATGGTGGCTGGAAGAGTTGTAAAATGGATGGAAGAGAATAGTGTAGTGGGGGAAATGCAAGGAGGTTTTAGGTCAGATAGACGTATAGGAGATAGTTTATTTGTAATTACACAACTTATGGAACTGAGTAGGAATTCAGATAGATCATTATATATGAGTTTTATAGATACAGAGAGGGCATATGATAGAGGAAATAGAAATAGATTATGGGTAAGTTTAGCGAATTTGGGAATGGATGAAGCTTTAATAAATATTGTTAAGAAATTATATGAAAATAACTACTATACTTATCAATTAGGGGATATAAAATCGGTTAAAGTTAAAAATGGGGTGGGACTAAGGCAAGGATGCCCTATGTCACCTATTTTGTTTTTGTTGTATTTGAGTGAAATGGAGAAAGCAAGAGTAAGACTAAGAAGAGGGATAGAGATACCGTTAATAGGTGGCAAGGGAGTATATACTTTATCAGGTCTCTTTTTTGCAGATGATATCTTTTTGTTTGCAGAAAAAAGAGAAGATATGGAAATTATGCTGAGGACATGTGCATGGGTGGGTAAAGAGATGGGGATTAAATTTAGTGAAAAAAAATCAAATATAATAATGGTTAATACTGGAAAAAGAAAAGATGTAAAATTTTTATTGGGGATATAAAGTTAAGTGTGGTGGATAAATATAAGTATTTGGGAATCATCTTATGTAATCAGGAAAATTGCTTGGATGAATGGGAGAGAAAATTGGTAAATGAAGCAAAGAAAAAAAAAAGGTTTGGTAAACAAACTAACAGTGTTTTCATATAATAAATATGATGTAGCTAGAATTGTATGGAAGGGAGTTGGAGTAGCAGGGTTAACATATGGTAATGATGCATTACGTGTTAGTAGAGGTTTTAGATTATTTAGAGAAAAGTACAAAGGGAAGTAAGAAGATATGCATTAGATGTAGAGGTGTGGACAGCAAAGGAGGCAATTCAAGGAGAAATGGGATGGTCAAGTTTTTACATGAGAGATGCAAAAAGTAAAATGAAAATGTTTGGTAGGTTGCAGTTTATGGATAGTAAAAGAATAGCCAAAATAGTGTTTAATTGGGTTATGAGTAAAGGGCAGATGAGTGAGAAAGGTAATGCGGTATGCAAAAAATTTGGATAAAGAATTTATATCAGTATACTTGTATAAAAGGTGGGATGATTGTTAGGAGGATTGTTGTGTTATAATGGTAAGGAATGGGATAAAAGAATAGATGTATTAATAAAGAATAAGGTGTTGGAGAGATGGAGAACTAGTATGGAGGGTAAAAAGAGTTAAAATATATATAGAAGTAAACGGAACATTAGATGCGAGTTAATTTATGATAACAGTGAGGAAAATAGTTTATTGTTTAAGGCTCGAACGGGATCTTTAGCAACAAGAGAATATACATGTAAATGGAAAAATATGGGTGATTTACTGTGCAAATTGTGTAAGGAAGGTATAGAAAATATTAGGCATTTGTTGATTGAATGTAAATGCTTGAAAGCAGAAAGGGTACAAACAATGAAGTTATGGGAGAATAAATATGAACAAAATAATTATACAGAAAGTGAGTTATTGGTTTTTATATTGGGTTTGGGAAAAGATAAGGGGGATTTAGATAAAAAGGCCATAGAGTTGACAAAGATTATGTTGTGGAAATGAGATGGAACAGATTATGGGGAAAGCTTAGGGTGGGGAATGGAAGATAAAGTGGCCAACAGGTTTCTTTGGGCATAGTTGCTGAGAGATTCCTGACTTCGTTTAAGGAGAAGTCATAGTACATCACAACACTATCTTATCAAATTACAACAAAATATAAAAATAAATAAATATGCAACACAATATCATATCCACAATTAAATAGATACACCTTTATGATTCTTTTAAATTAGCTGCCTGTTATTATATTAAATATTAATGTTAGATTTATATATTTATAAACAAAAAGGTTACTTCAATTTTGAAATATATCTATTCTTTATGATACTTAATTTAAATAAGGTAGCTTAATTAAAATTGCAATGTAACATCTAGGCAAATAGAGGTATACCTAGATATATTCAACTAATGTGAATCTACAAGCAAAATACATATTGCTAAAATTCACACAAGACCTTGCCAAACAAACACTTGGTTTGAATATAGTTCACAGAACTTAAAGCCAATCTAGATAACTGTCTGATGAAAAGGCACTATTAGTTTGGGAATAAAGATTATTGAACAAGGTTAGAGTAAAAAAATAAAATAGTTATTTTGTTTTAATCTGGGTTTAAATGTTTTTTTTTTATATTAATGTTTTAATGACAAAACTGAATCCTACTTATTATATTAATACGGTGAAAACATTATTCAGTATTCATTATTTTATGTACGAGATGATCAATCATGTTTTAATGCTTCCTAAACATTGTAAAGTTGTTAAACTTTTGATTTATATCTTCCAATAAAGAACCACTTTTTTTTTTATTTCTAATAAATCTAAATATATAAAAACCATACATAATAAAGGTATATTCAGAGAGAAATCAAATTGGCAGTAATTTAATATTAAGCATTGTCCCATTTATTAGCTATAATTAAATCTAAACAAACAGTAATATAAAATACAAATGCACTTTTCAAAGCACCATACACCCAAAAAAAAAAAATATATTGGATGAAAATAGTAATTTAGTGAGAGATTTTTTCAATTCCCACTCTATTTTGAAGCTTTGAATAAACTAAACCAAAAGAAAAATTCTATAGTAGCAGGACATGCTTAACCATTTAAGTTATTCACTAATGGAAAATACATTAGTGTAACTTTGTTAATTGCACTCTCCTTTCTTAAGCTGATACTTAAAATACTACAAATTCAAAGAAAAATAATTTTGTAATGACATACTGGAACTTCATAATTAATGATAGTAGAAAACTTAATTGGTACTTTGAGCTTGCAAAATCAAGTCCCAATTTCTTCATACCTTCACTTAATGTTAGTTCAATGTTATTGATTTGCTTTTAATCAAGCATGTATATAAATTTCTTCTTAATATTTTCATGTTTGTTATCATAGACATTAACAATAGTAATGTTTATCAACGGATATGCTCTGGTATATTCATCAATCCAAACTTTCAGCAAACTAATAACATCAAACTATAATGAGAAAATGTGTTTTGATGCAATAGATCTATATATATTGTATCATTACAATTTAATCATTAGCTAAATTTGTAGTAATGTGGATGAAAGAAAATGGGAACAAAAATCATCATCACATTATTATATAGTAAAGGAAGCTGTAGGGCACCCAAGTTTAAACCCTACAAGATCCAGTTCTAAAAGCTTAAGACAGAGAGTGGGGTCACAGTTATGTTCTTTGTTTGTTTGTGTGTTGATAAAAACTCAAAAAGGAATAGTACACACATTTAATTATTCAATATTTAGTTTTTTTTTGTTAAAAAGTAAAATAGTAACACATATATAGGCAGTGTGTGTGTAAACTGTTTAATTATCATTGTATATTTCAAATATTAAACTCTCTTCAAAGCTAACCTACATTTGCTAAATTCTAATATTTTATTCTGTCTGTCTATCTTTGTTTTTATATATAGTTATAATTTGGGGTTTAAAAGTTGTAAAAATTTAATTTTAGATATTAAAATCATAATTTCAAAAAAAACCATTCAGATTGTTGTAATAAACCAGCTTTATAAATGAGTTGAATAAGTGTGTGTGTACATTACATACATAAATGTACATTTTATTACATTTTGAAAAAGAAAAAGAAGATCTGTTAAATTATATATATTTTTTAACAATTTTGTTTTTGTAAAATTTGTTTTCTGTTAAAACTCAGACAGTTGTGAAAAAAAAAAAAGGATTAAGACAATTTTTACTTCAAAACAGGATTAGTCTGAAAAATCAGGATATTGTGATTTTTCACAGGTTCCCATGAACTGTGAATCTAAAAGTGAGTTTGCTTAAAATAGAGAAAAAAATCAAGTATAAAAACCAGCCTGGAAAAAATCAGGGGGGCAGTAAAAAAAAAAAAAAAAAGAAAGAGATTTTTAATATTGAAACTAAAGAGACAAGCGTTTGATTCATCAGATATCAATTTTAAAATCATTTGTTTTCAATATAAAGTTTTTTTTTGTGAAGATTAAAAACAGCATGGCAGAGTAAAATAAATATTTCGTCTGGGAGATCCCTGATTCATCACAAAAGCAGCGTATCATATAGGAAAGAAGAAAAAAGTCTTGTCTGAAATGAAATTAAAATATTCTACCTCTGATGACTGATTGAGAAAAATGCGATATTTTAAGCAAAAGAAACATTCACCTGCATTTGAAAGCTGAAGAAAAATGATTAATCTACTGATAAATATTAAATCATCTAGTACAAATTGAATCATCTAGTACAATTATTCCAGTAACTGAATTTAAACCCAGTAAAAAAAAAATTGCAAATAAAAGAACAACTGATGTTCTAATGGAAGAATTCTGCTTAACAAGGAAGAAAAAAAAAGATCCAGTGGCAAATAATATCACCATAATCATAGCCAGTAAATAATTACAACCGTCCAGATAAAGAAACTGTGATTGCTGCAAAAATGAACATTAAACAAGCTAAAACCTGTGGGACTGGTAATATGAACTTTTACTATATATTTTCTTTTTATTATATCAAAGACTATTCTAAAATTTTAGAAATGAAGTTTTATATTTTTTTTTCTCAGAACTTTAACACAACCCAAAATTGATTAAAACCAGTTTTCTTCAATAAGCATAGTTATAACCTTGAGTAATTTTATGTCTATTAAAACTATTATTGTATAAACTAAAATTATGAAATGTTGGTTAAAATGTGAAAGATATTTTTTTTTTTTGTTTTTGTATTATTATTTTGTTTTTAAATAATATTTTGGTTATTATGGGAATAAACACACATCTACACAGTAATATATTAAATTGTTACATGGATATGGTTGCGTGTGGTTGGAAAAATAATAGACATATATAGCGTTAAAAATATTAAATTATTTTGTTTTGATTTAAAGAATAGCGATCTCCAAGCTTAACGGGAAAGGGGAGAAATAGTTTAAACACTTGTTTCTAGAAATCTTTTTCTTTTTGATTTAACTAACACTTTTTCTACTTCATCATTCTACTTTGCATGTTAGATTATAAAAGTATGTGTGTAAAAAAAAAAAAAAGGTTATTTTTTTTTATGAAATATTTTCTGGTGAATTGAAAACTTTAGCAAACATGGTATCCCATTTAATATACATTATATATATGGTACTTGTGACTTTTGACCCATGTGGCCACCAGAGGCTGGTCAGGGTCAACCACAGAAATACTTAGAGTAGGGGCCCCAAATGCAGCATTGCAAATTCCAGCCGAAAGGTGGCACTATTTACAATGCGTAAGCACAGGGACATTCCACCCGCTGGCTGGCAGCAAAGCTGCCGGCTTGGCGGTGCTGGTCACAGTGCATAAATTCATTTAGCTTACATCGTCTGCTACCAGCAGATACCAAGAACCTAGGTGGCGCTGATTGCCGTAAACACATCTAGCTTATGTGTCGTCTGCTAACAGCGACTACCAACATTCTAGCCCACTACGTGGCACTGTTTCCCCATGGTTACACACGGAAAAACTACGCATTGATAGAGTTTATGTACTTACTACTTAAAATATGAATGGCGTATAATGTACAGGTGTGATTAATTAAGAAGCTACAACTATTTAAATATTCTTTCAAACTTGATAGTATCACATGCTATTTCACAGTTTTATAAATGGATGTATTTTTACATTTTTTTTTTTTTTAAAAATCAATCTTTTTTTTTTTAATTATTTACTCTATGTCAAAATGTTATATATAAGTCGAGCGGTGAAATTTGTTATCATGGCCGCTTGAATGGCATCATAGATTTACATACGAAAGTATGCTATAATTAGACAGGTTTGATAAAATTATCGCATAGAAATCCTCATAATTATTCATAAAATATTATATTAATCTATAAGTCAACTCTAAATTTAAAAATCGATCATTTTTTTAAATTATTTACTCTAAAAGTGTTTTTTTTTTTTTTAAATTAAAAAAAATGTAATTTTTACAATTGTTTTTTTTTTTTAAAAAAAAAGAAAAAAGCTAATTCCCCCCCCCCTTCTTTCAAAACTAGAGACATTCCCAAGATAAAATCTAATATATTTAATTAATAGGGGCTTTACTAATGAATAGCTACGGTCAATTAGTGAATTGGATTGATTTAATGAGACAAACTGATATATGATGAATTATATTTATTGACAATTTCATATATACTTGATATAACCCATTACTTAGCGTTGGATAATGCACGCAGGCATTTTATTTACTAAACAACATTACTCTAGGCCATTTAGCAAAATAAATTTGTGGCTATTATTTAATTACTCTAATTTTATGCTATATAATAAATCACTACATTCCACTTATTAGTTATGCCCTTTCATCATCAGTTCGAGTGGCTATTATACATGTAATCAAACCAAGTCTGGAGTGAAGTTTAATAATACATCCGATTATGATAAATTTATATATTAAATATGGGCATATACAGCCTCTAGTTTTGTCAGCTTGATTAAAAGAGCCAACTCTTCTGTAGCATGAGAAATACATATATACTACTGACGGGAATATATATATACACAAACTTTACTTTATCCCGTTCAATCTCTTAGTTATGTATAATTAATAAACTTTTAAAGGACTTACGAATACTTTGATAAGAAAAATATACTTATGATTACACTCCAGGCTAATTTAATCTTTAGTAACATAATAATTAAAGGTTGAAAGTTTGGATTTATAAGCCATATTTTATATTTACATTAATTATTTACTAAATGACAAAATAATAACGAGCACAAATGATCGCCATTATTTATAAATTAGGGGTTCGAAACGGAGTGCTAAATGACGCTATAATAAATACAATACGAAGATTTTAAATAATATCTTCAAAAAGTATATATTTCATAACTAAAATAAGCAAGAGAGAAATAAATATAACTGCAGTGATTAAGTTATATAGCAAA
Source organism: Epiperipatus broadwayi (assembly GCA_028023455.1). Classification (NCBI taxonomy): domain Eukaryota; kingdom Metazoa; phylum Onychophora; class Udeonychophora; order Euonychophora; family Peripatidae; genus Epiperipatus; species Epiperipatus broadwayi. The sequence continues at coordinate 4,115,823 of JAQFVV010012393.1, read as the reverse complement.
ACAAGAAGTTAATAAAGGAAATTAACAAAGGTATGTCATTTATAGAATTGAAATATTATTGATAAGACAATTTAGAAAGAGTTTACAATATAGTTAGCTAACCTGATTTTGAAGCAATAATGATTATTTTGAATTTTACACAGAGCTCTGCGATTTTAATAATTTTAAAACAGATACTCGAGCTGGAATGAAGGTGAGTTCTTTGGCAGCTTATGGCATCTTCTCTTTAGTTGGGAGACGATTTAAGATGGTATTCTTATAGCTGGAGTTGGGGTAGTTGAATTTGAACGAAGGTGAGTTCTTTTAACGGCTTATGGCATCTTCTATTTATTATAAGCTTGTTAAGCCAGCGTTGGTTGTTGCTCCAGCCTTGGCTGGATCAAATTCCAATGTTCCATCACGGCAAAGACAACAAATTCTTGCCTGACTAGCAGGCCATAGATAAATTAACAAATTTTCAGCTTCTCGTAGTAACAGCTCTTCAAAAGCAAGATGGAGTATCTTTTCCGCTAGCCTATTTATATATTTCTACCAAGTCTTAACACCTTTTTGGAATTTCGTTTGCCTCAGGACCAATCGACTTTTAATTAAACAAAATCATATAATCGAATTTCTACTACTGATAAAGTCTCCGAGGTGTCATTTTTAATTTACATAAAAAAATTATTAAAATATATAAATTATATAATTTTGATTCCGATTTCATTAATTAAATTTCTTCTTAGGGTGTTATAAAATGTTATGACTTAGCAGATAGTAATGATATTATGATTTAATGATAACATCTTTTGTTGAAACAAATTCAATCAGTAAACTAGATTTTATTTTACCCCAGGTGCGGTCACTAATTGATTTCTTGTTTACACAAAATTCCCATTTTTAATTATAAACCGATGACTTTTATTTTAACTAGATATAAATAACTTTTAACATATTTTCTTTATATTGTTTATTTTAAAAAAAGCAAATTTGACTGATCTTATAAAAAAAATACTTTAGTTTCAGTTATATCTATTAAACTTTAAATCAGAAAACCGTAAATATATTATAAAGAAAACATTTTACATTATTTTTATTTAATCTTAAATATTGTATATACAAATCATTATGCCATAATTTCATGGTTTAAATTATCCATCCACATACGAATATAATACAAATATAAAATTTAAATTATCGATCCACATACGAATATAATACAAATATAAAATTTAGAATTGACTTATCTAAATTTTATATTTGTATTATATTCGTATGTGGATGGATAATTTAAACCATGAAATTATGGCATAATGATTTGTACATACAATATTTAAGATTAAATAAAAATAATGTAAAATGTTTTCTTTATAATATATTTACGGTTTTCTGATTTAAAGTTTAATAGATATAACTGAAACTAAAGTATTTTTTTATAAGATCAGTCAAATTTGCTTTTTTTAAAATAAACAATATAAAGAAAATATGTTAAAAGTTATTTATATCTAGTTAAAATAAAAGTCATCGGTTTATAATTAAAAATGGGAATTTTGTGTAAACAAGAAATCAATTAGTGACCGCACCTGGGGTAAAAATAAAATCTAGTTTACTGATTGAATTTGTTTCAACAAAAGATGTTATCATTAGATCATAATACTGTTACTATCTGCTAAGCCATAACATTTTATAACACCTAAGAAGAAATTTAATTAATGAAATCGGAATCAAAATTATATAATTTATATATTTTAATAATTTTTTTAAATAAATTAAAAATGACACCTTGGAGACTTTATCAGTAGTAGAAATTAGATTATATGATTTTGTTTAATTAAAAGTCGATTGGTCCTGAGGCAAACGAAATTCCAAAAAGGTGTTAAGACTTGGTAGAAATATATAAATAGGCTAGCGGAAAAGATACTCCATCTTGCTTTTGAAGAGCTGTTACTACGAGAAGCTGAAAATTTGTTAATTTATCTATGGCCTGTGAGTCAGGCAAGAATTTGTTGTCTTTGCCGTGATGGAACGTCGGAATTTGATCCAGCCAAGGCCGGAGCAACAACCAACATTGCCTTAACAAGTTTATAATAAATAGAAGATGCCATAAGCCGTTAAAAGAACTCACCTTCGTTCAAATTCAACTACCCCAACTCCAGCTATAGGAATACCATTTTAAATCGTCTCCCAACTAAAGAGAAGATGCCATAAGCCGCCAAAGAACTCACCTTCGTTCCAGCTCGAGTGTCTGTTTTAAAATTATTAAAATCGCAGAGCTCTGTGTAAAATTCAAAATAATCATTATTGCTTCAAAATCAGGTTAGCTAACTATATTGTAAACTCTTTCTAAATTGTCTTATGAATAATATTTCAATTCTATAAATGACATACTTTTGTTAATTTCCTTTAACTTCTTGTTTTGCTATATAACTTAATCACTGCAGTTATATTTATTTCTCTCTTGCTTATTTTAGTTATTATTAATTATGCCTGCCTCGAAACGGCGCGCATTTATTTACGAAATACATACTTTTTGAAGATATTATTTAAAATCTTCGTATTGTATTAATTATAGCGTCACTTAGCGCTCAGTTTCGAACCCCTAATTTATAAATAATGGCAATCATTTGTGCTCGTTATTATTTTGTCATTTAGTAAATAATTAATGTAAATATAAAATGTGGCTTATAAATCCAAACTTTCAACCTTTAATCATTATGTTACTAAAGATTAAACTAGCCTGGAGTGTAATCATAAGTATATTTTTCTTATTAAAGTATTCGTAAGCCCTTTAAAAGTTTATTAATTATACATAACTAAGAGATTGAATGGGATAAAGTAGTTTGTGTATATATATATTCCCGTCAGTAGCATATATGTATTTCTCATGCTACAGAAGAGTTGGCTCTTTTAATCAAGCTGACAAAACTAGAGGCTTTATATGCCCATATTTAATATATAAATTTATCATAATCGGATGTATTATTAAACTTCACTCCAGACTTGGTTTGACTACATGCATAATAGCCATTCAAACTAATGATGAAAGACATAACTAATAAGTGGAATGTAGTGATTTATTATATAGCATAAAATTAGCGTAATAAAATAATAGCCACAAATTTATTTTGCTAAATGGCCTAGAGTAATGTTGTTTAGTAAATAAAATGCCTGCGTGCATTATCCAATGCTAAGTAATGGGTTATATCAAGTAAATATGAAATTGTCAATAAATATAATAAATCATATATCAGTTTGTCTCATTAAATCAATCCAATTGACTAATTGACCATAGCTATTCATTAGTAAAGCCCCTATTAATTAAATATATTAGATTTTATCTTGGGAATGTCTCTAGTTTTGAAAGAGGGGGGGGATTAGCTTTTTTTTCTTTAAAAAAAAAACCGATTGTCGTAAAAATTACATTTTTTTTAATTTAAAAAAAAAAAACCACTTTTAGAGTAAATAATTAAAAAAAAGGATCGATTTTTAAATTTAGAATTGACTTATAGATTAATAAAATATTTTATGAATAATTATGAGGATTTCTACGCAATAATTTTATCAAACCTGTCTAATTATAGCGTACTTTCGTATGTAAATCTATGATGCCATTCAAGCGGCCACGATAGCAAATTTCACCGCTCGACTTATATATAACATTTTGACATAGAGTAAATAATTAAAAAAAAAAATATCAATTTTTAAAAAAAAAAAAATGTAAAAATACATCCATTTATAAAACTGTGAAATAGCATGTGATACTATTAAGTTTGAAAGAATATTTAAATAGTTGTAGCTTCTTAATTAATCACACCTGTACATTATACGCCATTCATATTTTAAGTAGTATGTACATAAACTCTAACAGTGCGTAGTTTTTCTGTGTGTTACCGTGGGGAAACAGCGCCACATAGTCGGCTAGAATGTTGGTAGTCGCTGTTAGCAGGCGACACATAAGCTAGATGTGTTTACAACAATCAGCTCCACCTAGGTTCTTGGTATCTGCTGGTCGCAGACGATGTAAGCTAAATGGGCTTACGCACTGCGACCAGCGCCGCCAAGCGGGCAGCTTTGCTGCCAGCCAGCTGGTGGAATGTCCCTGTGCTTACGCATTGTGAACAGTGCCACCTTTCGGCTGGAATTTGCAATGCTGCATTTGGGGCCCCTACTCTAAGTATTTCTGTGGTTGACCCTGACCCAGCACCTCTGGTGGCCACATGGCTCAAAAGTCACAAGTACCATATATATTTGATGGAAAAGGGGGAAGAACTCAAAATTAATCTTATGATTGCCAAATAATCAATTATTGTTATTATCATTATTAGTCATATCAATTCTTAGTTGTATCTTTAAATTGTTGGTATATGTTGGTAATATATTAATAAATGTTAAATTGTTTATTAGAGGCGTATATGGTTGTGATCATTCATCATCAATGGTTGATATTAATTAGTTAAGATTTAATTAGATATACTAAAATTAAGCGATAATTATGAATTTCTTTATAAAAATTAGGTTCTATGATTAGTCTTAGTCCTAAAGCTGTGGTTGAAACCATTATCGTTATCATCATCATCACGTTTGAATTAATGAGCTACATAAATGTTTAAAGGCCATGAATAAAGTGATTTCATGGTATTTAGTTGACATTCGTGAATAATTATAATAACGACGATTCCATCATCTATATCATGCAAGGATGAGTGAATTGCCATCCTAAATTAATAATATAATCTGAGCTAGAAAAACTTATAAAAAATATTGAAACGCATTTATTATGTAAGATCTAGGAGATGATTACTGTCTGATAAATTTTATATACTCCACTTTAGTTTAAAGATGTTTTATGTTTACCTAAATGTTATTGCATACAGTGATATGGGTCCAAAAGTAAAATCCTCCATTTTTATTAGAAATAACGTACAAAAAGGATTCAAACCCGGTACATGTGAAAATGTTATAAGATATATGTGTCTAGGTTCAGATAATCTAGTGGCACCCTGCTAGACCATATTCACTTGTTATTTATTTAAATATGCACTTGACATCAAACCAAGAGACGAAAGTGGGTAAAATCTACTGTTGGATTTATTGAGAATATACTTTATTGAGTTACCAGTGTATTCACCCACTTGATATTATTTCCAGAGTTATAGTAGTTTGTCCTTAATAATTTGTTTATCGTTTCTACTTGTTTATTGATGATATAATGGCTGCCTGACTAGGGTTTGAAATAGGCCAGATACCAGGTAACTGAAATGACTAGTCTCCACGCATTATTATTTCTAATTATTGATATTGTGATATCTTTAGAAATCTGAAGTAGAAATTGATGAATATAAGCCACCAGGCTTAAAATGATATTTTTTCTTTTCATCCAGTTAATTTAAATTACAATGTTTAATATTTGGATCTTATATATTTTAATATATTTGGTAATTTGATCTCGTATTTATGTTACAAAATGATAATTAATATTTTGATCATTGATAAATTTGGTCTGTTTATTTAAGTTACCACTATATGAGTCCCTTTTATATGTTTGAGATAAGCATTTTGATCTTATATTTGTGGCTACAATGCCATTCCCTCATAATAAGTTTATTTACCACTTGTTAATATAGTTTGAAATCAATTTGATCTCATTTATTTGATTACTGTCACTCAGATAAAATATTTATAATGGTAATATTTTATTTAATTCCATTGATCCAAGTTAATTTAAGTTACAATGTTTAATATTTGGATCTTATGTATTGTAGACCACTCAGGTGTGGTAATATCTTTTGATCTACCGTATTTAAGTTACAATGGATTTTTTCGTTTATTAAGTTATAATATTTGGATTTTTTTGGATATTTTAATATATTTGGATCTTTTGATAACTTTATTTAAGTTACAATATATATTAAGTTCTCTGAAAAGATTGACCAAGCAATACAATACTATCTTCAAACGATAATGATCAATCATTGACGATTGGTCTTTATTTGTTAAGTTCTTAGACACAGTATATTCTATTAGCTTAATATCTAATATTATAATTATAAACTTTAACGGGCTTCTTAGCATCCTTAAGATAAACAAATTCGATGTACTTTGCTATAGTATATCTATTTTTATCTAAAGTTGAAGAGGGTTGAACGATACTTTTTTTAATATATTTGAATACAAAGCGGACAACTATCACGAGATGAATAAAGGTTAATGAATTAAAAAAAATGTCGGTAATTAAATATTTCTAGATTAAGAATTAAACAAAAATGTACCTGAACTGGTAACAAAGTATTGTTCATTATGCCACGCGTTAGTTATTACGTAGATTATGTATCATTTATTTGCTCATCTAAAATGATTTCACTATTGCGTTATACTTTTTTCTTTTTTAAAAAATATAATCCCTTATAGACTAATAAGTAAAGAAAAACTTTTCAAAAAAAACTTTTCTATTACATGGAAATAAGACATATAACTAAAAATTAATTTAGGTCTTTGAGAATCAGTTTAGTAAATCCAAACAAAGCATTATGTACAGGAAAATGATTTTGTCAAAACAGCATTAATCTTGTATGAAAGATTATTTGCGGCTATAATCCCATATTAATCCTTAAAAATTACAAACAATGAATTAATATAAAGATAGCAATACAATAATTCAAAATACAATACCTGTTTCAAAAATTCCGGAAGCATTTCTTCAGCAACGCAACAACGTTTAGGGAATGAATTTGGCACTACATTTACTTTAACCATCGGGAATGACTTAAAGTAATCACATGTAAAGCACATTTTTTCTTCTCTATAGTGAACATTACCTTCATAAAATCCAAGAATAAAAGAACGAAAAATTTCAAATTGACAAATTACAAAATACGCACAAAGAATTACACATACGACACATGTGACGGTTAAAAAGATCGAACAAGTATTAATATTTCTAGCTTTTTTTTCTCCAACAAATGAATAATGGTCTCGTTGTAAATCATCCTGAAGTTGTTTTTTCATATTGCTTTTTAAAATCTGTTATACTAGAAGATATTTAAACTAAAATATATGGGGAAAAACCCCATTACTTGGAAATTTCGAAATAATGTGATATCTAAATTTTCATTGGTTAAAATAAGTCACATGTTTTGATAACTACTTATTAAATTTTTTTACTGCAATTATTGTGGTAGTCACGTTTTATCTTGGTATGATGTCATTAAGCTCAACATTGTTTCTGCCGGTGAGCGTCGTCGGAACTAATCTGAGAGATTTGATTTTTTTTTCTAAAACAGATAAGTTTCTTTCAAAGAGTTTAAGTGTATAAACATTTTATTGTATATGTATGGGAGACTATCCCAGGAATTGAAATTTTTATACCAATGCATTTAAATAAAAAGTTTTTAACTGAGAATATTTCAAATTTATATTATTAATTTAAAAGAGTTGTAATGCTTCTTTAAATTTATTGCATTACGTCTTCTCTGGCATATATATGTAAGTGGTTACACACATATAATAATGTTCACATAACTTAATTATATCATTTTATTAATTTTAAATTTATAACTGCGTATACATTATACTCATACAGACAATATATTAAATGTGCGCACCTACACGTAAATATACGCTATTACATATCAAAATAAATTTTTCTGATTATATACGTGGACTGTGAGGGTTCGAACTGGTGGAAAAGATACTAACTACGATAGAACATAGTAGGTGAAACGGGATGATGGCTAAATAATACCGTTTCAAGCGGAATAAAAAAAAAACCGTAATAAGTTTTAAATTTGTTGATGTTTTTTTTTTTAAAAAAAGTGAAACCAAAAAAAAAAGCGTAATAAGTTTTAAACTTGTTTATGTTATTTAAAAAAAAAAAAAAAAGCGAAACCAAAAAAAAAAAAAAGCTGACTAACTAGGATTTACCACATGGCTTCTTTGCCGTATTTACCTTGCTATGACGTATTACCCTGAGGGTGTCCTATTCTAATCTTGCGATCTTTGACATAATGTCTCCACGGGATATGCGGACAAATTTTAGCTATTAACTTTGTCCGCAAATCACTAGATGACATTATCTTAAAGATTAGAGTAGTACGCCTTCCGGGTAATGACGTCATAGCAAGGTAAACACGTGACATTATTGTCTTTTGAATTTAAAATTATGCTAAATTAAAGTCTATTGAAGTTGTAGGATTTATAGGTAGAGTTGCTTTTGAGTTATTGGATTTGTTTTGTATATCATCATCAGAACTAGGTCCACTGGAGTGTGTATGTTTTTTCTTTTCTCTTTTTCTTTTTTGTCTTTTCTCATTTGTCTCTTGATGTTGAGTTTTGGAAAAATCTATGTTAGTAGGTTGAAGATTTATCATAGTCTCATCTGATTCAATGTCAGTTTCTTCACTTGAATCACTGAACTCATATGTTGATACACTGTCTATTTCATCATAGACTCTTTGTGCATGTTCATGAGGATTGTGATCTGGTTTGCTGGTGTCGTTTGTCTTTGAATCAATTAAAGAGGGTGAGGTAATAGTGGTGTTGTGTTGCATCTGTGTTGATTTGGTATCAGGGTGAGCCAGTTCTGGTGATTTGAGGATTTGAGGCATTTGAATGTCAGTAACACAGTTAGTGGTTTTGGATTCTGAGCTTGGTTGAAGTGTTTTTGTTAAGGATGAATTTTGATTTGTTTCTGTGTTATGTAGTATCTTGTTGGAAAAAGTGTTCTCAGTGTGCAACTGACTAATGAGCAAGAACTTTCAATAAATGAGAATATATCTAAAGATGTCAAAGCCCAAGCAAACACTCGACTTAATGATGTAGAAGTTATTCTACCGGAAACCATTGACTTCGATCAGTCAGTAGACTCTCCTGTGGACTGGTCACCTACTCCAGGAGACACATAACAACTCGTAGCTAATTCAACTGTTGAATTGTACAATGAATTCACCGACACATCTTTCTACCTGAAAATTTTAAAAACCAATTATAATGTATCTTAAAATTGTTGGTACCAATGTGAGAGGCCTAAACTCTCTACAACGTATATATGCCATAAGACAGTGGTTGAATATTCACACACCCCACATCTTCTTTATGGCTGAAACTAAATTCCACATAAAATCAAACTTACAAATCACTCAGATTCTAGAAAACTTTGGTTACACTAAATTCTCCATTGCCACCACTGCTTCCGGAGGGGTAGGTTTCATCATTAACAAAAATAAACCACCTAATGATTTCAACATTTTATACTTAGATGGTAACATAGTCATAATCAAAGTTAACTACAGTGGCTTCATCTTCAACATCCTGTTCATTTATATTCAAAACACAGTCAATAATTTTCATCACATCATACATACAATAAATATGGTACTATACTCCAACTCATCACCGACACTTCTCCTAGGTGACTTCAATGTGAACTATGCCCACTTCAACAATAAATACTTACACCTAATCAATAAAACTCTCATGTGTGGTGAGGGATTTCTGCCCCCGGGATCCTTCTCCTTCTACACACAAAGCTGTAAAAGTCTCATAGATCTTTTCTACTATTCACCAGAATTGCACTTCCAAATTGAAGCACAGCTTCAACTGGTAACATACTCAGACCACCTCGCACAAATTATTAAACTTCTTCCTGACAAGACACTTTACACTGGAGAATACAGTCGCCAAACTCTCCGCATGATAACCCGCACAACAGCAACTGAAGCTATCATCTCAGAGTCCTACATTTACTTCAAAAAAATTGACATTCTATCACAACCCATTGAAGTTGCATGGTTTGCATTTATTGAAGTCATACAATCACTCATAAGTAACTACACACGAAAGCTGAAAGGTCCAGTTAAATTGCTTAATGATTTACAAAACATAAGCTCCAAACTTAAAGAAATTCCAAGTAACACAGACAACATTAAAGATATTATTTCCTTAAAATTGAAATACAAAACACAACAGGAAAAACTAGCAGAATACCTATCCATCAAGAGAGCAAAATTGTTCCTTGAATCTCAACATTGCTGGACCCGTGGTTACATTCGCTGGGCCCTTGGAACATCAAGAATAAAAAATACACCCTCAATAATTATTTCAAATGGGGAATCCTGGATTGGTCAACAAATGTTGGAAGGCATTAAGCATCACTTCCAGGAAATTCTTCAAAAAGATCCTGAAACACCACTCACTATATGGAAAAATGAAGAAGTTCCAGACATGCATTGCATAACGGAATCCATGCTACAAAACAAAATCACATCCCTTAGGGATCGAATTCATCCTGGGCTTCATGGCATTCCACGCTTCATTCTAGCCCACCTCAGCAAATTTTCAATACCAATTATCCATAGAATGATAGACCACCTAACAGATGGAAACAAAATTATCCCCAATCTTTACCCGATTGCCATGGTACCCTTTCTTAAGAAAAATAAACCGCCATCGGAGCTCATGAGTCTTCGACCCATCTCAATGTCCCCTCTAATTATAAAAATCATTGAATCCACTATAAAAGATATCATTCAAGAAGGTATTCTCAAATACATTTCTCCATCCCAGTTCGCCAAAAAAGGCTCATCAACCACCCTAGCTATGGCCCAAGTTAAATCCCTAGTTGATCACTTAAGAACAAACAGGAAATCTAAACCAATTGCTGTTCAATTGGACATAGCTGCCGCATTTGATTCAGTCAGGATCAACCTCCTGCTTAAAACTCTGGCTGACTATGCGGTACCCAAGCCATACCTCCAAATCATAAGTAATCTTCTTAGAAACAGACACATATTGATATCCTTAGATGGAAGAACCACTGACAGTTTCAAACCATCACATTCAATTCCACAAGGATCCCCTCTTAGTGCGATTCTTTTCATTGCTTACATCAATCCACTCCTGTTAGACATTCAAAGACAACTTCCAGGAGTCTACATTCCCAGACTAAAGAGGGAGATAGGAATCCTCGCATATATGGATGATGTCTTCATAGTCTTGCCATCACAAAAATATCTTGGTCATCTCAACAAAATTTTAAATGACTACACTCACCAATATAAACTTTCCTTCAATCTTCAAAAATCATCTGCATGGAGAATTGCTACAGGGAAGAAGATTACAACTAACTTCCTTGGACAACCACAGAATTTCCTAGGTATTCCCTTTCACAAACCACCTACTATCATCACATCACAAATACAAAATGAAATATTAAAATCTGCCAGCAAAATAACAACATCACTTGCTAAGGTTTACCTTTCACTTCATGGGAAGGTGGCCTTACTCAATATGGTCCTTTTCCCCAAAATTAATTATTACCTCCCAATTATTAAACCTACCAAAATCTTTGTCAGTAAAATTAACTCACTTTGCTCTAGGTTGTTCTGGGGTGGGAAAACTGTTGCCATCAGTCTAGAAGGCATGCGCCGTCCCTGCTGGCTGAATGGTCTTTCACTCCACTCCCCCTATACATTTTTTCTCCAAAAAATCCACAATCTTATTCATAAATTAACCCTTATTTTTGACAACTTCCAAGTCTATATGCCAGTTGACCCCACCGACCGACCACCACCTCTCAAACAGGATTGGATATCATCCTTAACCGCTGCTTCTCAATGCCTTTACAACTGTCCTGCAACTGCTTATTCTTCCAAAATGAAATACTGGGATGCATATAATCTACAGCATCCTCAAACATATTCTCCTATTTCCAGACTTAACTTATCCAACAAGAAAATCATATCACAGTTTAAATTTTGGAGCCTCGAAGCAAAATTCCTGGACTTCATAATTAAAATAAATCTTGATGCCCTACCAACTAAATGGTTTTTGGTAAACAGAAGAGGATTCAATAACATTGACCCACTATGCCAACTCTGTGGCCGGGAATCAGAGACATTTGAGCACATTTTAAACATCTGCCCCAATCTCAACAGTATCAGACAATTAATCCACACAAACTCAAAGATCAACTTTCAAATAATTAACTCAATCCAGCACTGCCTTGGCACAAAAACATTTGCATGGATAAGACTATCCACATTCCTCACCTTTTCCATCTGGTCCGTCCGCTGCAAGTTAGCCTTTGAAGGAGCTCATTTAAATCCTCTTCAACTCTTCATTAACATCATCAACAATATCAAAAAAAGGGATGAAATCCTTTCTACCTCTATGGCCTTCTTTGAGACATGGAGACTGTTTGAAGTTCCGATACAACAATAATGCAAACACTACAACAAACCCACATCAAACCCACCATCAAAAAGCAATATATTTATCATCCCTATAAATATTCTATGGTCACTCTAAGCATCAACCTGTTGCAGAAACACAATGTCGTTCAATTGAAATACTGCAACCACTATCAATACAAAGTTGTACAAGATAGACCAATGTCCACATAATAATACATGCATGAGAACTCTCAACCTTTTAACCAAGCTTAACCTGTTATCCTGTATATCATAATACTATGTATATTTTGTGTTAAATAAATTTCTTGATAAAAAAAAAAATTAAAGTCTATAGTCAAATAGGCTGGATTATCCTCATTCCTCGTTGATGCTTCGTTTCTTCTAAACCTTTGCCGATTTTTTTTTTTTAAATTGTGAGGGTAAATTTAATTTACGATCATAAGTACAATATTTTAAATTGATTGTTTTTAAGTAATAACGAATTTGTTAAAAAATTAGTTTTAATAGATAAATTATAACCAGCTCTGAAAATCTTAAAAAGTTATGTATCATGGTAAATGATATCTAGAACTGTGATTATTGCCAGTGCTGCATAGGTCATTAATATTAATAGCTAGAGAGAATTGTGAAATGTTACTACTATTTTAAATTACTTCCCAATAGCGTGATTTGCCCATGCAAAACGTTATAATAATATTAGAGATTTTAATTTTTAAAATAAATTTGAAAATTAAGTAAAAACAAATATTAACTCTTGTTTTTTATTATGATGTAATTATTTATTTGTTTGTTTAAAAATTAACATTTTCAGACAAATTTGTATAAAAAAATATTTTTTTCTAAATTAACTTAAGTAATTTAACACACTGTTCAGGCTTACACACACCTGCACCTATAATGTAATATATATGGGATTTGAACTCAGATTTTTACACGACACTCAACTCTCGATGCCATTTTATATTGCTGATCACATACATGTTGAAAGGATAAATAATCACCAATATGACATGCTAAACCAGCAATCACCAGTTGGTCCAGATTACTATCTCCACATACATATATACAATCAGTGCTTAGCTTTATATTAAGATAGCCAATTTTCATACCTTAATGGACAGGCTTCAAACAACTCCAACCCACAACTCTTCAGCCATCCATTTCATTGAAAATCTGATGGGCTTTAAATTAATTTATGAAAAAATTCCATCGGATTTTGATTTGAAAAAAGAAAGCAACTTATATATGAAGACAAGAAAACTAGAGATCAAGCTTACTTTGAAAATACGAAAACTTAACATTACATTCAAAACATCATTCAGTCAATAGTATTCCATCCTATGGACAGGTCCAAAGAGCAGCCATATCACAAATTTCAACCATTAATAATCCCAGCTATTCAATTCCATGTATCTCTTCTAGTCTCTCATATCAATCAGTGGACTGTCTGCGTGCATATGTATATGTAATTGTAAATGAAGTTTATTGAAAATTTGAAATTGGTCAGCCTAAGTTAAAGACTAGTTGTAAAAAAGATGGTAAGTCATCTCAGAAGTTATGTTGTGTGTGTAAAATACAAGTTAATGGAAACTTAAGATTTATTGACAGTATGTTAAAATAATCTATACTCTCATATCAAGTGGTTACTAATCACTTTTTCAAAGTAAAGTGAAGTCTACTGTTATTTTTATTTATTATTTTTTTCATTAGCTCTGTACATGTCGATAAACTTGTTGAGTTTTTAAAGTTTGTCTTAGTGTTAATTTATTTTAATTTTGATGCTTGCCTGACTGAAAATACCCCCAAGTACCCAGCAGAATGGTGTCTGTCAACAATAAAACTTATTTGCAGGAAAGTGACAGCAGAGTGATCATAGCCAACAGTACAAATCAAGTGGACTGATGTAAATGATAATATTACCGAGTCATTACATTCATGAATTTATTGTAAATAATGTAGTGACATGGAATACATATGTCAAACATATCAATCTTTACATGTTCTAAAATAAAGTTGAGAATGACAAAGAGTGTCTACTTTTTTTTTGCAGGTAGTGATGTTTTATAGATACCCAAACAACTGTATGATCCTAAACATTCCAAAGACATTCTATATCAAAATTTAATTGAAAACCTGAATGGATATTTTCAAACAGTGGCGTCTAAGTGAGTGGCACATCTACATTTTGGATTGAGGAAACAAGCATCTTATGAGTAGTATTGCAATATGTGAATACTTGGTAAAAATGCAAAGTTTGCTACTGACCTAGAAGACATGTTGGACGTTATTCAGGATGTCAGACTATAACTTTAGAAAAATTTTGCTAAGTGAACCAGATTTGACTTAAAAATAGTAATATAAATTATATTGCACAAGAATCTATGTTAGATAATGTGTCCGAATTTCAAGCTAAAACAAGTGTGCAGAATCTCCATCCAAAAGTTGTTTGCACAACTTCGAAAGCTGTAAAGGATAAACTGACTTGTTATTGCTGTGGTGTGAAAGGTCACATTAAAATATTTTGCAGATTTAAAAAGGGAAAAGTGTCATACATATAATATAAAAGGACATTTAACTCGTGTGTTTCATCGAAAAGACAAGTTCATAAAGATTAACTCAAACCTGAATTTTAAATCAGAGGAGATGGAGTGAGGAGAAAAGAAAATGTCAAAAAGATAAATGATACTGAAAATGACCAGGCAAAAGGAAAATAATTATAGAAGTTGATAGCAACATGGGATTATCACAAAAAAAAATTGGAATATTAATAGTGATAAAAATAAAAAGTGGAAGTTGAAAAATATATATGTACTAGCTATGGATGTAAATGATAAAATAAACATATGCAGTAAAGTGATGGTACCAGTAAAATGTAGTGAAACTGGCTTTATAGTGAAACTGGTTTCATCCATTAGAGATATTTCTTAAGATAATTAAGAAAGTACAACTGGTAGCTGAAATTAGAAACAAGTTTCCTCAGCTATTTGAATCAGGATTAACTGATGTGAAACCATAGCTATTGGGCATAGAGTTAGAGGAATGCCCAGACTATAGTATTTAAACCATGTAAGTTTCCATGCATGTTAAAAACAAAAGCTGAAATGATTATGGATATGGTTTCAAAATATGTGTTGTCTATGATGGAAGATGGATGATGGTAGTGATAATGAATGGATGGGACTATTCATCTTTGCAAACATCACATCATACTTAGTAAACATTAATAAAGGAGTGTAACATGTGCAAGGTATATACAAAATTCTAGCCTTGCTACAGAAAGCATCAATTTTCATAAAGATTAGTTTAAAATCCTCATTTTAGCAGATACCTATCATGAAGAAAATTAGCATTTATGTAGGATTTTTTAAGTATAACAAGCTACCATATGTGATCATTGTTCTGAACATCTTCCAAGCTAAAAAGCATGCTTTATTCCAAGGTATGGAAGGAATTATCCCATATGTGGATGATTTACTTATAGTCTGTCCAGACAGAGTATATGAACTATAGTGGAAAGGACAATGCTAGAGATGGGGAAAGGAATACAATTTAGCTTCTCAAAAGCAAAGGGTTTGTTAATGTATAACTTACTCCTGCTATACTATCAAATGACTTGAAAGTGATTGTAACTACCAATGCTTCAGAATTCAGAGTTGGAGCTGTCATCTTCCATTACTGTTTTGGAGGCAAATGTCAGATAGTGCATGCACTTTGACATTTGCTGGAAAAAACTATAATCAGTTGAAATAAAGCAGCACTAGTCATTGTCTTTACATTTAAGACATTCTGTCAATTTGTATATAGATGAAAATTTTTACTATACACAAATCCTCATCCATTACTTGGAATTCTTAGTCCAAATAAGAAAATTCTGAAATATGCCAGACAGAAATATTAGCTGCCTATGATTTTGAGTTAATTAATAGGCTGGATAAACCATCAAACATCACATGACACTAATCCTGCCCAAAAGGATTATGGTGACAGGTTATTAAAAAACTAGAAACCAAAAAGTATCGATACTGAACTGAGTTCAGATCTATACAATTATACAAGCTAAAAGAACTAGAAACCAAAAAGTATGCATGCTGAACTGAGTTCAGATCTATACAACTATACAAGCTAATGAGCTTAGCTTGAAAGTATTGTGTTTTCATTTTGGACTCAAAGCTTTATCGTTAGCTAAAAAAAATAAAATGTCACTGCTGGAGGATTGCATTAGATTCTAAGATCTATGTGCAGTGTTCTCAGATCCAAGGCTCCTCACTGATGAAAGGTTACAAGCTAGAAACTAGTCTGGTGATATTGGATGAGTAGGCTCTAGATAGAGATTTTATGCACAAACCTTCCAATATTCATTGATTACTCTGGCTTGCACTGAGTGGCACTACTGTATTGAGAGTTTGGCCTCTGAAAAATAAGCTGGATAAAGAGATTTGATGCACAGGTGCTTTATCATGATTATCAGTTGTGAGTGAAATATGGTGGAAGTTTATAGAAGTGAACCTTATTGATATAATGAACTCAGAAAATTTGAACAATACTAAAATTGCTGAGAGGACTAATCAGGACTTCAGCTATAATTCAAATGGGATGGTCAAAAAGTCAGCCAAACATACATTGTCACACCTATATGGAATTCCCATTAGAGCTTGACATGCAATGGTCCATGTACTCATACCAAATGAGTATTGCAGGCAGGTGTTTCAATTGTTACATAATGGACATCCAGGCATTGTAAAAGAGAAAACTTTGGCACAATCGTATGTTTGGTGGCATAAATTAAATCAAGAACTGTTTTGAATGTCAGTTCACAGCAGATTTGACTAAAACGTATGTTTCAATTGTTGGGAGAACGAAAAAACCCATGGCAGAGACACCTATTCTTAATTATTATAGATTCTTATTCTCATTGGGCCAAGTACAAGCTCTTAACAATCACCAGCATAGAATGCATAATTAGAGCTCTCCAAGAAGTTTTACTAGCCAAGTCTACCCTGAAACTCTGGTATCTGATAATGGAATTGGATTTACTTTTCTAGAGTTTAAAAAATATTTGATGGATAAAGGAACATGCTATATTTTGACTCCACTCTACCATCCAGAATCAAACAGATTAGTTGAGAAAGCTGTGCAATATTTGAAGATAATGCTTAAGAACTAGAAATATCGAAGAAGCATTGGTAGAATCTATATTTTACCAACATTTCACCCCAAGTATGTCTACTTTGAAACTACTGATAAAAATTATTATTGTGAAGAAAATATCATACTCATTTATCAAAACTATTGCCAGGGATAATGCAGCTAGAAAAATATTTTAGATAAGGAAAATTCCAAAATAAACTTTGGAAAATTTAAAATGGATAATGGGCCAGAAGTCTGTTAAAAAATGAAATGGATTTCTGATGTCTTTGTTGAGATTGTATCTGAAGTCATTAGAGTAATCAATCTGGAAAATGGACTACAAGCCAGGAGACATCAATCACATGTGTTCACATCTAAGACAAATGTAGTTAATGGCAAACTTACACTAGCCAATTTAAAAACAATGTAGAGAAAAGAAGAGTGTGTTCATTCCTCTTCAGAAGAATAACATATAGAAATGCCCTTTGATAGTTAGGCTGAAGAAGTAATAGGACAATGGAACAGCAAAACTGAGGGAGAATGTTTGATTATCGTGATATCAGATTAAGTTGACATAGTTGCCAATTGTGATGAAGACCTGTACCCTTGCCTAGATGTACTAGAAATCACAGAAGCCTCGAGATAATCTAGAGTGAGGGATGGTATGGATTGTATGTACACACACTCACACACGTATATATATATATGTATATATAGTAAACACAACCTCTTTTTAGACTGCTATGACTAGAGCACAGTTGGTCACAAATGTAATTGTCTCTAAACAATGTAATGGCTTACTGACCCAATCATAAATTATAATAAGCATACTGAGGGACATTATCAGCTAAAATAAAGCATATTGCTGATAATGTTACCTCCACACAGTAATATTTCCTACTCATCATATGTATATAATCCATGATACCTAAAGTGGCTAGAATATTTATTAGTTCTGGCTGGTTATATTATTAAAGACCCAGAATGATGCCATTAGCAATATAGGTTTTAACGTACCCTTTTGTAGAGATCCTGTTAGCATCGACTCATTGCTTTGGGATTTATGAAACTCATTAGCAATGTTGCACTATTCAGTTAATGAAATGCATAAAATGAAAAGTGAATAAAGCAGAAAATCTATCTATATAACAATAATGATTTTTTTTCAATAGTAAGTAACATGCATATTATTTACCTTCTCTCAAACAATTGTTATTACAGCATTTGACAAGGCATCTGCATCACTGGGTAATGATAAATTACATTACCTTTTTTATTCCTTATAAATAAATACAACAAACAAAAAAAAATTGTACTTTATTATCCAGATGCCCCAGCATGCTTGGATTACATAATAATAATAATCATAATAGATATACCGAATCCCTCAATTAAGAATTGGATAATGCATAAAAAATATATGTATAATATAAATATACACCTTACTCTAAAACAGACATATACTGGTATATTATATTGTACCAGATGTCATACAGCGGTAAGAGACATGAGACTCGAATTAGAATTATTGAGAATGAATCCCTGAAAAGATATAAGACTTAAAATAATACATAATTATATAAAACCTTTTTATTTTTAAAAACTAACCAAAATAAAGATTCGAACTCTGGATAGGATTAAAAGACACTTTAATTTAATATTATATAAAAACAATTATTCTAAACGTACATTATTTATATAGTTCACGCTAGAATAGTTTCATTATGCTTACATCTGTGATTATTATGTGATGTCACGCTAATACATATATAGTGCGGTTTATTTATATGCCACTGTTTAAAAAGAAAAAGTTACATAATGGGTTTAAGAAGAGAAATGCTATTTTATCATTCGATTAAATAATGACCTAGACAAAAGAAGTCACTTTATGTTTGAATAAATTAATATCATGTGTTTAACAAACTATGATCGATGCCACTTCGATCACACAAGAAGTCTACATGTATGTAACTATGATGCCAGGTAAATTGGTCTCTGACATCCGTTACATTTATTAACTATTGAACAACAAAGTTATAAAACAGTGATTTTGAATATGTGAATAATTTCGTATTCAATATGGCAAACGTTATATTTCAATTATTGAATTATAAAATAAGAATTCATTTACGCATGAGGGAGTCAAGGGAGATAGCTTAATGCAAGCTTTTCTTGATATTCTGCATATAAATACAATAGTAAATAACAAAAATGGTTTAGTTATATCACAGCATTGTAGCTTGCAGATTAATTTTAGACGTAATTTTAAAATACTATAAGAAATGGTGGTGCAAGCATGAGGCAGCAAATATAAAATTCGGTCCATTTTCGGCCGAGGAGACACTTTATCATGTAAGTGTGAAAAGAGAAATGGTACACCCATTCTTCTGGTGGGCCATACCTGGAGAAAAGGAAGGTAGGGAGATGCAATTGTACACATAGGTTATCAATGCAGAGCTTCCGCTACTCTTTCCAAAGGTGTCCTAGGGCATTTACGATGCCAGCTAAAACATATGGAGGATTCAGAGTTCCCGATGCAAAAATTATGATTAAGCAAATAATGACTGGCTGACCTATGCTGTCAATGCTGTGAAATTATGATACGTTTTTTAATGATGTTGTAGTGTCCTGGACAAGTTGAATTAAAGATTCATAAATAATATGTATATTAAAAATATTGGAATTATTCTTTATGTAAATAATAAGTGTAAAATTAAAGATTCATAAATAATATGTGTATAAAAAAGTATTGGAAATATTAATGTAAATTGTCATGTAAAAATAACCATATATGGGTTTAAAGTTAAGTAAAAGGTACTTATAAAAATGCCTCGCCTTATAAGGTAAAAATGGGGATAAATCAAAACCCATAAGGACTAGCGAAGGGTTCAGCTATCAGACCATATAAGGAGAGGTATTTATGGAATGTTTGTTAGGACTCCAGAAGTCGGGTATATAAGTGGGATGTAGAGGAAGAAGCGAGGAGTAGTAGAAAAAGTTAGACTACAGTGGCCCTAATGGGCAGACCTATGATACCCAACTTTAAAGGAGTGCTTCTGCCGATGTATGTAACAGTAATGTATATATTGTAATTTGCTGAAAATTAAACTAATAATTTAACTTACTCAAATCTGTCTAAAGTCTCATTTATTTGACGCATACACGTCAGATGTTAAAATAACTAATGGCCTAAATATAAAGTTTTAATCAGGTGTAATGGCATGACTTGTATACTAAACCAAATTAATAACGTGAAATATAAAACTATTACGAATGTCTTAATGACATACGATTACATTTCCCTTCATTAAATGGGTCCCACATGCATTTGGAATCAATAAGCATTATTTAACACTATAATGCTCAAGGTGCTACATAAAAATGATTATTACATAAAAAAAATAACAATCATTATTATTTAAAATATCTTAAACTGGAATTTAAGCAATAGCGTTCTTGAATAACATTAAATTTATAATCAATAAATATATACTTATGGCAGTCTTATAATAATAATCTTCCTAGAACAGAAATGATATTATTTAACTAGTTCTCAACCCAGAGAGCAATGGCTTTAAAACAAATAATTTAAAGTAATTAAAATATCCCTGAAGCGCTGGGGATTTAAAAGACTAATCTAAAATATAGTCTCGCAGAATTGAGTTGACTTGGCATATAAATTACATATAAAAGTAAATAGCAAATAATTATAATAATAAAATTTACCGCACTAAATAAAATGTAAGATTTAAACTTAAATAGATGTAAGCATTTACATATATATGTCGGGTGGGATTATAGAGAATCTTACATGTAAAGATTAAATATAAATGTAAAAAAAAAGCATTAATTAATATTTATAGGCAAGCACAAACAACTTTACATGGTTATTGGACTGTTACCTCGGCATACTCTGGGTCAATGGCTGGATAGTTCACTCTCTGAACTTCATTTAGGATAATCAGCTTGATGGTCAGCAATCTTGGTCATTATTACTGCTTCATTGGTGACAGCATTCTTCCATGGCTGGAGTTTCGTGGCAGCATTTCAGAGGCAGTCCTGAGAAGCACAGGGGAAAGATGATTCAGGTCCTACTCAACTGACATTTTACTTCGCTATATAAATGGTACAAGAAAAGTAGAACAGCAAAAGCCAAAGCAAAAAAAAAGCAAAAGCCACCTTATGTCCAATATACCCTATTTATACACTCCTAACTATGATAGGAATACCTTAGTTTATTTGCCCAGAGGCAGATAAGCAATTAACAAATTACAGACCATTTTTAATTAAAACAAGACATAAGATGATAAGGTTCAAATCACATTCCAGCTCGAAAGAATTTAAATTAATATAAATGAAACAAAAAAATTTCATTAACGAAATATTTTTAGTTAAAATAAAAATGATTTTGATAAGAAAACAATATTTCAATTAATGAAAGTTGAGCTTTTAAAATATTTAATTGTGAAGCAAAACGTCACAATGGATTAATTTGAACCTGCCATCTTGGTTATAACTTCTTTCCTTTAATTTTTTACAAAATTGAAATTAAAAGCAAATAAATTTTTACAAATGACAAACTTAATGTGATTAAACAAATTCTCTTTTTTTATTACAAAAAAGAAACACGTTTAAAATATTCAAAAGTATCAAAATCAAAAATTATATACTGTATATATATATATGTCACAATAGTTTGTATACAGTATATATGACGGCACTGTTAGTAATTTAAACATTGCTGAGTTTGAATCCTTGTATGTGTTAGTTTTTTTTTTGGTAGGAAAACATGAAGCTCACTCTGACTACAGAGTGATTGCTTCAATATTTAGACTAGGCATGTTAATATTAAGAAAAATTGATGAACTGATATGAAAAATATATATAAATGTTTATGTAATATAATGATAATATAACTAATTATTCTTACTTTTAGGCTTTGTTCTGTCTTTTGTTGGCAAAAAGTAATGATAAAAACTGTCACTTTGATCACATGACTAGGATTTTTTTTCTTATTTTCCATTTGCCAATGGAGTTTTAAAATGAATTCTTAATTCATTGATTACTCAGGTAATTTGTGATTAAAATTTTTTATCCATGTGGTTCTTTAATAGTTATGGATTTTGCTGGTTAACAAAATGTCTCTTAGTATTTTTCCATATCTCTCAATTTATTTAACTTGCATCTACATATTTTTTTCCTTTTTTTAAATTCTTTTTAACTCAACTTTAATTTCTGTTAGAATGCTCTCAAAGAAATTCAATAGGTCACTTAGCATTTTTTATTGCTTTTATTTTAGCTTTCAAATGTTTTTTTTTTTTTAATAACATTTGTATGAATTCCCAAAGAACAGAACCAGTTTCTACCTAATAACTAAAATCTTTATTGATAATACACAGTGGCAAAAATTTAGTCTTAGAATTGAATTTCATAGATTCAGTCACTTTTCCATGCATATCTATCTTATTTCGATTTATGTCTGTAGCAGTGACATCAATTATCATGAGTGATGTATTTTGATATTTATTATTAATTTTCATCCAGTTCTTTATAAGATAATGATGACAATACCACTTCACTATCTACTGCCATGGTGACTTTCTGCTTAAATATATTCATATCCATTACAGTATGGTCATTATTCACATCATTTAGTTTCCTTAAACTATTTTTATTTCTTATTCTCCTTCCCCCAGATCTCTAGTCCAGTGTTATTTTTGTTCTCACATTTCTATTTTTATTGCAGCAAACAGCTGTTAAATGTTCTATTATTTTACAACTATTGCATTTTTTTACTTCTAAATCTGCAGTGTTTCTTTAAGTGGTCATTTCCCCCACAGCAATAATATGTCAAAACATTTTTTCCTCTTGCAATCCCATCTATGAGCATCTATTTTTTACTCTTTTATCCATTTATTTAGAGAGTTCTTGTGAGACACCTTTTTCTATCACATGTTTGTAATTAAGGTCCAGTTCACTTAATACTTTTTTAAAGTTATAATCTATCATTCTGAATAATTGTTATTCTAATAAACTATCATTTAGCTCTAGACCATAATCACAATTCTTTGCTATATCATAGTTCTGATATTTTTCATGAAGTAGTTGCTTTCTAGTCCTTAATCTTAATTGTCCACCAATGTAGTAGTCATTGCAAGTGTGAAATAAACATTTAATTTTTCTTTCAACTCCTTATATGAAACTTCTGGGGTCCTGGAGTTGCAGAGTTGATTTGCTAATATCAATAGTTTTTCCTGTGTACCACATAAGGGTAGCCACTTATTTTATCATTCCCAATTTTATTTATGAGCATATGTATCAATATGGTCCACATAACTTTTTCACAATTCAGCATTATCTATATCAAATTCATCAATGTTGCTGCTTAATGATTGCATTTTTCTAGTTTGATCAATCCACTCAGCAATTATTATTATTGCACTATTTTGCTATTCCTATTCAGACAATTTCCAATTAATTCACTTCACTATTCTGCTATGTTTGTATCAGTTCTTCAAAAGCTGTCAACTGTGTCCATTCTGTTATGTTTCTGAGGGTATTTGAATACTTGTCAGACAGCAACAGTGAATTTTAAATAACTCTAAATACAAGTTTATTGTAACAAAATAAATTTATTTGATAAACTGAGAAAAGAATAACTTGTAGGAAATGAGAGATTTTTGTACAAATTTCTACAGTCTATAAATAAATGTTTGTATGCCATGCTCAGTAGAATAATATAATTTGATTATAGTGCATATTAAATTAATTGAAGAAAGTCTTTCATGCTTCTATTCTGGAACAAGTGCAATATATATATATATATATATATTAAGAACATAAATCCATTACAATGATAACACCATTATGCAGACAATCACCTGCCACTATAATATTCAAGTCTTACTTGAATTTATTATGCACTTATTGCTTAATTTCACATATATTAACCTTCATTATTATACACATTAGCTTCTTCATAATACACATTGGCTTCTACACAATACATATAGGCTTCATAAATTCTAGTAGGGTTTTCTACGCAAGAGTCCAACTATGATTAAGGTTCCTCATTTGCATAATTTAAAAGTATGATTGACATATGCAGATTTTCTATAGTAGTTTAATACAATAAGGAGATAATTATTCATGTACTGTCTGCCTATATTAACATAGTAAAATAATATTCTTTATTTATATTTGTGTATATACTGCATGTACAGGCAGTTCAATTTCCAACAATTTTTCCTTCCTTATCTATTCCCACAACAGCATTCAATTCACCCAATAGCAATACACATGCATTTTCACTGTCATGTTCTGTAATTTGCTCTATCTTTTCATATAGCTCAACTTCTATGTACTCTTGAAGAAAAATCAAAACTGGGAATGGTCAACAGACCAAGAGGAGGCATTTGTGAAAACAAAATCCCTATTAACATCAGAAAAGGTGCTGATTCATTACGACAGTAAATTGGAGATAATACTGACAACAGATGCATCGGAATATGGAATTGGAGCAGTGTTGACTCATCACACATACGAGGGAGATCAATAGCATATGCATCATGAACCTTAACTAATGTGGAAAGAAACTACAGTCAACTCGACAAGGAAGTCCTAGCCATAGTTTTTGGAATTAAAAAATTCCATCAATATATGTATGGCTGACAATTTCCAAGTATAACTGACCACAAATCACTATTGGGAATATTGGCAAAGGTAAAACCAATCCCAGATCATCTCAGCCCATGTATGCTATGCTGGATAACACTGCTTTCAGTTTATGACTATGATCTAAATTATAAAGGGGGAAGTTTGATACAATATGCAGATGCACTCTCATAGATGCCAGAGACAATTGAAATAAAAAAAAGTCAATGTGGAGATCAACTACAAAGACAATTGGAATTCACAGATAAATAGTAAAAAAGTAGCAGAGTGGACAGATAATGATCCAGGATGGCCCAACAAATGACCAAAGAACTTGCCACTAGCTTTTTGGAATGCTCATTCAGGCTTATCAGTCTGTGAAAGGTGCATACTAAATGGAGATAGTCATAATACCCTCACAGGGCCAAAAACAGGTGCTCAATAATAAAAGAATATAGTTCATGGCCACCAGCTAAAAATTCATGGAAACATGGACAATGCAGGTCCATTTATAGGATATACCTTATTGATAGTGGGAGATGCCTATTCCCACTGGGTAGAATACCAAATCATGAGAAACACTGGGACAGAAGACGTCATTCTTCATCTAAATAAAATATTTGCAACACAAGTCTACCCTGAAACTCTCATTACAGATAACGGTTCTGGATTTACTTCAACAAAGTTTGAAGAATTCTTAGAGACCAGAGACATTAAACACATGTATTCACCCCCATACCATCCTGAGAGCAATGGATTGGCTGATGAGTGGAAATTCCCCAGTTGAACTATTGTTGAAATGGAAGTTAAGGACAGAACTGACCCTGCTGCTGCCAAACAATGTACATGTGGGCCAAAACAGAACATAAAATATTCATAGTGGGAGCAAAAGTGTGGATCAGAGACAGTCTACACAAAACATGGATAAAGGGAGAAATTGGCAACTTAACATCCAAATTTATAGCAGCGGTGAGAAGCGACACAAACCACATACACCACTGCAGTTCTCCAAGCTGGGAGAACAATAAGCCCAGTGGAAATGAAATCATCAAACTAAGAAAAAATCAGATAGATAAACCACAAACTGGACCAGATACTCAAGAGGAACAAGTGGTAGATGATGATACACTACAGTGGGAAGAGATGCTAACAGAAGTAGCAGGCAAGGAGAACACTAAAGAAAGATCTCCAAGACCTCAGAGAAAAAAAGTCATCCAAATTCTTAAAGGACTATGTCTGTTAGAAGAATGAGGAGAAAAGAGAAAATGCTATGCCAGACTATATAGAGAAAAACAAAATGTATTCATCTTCATGTTTACTCCTAGTTTTGAGTAGTGGGGGGGGGGGAAGTGTGATATACTAGAAGACTATTGGCTAACTACAACCTTGTATGAGATACTACACAGAACAACGGTAGTGCACAGATTGGGACATATTCATTCCCAGTACGTACATCAGCTGATAAGGTATTTGGTAACGTTATTCGCTATTAAAATAATTATTTGCTACAGATTGGTTGTAAAATTATTAGTACTTACAACAATAATAATCATTGGAGTATTTGTTATTGCTACCATAAATTGATTCGTAATGATATGACTTACATACTTGCATGTAAATGAATTAGGCATACAGGATTACTAACTTGAAGGCTCATGCCAAGAACTATCGGCTAGTATTATAACTTGATTGTTGAAGTAAAGTGAACATTATCTAGTCAGAGCCAGTTAGATGTTGTTTTAGCTAACAATAATCTAACATTGATTAACCTCAGCGGTTAAACAAACCAACTTACTACTCTTTTCCCATCATCTATTCAAGTTTCTGACATGTAAAATGGTCAGGTAAATGCAACCCAGCTTCTTTCTTAAACATCAAACTATATTTTTTAAAATCTTCCTTTTTTGATTTATGTCTTGAATGACAGCAAAAAAAGTTTTTAGATTTACCAATCATTAGATTAATATATCTAATCAGTTTTGTTTAAACAGTAAATTAGAAACCATAGCATTTGTATTAATTGTAAAAATTCATCAAAATGAATGTATATTTTAATTACAGGTGACAAACAAAAAACATTATGAAATATATTAAATAAATTTGAAAATATACATATAATTAATATTTGTAAAACAGATTTTACAAGTCTCAAAGATATTTTCTGAAAGAATTGTGATTAAGCAATAGATATTCAATCATAATAGCATTTTATATTTAAATTTATTTTAAAGTATTAACTCTATTATAATAACAAGCATAGTTTAAAAATCATATATTTCAAAAAGTTAAAAAAAAAGTGGAGCCAAACAAAATTCTGGATGAAGAAAAAATATGATTAATTGTATATTAAAATAAAACTTTTCTAATATTATCACTGTCAGATATTTTCTCAAAATAAAACTTAAATAATGTCAGTATCTTCCTTGATCACAAATGAGGCAGTATCATTCAGACTGAAAATCCCTTACTTTTATTTAACTTAGTCTTTTGATGCAATTTTTTTCATCGCTCTAAAATAGGATAATTATGTAGATACATATATATATATATTTTAACAAGTTTGATTTGAGTATTGAAAATGACAAAAGATAAGTGGTATTTCTTTGATGTATGCTCTTGAGTCTATCACTGCAGTAAACTACACAGGCAACAAGTTAGATCTATAATGATCAAGCCTAATTTCAAATTCTGCTTATACCAAACATGAAGTAGTTACTTTGTTTACTTAAATTTGATTAGAAAAGATTATGACTGCATTGAATTAACTGCTAGGTGTCCATGCTGTTATGTCTTCAATCATCTTTACCATCTCTTTAAGGATGCTACACAACATGTTTAGAAAAGTGATGGATTTATCAACAATAAGATCTTGATAAAGATATTTCCTAAAAGATCTTGGATTTTTTATTGGCTGCCACTATATCCTTATTTAACATTACTATATATTTTTGTAAAAGTATTACAAAACTTCCTGAAATATTGTCATCTAATCTATTAATATATATATGCTCTGCGCACAGATACTGAAGCTATTAAACGTAAGTAAAATTATTAAAAGTTACTGCCAAACACTTTCAGGATAGTTTATAGTCCCATATTCATGGCTACTTGTGTTTCTATTGTCAGATTAAGCCAACCATGTTCATAGATATACTCTTTAACATATAAACTCTTCCATGTGGAAAAAGTACTACAAATCCTATTTTGTTCTCCAAAATGAATTGGGCTAGTTATTCTAGTTAGCTATATGTTAAATGAATTAATTATACTATAACAATGCAATTCACATGAATAATCATAGTGAATTTAAGTCAAACTTGTAATTATTTATTCTTTTACTGACTACTATATAATTTTTCATTTAATTTTGTTTTGCAAATTCATTTACGAGTTTAAAGCTGGCTTATATACAGAAATGGGTCTATAGTTTCTCTCTTTCAAATCTATACAATTCTTTATCAAAATGTAAGAGGAGTTAAACCCTTGAATAAATCTATATAATTCTTTATCAAAATGTAAGAGGAGTTAAATCCTGGAATAAATGAGTGTCAGGAATAACAAATTACTTTTTTTAAAAACTTATTATCCTTTCTAATGATTATCAGATTGAGTATCCAATCAAATTCCATGCCCATCATTCCTATCAAACATGTCTAAGTAGAAAGAGATTATATACCTTGCCACTATAGATATTACTTAAAAAATTATCTACCATACTGCAGATGAGGATGCCATATATATATATAAAGAGATACATCTATAAGTTGGGATCAAACCCTTTCCTTGATTCTTAGAAGTTAAATCTTTCATTTACCCATTAGTATCTTAAATGAAAATATGGCAATGTGTCATGGGTGTGTATTAGCAATGTGTACCTAGATTTGGGATCAATTATCAATGTTAATATCTAATAATAATGTTCATATTTATAATATATAAACAGCATCTCATTAATGCTTAAGATTAAAGATTATAACTTGGCATTAAAACAATATATATAAACAAATCTGTGTACTTTGGACAATCACATACAAATATATAGTATAAATAATTACCCACCTCAGTAATGTACCATTCACAAAAGATAATGAAATAACTCTAAATATTGAGATAGTAAGACAGTAATATTAAATGAGTGATAAAATGTCAATCTTCACACTGATAATGAAGAAATATTATTGATCTTTTTAGTTATTTAATTTGGTTCAAATAATTTATTGTACCATATATATATAAAAATGCATTTATGCTAAGAAACCAAGCTTTAAATACTGTAACTAAGAAATACTTAGTCATCACTGATGGATATTGGTTATATTTTGTGATGCTTTTTTAATGTGCACAAAAATGTAAAAATCTAAAATTTTAAAAGGACTTTCATATTTTTAAAAACATCAAAGAAATTTTATTCACATCATCATTAGGTTTGTTCAAAAACAAAACTTAAACAATTTCAAATTATCAATAAAGATCAGCCTGAAAAAATAGGTGGTACTAAAATCTTCAAACATCAGGTTTATAAATTTAAGAAATTTATAATAACTGATTATTTGGGCTATCTTAATAATATAAAAAAGATTTGTTACTTTATAACACCAGAATCTACTTCAGGATATAAATTTAAAAAATATCTTATAACTGAATGACTATAGAATGGATATTTGAAAAAATCATACATTTACTTGAAAATCCTCAGCTATTTAAAAAATTTACATATTCTATTAGGATTTAATTTCTACTTTCACAATATTCTGAGCAATTGGGAACAGTGGTAGAGTTAGAAACTAAGAATTGAAAGTTCCATGATTGCTTCTCAAATGTGTACAAAAAATTGTTAGAAGACCAATTCTCAGACAAGTAATAAAACAAAATACTTGGCTCAGATTAATGAGATGGAATGATTATTACCATTAGAAAGCTTGAAAATTGCATGACTTCCTGAGTAGTTGATCACATGATTTTTACTTTTTTAATGCTTTGTCATACTATCTATTGTCTTGCTAACTGAACCTATCTTCATTTAAAGATTTTAATAATGAGCATTCTTTTTATGTTTGACATTAGAAAACATTCTAGATGATCTTTCCAATAGGTGAGACAATAATACAATGTCAACAAATATAAAATTGGTAATAATGAATGTTAAAACTTGACAAACACATTAATTTATATATAGGCTAATATTTTTGATGATTGTCATCAATTCCTGAGGTTTTTCTAACATTTAAAAAAATTTTCATATCAATTTGTTTTTTTTTTAGATTTAACTCTTGTATTATTCTAATGTTTTCCAATATATAATAATTACTTTTTCTTATTGCATTGCCAAATGTATATACCATATAATATTAAATCATCCATGCACTTTACTACTGTGAAACAATGCTTTATTTACCACCCTATTTTACAGTTTTGATTACCCCAACAATCTTCTTCAGAACTATAACATAATACAAACATATGAATATAAATATACATGAACATATAATTTACATTCTATATATACATCTTATAATCATCATCTATTAGTTAACTTCTAAATATATGATTTTTACTTTTTTTTTTACATTTTACATTTATTAATGAAAAACTTCCTATACATTTACATATTCTATTTTTATATTTTATTTTATTCTTCCTTACAGAATAAAATAAAGTATAAAAATAGAATATATATATATAGGAAGTTTTTAATTAATAAACAGAGAACATAAAAAAGGGTAAAAATTATATATTTAAAAGGTAATAAATAGATGATGATTATAAGATGTATTTATAGAATGTAAATTATATGTTCATGTATATTTATATTCATATGTTTGTATTAAGTTGTAGTTCTGAAGAAGTTTGTTGGGGCAATCGAAACTGTAAAAGAGGGTGGTAAATAAAGCATTGTATCACAGTAGTAAAGTGAATGGACGATTTAATATTATATGGTTTTCCAATATACTTAGAATGTTAAATTCTTGCCCAAAAGTATATTGAATTACTAACCAAGTAGTAAAAATGAACAATAATAATGATATTTACCATTTTTTAAAGTTTATTCTAATAAGATATGAAAAATTGCCATACAATTTAAATAATTTCTACATTAAATATGCTTCACTATAAAATGTTGTTTGGAAAATAACACTACAGAATTTTGCATTATATCTGTGATAGTGCTAATAAATAACATAATTTCTGTTCATCTGTGATACCCACTAATTCAATATTCACTGACTTCCAATTCTGTATTGTTTGAAAAAAATATTAAATAAAAAATTAAGTTAATTTCATACACATATTGCTTATAGAAGTCACTTTTTTGTCTCACACAATCAGGGCCATTATTGCAACCCCAATACTAGTGTTTAAACTCATATTCTACTACTGCTTTGAATTAAAAAATTAAATTTCATTTTAAATTATAAAGCACAACATTAATAATGAAAGCAGCTTTTCCAAGCTGTAAAAAAATGCTCCTTTTATATGATAAACTAAAAATGTGACTCATTTTGAAAGCAAAATATTTTACTTAAATCTGATTTTTCTTTGTTTCCATATGTCATAGCATCGGCCGGGAGGCGAACCCGCAACAACTGTCTGCAACCAACTGCTTGCTTGCAAGGCTGCTGTACTGACCTCTCGGCTAATCCAATAAAAATAAATTGTCAATTCATAAAATAGTAAAAAAAAAATTTTTTATTTTTTTATTATTGGTACCCTAATGTGCATAATTTTTAAGTTAAATTGTATCATAATATTAAAAATGTCTATACTGTATGTTAAAAACATATTACACACTACTCAACATTATCAGAATTTTTAATATTTATGTAAAATATCAGAACTAAATGGCATGGATACTATATTCAAAGTAAAATTAAATAAAACAATTATACATGGGAACTATTAATTAATGTTAATTAGAAACATAAAATAATAGTTGAACTAAAAATATTTTTCAAAAATCATTCACATATTTTTAAAAGCAACTACAAAGTTTCACATATATATCAAATACTTCTTGTAAATTTAAATTTCAAATAAAATCAACCAAAATCATTTCATTGTCTATATCCCATTATCATTTTTGCTGTTTCAGACTGATAATTATTTTTAAAAATTTAAACTAATTAAAGATTAAATACATTTTTTTTTTTAAAATTATGTCATCCGAAGGCATGTACCAATAATAAGTCATTAAAAATATAAAGCAAATTTTGAATACAATGCTGATAGAATATAACACTTGTAATCAGTAAAGATGATGTTTTTAACACTAACATTTATCTGATCAATTTTGATAAAAATAATATCTTTGTTTACTGATAATAAGAAAAAAATAATCAGATACCAATAATGTTCAACATTATGACATTGACATAGTATCTTATTGCAAAATAACTCTCAAATTGTCTTTGAGCAAAAATATTAGCAAAATAAAAAATCCTGCACCAAAATTAAATACAACTGCTTGCTATTATATAGAATAATAACTGCTAATGCCTTTAGGGATTTCTGAATTTTACAAAAATTGAATGAATTAAGTTGAAAAATCTAATTTCAGAAATAATCTTTTAAAGCTGTATTAAGTTTATTGAAAATTTCTGATGAAAATTTGAATCAGCAAAAGTTTGAAATATGTAAAAATATAGTCTTCTGAAAAAATACTGATTATAAAATGGCTGCAGTTTTTTGTAATCATAAAGATTGAAAAGCTACAGATCCTGATGAAATACTGGAAAAAGTTATAAGATATGATAGTAATATGTTAGCTTTAAATATCTTGGAAATGTTTAGGGGTATATTCCAATTTTTAAAAGCAAATGAAATAGATAAACTGCAGTAAAAGTTGTGATGTGAAATATCATTATTAACCACTACAGTAAAAGTTCTTTCAAGAATTTTGTTGGATTGCTTACAATCATAGATTAATGGATACCAGAAA
This sequence comes from Epiperipatus broadwayi, assembly GCA_028023455.1. Taxonomy (NCBI): domain Eukaryota; kingdom Metazoa; phylum Onychophora; class Udeonychophora; order Euonychophora; family Peripatidae; genus Epiperipatus; species Epiperipatus broadwayi. The sequence goes on along the minus strand of JAQFVV010012393.1, from coordinate 4,082,940 downwards.
CTAATATGGTAGTGCAAGAGTCGAGAAATGGTTTAATGAATATAATCTAAAACAAGTCATGATCATAAAAGTAATTGAATAAAGACTGTGTGGATTCTACAGGTGATCACTATCCTAGTATCATCTACCTAATTCCATAGACAATAAAATAAGTTCATACAAGAGATATCTTATTTTATTTTAGCTCAGTATGTTTCTTATTTTTCATGTGAATAATTTTACTTCCATTTCATGTTTTCTTCTAAAATAATAAACCACAGAGAAAACATATAAGTATAATTTATTAATATGTTAATATTGACTAAAAACCAAGGTGCATATAATTTAAACTATCAAATTGTATATCATGATCAGCTAAATAAGATTTACTATTTTTTAATATCACTCCATTTTCAATGTTGGTAATCTTATCTATGCCTTCATCATCTCTAATAAGCTTAGCTTTTATTTTCACCTACCTCTTAAGATCTTATAATGTTACAAGTACCTTAACAGGACATGACAGATATTCACATTTATCTATTTTATCCATCCTGGATTGAACCCTATACATGCAACCTCAATATGTATTTTATTCTAAATGTCAGGCAAGCATGGAAAACTTTTATAATCTTTACCATCAATGTTTTTTATTTTTGATAGCGAACAATTTACCAGAATGAATATAATGTGCACAATGAGTATGCTGGAAGCCTTGAACTTTGTAGCAATTTTTTTTTTTTAAAAAGAGAAAATAGAAAAAAAAAAGAAAGAATAATCACAATAGAATAAAAACTTTTTTTTTCTTAGTTGTGAAGAACTTAGGCCAGATATTTTTTGTTTTAGTAAATTAAATGTTTAAAATGGAAAAGAAAACCATACACCTTGGGAAGTAAAATAAATTATTTAATTTTAAAGCTGAAGTAACTACCTTCCACAAAATTATGTGTAACAGCAAAAACCAATAAAAATATAAAACGACACCATTATATCTTTGGGCTTTGTTGTTGTATAAGCTTAGTTTTTGACTTGGTTTTTATAATTATGCTGTGAATTTTATCTATTGTTTTAATTTATGTACAGACTAAATATTCTGAAATCACTTGTTTTTCCTTTTAACTGAATCAAATTAAAAATTCCACAACAAATCCGTCTCATTTGATTGCTGTTTAATTAAGTCACCTTTCTAAACACAATTCCAAAGATAAGTATCATAAAAATAAAAACAATGTTAGAGAAGTATCCCTTCTTGTCTATCCACTGTTTTCCCTTCAAATGACTTACATTTTTTATCTATAATAATAACATGGCGAATTTAACAGGAGAATATAATAAAAATATACCCTTCACAAGAAATGAAACAAAAATGCCAAACAATATTATATTTCCTCATAAAAGACCCAAAAACTGATACAGACTTGAATACGATAGTAAAGGATGAAATTTCGAATCAAGTTTTTTCTGTTTTTTCTGATACAACAAAAAATAAAGTTGATGACCCAAATGAGCTGTCCAGTTCCAAAAGTACAAAAGATGCATATAAAATAAATGTAGATAGTGACCTTCCTGACTGCTAGAATATGAAACAAGCCAACAAATTCAAAGAAAAATATTGTGGTTTACTTATTATTGGAAAAAAGCTTGGGTGTGATATCTGTACCAAAATTGAGTCAATAAAAGTGAAGGCAGCTCATGTGTCAAAAGAATGGAGAAGATGTAATATTGTTCCAAGTGGAAAAAATAAAATGGTTCAACAAGCCTCTCTTCAAAAAAAAATAAAGGAACACTTTTCATCAAAAGCACACCAGATATGTGTGATGCAATTGAAAGAAACTGCAAAAAATGCAAATTTCCAAATCCATAGACAAAGCTCATGAAAAGTTTGTGAGCTCCACTTGTAAAATTTTCAATACTGTTTACACTTTAGAAAAACTAAACCAACTTTTTTCTGATATTGAACATTTGATAGAATTACAACAAAAGAATGGATTAGATAAGGGGAGTGGGACTTCATTGTTGATTTACAGCTGTCAAAATTGTTTGAACACATTTCAAAATACATTAAAAAAGAAGTGTTTAAAAAAATAATAGATCAGAATTTAAAGATATGTGTTATAATTGATGAGGCTTCAGAAATATCATGTAAACCAGTCCTCATCATTTTTATTAAGGTTGAAAATACAGATTTTTCACCAACAATTTTTGTAGATTTAGTGGAATTACAAAACCAAGATGCTGAAATCATTTGCACTGCTCTACTACAAAGTCTGCATTCAGTAGGATTTGATAATCCAAATTTGAAGAATAATTTGATTGGATTTTGTTCAGATGGAGCAAGTGTGATGCTGGGAAGGTGGTCAAGAGTGAATGTTAAAATAAAAAACCACTATCCTGAGATTATTATTTGGCATTGTTTGAGTCATCACCTTCAGTTTGTGTTGGATGATTCTATGAAGGACATAAAGCAAGTGAATCACTTTAAAGCATTTATTGATGAAATATACAAAATATTTCATCAATCTAATAAAAACCAAATGGCACTGAATAAAATTTCAAACAATTTGGGAATTGAAATTCTAAAAATTGGTAGAGTTTTTGGCCCAATATGGGCAGCATGCAGTCATAGAACAGCAATTGCAATATGGCGAGTCTATCCAGCACTGTATGATTTTTTTTCTACTAATAAGAAATTTTCTGGAATGGCTAAACATCTCGCCAACAAATATTTTATGAGAGATCTGGCTTTAATAATCGATATACTAGAAGAAATTTCTTTATTGTCAGATGCTCTTCAAGGAAGATGTGTAAACATATTGCGTGCTGAACAGTTGATTAAGAGAACAATTAAAGCATTTGAATATCTCAAAGAAAAGAGTGGTACTTATGAAAAAATAATAAATGAAACTATCTCTTCTAAGGAATTCCAGCATATTAATTTTGTTGAAGACAACAAACTTCCCCATCAAAAATTACTGAATGCAATGACAACAAATATGACATTAAGATTAATGGATTGTGATAGCATAAGTAATACTATTCAAGATAGAAATCATCAATTAATTAAAATTGTGAACCCAGATGCTTGGAATCTGGAAGAAGCTGTAGTTCCCTGGAAAGAATTTGAAAAAAAATTACCAGATTTTTACAAAGTATTTCATCATGAGATTTCAGTTAATGATTTTCATGATTATGTTGAAAGTGTTACAAGAAATCACCAGAAACATGTTGTACCCGAAACTATTCAAAGATCTAAAAATATAATTAATACCATTGCTCTGAGTTCCGCAGAGGCTGAATGAGGGTTTTCTGTGATGAACACAATTTATTCGGATAAAAGAAATCACCTCGAAATGAAAAATGTGGCAAATCTTTTAGTAATAAATTTGCTAGATCTTCCATTAGATCATTGGGACTGCAGTGACTCAGTTCAAGTATGGCTAAGAAATCACAACACAGCTGATGATGCTAGAGTCAAAAAGCATCATCAACCTGAAGAAACATATGATGTAAATAGAATGTCAATATGGAAATATCTTGCCAAATAAATAAGTTTTTTTTCCAATTATAAAAATGGTTTAATTCTTTTTGATCCCACGAGTGAGATTGCAAAGTACATCATAATGTGCATGTGCACTGCTGCACTTTTTTGTGTATGGGGGGGGGGGAGTCATGTAAAATTTCTGAGAAGTTGCCAAACAGAATAGGTTCTTAAATACAATCTACCTTTGAGAACCGGTTCTTGGAAATTTGGGATATCATCATTGATAATATTCCATAATGACTGCAATCTTGTTTATTTTTAAAAATTGGAATAAAAGCATTCTTTAGTGGGGTCATATATTTCTAAAAAAATTGCAATATTTTTGAAGTTAACAATAATCACTATATTTTAAAACTTGATCATTCAGCTTTTCCATTTTTTATATTATAAAAAGCTATATTGATTTCAATAAGATGAATATCTCTATCCAAATTTAAATGGGTAAATCAAATAGACATATCATTAAGAATCATTACCTCAATTCTTGTACCATTATTCAAAATATTCCTTTTAGTAGACTACCTGTATTTAAGAGATTTGTGATACTAGTTCTCAAGTCAGTGCATCAAAAAAACATCTAGGGTGACAACAACGAGTAATTGTTTATATCTTCTTTGCTGTTTTGATGCACCAATCATTTTTAAACCTTCTTATCAGCCATTGAACTTCTGCCTTCAAAACTCCAGATTTATTATTCCAATTAGCAAAACATCCCACATTTTCTTTTAATCAAATTACTATTAAGATCATTATTACTAAACAAATCATGATTCTTCATTTTAGTGAATCTAAGTTACCTTAATAGAATTTCATGCTTCAATAATATAGCAATCTTGAAAATTCAAATTGGTAATTTGTGTTTTAAACTGTTAAAATTTAACGTGTACAGTAAAGACTTGTAAAAAATGAGCATCCATTTTCTTGTAAATATGAACAAAAGATCTACTTTTTAATACAACTATCATTTTAATCTTTAAGTTTGCTAATCTATGATTAGTCCAATAATCTGCACTTCTAAGTGATCATAAAATATGAATTTTTCTTTTATTCTGATTCCTAACTATACTATATTCTGTTAAATGCTATTTTTGAGCAATGGATGCATTAATGTGTATAGCAGTTATTCTACCTAAACAAAGTATTTATTTATAGTCAATTCATGTATTGTGCATAAATTCAATAACAATAAACCATTTGAATTTTGTAGCACCAATACAATTATTTCCAACAACTTTTGGTCAGTGTCTACTTCTTGTGCCAACACATTCTAGTAAAGTTTCCAAAAAAAAAAAACAATCTTTAAATGGTATTGTAATGTTATTTAAAAAAGGAATAGAAACTTTCTCTGAATCTAAATTTGAAGCATAGGCATTAATAAAATGAGCATTAGTATCATTATGCATGGCAAGTGTTAATACCATTAATCTTCCATTCATACATCAAGCAATTCCAACAATAGATGTTCTAAATTAGACTTCACACCAAACCCAACAGCATGCATTCTACTTACACTTACTGATATAATCTTTCCAAAAAAACAAAATGTAGACATCCTTTTGTGCTATCAAACTTTCTTCCTATGGACAATGAGTTTAACTAAAAATAGGTACTATTGATCTTATATATTGACAGTTGTTTAGCCACCAGTGCAGTCCTCTGTTCTGGACATCAAGACTTTGTATCAAGTAAATTTTATTTACTCCATGTATCTAATTTAGGAAAAAATTAGATTAACAAAATTGATCTTTTATTTCTATCGCTGCCTTCTGCTTTACCATTATGACTGATACTATTATTTCTATCACCATGATCTTAGTCATGATCACTTTATCAGATTCTGTGAGTTATTTTTAGACTACATTTTCCAGGTGCTTTCCATTTCTATGGTAAATAGGGGGATTGATAAATTGGGTTCCCTAAATATATAATCATTTCAAGCTGAATTCCTGTTTCAAATCTAATTAACAAGAAACTCATTGGTGATTGTATTACCTTGAGCAAAGATCACAACTAAGAACCGACAGCCTACTAAGCCTAATCAAGTCATTGCTTTCTTAATTCTTCCAGGCTTGATCTTAAAAAAATGGAAATTGAAATATAATATACTATGCATATAGTTAAGGGATGAAAATGTGGCTACATAAACACACAATGCCTTTGTTAGCTAAAATAGGAAGATGGCTGATGAGATGAGAAGATCATGACAGTGACTGAAAAAAGAAAAGTGACAGACTTTTATGAACACACATCCTAATCCACAAGACAGTAGAAGATATTTTTCGTTGGGTACTAATTATTTTTTATTCATAATTGATCTTAATATTTGAAGATCATTCCACTATGTCATTTTTGAAGCCCATTATTAGCTTGAACATAGCGTTTGACATATATAAATTATTATTTAACTACTCTATATGACAGTATTCACAAATATATTCATCTAAAATTATAACCAAGTAGAAATGGTTAATCACATATATAAATTGGACAAATATAGTTCTACTTATTCAAAAGTAATTGATATATAAAATGATTATAAATAGTATGAAAACATTCAAAACATATAACATTCATCAGTTAATAAGAATTAAAATTAATATATTAAAAAGACAGAAGAAACACCTCATTCTTTAGCAATAAAATATATTTATTTTTTAATCATAAAATAAACATTTGAACAATACAGAGTAACAATATAATATATATATATAATCAACTGAAAGCTATGGACAAAAATGTAATAATTACAAAATTGTTAAATGAGTGACATTATTTTAAATACTCGTATATATTTTAGATATATGCTTTACAAAAATATAATCATTCAAGTATATGGTTTAACACATCATGATAATAAAAAAAGTTTACAAGTTTTTTGATTTATGCTTAAATTTATTACATAAAATCCTTGAATTACATAAAATGGAAAGTGGGCATATTTGTTAGACTTGTTCACAAAATAAAATGGCATTTATTGCTAGCTATGTATGAAGAATATTCAAATTATATTTGCATAAACTATTATCTACCAATATTAAACTATTTAACATTACATTAAACAAATAGTCTTTTTCTCTATTCTTATATATATATTGTAACGGAATATATGCCGTTACATTATTTTAAAATGAAAATAAAAAGATCGTAAATAAAAATTGATTTATTAAAAAGAAAAAAACTTAAAAACTGAAAATTAAAAGTTGTTTAATATATATAGATCGCATGATGGGCAACTTTAAAAACTATTTAAAAAATATATATATTTGAAAGTTTTTTTTTTGTAAAAAAGTAAAGATATAAAGATTTGATATTTTTGGAAATAGAAATAATGTTGATTTCTATAATCTTAGAAAATGGAAATGATTGTCTTGAGGCATTTAAAATAAATTAAAGGGTCAGATAAGAGAGTACAAAGAAATTAAAGGACCAATGCAAACACCAGAAATGTCAGCACGGACCGTAATTGAAACACCAGAGGATTAGTGACGTCTTGCCGTTTGAATCTCAAGATCTAATGATAAGAGACTAATAAAAATATAAAAGCCAAATTATTATGATAATTGTTATCTTAGAGCTGACTATGAATAGATCGTTATAACTAGCTATATTGCAGATTTTCACGATGTGGAAGTCTGCAATAAATTTAATTTTCCGGACAAACCAGCTGAGGCCTCTGGATGACAGTTCCTGACCAAGTGCATGGCAAGTCGCAGTTTCATTTCAAATAAGGACAAAATCTACGAAAGTGATCATGAAGATGGACTTCCCAATCTATTAAAACCGTAAAGTATGAACTATTGTGTCTATCTAATAAGAACTTTCCTAAAATTGCAAGTAATTAATAACTGAAAATAATCTCTTATCTGACTTAAAGAATGCAAATTCAATTATTGATATTTTTTTATGTAGATGTTTAAGCAACCATTTCCATTTCATTTTTTTTTTGTGTGTGTATTATGTTTTAACTAAAATGTATTAAATTTAAAGTTGGGTGTAGATAGCTGCATGGATAAAGATTAATAATTATGTTTAAATTCGTTTATGTTTAATTTAAGGGATTTTAATTTCAGGCTATTTGTTTCGTGGTTGTGTCAGTGCTAGTGGAGAGATATATAGACGTTTATATTAATGTAATGTGAAGCATGTTTAGCATACAGGGCAACGTGCCCACCTGAATGCATGACCCCAAAGAGGCAGTCATACCGTTGCAATGGTTGCAGATGTATTTCCTGCACCATTAACCCCTTCTAGCTCTATGGACAGGGATTTATAAGTCGGCAGAAAGACCGCTCTCCCCCATACGTAGCACTCTTGAAATATATATATATATGATTCCTTAGTCTGACAGATGCACTTTCCTGTTCTAGACACGGATCATTTCCTTCAAATAATATCACGCTGACAGATGCACATTTCTGTCTGCGTGATTTTATGCTAGCATCTTCATATTGCATTGATTGCTACTATATATCTGGAAGCAGGCATTGGGTTGACTACGAACTTTTAGTCTGAGATTGAATGAATGTTTTGATAAGTTTTTAAGTGAAAAAAAATCTATGTAGACTATCTATGCTCGACATGCTAAAGTAAAATATAATTTAAATATCCATCTGTGCGATCTATTTAAAATAGTAATTTAAATTTTTAAAAAAAAAATATTAATGTTAAAACCTAAAAATAAATTTATTCCTCAATTTTAAATGTGCGTTAATAAAAATCTATTTGTGTGTTAATTACTGGCAGTGGCTTCTTTTATTTTATTGTTCTAAATATTTAATATATACTTTGAGAATAGAAATCTATTGAAACTTATAAATGTTTAAAATCTCTGCTACTCTATGAGCTAGTGACCTTGGACAAACGGTCAGAATAATATATATATATATAAAAATTTTTTGAATCTTAACTTACGTATCTGCCTACTATATAAATTTTTCTAGGTTCAAATGCCTAGATGGCGCCCGTGTAGTGCGGATACGTTTAAGGCTCATTTCATTGACTGTTAAAATATATATATATATAAACAAATCATTTATATAGAATATATTCCTACTTCATATTTTTCTATTATTTGAAACATAAAATTGCATAAATTTACTAAAAAGTTTTTATTTAAAAATCAATATAGTAAATCTGGTGATAAGTAGTGTAGAAATGATAATAAAAAAATCAGCGGCCATGTGACTGAAGAAAATTTAAGCATACATGAAATAATGTATAAATTATATTGCATTTATAATCTTACCCAGAGAACTATTCACTTTATTAAACCAAAATTAATATTGCTTTCAAGACCAATTCTCTTAATTTACTCCAAAATCATTTACTATTGGCTAAAATAATCCCCAAATCAGTTTCTGGATTTCAGCAATAAAAACTTTGTATTCTAATGTGTAACTGATTCACTTATACATTTAGCATCTATTTTTAATTCATTTACATTATCAAGCTTATTGCCTGAAATTTGAAACATCCTTAGATTTTGAATATTTCTGTAGGGTTATTTTCATTACACCACTCTCACATAAAGTAGGGACTGGTTTCTATCCACTTTTAACATTTTGTGGAGAAATGTAATCATAAATATATCACCAAAGACATGCACTCAACCAACCCCTACCTTGCACGAGTGGTGTAGTGAAAATAACACTACAGAAATATTCTTCATTAAATGGATAATCTCTAGTCTAATGAATGACTAAGAAAAAATAATATATTTCCATCAAGTGGTTTGTGTCAAAGTTGAGAGGGCAGTACGTTTGACATCTATCAATTAAACTGTAATAATTCCCTATATACAGGGCCAATCAGAGGGGGGGACAGGAGGGGCAGATGTCCAGGCCTCGCAATATTAGGGCCCTCAACTTGACAACTTAATATGTTAATAAAAAATATAGAAGTCAAAGCAATGTCACGGCTCGTAGAATGGCCTTAATTTTAGTTAAATTCCCCCCAAAAATATTTGAGAACTTTTCCAAGCAGGCATACCATGAGTCAAAAATGGAAGCCAGTTTAGGTATGAGATGCCAATTTGACAATTCTGTGACCAAAGTGACTGCAACGCTCAGCGACCAGCAGAACTAATAGTCGTAGCCCCTGTCAGTCACTTCTGTACTAACAGTGTTTTATCATACTAACAATGCTAGAATGAATCTACCCTATCCAAATGCTATCTGAATCTCATCTGCTTGTTTACTGTAACTCATAACTAATTGCTCTTGGAGTCCTGTTTTTGACCCTGTAAGTAAAAACTCTCATTTCTTCTCTCCCTCATGTTTTTATTTTAAATTTTGAAGGGCCTCTAAAATATTAGTTGCCCCAGGCCTCACATTTTCTCTGAAAGGCTCTGCCTATATATGTATAGTGAACAATGATAAAGATATACGTAAGAGAATGTGATCTGGGCCAATTGATAAATGCTGGTTCAGCATGAAATGTGCATCTTGGAGATCATATATATTTTTCACGTCTTTGGTCATATGTTTATGATTACATTCCTCCACAAGCAAATAGAAACCAGTCCCTACCTTGCATGAGAATAGTGTAGTGAAAATAAAACTACAGAAATATTATTCAGTAAATGGATAACCTCTAGTCTAATGAATGACATAAAAATTGATAATATCCTTAGATTTTGAATCCCAACTAACTTGCTGAATGTGTGTGCTAAGGAAAGCACTATTTTATGTTTCAAATTAATATTGAAAGTGAAATGTTCAGGAAATAGTTTCCAGAAATGAAGATTGGGGATTAAATATTAACAGCCAATTAGGTCAGTCAGTCAAGAAATATGACTAATAATTTTAACTACAAAATTTTAATAAATAAAATTTCTTGGGTTAAAACTACAAATTTCTATATTACATATCCTTAACTTTTATGTAATCCAATAACAATTATCGGATATTCTCTATAATATTAGTAACATGATGTCAGAACTCTGAATAATATCAATAAAATATAAAAAAATAGGCTGTTCCAAAAATCCTTGACACATTTTAAATACAGATGTTGGGCTAGGTAACAATATTCATTGTAAAAATATTTATTCCTTCTATAAAAATTGCATACATGATTTTTCAAAATTAAATCTATTAAACCCAGTTCAATCTAATTCTTTATAAAATCTTGAACAGACACAAAATCAGAATATTTTCACCTAGCATAAACATACACACACCCAAAATGTTCTAAATATGTCTGAATGAATGAAGTTTTGGAATTATGTAGAAATTGGATATCCACTAGGTGTGCTTCAACACATTAATAAAATCTATAAATCCTAAATTTGTAAGATACTTATGTAATTTTTATTATCTTTTTAAAATTTGTTAAGGATCTTGGTCCACCCTATAAATTGCGTCTACCAGGCCTTGTATGCTGCTGAACAGTTTACTGATTAAAATATTTTTTCTTGCCTCAATGAGAACTTTTTATTATAATAATAAAAAATTTATTCTATTCAAAGATAAGAATACTTATATTTTAATGAATAACATGTGTTCATCAGGTAAACACATTCAAGATGACCAGGTAAACACATTTAAGATGATGCAATCAGCAAATACAAATTTGAATAAAAATATTAAGCTTCTTCACATAGCTTAATTAGCAATCTTATTGCTCACTAAGCTCTATGAAGAAGCACAATGAGCAATAAATGATTGCTTATTAAACTTCTTTGTGAAATTTAAGATGTAATCATTTATTGCTCTTTATATGAGCAAAATATAAATGGTTCTTCAATGTTGAAAAAATAAAAACAAATATATACAATATATACACATTGTTTCTCCAAACTAAAAAAGAATGTAAAAAAAAGTAAATGCTAACAAATAAAAACACTTTCAGTGACATGTTCAATTGATGATCTTTTTATCTCTACACTTGAATTAATTAAACATGGATAAACTCAATTAAAACCATATGCCGCCATAACTAATAATTCCTGCCATTTATTGTTCACTATTTCAAAAAATCAGAAAATCCTAGATATTTATCATCATAAGCAAAATGCCATACATCGTATTCTCAGTCAGAATGTAACACATTGAGAGTAATATTGTACATTATACTGAACTTTTTATATTAGTACAATGCATAATATTTTTTTTTTTAGGGAAAAACTCCGTAATTAAGCAACAATACATATTTAATCCCTATTAATAATCTTACAAATAAGTATAATAAACAAATAATTAAAATTAAAAAATTATACATTTTTTTTTGTAATAACAAAAAAAAAAAAATGAAATCACTAAAACATCACTTCAAAAAATCTTATTGAATTTTATGAATTGATATAAAAGATGACGAATCAAGTCTGGATAGTGCATTTGAAGAAACACATACGTGAAGAATATCACCTTGATCTAGAAGTATTAATCTTGAGGAAGATTCAGAATTTTCTGAAGTTCTTGTGTTACTTCGACCACCTTCAAAAATTAATCTTTCTATGCCATTATTAATTCCGTAGACATAAAAATAATTTGTCTTAGCTTCCAAACATATAAGAAAATATAACTGAATTCGTACATCATATACTCCACTTTCTTCAATTAAAAAATACTTTTCGTTATTTAATATAATATTCTTGCTAAATTGTAGCTTCCATTTTATTATATACAATTTTTCTGAAAAAAAAAATAAAGGACATAAAATCAGTATTAATTTACAATAAAAACAGAAAAAAACAACAACAGCATACTACTATAATTAAACAGAACACCTATAATTAAAAAATATATAAAATATATGAAGCAAAACACATTTTTCCTATCAATAAAAATAATATACTTTCAATCTGAGCAAAATTTAAATATATTGTTAATAGATGGCTTTGTTCAAAAGCCTACCAAAACATTAAGTATAAACCGCATCCTTTTAAGTTTTGAATAGATAACATTTTATTGACAAAAATTTAAAAATAGATAGCAGAATACCTGTTCTTTAATAATCAACTAATTTTCACCTGGATATATTGAATCCTGTATTTCCATCAATGCTGGCAGGGGTAAACTTATAAACATCAAAAGTTTAAAGAATAAGTGGATTTATTCTATTCTTGATTACCTGTCAATTGTGTTATTTATTAATACCATGAAAGGAAGAGTAGTTTACTTTATGAATTATATATATATTAAGTTAATTTAATTTATACAGTAGTGATCTAAAAGTAAAATTTTAAATAATACTTTAAAAATATTCTATAATAATTACAAAATTAATTGAAATAAGTTGCACGTTTTTTCACCCTATTTCAATACATTACTTCAATCTTAATATTTTGGGCCTATTGAGTACTAAGGTTGCAGATATATATTTCAATCTATTATATCTTAATTCAAAGTAGATTTATTAAAAATGAATAGTAATAATTGAAGCAATGCACTCCAAGTACTATCAACAGTTGAGCAGCCACAATTCAATCAACTTTTTATAATAAGAAAACAACTGTTTTTTGCTGTATGTGCAAGATTTTATATGGAAAGCTTTCTTGAATCACAACAGCCAAATATCCAAATGTTATATCAGCTGAGATATTAAAAACAAATTAATTATAAATAAAACCTTTATTCCATTTAAGCATATATATATTTTCTTTTTTGCTTACTCTTCACCATCAAATAATGAATATTAATTTCTTTTTCTTCCTCTGTAAATATTTTTAAAAAATTGTTTTTGAAGCAAATAATAGATAAAAACAAAGTTTTCATTAAAAAAATGTTAAGGTTAATCACTGAGGATATGTGACTGCTAGCTCTCAAATCCATTTTTCCGTCCTGTTTAAAATGCAAACAGCATGTTCCTCTTTAAAATAAATACACAAAATAATACACACACATATCAAGCACTATCACATAAATATTAAAAGCTAACATTAAATAAATTTTGTGGCAAAACATATCACATATATATTAAAAATAAGAATTCTTGATAACACCAATAATTGGTTAAAGAAATATATTTTTAAATCTTTATTTGAAGATTTAAATAAATTTTTACAAGATATTTACTAAATTTTTATTTTTCTTCCACAATTCTTGAAATATTAATTCCAATATAAGATTAAGTTTTAAATATTGTAATTAAAAATTAACATTTAATTTATGGTATATGCACTTAGATATGAATGTCGTACTTGTGCTTGGTTTGATTAATCAAGTTTGTTAAACTCTTCACATTTCAAGAAAAAATAACATCTTTTATCAACAGTTACCATTTTGTAATGATGATTTTAAAAAATATAGATAAATTTCTTTATATTAAATTAAAAAAACTAAGCAGTGTACAATAAATAAAGACCTCTCTATAGAGGAAAAATAAAACAAAAATATTGTATTCACCAGCCTAGTTAAATAATAGTTCACAAGGTTTAATTGATTATCTCCTAGTTTTATACTTAGGAAAAAAAGATATTGGTAAAGAATAAATTATATTTCCAATTCTTATTTTAATCACTTTATTAATTTATATATTATTTTTGTTTATTCTCATAAAGAGTTCAAAAATTTTTCAGCCAAAAAAATTTTAAGGCAAAATAAATATCTTTTTCAGGTAATGAGTGTCAGGCAAACTACCCGTACATTTAATACAAATAATGATTTTTCTAATTTACAATTAATCTGTGAATGAAAATAGAAACTTCTCTCTCTTCATTCCAGGACTAGCATGAATTAATTATCAGATATCCAATGATAAATCAAGCAGAGGCTAGTTTTCATCTTGTTCGCTTTTTTCAGAAGAAAAGCAATATATACATTAAACCCAACCAGCATCTAACTTTTGTTCACTAATGTAGTACTGTTTAATATATATTTTCCTATAGACAAAATAAATATATTCATTTATATAGTTGGAAATGCGAATTTTCAAATAATTAACTTAAATAGTAGATTATGAAAAAAAGGGGTTACTAGGTGTGCATAATACAAAAGTAATACTACATACAAAGGTCAATAATCCAGAAATTGGTCTGGAAACTGTTAGCCATCATTACCTATATTCAATGATAATTTTCTTTTAGAAATGGTTTTAGAATGAAGAACAAAAGATCTCAGTAAAAGGTTTTGTATCTATTATATATTAAAACTTAACTTTATCTAGTTTTAAATGTACTAACATTATACTTTTTTGAAACAAACCAATACAGTTGAAAAAAAAAAAAGCTTTCTTAAGAATCTCTGAGAATGAAGGATTAGTGAACATATTAATTATGTTCATATTCTGGGAATTTCAAATCTAGATGAAATTTGAAAACAACAATCAATTAATTTATCCAGAACTAATCTTATTATGGGTTAAATATATTTAGCCTTTATTAACTAAAAAATAAAGCAAGCAAAAAAAAAAAAAGTTCTATTGATATTCTCATCAACTGGTTAATGTGGTAAATATTGTTCTTTTACAAACAGATATGAGTTCCAAATTAATAGTCAAATTCTTACTAAAAGATAGGATTATCATTGTACTCTATTAATCATGAAATGTAATTCAAATAATTTTTTACTTTACATAATTATAATCCTAAACTGATTTTGGTTCATATTTAAACAGGATATGTTTCAAATGATTAATTTTAATATTGTCATGTTTTTGAATTATATAACAAAATTTTGAAGAGAGATGTAAATTTCTTCAAAAAAAATTGCAAAAATGTCAAAACATATAACAATGTAAATAAATAATTTAATTAAAATTAATAATTAACTTCACTAATTCATAATCCATATTTGACAAATTCTTTACAATTTTAAAAGGCACACAATTTATCATACTATTTTATGGGTACAAAGCAGCATGAAGATACCTCATAAAATCAAATAAGTAATATAAATTATTTGATTTTATAAAATTCTTTTTTTGGAGAAAATCTGTACTCCTCAAAAATAATATTTTTACCAAAACTCTTATTAAGCCTTTCACATTATAGCTATGATATCACTTCGAAATGATTCAACTTCAATAAAAAAAACTCATATTAAGTTTCTTTGCTTACAAGTGTATGCATTCATGAGCAGTTCTCTACAGTTTACCTGAATCTTTTGAAAATGTGAGTAATTAATCGCATTAGATTCACATTCACAGACAGTTTTTGGCTTATAGTGTCCATCAATTTTCACTGATAAAGGTCATAAATTAGAAATCAGACTGGGAGTAGTTCTATTATCTAATGTCTATTGATCATTCAAATATCCAGTAGATGATTTTGGAATAAGATGAAAAAACCTGCATCTGCATTCAAAATAACTTCTAATCTTTCACTAGACTTCTGCATAAAATTACTCTTTAACTTTGGAAACTTTTGTGGCTGCACTAATTAAATAAATTAATGAACAAACTCTCTTATAAGAAAATAAAAACGTATTACAAGCAAAAATATATTACTATCAATTCAAATCTAAATTCATTCTGGTTTACAATAAATAAATAAGCAAACTCTTGCATAAGCAGACATAAAGGTATTATAAGCAAATATATAAAAATACCTATTAGAATCCAAATTTTTATTACAAGCATAAAGATAAGCCTCTTTCATATTGACACATTTCCTATAAATTAGGCTTAAAAATACAAACACTGCTGTAAAATACATAATTAAATATTTATTTTTACATTTCTAAATTATCATATGATATATTTTTGTACCAAGAATAAAATCAAGTGATTTTAGAAACATTCATTGGATAATGTGATAGGGTTGACCATTTAAACTGGAATAAAACATTCATCAAGGAAAAGAATGATGAACTGTTAGCATATCAGACATTTTGAAATATCAATAATATAAACACATAAATTATGTGGCATACAAAATTCTGTAAATATAATCACCATAAATCTACAATTTATACAAAACTCAAAACACATTTCTTCACAATGTATATTACAATTACTAATCCTTCATTATTGTATCTTACAATTCTTATTTCATCTCTTACAAGTGGTTACTAAATCACTCTTTCATTCATTATTTATTCTTAACCATTTAGTCCTAATATACTTTCTAAACCTAGTAGATTGCTCCTAACATTTGAAATAAAACTGCTTTCCTCCAAAACTCAAGTCACATTAATTTTTTACTTTTAAATAGAACTAGAGTTAATTTTTCATCACTTAGTAACCATTCATAAAAAGTAGTTATTGTAATATCTCCACACAAAAAAAAAAAGACAAGACAAACTGAAAATTAAAAATTATTAATTTATGTACACATATTACATTTATATCAATTTACATTATATGGATTTATATATTTTATTGCTTGTTAATGTTGCTGATTTATGCATTTTTACATTCTAGTGTTGATGTAATACTGTTATATAAATATTAGTTTTGGATACTATCAATGGAGGTCTCTGTAGTATTAAAAAATTGTATTTCTGAAGAAAGTTAATAATAATAGAAAACTTGAGTTCAAATGGCTTAATATTAAGTTGGTTGACTATTGTTACACAAATGTAAAAATAAAAATGAGAAATGAATTTGTAATGACTATACTAATAAATGTATAAATGTTCCATAGCAGCAAACTTTTTCTCATTGAAATATTTCAATATTATGCCTTACTGTAGCTTTCCATTGTATTCAATGATCAGCTACAGTCACCAAAAGCAATAATCTATAAATGAGATCTACTTCTTCGATGAAAACTAAACGTAAGTTTATCCTATCATTAATCATTTTTTTCATATATCTGATTGAAGAAAGATGTGTCCTTATAATGGTGCATTCAATATTATCATTCCAAAAAGCTGATGAATATATCAATTGAATTTACCATAATCATCATTAGTACTTATCTATAAACAAATAAGATCATTCCCTTTCCAGAAAAAAAATTAAAAAAAAAAAAGATAAAAAAGATGAATTTTATACTAATTATACAAACAGTAACTTATGAAGTTAAAAAAAAACAGGCAAACTCTCCATACAGTAGTACCACTCAGTGCCAACCAGAGTGATCAATGGATGCCAGAAGGCTTGTGCATAAAATCCCCATCCAGTGCCTACTCATCCAATATCCCCAGACTAGTTTCTGGCTTGTGGCCTTCATCAGTGAGGAGCTTTGGATCTGACGAAGGCCACAAGCCAGAAAATAGTCTGGGGATATTAGATGAGTAGGCACTGGATGTGGATTTTATGCACAAGCCTTCTAGCATCCATTGATTATTCTGGTTGGCACTACTGTATAGAGAGTTTTGCCTGTTTAATAACAGTTATGTGCTAGCATATGTGATCATATGATGCTTAGTGGTTTAACTTATGAAGTTCCAAGTATGTCACATTACTATTTGGCTGGTTTTTTAATATTTTGTGAAATTACCTGTTAATTCTATAGCTAGTTTAAACTTTCCCTGATATTCTATCCATTACCCATAATCTTTCAATGAGAATAATTATTGTACCTCATCAGATAATCTTTGAGATTTTATATAAACATGGTGAGCCTTTTCCATAAAAATTATACTGAAATTCATTACAAAATACTTTTCTAATAAGTTTATTTCTGTTTTTTTTTTACTTCATATGCTCAATTCAATGAAGATGTACTCTAGCAATGGTAGATTCTATAGAATGACATTCAACAAGATGAAAAGTATACTAATTATCATATGATCACACCAATGCATTTTTAGAGTATTACCTAGCATACTCAAATAAAATAAAAAAATTAATGACTATATATGTCACTGAAGAGTTTATATCTTGTTTTCATATAATAAATTGAGCCCAATAACAGTTTCACATAAGATTATGATATCAGACAGTAGAGACTGCTTTTCATCTCAACATCAATCTTTCTATCTAATTATCACCGGCTGATAAAGCATTTGAATTTTTTTCCAACATTAATTACCAAATAAAATAATAACCATGCTAATAGTTCTAACAAGCTTTATTGATAAATGCCACAAGAAAAGGCATTTAAAAATCACTGGCTCTCCTCAGTGAGGCACTGGATATTTCAGAGACTAGATCTAAAATACCAACTCAAGGCGAGTATTTATCTGATACTTAACTATTAAGTAGAAAATCTGAAATTTTCAGACACCCATATGTTTTCAAATTCAACTATCTAACTTAAATAGCTACATGTGTCTGTAAACTCTTCAGTCACACCATATATTAATAGCCTTAGCAATATAACATCGATTAAGACTTAAAAGCAAAATTATAATCGTAAATAAAATAAAGTCATATATCACATGACTTAACTTGATAAACTTGTAATTATAAAATAAAATAAAATAATGAGTGTGCTAATAGCTCAACAAGCTTTATCAATAAATGCCACAAGAGAAAGCATGTAAAAATCTCTATCTAAAAATTATCCCCAAAATAGTTTCAAGCTATTGGCTAATAGCTCAGTTAGAGCTATTAGCACGCTCATTATTTTATTTTATAATTACAAGCTTATCAAGTTAAGTCACATGATATATTACTTGATTTTATAATTTGGCTTTTAAGTCTTGAGCAATGTTATATTACTAAGGCCATTAATATATAGTGTAGCTGAAGAGTTTTCAGATTCATATAGCTATTTAAGTTAAATAGCTTGATTTGAAAACATATAAGTGTCCGAAAATTTCAGATTTTCTACTTAATAGTTAAGTATCAGATAGGTGCGGGCTTTGAGTTAGTATTTTAGATCTAGGTCTGAAGTATCCTAGTGCCCCATTGAGGAGAGCCAATAGCTTGAAAACGGTTTGGAGATGGGGATAATTTCTTGTCAGAGATTTTTAAATGCTTTTTCTTATGGCATTTATCGATAAATCTTGTTAGAGCTATTAGTACATTCATTATTTATTTTATAATTACAAGCTTATCAAGTTAAGTCACATGATGTATGACTTGATGTTATTTACTATTAATTACCAGTACAAATTTTTTATAGTTTGTATTCAAAGTACAGTATTAAGAACATTTTATAGATCTTTCAATTGAAAAAAATTGAAAAATAATTTAAAAGCTAAAAAGATAATAGATTCAAATTAAAAACTCTATCATTAAACTTACATAATAATTTCATACCTGCTTTATGAAGTTATAATAAACTGTTCCAAAGATCACTGCCATAAAAATGGAAAACAATATTGGACTAGTACTAGTATTAAGGGAATGCTTCATTTCATTCCATCATGTAAAACTTATATATCAATAAAGTCCAATGGATAATTAGTTCATTTCAAAGTTTGCAGAATTATAATAATCAAGAGACAAGTCTTAATCAAACTGATAAAAGCAATGTATGTAAATTGAACTTTTCTCACAATATTAAGTCCGTTTGTTATTTGATTCTTTAAAACCACACTGATTCCCTGATGACTATTTATATATAAGTGAAGACAATCTATTCAATAAAATCACTTGAAAGTACATTTACAACAATAAGTAGAAGCAATATTCCATGATAACTTCTGAAATCTTTTCTTTTCTATTTATTTTTATAAAATCAAGCAATAACAACATCCTTAAGATTAATTGCAACCTTGTGGGTCATATATTACTAAAAAATTCTGACAGTTTTGAAGTTAATGTATTATTGTAATGTTTTAAAACATTTCCAGATATCTCAGGGGTACCTGAAGCCTTTTCACAATTAAGATTACAAAGAGTTGTTTAAATTTCCTTAAGCTGGAATTCCCTGTCCAAATCTAAAGAATCCTAAGACTATCATTTGAATTCTTATAACATCATTCAAATGGTGCCAAAATTACTTCTTCTACTTCTTCAAAATACAATCACTATCATATTAAAAAATGCTATCCAAAGGTTTAACAGGATTATAATCTTTTTTTTTTGGTCCAAATGTTTCTCTTAATATATCAAAATAAAATAAAAACGATCTAAAATAATTGCAGTCTAACTTGACAGTTTTAATTTATCAATCATTTTTTAAAAAATTTTGTTAGTCTGAAACTGTCTTTAAATCTCTATAACATTTGTGAAGCTTTACATTCAACTTATTATTCTACCAAACAAAAAATACTATATTTTCTTTTAATCAAATCACCAGCAATTAAATAATAAAACTAATCAGGATATTATTTTTAATAAACTCAAAATATATTCCTTAACAGAATTGTATGATACACTACCAAAAGTTTGAAAAATCATATATAACAATTTTGGTGTTTAATAACTTTTAAAATTTTACATTATAATGGTTGGGGTGATTTGTGATCTTACCGTATCTGCCGTACAGGGTGCCACCAGGCCATTCTAACCTGGAAAATTTATATAGTCGGCAGATACTTACTGTTAAGATCCAATTTTTAAATAAATATAACCAAAATGCCCCAGTCACTAACACAGCACAGATAATACATATTTTAAAGAAATAAAGATAATAAAAAAATAAGACTAAAACACAGAAACATTTATTTTGCACAGATATAAAATTTAGAATTATTTATTTTAGTATAACTTTACTTTAGAATTTAATTTACATTTTAACTTTTTATTTTATAAGTTCACACAGGAATTTATTAATATTTTATTAGTGTCGAGTATGGATAGACTATATAGATTGCATTCGAAAAAGAAAATATTCTATATCCCTTATTTAACACTATGCCAAAAGTTCGCAGTCAAACTAACACCAATATATCTGATACATCGATGTATTCAATGCAGCATGAATACGACAGCACAATACCGTACTGTCAGGAAGGTACATCTGAACAGCATGGTTGTATAGAAGAAATTGTCTCTCATCCAGTACAGGAATACTTCATCTGTCTGGTGAGAAGAACAAAAAAAACTCAATAGGAAGGGATTGCGGTCCTTTTTGCCGACTTATGATCCCACTCCATAGGCAAAAGAGATGATCTATGGAGCAGGGAATACCGTCTGTCTCCGATGGTCAATAAAAAATAGGCTTATTTTGCCCAAGTGCGGCATATAATGTGATCCTGCACATAGTAGATCTTCAAGCTACATTTACTAATTGCACCAATACATGCAAATCATTGACCCAATCTAACCGTGAAACAAATAACCTAAGATTTACACTCCCTTAAACTAATATAACTTTACGAATCTATGCAGCTGTCCACACCCAACTTAAATTTAACATGATTTAATTAAAAGTTTTAGCTTAATGTGAAAAAAAAAACATAATAAATACTTAAAAGAATGGAAAAATTAAATTAGTGGAAATGATTTTAAAACTACGTATGATTAAAATAATTATTAATGATTTAATTTGGTCAGATAGGAATTCATATTTAAATACTGGAATAGTTTTATACTTAAAGTTCATTAGAGTTCATAAAGTTCTTACGGTTTTAAAAAGAAAAAGTCCATACTTTCTAGTTGCTTGTAATTTGAATCCAGCATTGATTCCCACGATGTCCTGAGGAAACCAGTATGCTGTTGGCCATTCTATTGGTATTCATCTGGAGGTACCTTTGCTCTACTTGGTATAGTTTTGCAGGATCTTATTGCAGGATCCCGGTGTCCGCAATATAGGAAAGCAATACTTCCATTTTTTCTTTCTTTTGGGAAAACTAAAGAGATTGAAAGTGTGACTTTTCAATCCCTTCTCCCTCAACTCTCCCGGCACTAACACATATAACATACCTCCTAATTTATTTCCAATCTTTTCCTTTTATATTAAAGTTGCGGATTAATTGAACATGATGTCATGATGATGATGATGATTCTTTCGCTGAGGTCTGTTTCCTGAGGGATTTCTTTTATTGGCTATCCTGTTCTTATTGTTTTTTCTTTCCTATCTGACTTTTAATTATAAATTTTGAGATGCCCAAGGGCTAGTTTACTTTGACTAATTAAAAATAACCATTTCCATTTTTAGCCTCATACACAATAGCATTAATTAAATTATTGTACATTCTTAAAGATATATATATATCTTTACATCTTTAAGTTTTTTTTCTTAAAATTTAGTTTTAAAACTTTTTCTTTTTTAAATAAAGTTTTCTTTTAATAATTTCTTCATCTGTGTGATTTTATATATATACGAATTTAGATGACTTTTAATTTTCAATTTTTAAAAACAAATTTTTATTTACGAACTTTTTATTTTTAATTTCTAATTTTATTTATTAGAATGTAACAGCATGTGTGCCCGTTACAACATAAATAATAGGCATCTAAAGAATTAACAACAAACTGTAAATTAATGTGTAAAATAGGATATTTTTTATAATATAGCTCTTATCTTAATTTTAGATAAGACTAGTTTATTTTCTGCATTTGCAAGCATTTATGAAATATTCTTTTGCATTTATGAAATATTCTTTTACATTCCAGCTCGTAATTTTAACATAATTTATAAAATACTATAGTTTTAAGTGTAGACAAATCCAACAATAACAGCAGATCATAATAACAAATGATTTAATTATTTATCCCACACAATATGTGATAAAACTAAAGTCATTCTCTATTCTTTCATTACTTATAGTAAACAAATCATCTGAATTCAAAAGACTAATTCCATTTTATTCCTAATAACTTGAAATTATAGTAAGAAGTCAAAGCAAAAATATCACTGCAGCATGATGAAAGTAACATTATTTTGGATAGAATTTGCATAAATTGACTTGTAAATCCAACATTTGGCTGAAACTGAAACTCATTACAAATAGATAATCGGATGTGACATGATATGATGGAATTGTATGATAATTGCAAAATTTGATCTATGATTTGAATTAAAGCCATTAATGCAACAAATAAATTTTTTATAAATCTTATATATGGCCCAAGTGCCAGCAATATACCAGTAAAGCCATATGTACTATGCTGAAATATTTAAAACTGAGATTGGTAACCATGAAATGCACATTGTTGTTAAAACTGAGTGCATAAAGATGTGATGATATACTTCATCAACTTAGAGATTCTGCTTCATTTCAATCATGAACCTCAATATATTAGTGGAAATTTCCAACAGTATATAGAAAGTTAACACTTCAGAAATACCTACAAAATGAATAACTAGAGCATGCATATTTCAGTCATGTATCACTGGATTTGCATCTTTTGTAATAAAAAGGATTTTTTCAGACTTAAATTTTGAATTTATTTTCAGCAAGTTGGTTGGCAAAACATTATTCTATAGCTAGAAAGAATTTAGTTATAAAAATGAGTGAGAATTTGTCATATATTTTTATAATTTGATAATTAGAGATGGCAAAGAAATTGCATATCAACAATCACAAATCCTCAAAGCTGACAAATGAAATAATCAGGCAAGTTATTTTCAAAAAGACATCCAAAAGAGATTTATCAAAAATTTGATAAGTTTATAAATTTTTAAATGAACTTTACAAATGTAAATCAAATTTCATGTCACTTTCCCACGTTTAGTTAATTATATTCATAAATTAATTAATGTAAATAGATCGTTAATATCTTACAAATTAGAAAAAAAAAAGACTATGATTTAGTTATTTTTTCAAAAAAATTTCAATTTAATATGCTGTAATATACAACTCTTTTTTACATTTTTTTTAAAAAGAATTTTATTTATCTATCTTAACTGAATTGCAGTCTTCATCAGATATTTCCAATTATTTTACATTTAATTATATTACATTTCATAATATATCAAATATTTTTCAATTTAAAATGATTACAATTATACACAAAATGTATATTGCAAGAAATTTCAAAAAACAAACCTTAAATCTTATATATTAAATAACAAATAATTATCAATTCTACTTTCAGTTTTATTTAGCTATTACTTATGTAATTATTTTTAACATTAAACCATATTTTATAATATATAATTCAATGTATTTTTGTTATAAAACATTTATGATATATATGATCACTTTTTTATAATAATTATAATCATACATATAAATAAAATTGAATCCATTATTAAATGACTGTTCCCTTCTTAATCTTTACAGAGAGCAGTGTATTTGAATTCCCTCTTTCAACTTATTAAGTACAGTAATTATATTTGTAAATAAAAAACCACTTTATCAATTTTTTATATTTATATTTATTTAATTTTATTTCTTTAGATTTTATATTAATCACATATTAATTTTTGACTTGTCTTTATTAAATTAGGGATTAATTTTTTAACTAATTCTTTTTTTAATTTTTCTTCCCTGTTTATTATTTGTTTTATAAATTACTTTTATATTTTTATTTTCAAATTTTATAAAGTGCAAAGAAGAGAAGCATTCTATATATTAGTCTTATATAACTCCTAATAGATTAGAAGACAAATTAAAAATAATCAGCATGTCTCATGAGAACATATTTAGACCACAGGAAGGATGAAAGAAATTAATTATACAAAATCTAAAAATCACTTTCAATGTTCACTTTATAGTAACTCTTGGAAAAATTCAGCAAAAATAGAAATTATTTTTCATTTTAATTCCAGTGAGAAGAAATCATAATGAAGCATTAATTTTTTTAATATTATTGAAAATAAAATTTAAGTCCAAATTATTAGATCTTTTTTTTTTGAAAAATTCCAGTTTCAAAAATACAAATTTTATTCATATTTCATTTTTAAAAAAATCTACAAACCTTATTAACAAAAGAAAAATAAATATAATTTTATTAACAGAAAAATGAATCCAGCTAAGATAGTTAAATGATATCTTGAAAGAGTTGATAAAATTCTGCTGTAGTTGATAAAAATATTCTATGCAAGATACTGAAATCTTTTCCATGTCCAAGCTGCAATATTAAAATTATCTTTAGAATTGAATGCCCATATATTCGTCTTTAAGCTCATATGTTACCACCATATTTTAACTTTTCAAAATAACTCATTCCAGCTGCAGATATTTTAGTTTTAAAATTACAAAAATGCTTTAATTTCATCAAATTGAATATCTCTATCCAAATCTAAAAAGGGCAAAGAATGAATGTATCATTTAATGCATATATCTGAATTCTTGTATCATTATGCAAAAAAAAAAAAAATCATACCATTCAAAAAATCATTATAATGTTAAAAAGTTGTCATTGCTGATTGAATAGGATCATAAGTTTTCAAGTTACTTTATAAAAAAGATATAAAACAACTATTATTAGAAAATGACTACTCTTGGCAGTTTTAATACATCATTTTTTCTTAATCTTTTTATAAATTCTTAAAATTCTTCCTTTAAGCTTCTAGACTTCTTATAAAGCTCTATTCATTTCATTATTCTGCCAAAGTATGGTATATGATTTCTTATAATTATGACACAAATAATACAATCCCTATCAAAATATTAATAATTTCAGTATTTTTTTTTGTTAATCCCAAAACAAATCTGTATATGTACATAATGCACTCTTCAAGAGAATTCTATGCCTCGATGACATGTAAAGCTTGCAAATCCAAATCCAAAATATTAGTGATTAATGAATTATAGTTTGAGTAAATTATTGCTCATAAAAAATAAAATCAAATTTTCTACTAGTATATATTCATCTAGAACTTATATTAAATGCTTTGTGGAACATGCTAATATATATGTATCTAATAATCAGCACCTAATATTGACATTTTTTACATTGACTCCCAATTATAATATCTGTAAAAGCTTATAAAAATTTCTTTATAAAAAAATTTTCTGCTAAACAAAATGTTTGCAATAATTCATTTAAAATATTGTATAAAAATTCAAAAACAATAAACTATTTGAATTCAAGAATCGATTCTATTATTTACAATAACTTTCCATCAAAATATATTGCTCCTTCTAATATGAATATTCAGAATCTATTCGTGGTGCATAAACAATAATAAAATGGATTTTGTATTCTTTAAATAATCACACTTACTTTTTCATTGGCTACCTGTATTATATTAATATGGGTGAGTCCCTTATGATGGTAAGTTTTAGATGAGTTCACATCGTATTTCTTAATTTAGTAAAGGTAAGCAGCTAGCTAAATGGGTGTGCCTCACTTGTGCTAGCCAAGAATCAAATAGAACTAGACATGAAAGCTTATTATGTGATAAAGGTATTTGTATTAATTTGAAAAAACAGAAATAAAAAAATAAAGTATTTTTAATAAAACTTGAAAATGTTTTTAATATTTATTACTTTCTAATACACTTCTGTAGTGTTTATCTATCTCTCCATGTGCAATGTAATTATATAAATATTGAGAATTTTTTTACTCTATCATGTTAATTGATAAATTAAGTTGGTTCATTGATTGCAACTTATGAGAAATTTTACAATATATTTTAAAAAACAATGGACTTCTAAACCACAAAGATGATTAGATTAATGTATGCCTGAGGTAGAAGAATATATATTTAGAAAAAAACTGTCCATATACATATATTGTAATGAAAATAGACCCTTATGTTCTTTAAAGATTTTACTTTTATCTAGCTGCAGTAAGAAAAATAACCTGAACTAATCCTAATAATTATACTTTTCTTTTTTTTCTTTCCAGCAGGAGAATTTATAAATATATTTTATCAGACAGCCCTTCCCATACTTAAGTTTTCCCATGTTCTGAGTCATTCCCCCTTATTGACGAAATTTTCCCTGTTGATGGGTCATTCAAAAGGTTAGAGAAAAGAACCGATCACAAAAAATGATATACAACTGTATATGTATGTATTGGCAATTTTAGATAATCTTATCCCTTCCAGTTTTAACTTTCTTTCTTGTAGATTTCTACATTTATGGTCAACGGTCTTCTGACCGTAACCAAGTGCCAATCCTGCTCATTAGCAAGAATCGTAGGGTTTATTAATAATTTGTCTATCTCAGTAATCTTAAACTTGTGCTCAGGAAGTGGTAGCGCAATACGCTGGAGATGCAGAGAGTAAACTAACTTTCTGAATCAATACTCTTTTTCCCTTTCTCTTTCCTTTGAAATGAGACTTTTAAAATCCCCACGCATCTTTCTATCTAACCTGTTCTACCTCAAATATTTATTGGAGGCAGGCCAACACGCACACAAATATATTACTAATTAATAATAAACTACATAAGTAATTGTGTAACACATACGTTAAAATGAAGTAAATGATTTAATTGGAAATCTATTAGTATAAATCATGTATATGATAAAATATTATTATTTTTATAAATTACAATTAGAGAGAATGAAAAAAAAATACATGGAGTTATATTATCACACGGCTTGATTTTATTGGAATTATGAATTAGAAATGAAGCAAAATTTATATTTACCGGTATTTATTAATCAGCAGAACCTACATTGGGTCTCTGAGTGCACTCATTACCTGATAATCCCGGGATTAGCGTTGGCAAAACTTAGCGTCCATCTTTTCTACTTGGGCGTTCCAATTATTGAGTCCAACTTTTAACAACGTATTTCTTTTGATTTCTTTTATACAATTTCCCGGGGTGGCAGTTATAATGCACTAGATCCAGTTGTTGTGGCTCCTGATTGCAAGTGGTATACTTAGGGGAATGGATATATAATGGGTTCTCATGGCATAAATGGCAAAGAAAGCTGGAGCCAGAACATGGACCCCAGCACGATTATAACTTTACCCCATGCGATCCATGAAGTTTGCTTTTAGAGTTTTATTTTCAATTTTGCAAACAAACATCTTCGTTCAGCAACAAAGACAGTTTATTCCATGTCTTCTCTTTTACTTTTGCGGTAGATTTATTAATTTTTTTCTTTGTATATTCATCGACAGATTTTTACAAGAGTATTACTTTCTCCTCGGCTGACTAATTAAAAATCAAACTATTTCTTTTTTTTTCTTCTTATCTCTGGCATTTCTTCTTTGTTCCAAAAAAAATATTTCGAAAAGAATGCACAACAAAAGAAAAACCACTAGGCCACATCGATTTTTACTTATCTTATTTTTAATACATTGTACAGGCTTAAACCTGCATTTATATATGTAATATATGCGGGATTTGAACTCAGATTTTCACACGACCCACTACTCTCAGTGCCATCTCATATTGCTGAGCCACCTGATCACACACATGTTGAAAAGATAAATAATCACCAATATACGTATTTCATGCTAAACCAGCAATCATCAGTTGGTCCAGATTACTATCCTCACACATATATACAATCAGTGCTCAGCTTTATATTAAGATAGCCAATCTTCATACTTTAATGGACAGGCTTCACACTATTCCAACTCACAACTCTTCAGCCTTCCATTTCATTGAAAATCTGATGATGGAATCCTGAAAGCCCTTGTTAGTGCCAAGGTTGTCATCCTGATTTAGCATGAAATACGTATATTGGTGATTATTTATCTTTTTAACATGTGTGTGATCAGGTGGGTCAGCAATATGAGATGGCACTGAGAGTAGTGGGTCATGTGAAAATCTCAGTTCGAATCCCGGCATATATTACATATATAAATGCAGGTTTAAACCTGTACAATGTATTAATTTATATAAATAGTGTGGAAAAGGTCTGCCCCATCCTCGCAAATGTATGTATAAATGGATTATTCTCCTGTACATGAGGGGTCAGAATGACTAAAATGTCAACATGGGTAGGATGACAACCTTGGCATTAACAAGGGCTTTGAGCATTCCACCATCAGATTTTCAATGAAATGGAAGGCTGAAGAGTTGTGAGTTGGAATAGTGTGAAGCCTGTCCATTAAAATATGAAGATTGGCTATCTTAATATAAAGCTGAGCACTGGTTGTATATATGTGTGAGGATAGTAATCTGGACCAACTGATAATTGCTGGTTTAGCATGAAATACGTATATTGGTGATTATTTATCTTTTCAACATGTGTGTGATCAGGTGGGTCAGCAATATGAGATGGCACTGAGAGTAGTGGGTCGTGTGATTATCTTATTTTTGTAAACTTTAGATACACTCTTTCGTTTAATTTAAAATATAATCAAAAGAACTATAAAAAAAATTTAATTTATAATGGCATTCCACATTCCTTTTTCTTTCTTTATGTAAATCAATTCATTAACCTAGATCGAGATAGCAAAAATTAGTTCCATCTGTTTCTAGAACAATAAGAAAAACATTTGGCTATTTAATTCTTGGGATTATAACAACAGCAAAAAAAAACTTTTTACATGCTTTAAATTCTCTTATTTTATTTTTTTTCTTTAAAAAAAAAACTTATATCTATATACATATATGCCAAATATGAATATTAAACCGTAACCACCGTCATTTTTTCTTACCCCAGTAAAATACATATGTGTTTGTCTGTGCGACTTCTCTAATAAATAAATATTAAAAATAATATATATATAACAATAATAATAACACGCAAAGAAAATGAAAAAACATTCTACCTTCTTTCTCTTCTTTTGTAACAGGGTTTGAACTCGGTTCTTGTTACAATATATTATGCACAAATTATGAAATCACACAATTCATAAAAATCACATTTTCCTCATTCCATGATCTATATAATGTGCCTCTACAGCTTATGAAATATGTAGACTTTTCATAATTTATGAAAAGGGTATTGGTCACACAATTCATAAAAATCACATTTTGCTCATTCCATGATCTATATAATGTGCCTCTACAGCTTATGAAATATGTAGACTTTTCATAATTTATGAAAAGGGTATTGGTTTTTTTATTCATTTCGTGAATTAGGTGCATTGATACAACATATAAATGGGTAATTCAAGGAGTAGAGAGTAATAACATAGTTCCAAAAACTTTTATTACATAAAAATACTTATATACTTTGAAAAAAAAAAAAAAAGAATATTACCAAAATTCTTAAATAAGTTCTTAAATAATTTCAGATGTGATTTTGGAGCACCATGCTTGAGAAAAATGTCTAATAAATGTCAATCTATTTTCTTTTCTGTTTTTGAAGCCAGTGTTCAAAGCAAATAAAACTTTACCAGATACTCTTACATGAACCTGAAGTTCCCATTTGGTAAGCTTTGAATGTCAATAAGGACTGCCTGTTTTTTGATTCATGACATTTATGGTAATAGATCTAACAACAATCTTTTTAACAGTCTCATTTTTAATTTCTCTGTATATGTTTCCCATTATTTTATGAATTCAGAATCAATTGGTCATGAAATGGTAGCATAGTTTTCCATTACTTTTTTGCAGGCTTTTTGTCTCACTTTTGTGACCTGTAGATAGATGAATATTGTAAATTACAAAAATACTGGATTCTTTTGTTGCATAAATCAAACATTTTTTGTCACAGCTTTTAGTACACCATTAAATTTAATATAGCATACTTTCTTTTAAGATGATATTCTTATCTACTTCTTTCATCACCAAATCCACCTTCATTTAGATCAAATTTTCATTATTCCATAAGATATCACATTTTCTAACAGTGTTTCCTAAATCTTCCATTTTGAATGTATGGATATTTAAAACCTAAAATATCACTTACTAAATTAATAACGTATAATTTTTTTTCTCTAGTACAGGCTTTTTCACACCTGCACCCCAATATGTAATATATAGGGGATTTGAACTCAGAATTACACACAATCCTCAACCATCCATGCTATCTCATACTGCTGATACACTTGAATCACACACATGTCGAAAAGATAATTAATCACCAATAACCGTATTTTGTGCTAAACCAGCACTTGTCAGTTGGTCCAGATTATCATCTCCATACATATATACAATCAATGCTCAGCTTATATTAAGACAGAAAAATCTGCATACTTTAATGGACAGGCTTCGAACCACTCCTCCCCACAACTCCAATGATTGACTTCATTGAAAATCTGATGTTGGAAGCCTCAAAGCCCACATTGGTGGCAACTTTCTCATCCTACCCATGTTGACTATAAGTCACTCTGACTCCTCATGTACAGGACATAATCCATTTACATACATATACGAGAGATGGGCAGATCTTGATTGTATATATGTGTGGAGATAATTTAAACTGACGAAAGCTGGTTTAGCACAAAATATATATATTGATGATTATTTATCTTTTTGACATGTGTGTGATCAAGTGTATCAGTAGTATGAGATAGCATGGATGGTTGAAAGTCGTGTGAAAGTCTGAGTGCAAATCCCCTATATATTACATATTGGAGTACAGGTATGAAAAAGCCTGTACTGTAGAAAAAAATTCATATACATAAATTTAGTGCTTTAAGGTCTGCCCATCCCTCATATATGTATGTAAATGGATTATGTCTGGTACATGAGGGGTCAGAGTGACTAATGGCCAACATGGGTAGGATGAGAAGGTTGGTACCAATGTGGGCTTTGAGTGCTCCATCATCAGATTTTTAATGAAATGGATGGCTGAAGAGTTGTGAGGTAGAGTGGTTTGAAGCCTGTCCATTAAAATATGAAGATTGGCTATCTTAATATAAGCGGAGTATTGATTGTATATATGTGTGGAGATGATAATCTGGACCAACTGAAGAATGCTGTTTTAGCATGAAATATGGATATTGGTGATTATTTATCTTTTCGACGTGTATAATCAAGCATGTCAGCAGTATGAGATAGCATGGATGGTTCAGGGTCATATGAAAGTGTGAGTACAAATTCCCTATATATTAAATTAATAATGATAAATTTTAATATTATATAAGCTATAGGTCCAGCAAGTAAGCACAAGTTCTGTGACTCACATCAATGAAAAACTAACTTTACTAAATATGATAAAAGAAATTCTGACATAATATTGTACTAATTTACTTGACTAAATATTACCAAAAAACATAAAACAGCAACTTGCTGCAACAATAAAAAAAAAGTTTTTCAGCCATATGAGTTTTCACATGTCATGCACTGCTAGTATAACTATGCACCAAAATTCATGCAATGAGCAGAAAATGCAATGCTTATTTCATGAATTGTGCAAAATTCTAAACATTCCATGAACTATACAAGTGTGTTATACAGTTCATGGAATGAACAAAAAGTTGCACATTCTGTGAATTGTGGATTTCATAATCTTTGCATAACATCTATAATATAAAGCAATATTTACCATTTATCTATTTCTTTTCTTTTGGTAGAAATAACTTGATACTAAAAGGAAATATGCCATTTTTTTTGAAAAGGAAGGTTTTTAACAAATGAGTTTTACCAGTTCTTACTTATGGATCTGACACTTGGGCACTTAATAGAAGAGCAATACAGAGACTTCAGACCACTCAAAGAAGTATGGAGAGATGCATGTTGGGAGTAACAAGAAGAGATTGAAAACACAATATATGGGTAAGAGAACAAACAGGTGTTACTGACCTCATTGAAAAAATTAAAAGATTGAAGTGGAGTTGGGCTGGACATATTTCTAAAAGAGATGATAATAGATGGACAATTGAAATCTTAAACTGGATTCCAAGAGATTGTAAAAGACCCAGAAAGAGACCACATGTGAGATGGATGGATGAAATAAAAAAGGGGCAGGAGTGATGTAAAGAAGAGAAGCTAAAGATCGGAGATTGATTCAACTTGGAGAGACCTTCATCCTGCAGTGGATTGATAATGGTTGATGATGATTATGATGAAGAAATATTCCAATTACCTTTAAAGGTGGAATGCTAAATACGTGTTATTCGGAAAAGATGGAATTTGCAATAGAAGATTAAGGTTTACCTCCAACATATTTATGATAATGTACTATTTACATACAATAAACTTACAAAATGGGAAGCAGGATTAATGATAATTAAAATAGATTAGATGAAGATAAATGGAAAGGTACAATTTTTACAAAAGTAATTGGACAACAATTTGTAAAGAAAGTTAACAATTTTAATATCTAGAAAACTATTTAGTTAAATTTAGTGAACATATAATTAAAATGAAAACTGCCACGACTTAATAAGTTTTTAGCAAGCAACAGAATTATTATTATTATTATCAATTGGGAATTAAGAATGAAGATTATTAAATGTTTTGATTAGGATATGGTTCAAATGGTTAGTAGAGATTTTTGAAATGTTAATTTGAAAAAAAAAAAAGGTGTTAGATGTTTAGTCACTAAAAATTATTTGTGAGCTATCTATGTAAAATATGAACAGTCAATAGATAATATATGGTCGTATAGTGAAATCTCTAGATCAATTGTCTCAAATCCATTGCTTTGTTAGCCACAACTTGAAAAAATATAACCAATAAGTTAAAAAAAATAATTAAAAAAAAAAACAACAAAATTTGTAATTTTCTAATTCACATTGCATTTGCTATGTGCAGTAGTTATAAAATATCACATTGCAATATAACAGACTGCAAGTAAATATTTGTGTTTATTTATATTTAGATGTTATACTTGCAGCATCTATTTATCATCAAATTTATCATAAAAATTATTTTAAAAAAATGTAATTTTATTTTTGTTGATGCCTTAATGTGTATTATATAGTTATTCCAAATATTAACATTAAAACCATTTTCTAGTATATCATTCTTCTATGTATTTTCTTTAAATTCATGATCCACTTTTTTTATTAGATATAATATACTATTTTAAAAACTTTTTATAATGAAAACCTATTTTTATCACTTAATAAAAAAATCAGTCATAACAAAACAGATTTATAATACTATGCAGAGATTTTGCATGCCTAAAAAAGAATCTTGCAATCAAATATCATAAATGTGATAGTCCCACTAATCTAAACAAATCCCCAAACTATATTTTGGTTAGGGTCTATTCTCAATAGGGAACTTTGAAGTTGTTTTAATCTCTATTGAGAATAATCAAAAGCTGGAAATTACTTTTAAGATCTGTTTAGTATTACTATATTATCTAGTATCTATAGATTACTCATGCTATTAAGGAGAAAAACTAATTGCCACAAAATGGTCAAAACAGATACTTAATACTACCATTAGGCAGTCATAGAACTCATAATTACATGAATGACTTGACTAGAGTGATGTAAACTAATTATTGTACTATTTTATTTTAGAAAAGTATATAAAATGCACAGATATTAAAAAAATAAAAATTGGAATGCCTGTATTCTTAGAGCTAAACAAATTATGAAAAATATGTTATGCAATATCATTAAAAAATATATAATTTTTTTTTTAAAAAAAAAAAGCTTTTATTCATGTAAATGCTTCAAAAAGTAAAAAAAATAAATTTTCTTCAGCTTTCACAAATAAAAGCATGAGGAAATAATATTTGAAAATTGTATCAATGCAGATTTTTTCATTAAATCAGTTGTCACTAATGCCAATGTGGTATTAATTCTAAAAGAGGTGTTAGTATCAAGTGATATAATGAATAGAATAGCATTGATGCAATCTTGAAATATGGTACCCATACATACCAAAAAATAGACAAATTAAGGAAAATCTGCAATCTGTATAGCATCAGAACAGCTTTCCAGAGCCATAACACCCTATGAAGAATTCTAACATCTACAAAGCATAAACTTCAAATGCTGAAAAGAAAAAAAAACTGCATCTACGAAATACGATGTGAATGTGGAAGAATTTATATTGGTGAGTCCAGTCATTCCATTGAAAAGTGTTTGCAGGAACAAACTGATGATTAGAAGAAAGAAAACAGATGTGTCTAAGATAGCATCCCATGTATGTACCAATGAAAATATGTTCAATTGAGAAAATACAAAAATATTGGATAAGGAAGAAAAGGTACAAAGAAAAAAAATTTAAAGAAGCTGCTCACATGATAATGGCAAACAATTCTATAAGTCAACCTAGTATGACTATACATAATGTATGGAAAACATTAGTCAACTATGCTCTTACAAAAGTGGAGAAATCTGGAGGAGCCTCATGGATAAATATACGAAATTTCTATTGACTATTACCTTTGGCAGGATGGCCCAGTTGCTTAGAGCATTACCTTAAAATTCAATACTCACAAATCTAAAGGTCCAGATTCTATTCCCATGCTAGTATTGTCACTGGTCAGGCCAGAAACACTTGAAGAAAAGGGAAAAATAATACCTCTTGAAATGTTGTGCATATAATAACCTGTGAGCTGTTACTAACAGTTGATTGTATTTGGAATATTTAAATAAAGTTAAATTTTTCTAAAGACATTCAATACTATTAGATGATAGAAATAGTCCAATATATAAATACAATGATCACCATAGCTTTTATCTGTGAAAATTGAAGAAAATCCATTTTTTATTTTTTAGTTCATTTATGTGAATAAAAACATTTCTTTAAACAATTTTTTTATATTTTCTTTTTAGTTAAATATTATTTCCAGAAATTATGGAAAAAACATTTCTTTAAACACTTTTTTTATATTTTCTTTTTAGTTAAATATTATTTCCAGAAATTATGGATAAACAAAGTTTAGATATAATTTGGCAGTGTGATTAAATAATACTGAATCCTATATAAATGAAAAGCTTAATTTTTTTTTTTTGTTTTTCTTTGTAAAATTATTTGCAAATTCTTAAAAATTATATTCTCATCAGAAATAAATTGGTATGCAAAGATCAGAGATTGGAAAGTTGGTGAAAATTCTTTTACAAGATTTCTTAGATAGAAATATGGACAAAAAAAAAAACAGGATTGAAATAAAACCATATAAAAAGATCATTAATAATTTTTAAAAAAAATTGTGAGACTGATGAAAAAAATGAAAGATGAGAAAATAATTTAAGTGTTAAACTTACTTGAATGAAGATAACTGCTGAAAAACTCTATACACAAATTTTTATCTGCTCTTCCTCTAGCTGATAGAAGTATTGCTACAATTCCAATGATTCTTTAACTTGAGTTGAATTCTTTCTTAAAAGATGGCAAAACTGTTAATTTATGACAGAACCTTGTCAATATTCTAACTTACTTGAATGAAGATAACTACTGTTAATACACTCTACATTAAAACTTTTATCTACTCTTATTTTAGCTTATGAAGGTACTGAACATCTACTTGGCTGCAGATCCAATGATTCTTTAACATGAGTCAAAGCTTTCTTAAAAGATGGCAAAACTATTAATCTATGCCAAAACCTGTCAATCTTTTAACTTACTTGAATGAAAATAATAGCTGCTATTATGCTCAACATTAAAACTTTTATCTGCTTTTATCTCGAGAACTACTTGGCTACAGATCCAATAATTCTTTACTTTGTGTAGAAGCTTTCTTAAAACATGGTAAAACTGTTAGCTTATGACAGAATCTGTCAATGCTTTCAAATTTGTAGTCTCCATTTATTTAACTCGCTTATATTTCTGAATACTCTTTTATTTGATGAAAGATTAATAACGTGAAATATAAAATAAATAAAAACTATATAAGCACTTATTATTTTACTAGCCATTAATCTTTTTTATTTGAACATTTAACATTAGAATCATAACCATTGCTATTTTATTTTTGATTTTTGTCTCTTATTGATAAAGCTGATAATAATTTGAAGAAAAAAAAATCACATTATATTATTACTAAAAAAAAAGTTCTCTACAATCTAGAAGATGATTAAGCATTGTCTAATGTAAAACAAAATACAATATCATAACAGTAACAACTATAGTTTATAGGTATAACTAAAGAATGATTGTGGTTGTAATAAAGTAATCTGAAATCAGAAATGACTGAATGTGTAAAAACTAATATAATCTAATACGACTGATCGAATACAAATAAAAAATTAAAATAATCACGTGCTTTTGATAGCATTCTGTAGGAGAATATTCTAGTAAATCAGCTAATATTTAGAACAGTATATCACAATCATTGTTGCAAATTTCAATTGTAGCTCAGTCAGATAGTTTAACAAATATACAATAATGTTCAAAAATGATCATTCTTTGCAATCATAAAACTAATATGATCAGGAAATGAAATAAAATTCATAGCTTATGTAAGTTACTTTATGAAAAGAGTGAAAAAAAGATGTTCCTTAGATATGCAATATCAGAATCATGTAAATTTATTAAAAAAATACTGATGAGTTAAAGCAAGAAAGCAAATTTAAAGAAAAAATTTAATTAATTTCATACAATATTTTTTATAGGTTATTTTTGGAAATTCTTTGTATATATATATAATTGTGAAGAAAATATAAAGGTAATAAAGTACAATAAAAATTTTAAAGAAAAAAAAAAATTATGAAACATTATATATACAAGAAAACATAGATAAATGCATTAATATGGTCAATGATTCATAAAATTGGGAGGAAAATGGTCACTGTTAGATAATTGGAAGCTGTAATATGTAAGAATGTAGCTAAAGTGATTTCACTTGTTTTAATTTATTATTTTTGTTAACAATAAATAAATAAATTTATTTTTACTACTTTTCATTACTGTTATTTATTTATTAAGGCTACTCTTTTTATATAATCAGGTTTTTATCAATACTACTCATTTCAATTTAGATTCTAACTAATTATAGACATTCCTAAATTTGAATGCTATCTTTGATTAATTTAAAGTTAATATATGTATTTATTCTTCTTTTTTGTTTGTTACTTCTTTTTATTATAATACATTAAAGATCAGCCTTTCAAGCTATTGTGCATATGCTTTTTTTACGAGTGTTAATAATAAATGAATACTTTCACTCCCAACACAAGATATAGTATTTACGAAAGAATAAAATGAATCCACTTATTCTTTCAGACCCAAATGCTTATATATGGGCAAATCTTAAGTACTGGAAGTGAAAGCATGAGGATAGACCACTCACTTTAAATTACTGTTTACGATGTCTGAATGAATGACATCAACAAAATTATTTAGAATTTACTAAACGTCACTCTCAAATGAAACTTAAACATATGTAAATAAGCATTTATTTTTATAGTGCATGTTTATAAATTGTAATACATTAAAGATCAGCCTTTCAAGCTATTGTGCATACGCTTTTTTACGAGTGTTATATAATATGCATTGTGTGTTTTCTTTACTATTTTTATGTGTAATTAGCTATAAACTGTTGTTTGCATTTATGTAATTGATTTATCATTACCATCTTTTAAAATTTTTTATTCTATTAAATTTGATTTCAATTTTTTCTTTGTTCTCATGCAAAGCAGAAAAACAATACAAAATATAAGATGAACTATTTTTTTTTTACATGAGGTAGGCAGGATTCTGTTTTTATATATAAAATAAAAAAGTCAATTCAGGTAAATAAATAAAAAAATACAATCTATTATTTTAATATCTTTTGAATAATTTTCTCCATTGAAGGTTACTAACTCATATTATAGACTCTTTATAGGTAACTGTATAATAGGCTTGATGATAGTCACATCTAAAAATAGGTATCCATAAATGTACTTTAATCAGCAACTTTCTGATCTCTTTGACAAATAAGTTCTAGTTAGTTAACAAAAATGTTAGGATGATCGCTTGGATTGTTGCTATATATATAAAAATGTATCTTATGCACCTTAGTGCATATAGTATAAACATACTGGTTTGGCTTTTCACAAAGATACCCTTAGAGAAGAATTCAAATAGATGACTGATTTTAGTCTATTTTATTCTTAAGGAGTGCTAGGATCTGCTCACAAATATAATCAAAAGTAGTGCATGTGAAAAATATATGATCTGTTTCAGATTTTCCATGACAAAGTGGACACATCATCTACATTTTGAAAAGATCTTTTGAATCTATAGAAATGAGATAGGAAGTCATTCAATATTTATTTTTAAAAGAAAATCGAAATATTTTAACTCCAGAAACTAAAATTTAAATTTACAGTATAGCCATTTGTTATATTTAGTAAAAGTTTTATGATTATTGGGTAAAATATATATATATATTGTACCGAGACAAAGTCGGTACAGGTATATACGCACACACACGAGCAATGTAAACACTCTATATTTTTTTCTCTTCTTTCACTTTCAACTTATGATAATAAAAATAAATGTAGTTTTCTTTCAATGCGTTATAAAATACACTGTAAAATAAAATGTTAATATTTCTGATTAAATAGTTAAGGCTTTCATACAATCTACTATAATAATAATCTCTAAAAAGAAAGAAAAAGTAAAAAATAAAATACTACTAATATGCCATTTTAAATCTCAATAAGTGATTTCTCCTTGTATATGCCGCGGGGGTAATTAAAAGGGGTTTTGTTTTAGATTATAACTGTAGTGAAAGTTAAAAGCTTATAGAAGTGATTTTTGAGACAGATTGAATGCTCGACTTTTAAACTAATGTAAAGTTAAATTGTTCTCTTAAAACACGCACACATGTATGCATAAAAGGTGTGAATAAGTATGAATTTTTCTAACTGAGATTGTAATATGAGATTGCACAAACCTAAGATTGCCTCAAGCATATGGATTGAGTGGACATTACGTAGGACACAGACCCCAACGACAACTCAAAGAATATTGAACTCTGGGTGGAGATTCGATCCTCAGATAATAACCAACCCATATAAATAAGAATCTAAATCTAAAGAAAAGGTCTTTTTACACTCCCTTTTTTTTTGTTTTCGCTTATGCTTATAGTTTTTTTCTAGATTCCTCCGGAAGCTACAACTAGAACTTTTCTCTTTTTTTTTTGCTATCCGGTTTATCCAACATGATCACTGTGAAATTAACATTTAGAGCGTCGATCGTCATGATGGGCTAGAAAACCCTTCATTGATTGACTGACGCTCCGCCACCAGAACATCTCCACAGCTATGAATGATCAACAACAATACCGTCTGAACATAGTGCTCCAATCAGTCTAAAGACGTTGTTCCATTTAATATACAAGAATCGTCCAAACATACTATGCTGAACTTATGTGAAATGAATAACCATGTATTATGGAAACATCATCCATCAGGTTCGAACCTTCACCTAATTAGAAGCAGCAGAAGACTAAGCAAAATCCTAGGTAAACATTTTTTTTATAATGCTTTCATTCATTCTTTACGTAAACTTAAAAGGCAATCTCATAATTAATTAAATTCGACCTTCGTAAAACACATATAAAATGATCCATAATCTCTCATATATTAAATCTTATTATTTTAATCTCAACTTTCGTAAATAAAAATATCCGATGCTACATAGTCCATCATATTTAAATCTTCGGACTTTTCCAGTTATGAACTTTGATCCTAATTATTATTTTCTTTCACAGATAAATTATAACACACACCTACCTTCAAAATGTAAAGGAGGAAATATATTTTATCACCCATGTTTATTATGCATAATATGTTCTTTTCTGTGCGAGTGCGAGAATGCGCGTATGTGCGTGCAAATAAAGCTATTAATCAATATTTCATTTTTTTATAATCAATAAATTTTTTTATCTAAACTAGTCGAGCATTCCTCAAATCATTTCTATAATTAAAATATATTTTTTTTGAAGTTATTATTAGTGTTAGCATTTATTCATGCAATTAATTATTTTACTTTTAAATTTGTCTTTCTTATATTTTTTTTTGTTTTTTTTATCTCTTTTAAATTTCATTCATAAACATCGTGCCGTAAGTCACGATGTTTACTTATTATATAGTTAACATAGGTTTAAGAGTTGGGAGGGCCTATTATTAATAAAGATAAGTAAAATGTCAATAGAGCTAGTATAAATAACTCTATTGGATCGTATGATAAAAGGGGGATGATATTATAAGCGTCTAGTTGTTTATTCTAATGATGCCTCAACTGAACATTCATATTAGTTATAAATAACCAATGATCCCATCCAATGCTTGGACCGATCTGTTAATCAACCGATCTTCTTATCCATTGGTTAATATTGTGTCATTTGCCAGAATAATAGTCTTGAAGGCAATCACATCGCGACCCTGAATGACCCCTATTGGTCCATGCTGGGAGTTTGAGCTTATGGGCAGGGATTAGACTTCAAAATCGTTTTGATATGACGTAAGGTGATGCGAGAAATTAAATTATGAATCAAATCATCATGTCTGGTGCCCTCTTGTGTTGATAATGAACAACTATTGATATAAGAAAAATAAATAAATCTTTACGCTGTATCATGTTTGTTTTGGAGCTCACAATCCCTTTTAGGAACGGTTTAATAGGGAACTGGTATAAAAATGGCGCCCAATGTGGGGCTAATATAAATAATGTTTCGGAGAAAAGCAAATCAAGACATTAGCCAAAAGCGGCCGAACCTCGTGAAAGATGCAAAACTGAAAAGAGGAAGGAATTTTTTTCTTTTTTCACGTAAACGAAAGTGTGGATGAATAGAAAGGGAAGGAAAAGGGAGAAAAGGAAAATAACAAACGGAACAAAATACAGCGATTCACAATATCGCAAATCTTTTAATAAAACACTTGGAGCCGGAACGAAATAAATAAATAAAAAAACATAGCGGGAGATGGGGGCACGGACGTCGATTAATCACTTCTTATCATAAATAAAGAAAAAAAAAGGGAAAAATTTTTTCCTTTATTAAATCATAAATGGACAGCAATAACGATAATAGGTGGGAAAGTGAAATAGGAAAAATAGTACAAACATTTAAGGGAAAGAGAAATGAGGACCCAAATGAACACATAGAGAGCCTAGAGAGATTATTCGCTTACAAAACACTTAGTGAAGAAGGTAAAATAGCCATAGCACTCAGCCACATACGAGAAGGGGCTCTAGATTGGTGGAAATCGATACAACAAAAACCAAAGACATTTAGGCAGTATGAAGAAATGATAAAGGAGAGCTATTGGGGGAAAGCAAGACAAATGAGAGCCTTACGTGAAATAGAAAATGAGGAATGGAAAACAGGAGAAACGATGGAAGGATTTTTTCGTAGGAGAATGGCACAGCTAAGACAAATAAACTTAGGCGCACCATCTGAGGAATGGTTGGTCAGAATAGCACAAAGGGGATTACCCGCATGGGGAAAACGATTCTTGACAGGGATAGATAACATGGACAAGGTAATAAGGAGGTTAGAAGAGATGAAGGATGAAAATGAGGAAGAGGGAGAAAGTCAAATAGCCAATATAGGAAAGATCATAAAGGAAGAGGGAGGAAGTAGAAGTGGACCTCGATGCCCTAAAATAGAGGTTAAAATAGGGGAAACGAAAACTCACGCACTACTCGACTCAGGGAGTCAAGTATCAGTTCTGTCACAAGAAACATTCAGCAAACTTACCCAAGAAGAACCAAACCTCAAAACACTACCGCTTAAGATAATGCGCATAACCTTGGCAAATGGGAAAAGGGCCCAAGCGGAAGCAGTACAGGCATGGGTAGACATAAAAATAGCAGGAAACCAGCATAACCAAATCATGCTGGTAATGCAGGGATTAATACACGATGTTATATTAGGATCCGATTTTATGGGAAAATACAAATGCAGCATCGACTACGAAACAGAACAAGCCCGGATCTCAGGAAAGATGGTACCTTTTATAGAACAAGATCAAACAAAAAACATGGAACAGGCCATACATAGTATGGAGTTAGAAAAGAAAATGGTAACGAAGGAGATCGGAACAAAGCAAGAGAAAGAAGAGATGGAATTGGGAAATGTCCTTGAGGAATACAAGGACGTATTCTCCGACATACCTGGAGTCATCAGTGGTTACGAACACAGGATAAAGCTCATTCAGGATCAACCGTATCAATCTAGATCATACCTGATCCCCTTTCAATATCGGCCAGAGATAGGCAAACAGATAAATAACATACTAGAATGGGGAATAATCTCAAAATGCTCCTCACCATATAACCCAATTGTCGTAGCAAAGAAAAAGGATGGTTCGGTATGATTGTGTCTGGACGCGAGGCTCCTCAACAAAATCACGATCGCGGACACAAATGCTCCGCCCCCCATGAGCGAATTAATAAATCGGTTCAATGGGAAAGGTGTTTTTTCTACCCTAGACATGACCAGCAGCTACTGGCAGATTAGCCTACACCCAGATGACCGCCTGTACACGGCATTCCGATATAATGGCATCGCCTATCAGTTCAACCGGATACCCTTGGTCTGAAAAATAGCGAAGCAGGCTTGATACAATGCCTGGATAGAGTGCTGTCAGAGGAGGTGAAGGGG
Organism: Epiperipatus broadwayi; assembly: GCA_028023455.1. Classification (NCBI taxonomy): domain Eukaryota; kingdom Metazoa; phylum Onychophora; class Udeonychophora; order Euonychophora; family Peripatidae; genus Epiperipatus; species Epiperipatus broadwayi. The sequence continues at coordinate 4,039,553 of JAQFVV010012393.1, read as the reverse complement.
TTTAGCACTACATATGATGATGACATCATCATCACGTCTGAGGATAATAAAGAGCATATTAAATGCCTTCGAAAATTATTTCAAGAATGTTGAGAAAAAGGAATCAAAATAAACCTGGGAAAAAGCAGGCTCATGACACCCGAGGTAAAGTTTTTAGGGCATATTATCAGTAAAGAGGGGGTATCACCTAATCCTGAAAAAATACAAGCCATACAGGAATTTCCAGAGCCCAAAAAGAAGCGTGACGTCAAGGCTTTCCTCGGACTGTGTAATTTCTTTAAACAGTACTATCCAAATTTTTCAGAAGGGATAGAACCACTGCTCAGACTTCTGAGGAAAGAAACACCATGGGCATGGAAAGAAGAACAGGAGGCTAGCTTCCGCCGAATAAAGGAAGGGTTCTTAAGACACGTAGTGTTGGCACACCCAGATTTTGGACGTACATTTTATGTACAAACGGACAGCAGTGGGATAGGAATGGGGGCAATGATGTTTCAAAAGGATAGCAAGGGGCAGAGCAAAGCAATCGCCTTCATAAGTAGACTTTTTACGAAGGCCGAGCAGAACTACACGGTCACAGAGAGAGAGGCCTTGGCCATCGTATGGGCTTTCAAGAAATTGAGGCAATACCTGATAGGATCAAGAGTGGTGGTCGTGACCGACCACCGAAGCTTAGATTTTCTGAACAGGAGTTTTCTGACAAATAGCCGCCTAATAAGGTGGAGCCTCGCCCTTCAGGAATTTGATTATACGGTAGAATACTGTAAGGGGAGGGACAATATAATAGCAGATACCCTTAGCCGATATCCCATAGGACGAGGCCTTGAGGAAAACGAGGGGCCATACATAGCGACGACATGAGCCTAAAGCAGGGAGCATTATAGCCTTCAGAAAATTAAGGAAGCACAACAGGAAGATAGAGAGTGTAGACAGGTCATGGATTTTGGCAGGCACCACGCGATACCAAATAGTCGAGGAAACACATTATGGGCCCATCGAAAGAAATGCGTTGTCAGAAATGGACTTTTTCAACGACAAACAAGAAATGGGCAGAATTATTGGGTGATAATACCGAGAGCAATACGTCAGAATATTATAGCCCAGGTACATGATGAAAGAGGACACTTCGGGGGCAACAAGACCGCCAGATGGATTGAACAATGGTTCTACTGGCCAAATCTACACCGGGATGTGAAACAAGAAATAAAGAAATGTATGACATGCGCCAAAACAAAGCCAATGAATAGGTCGAATGAGGGAGTAACGACACCCATCCTTGTGTATGAGCCAAATGACACACTAGCTATTGATTTCTACGGGCTACTGCCGATGTCAAATGGGAGGAGGTATCTGCTGGTGGCATATGACTTATACTCTAAATTGGTATCAGCTTTTCCGATCAGTCAAGCAAATGCAAAGCAGGCGATTCGAGTTCTGGAAAATCGGCAATTTAGGGAAGTGGGAAAACCAAAAAGAATCTTGTCAGACAATGGAACTCCATTCGTATCCAAAGAATGGGCACAGTGGACAAAAAAAAATAATATTAAGCATGCCCTCACGTCTATTCGAAATCCTCAAGCCAATCCATGCGAGCGAGTGATGCGGGAACTGGGTCGACTTTTCAGAATATATGTGCATGGAAACCATAAGGTGTGGGTAAAGGAAACGCCCCGGGTTGTGAGCATGATAAACGAAACCCGGAATGAGTCAACTGGTTTTGAACCCCACCGCCTTCACTTTGGGAGAAGGAGGCCATACCCATATGCCCAGGGACCCTGGCCTCAAAGGGAGAAAATAAATCGGACAAGGGATGCCCAAGAAGCTAAACGACAACTGCAGAAAATGAGCCAAGTTCGAAAAAAAAGACAGGCAATCGTGGTAGGAATATTCAAGGAAGGAGACAGAGTCATGGTACGGACAAACCCGGTCAGTCGGCCAGAACAGGCCATTTATAAAAAATTTCAACCCTTATATGAGGGACCTTATGTCATAGGATGCGCATACGGGAACAATGCCTTCATATTGTATGATAGGACCCGGAGGATTGGGACATATAATGCCCGGGCCTTGAAATTAGTAAATGAAGTTCGAACCCCTCACCATGCGGAGGGAAAGCGGGGTCAAAAATAAGGAATTTTATGGTGAAAATTAAAATGCCAACCCTCTCATTTTAATTTTAGACGGATCGTGGGGATATGTACCGAGACAAAGTCGGTACAGGTATATACGCACACACACGAGCAATGTAAACACTATATTTTTTTCTCTTCTTTCACTTTCAACTTATGATAATAAAAATAAATGTAGTTTTCTTTCAATGCGTTATAAAATACACTGTAAAATAAAATGTTAATATTTCTGATTAAATAGTTAAGGCTTTCATACAATCTACTATAATAATAATCTCTAAAAAGAAAGAAAAAGTAAAATATAAAATACTACTAATATGCCATTTTAAATCTCAATAAGTGATTTCTCCTTGTATATGCCGCGGGGGTAATTAAAAGGGGTTTTGTTTTAGATTATAACTGTAGTGAAAGTTAAAAGCTTATAGAAGTGATTTTGAGACAGATTAAATGCTCGACTTTTAAACTAATGTAAGTTAAATTGTTCTCTTAAAACACGCACACATGTATGCATAAAAGGTGTGAATAAGTATGAATTTTTTCTAACTGAGATTGTAATATGAGATTGCACAAACCTAAGATTGCCTCAAGCATATGGATTGAGTGGACATTACGTAGGACACGGACCCCAATGACAACTCAAAGAATATTGAACTCTGGGTGGAGATTCGATCCTCAGATAATAACCAACCCATATAAATATGAATCTAAATCTAAAGAAAAGGTCTTTTTACACTCCCTTTTTTTTTGTTTTCGCTTATGCTTATAGTTTTTTTCTAGATTCCTCCGGAAGCTACAACTAGAACTTTTCTCTTTTTTTTTTGCTATCCGGTTTATCCAACATGATCACTGTGAAATTAACATTTAGAGCGTCGATCGTCATGATGGGCTAGAAAACCCTTCAGTGATTGACCGACGCTCCGCCGCCAGAACATCTCCACAGCTATGAATGATCAACAACAATACCGTCCGAACATAGTGCTCCAATCAGTCTAAGGATGTTGTTCCGTTTAATATACAAGAATCATCCAAACATACTATGCTGAACTTATGTGAAATGAATAACCATGTATTATGGAAACATCATCCATCAGGTTCGAACCTTCACCAAATTAGAAGCAGCAGAAGACTAAGCAAAATCCTAGGTAAACATTTTTTTTATAATGCTTTCATTCATTCTTTACGTAAACTTAAAAGGCAATCTCATAATTAATTAAATTCGACCTTCGTAAAACACATATAAAATGATCCATAATCTCTCATATATTAAATCTTATTATTTTAATCTCAACTTTCGTAAATAAAAATATCCGATGCTACATAGTCCATCATATTTAAATCTTCGGACTTTTCCAGTTATGAACTTTGATCCTAATTATTATTTTCTTTTGCAGATAAATTATAACACACACCTACCTTCAAAATGTAAAGGAGGAAATATATTTTATCACCCATGTTTATTATGCATAATATGTTCTTTTCTGTGCGAGTGTGAGAATGCGCGTATGTGCATGCAAATAAAGCTATTAATCAATATTTCATTTTTTTATAATCAATAAAATTTTTTTATCTAAACTAGTCGAGCATTCCTCAAATCATTTCTATAATTAAAATATATTTTTTTTGAAGTTATTATTAGTGTTAGCATTTATTCATGCAATTAATTATTTTACTTTTAAATTTGTCTTTCTTATATTTTTTTTGTTTTTTTTATCTCTTTTAAATTTCATTCATAAACATCGTGCCGTAAGTCACGATGTTTACTTATTATATAGTTAACATAGGTTTAAGAGTTGGGAGGGCCTATTATTAATAAAGATAAGTAAAATGTCAATAGAGCTAGTATAAATAACTCTATTGGATCGTATGATAAAAGGGGGATGATATTATAAGCGTCTAGTTGTTTATTCTAATGATGCCTCAACCGAACATTCGTATTAGTTATAAATAACCAATGATCCCGTCCAATGCTTGGACCGATCTGTTAATCAACCGATCTTCTTAACCATTGGTTAATATTGTGTCATTTGCCAGAATAATAGTCTTGAAGGCAATCACATCGCGACCCTGAATGACCCCTATTGGTCCATGCTGGGAGTTCGAGCTTATGGGCAGGGATTAGACTTCAAAATCGTTTTGATATGACGTAAGGTGATGCGAGAAATTAAATTATGAATCAAATCATCGTATCTGGCGCCCTCTTGTGTTGATAATGAACAACTATTGATATAAGAAAAATAAATAAATCTTTACGCTGTATCATGTTTGTTTTGGAGCTCACAATCCCTTTTAGGAACGGTTTAATAGGGAACCGGTATAATATATATATATTGCATGGACCCAAATATTTAAATGTTTTTGGGAACAGAAATTGAGCTGCTGAATAGCAATAGTGTTATAAGTCAGGTCCTTAAATATTCAGTATATGGAGTCTGTCTATAGGGGTAATTTTGGACATTTCTAAATTTGAAAATACTTGAACATTTGATGAAATTATTTTGAGACTTTTAATTGTAAATATCCTTTTGTATGCAATGTTGTAGGGATGTAATATATAATTCTTCTCACAGCTAAGATATTAAACAGACACTTAAATAAATAAGATTTTGACAATGAGTTAATTTTTTTTTTATTCTAGTGCTTATTTTTCCTTGAATTAATGCTCTTATTGCTATGTGACTCAAATAAAAAATAGAACCCAAGGAAAAACCTAAGTTCATCTTTAAAATATTCTCTAAGGCAGTGGTCCCCAACCTTTTTACACTTTAAAACATATTCTATAATACTGGCCAGGTTGCAGGCACCATTTATTTTTTCAATGTAAATTTATAGTTGAATATTGTTAATAATACACATAATGTACAAAAAAATATTTATTTCAAAAATAAAATTTTAACATTTGATTACAATATAATACAATAATTTATAAGAAATTTTAAAAATTGAATTTATTTGTATCAGATAAATATTTTTTTATCATGTTCGGATAACAGCAGGCACACGTAAAATGGTCTGTGGGTAATGGAGCCTGTGGGCATAGGGTTAAGGACCTCTGCTCTGAGGCATGTCCCTGAATATAGATGCCAAGCACATTCCCTGAATATACCAAGCTACATGATTTTCTCTATATTAACATCTAGCTTAAATTTATTTGCATCATCAGGTATGTAATTTGAACAACTGTGTGATCTGTTTTTTAGATGAATAAAAAACTGAGATGTCATCTATGTAAGCAATGCATCGTAACATGCACAGATGATGTTACATTGTTTTTTTATTAGTAAACATGAAAAGAATAAAAGTTCGCAAATAAAAACTTCTTTTTTAAGAATTAAAAATTGAAAATTAAAAAAATCTATCTTAAACTCGTATATATATAAAATCGCACAGATAAAAAAAAATTATTAAAATAAAACTTTATTAAAAATAGAAAAGGTATTTTAAAAGCAAAAACTTAAAAAGATTTAGAGATAAAAATATATCTTTAAGTTTGAAAACAAATTAATTGGTGTTATTGAAAAATGGAAATGATTGTTTTAATTAATTAAATGTAAACTAGCCTTGGGCATTTAAATGTATAAGCAACGGTCAGATAGGAGAGAAAAACAATGGAATCGGACCTCAGCAAAAGGACCATCACATCGATGACGTAATGTCAATTGAATCCTTAAAATTAATATAAAAGGAAAAGTTTGGAAATTATTAGTGGGTTATTACAGGAGATGACAGATATGTGTTAAGTTGGAGAGGGTTGGAGGAGAAGGGATTGAAAGACGCACTTTCAATTCCTTCAGTTCAAAAAAATGAAACATCGTTTTCCAATATTGCGGACCACAGGACATCAAGGTCCGAAGAATACCATCAACCATAAAGGACCAATGGTTAACTGCACACCGATCTCCTTATGACTTCATGGGAATTAACACCTTCCATTACAAAAAATCAGAGACTATGGACATTTTCCAACACAGTAAGAAATATATAGTTAATGAATATTTGAAAACATTGAGAACTTTAAAATATAAACTTTCTCCATATTTAAACAAAATAGAAATAGATTCCTATCTGATCAAACTAAATTATTTATTAATTAGTTATAATTTTATTTGATGTATTTCTTTTTTGTAAAATCATTTCCATTTAATTTTTTTTTGTTCTTTAAGTTTTATTTATGATTTTTGTTTTGCGATAAATTAAATTATATAAGTCGGGCGTGAATGGCTATATAGATTTGTAAAGTTATATTAGGGGAGGGTAATCTTAAGTTATTTGTTTCGTAGTTGAATTGGGTCAATGGATTGGATATATTGGTGTAATTAGTAGATGTAGCATGAGGTTCACTATGGGCAGAATTGCTTTATATGCTGCACACTTCCTTTTTCGCCTATGGAATGCAATTAGTAAGTTGGCAAAATGACCGCAATCCTTTCCTATGGAGTTTTTTTATATTGCTCTTCTTGTCAGATAGATGTAGTATTCCTATCTGACGAGAGGCAATTTCTTCTCTTAACCTTTTGTGCTGCCGTATTTCGTATTACATTGAATGCATCGATATATCAGATGAATTGACGTTAGTTTGACTGCGAACTTTTGGTCTAAGGTTAAATAAGATAGAATATTTTCTTTCAAATGCAAATCTATGTAATCTATTCATACTCGACACTAAATAAAAATGCATTAAATTTAAGTTGGGTATGGACGTTGCATGGATTCGTTATCGGTTAATTATGTTTTTGGTTTTCATATTTGATCAAAATATATAGACATTCGGTAAATAATGATACCTTACGGTGAGTATCTAAAATGTATTTATTCGGAAGTCTTTTAAGTTATTGGTGTCTCTGCAGTATCTTATGATAAATACCATTGGGTTTCTTGTATTCCCTATGCAATTGACGGTATCAATGACTTTGTATTTTGATCGCTTATGTTTATTTTGAAATGTTTTTTTAACCGTGTAATCTATGTAACCGATCTATACTCAACATTTTAAAACAAACTTTTATAAACCCATCTGTGCGAACTTATAATAGTATAAAAATTAAAATGTAAATTAAAATCTAAAATAAAAGTTAAAAATAATGTTAAATGTTAAAGTAAACATGCTAAAATAATAATGTAAATTTTATATATATGTGCATAAATAAATGTTTGTATGTTAATTACTGGCAGTGGCTTATTTTATTCTTTTTTAAAAAAATATTCTTAGATAAGAATTTATAAAATATAAATCTCTGCTATTCCACTGAGCTAGTGACAATGGGCTAACGACCGGATATCAAAATATATAAAACAAAAAAAAATTTTTTTTTGACTTACGTATCTGCCTACTTTATAAATTTTTCTAGGTTCAAATGCCTAGATGGCGCCCTGTAGTGCAGTTTACGTTAAGGCATCTTCTCGGGATCGTTATAGCATGAAATATTGGATTTTAAACAGTAACTGTAAATCCTAGGTAATTAATTTTCAATTGTTTTAATCAGAAGGTTAATATATATAGTAAATCAAAGGGTACTTAATGAGGATCCTTGAGGAATGGAACAGTGTGGAATAAAAAGTGGAAAGTATTACCATTGATTGTAATACACATTTCCCTGTTTAATAATTTTGTTTTATATATAGATAAGCTCTAGGAGCAGTGGTAACTTGTAGTTTATTAAATAGTTTTTCAACTGTAACTATGTCAACAATTGCTTTAATATCCAGTTAAATTATCAGTGGGTGATGATTTTTATTGTTTTTTACTGTCTTCTAAGAAAAAGCACCAAAATAGGACAAGTAACCTTTTTTCCAAATCACATTTTAGATAATAATGGTAATAAAAGTTTCAATTTTATTTTTAGGTACAAATTCTAGCACTTTTATAAGAAGAAAGCTCATTGTTATGGGTTATAATTTCTTGCTCTTGAGTAAATCTTTCAATAAGATATTCATTAAATCTGACAGATACACTGCTGTGGATTTGTTAAAGTGTGCATACATAAACCTTCAAAGACTATGTCTTTCAGAATAAGACCATGACATTGTATTTATTTTTGAGATAAACTGGCTAAGGGTAAATTTACTGCTATTTTCAGCTTTACCAACAAAGTTAACAGAAGAACACTAACATTCATCATTTTGTAACTTAAGTTTTCCATAGATAGTTTTGGACTAAATTTTAACAGCAGCTAGTACCTCACTGGAGGTGGGGTTTTTGATCTAAGGCATATCTAATATAATTTCAAGAACATTCTTTTTTATTGCTAAGTATTCCTTAATAGAATCTGAAACTGATTTAAAAGTATTTTTCAAGATTAAACATCTTAAACTAATATTTTCTCCATTTAGAAGGTCCCTCATGGCTTTTTATAAATGTCTGCCTTGTGATGAAGTATAACACTTCTATTTTTCTAGTCACCTGTCAAAATGATGAAAAATAAAACAAATTTCTCTTCTCTCCTTTTTTTGAATGATAGAAAAGTACATGCTCCAAACTCATTGTGGAAACTATAAATTATTTTTAAAGTTAATTCTTTTTTTGAAACTTTTATTTAGGTTTACATTTATGTATTTCTATTTTTTGATACTGATTTTATTAAATTCCAATATTAAAAATTAAAATTAAATTTCTAAATAATTGTATTTTCATTAAGTTTTACAATTAAGTGCAAAATGGAAATTTTAATCAATAGCTACTTTTTCAGTTAATGAGAAGAAATGTGGAATATTTATACAATTTCATGTTAATAAAGACTATTTAATAATAAATTTTAATACACATAGAATATCATTTAACATATATATGATATATGCAAATTAAGTTGGCCTTTTCTTACCAGAAGTATCATAAACTTCAACATCACTGCAGTAAGCTGAAATAATGGGTACAGATAATGCAGACAATGCACCTAAAATAAAATAAAAACAAGACTGGTAACTTATTTTAAAAAAGACTAAAAATTGTTAAAAATTAAAACATTTGTAAAAATATTAATTATAGCAGAACATATGTTAATGCTTGCTTTATTTTTTTTATTTTAAAAAAGCTATTTTTATTTGATTAACATCTATTTTTACATTATTTTTTACTAAACTTTAAACCAAACTACCAGGGTATAAATGATTACTTCCATTAAGTATCTAATAAAATATTTAATATTCTATTAATATCTATAGTATATATTTGCTGTCATATCCATTTTACTTTCGTATTTATTAAACAACACATAACAATCTCAATCTTACTTGTATCACTAATATAAGAATTTATTACATAAATGGATACTAGATGACAAAGCTAAACAGATTCCCATGTCTTTTCTGCCTATTTAATCTTCATTACAGTTGTTTTATGGGTGAAAGATGACTTAGTTAAAAAATCAATTATAAGTATTTATTATTATATATACATATATAACTATTTAAATAAATCAGTGATAAAATATATATATATAACAGCGAAATAAATATAATAATAATCATACACAAAAAAGCTCTTTTCGACAAATATTAATTTTTACCCTTTTCAATGTGCTTCAATTGTTACAATTATTTGATGTGATGTATTGCATACATAGTGACATTATCTTTTTTATAAAATTAACTATAACCTATTAAAAGCATACAATATTTTTAAGGCATAAAAAAAATCCTTATATAAATTTATATTACTTAACCTTCCATTCATTTATCATTAGCCAATTATTAGTCAAATTGATGTTTACATATGTTCATACAATTATTTTTGTTATAATTAATGCAATTGGTTTCATATATCTTTAATATAATTTAAACGTCATATATTTTTGACAATCTATTTTATGTCTATATTTTAAATAATGAATTTATATGGCAGATCTATCATCTTTTCTATTAATAGCATTATTATATTCTTTTGTTCTTTTATCTAATTGTTTCCCTGTATGTTCATAGTAAACTGTACAGTAATTTTCACAAGTAATTTTATATACAATTCCTTTTTATAATTCATATATTTTATTCTATAAATTACCTATTAATTTGTCAAGATTTTTACTATTTTATCTTTCTATGTAAATGCATTTATCTATATAATTTTTATTTTTTAGTAATGTATAATAAATTTTAGGAAAGTATGAATTTTATCCGTTTTTTTATTATTCTTAAATCTATTATTATTATTATTTATAATTCAATGATTATTAATATTTAAATTAGATCGTTTATAATTAAAAAGTACATTTTCAATACTCTTAGGGTTATATCCATAATTAGTGTATAATTCAATAAATTGTTCCTTTTGTAAAGTAACTATGTTTCTATCTGTGTTACATCTATCATTTTTATGTTTAAAATTTTTAAAAACTATCATCTTTTGTATCCATGCCTGTTATGAATTTATAGAAATTATCTTTTTTAATTTATCTTCTTTAATGAAATGTTTTAATAATTTTGTTATCATTATCTATATTAAGCTCTATATCTAAATACCTTATTTTAACATTTTGTATGTGTGTGTACGCTTAAATACATTCACAGTAATTAAAAAATTTAGTTTCTTAAAATAGTAAACGAAAAATAAAATATAAAAGTTTATGTGGTCAGAAAAGATTAATTTCTAAGTAGATGAAAAGAGTAATTAGTTAAAATCTCTAGAGATAATTATTTAAATTCTTACAGTAAAAATATATACCTTTATCAATTAAATGATTGCAAGTTCCTGATTTATTCATTGATAACAACTCTACAAATTCAAAAATAATTTTATAATACAATTTAATAGAAGTAAAATTCTCTGGTCCATGATGTATCTTGCATAAATGAAATAATTACCTTACCATTGGGATCTGAAAAAAGAGCAAATCAGAACAGTAAATGGACAATCGATGGATAGAAGCCAGGTGACAAAAAAAAATTAACACTGGCTGTTAGAAGCCTCTGGTGTGCAGATGAACATTTAACTTCAGTGTAGGACATCCCTGTATGTACTTTAAGCTTCTAGTGTGGAGAACTTGCATCTGAACAAGCCAAAGCAAGTTAGGGACTGAATAGGTTATATAGATCTTAATTATTATTTATATATGCCTACAGGGCTATTTATATATATTGTTAAATTGTATATATATTAATTAATAATATACAAAATTAACAAAGCGTATGCCACACTTGAATGAGAAGCTATAAAAATACACAGAAATTATTACACGCTAAGCGCTTTCGAGGTCATTTTGCCTCATATTCATAGCGGTACTGTGAGCTGCAGAATGAAAAAATAGGGCAAGGGAAACAAAACAGTATGCAAAGCATATGCAAATGAACTAGATAGTCCAACGTTTGGAGATGTCAAAGCAGGTATCTCGTCTATTGATGGAGTTATTATTGCCATTAATAAAATATGCTTCTCTGATTTTCCGCTTGATGTCATTTTTCTCAATACAGACTATTTTAGGGCTGGAAGGTTCAAACAAATGTCCTGTCTTCTTGGAATGCTCTAAAAATGTTGATGAATTATCATTGTTTTTCATAGCTCTATTATATGTATATCTGTGTTGTGCTGTCCTGTTGATTATGCCTGCCTTGGTTTCTCCAAAATAAATGGCCCGGCAACCAGGTTGTGGGCAAGCTATGCTGTAAACGACATGGGGAGTCTGAGAAGGTTCAATTTTGTCCTTAGAGTTATTGATTAGACGATTAGTGCATGGGGGTGTATGAAAGCTAATTTTAAATTTATTGGCAAAAACTTTGATCAATTGATAATGTAAACCTCTGTATATATATATATATTAAATACTAAATTTTAATCATATTAGTTGTGGTTTTTACCAGGGATAAATTTAAATCTCATGCAGTGTGGAGAGCAAGAGTTATGCTTCCAGACATAAAAAATATCAAATTACATTTTTGTAAATTTTATATTGTATATATTATTATTAAATTGGTGCTGATTTAGTATGCGCTCATGGCCATTTCCAATTATAAGAACCACCCAAAGCCCATGCTGACAGATCCAACCGATAAATGATATCGATCAATCTATACGTTGTCACGATCTGACCATTCATTACAAAATCATCATTTTCATAAAAAAAAAAAAAAACAACCAAAAACCCAATTTTTGTAGTTACAAGAAATGAAATCATGTCATTAAATTTTCATTGTGATCCGACCCATTTGTTACAAAATCGCAATTTTCATCAACCCCTCCCCCCAAAAAAACCCAATTTCCATAGTTATAAAAAAATGTAATCATGTTTAAAAAGTAAAATGCAATTTTTTTATAACTATGAAAATTAGGTTTTGGGTTGTTTTTTTTAATGAAAATGGTGATTTTGATTGGTTGGATGTGTCAGCGCATTTTTGGGCAGTTCTTATAATTCAAAATGGCAGCTGTGAGCACATACTTCGAATTAAGAAACTTTAAATTATTAATTTGTTGAAAAACCATGTTTGCCTGCTAACTCAATAGTGTTATAGGGCTTAAGTGTTCATCAGCCCATACCAGAATAAGCGCAATGAATTAATGTTTAAGTGTGTAATGCTTGCTAAGAATCTCAAATGCCATGTCTAAAACTTACAGGTGGATATAAAAGGAATAATAACAATAATATATATCTCGCTGAGGAATCTTCATGAGGAATCTATGTCTATCATAGCAGCCCGACCAAAATGACCACAGAATATCCATCAGACATTAATTGCCTAACTCTTAAATCTCATGCCAGTCATCACGAAGAAATGTTAATTTGTTATGTGATTTTTTTTTTTATGTTGGTAGAATTATGTATTATTGTATATATATATATTACGTCCATATTTGGAAACCGAGGTCTGTTTGACTTGGAAAATTTCTTTGTAACTAAATTTGAGAAAACATAGAAAAGAAAGTTGTTAGTTTAAGTATTTTTTATTTATTTAATAAAATTTAGATAATCCTCCACAATGACATTAGTTTTGATTACTATTAGAATCCTTATCAAAATAGGGGATAGAGGTAAGATTTTTATTTATTATTATTCCACATAAAAGGAAATATTTAGTTTTGACAGTACTGAATTCATGTTGTTTATTTTTATTCTTTGTTAATTAACAGTGTTCATGTTTATTCAGTATAAATGATTAACAATTTCTGCATGAATTATCTTTTCTATTTAACTTTTACATGTTAAAAAGGGGATCTTCCTGAGAGATAAACTGTTATTATTGAAATTAAACCCAATATTTATTTAATATATTTTAGCTTATTTGATTAATTAGTTAGTTAGTTTCACTATCAATGCAATGTTGAATTAATGATTTTATAATTATTATTTTTTATTACATTTATTTATTTTATATATGAGTGTTTATTCATGTATACTTATTAGGGAAAGAGTTGGTTTAATAAATATCTTTAATTATTAATATGATAAGCATACATACTTAACACTTATATATGTATATAATCTTTTTTTTTATTTTGTTAAAGAAGTTTGTTAATTTTATATCACTTTGTAAATAAACATTAGCTTGTTCATCATTAATCGATCTCTAGTTTAACAAAATCATTTCTTTTCCATTCATCAATCAATCATCACATATACATACACAGAGATTATTTTTTGTTATTATACATTATAACATTGTAATAGGATTAAATTAATATTATAGTTGATTTATAATATATACATAAGCATATTATAGTTCATACTTAAGTTAAATTCATATGCTGAAGAGAGTTAATTGCAATATTCTCCCTAGGTTCGAATTCTGAGGCATATGTGGAATCTGAAAGAGAGTGAGATATAGATGAACTAATCTAAAGTGTCTAAATTTAATGTGCACAATAAGAGCTCATTGCATCAGTATAGTTCATACTTAAGTTAAATTCATATGCTGAAGAGTTAATTGCAATATTCTCCCTAGGTTCGAATTCTGAGGCATATGTGGAATCTGAAAGAGAGTGAGATAAATGAACTAATCTAAATTGTCTAAATTTAATGTGCACAATAAGAGCTCATCGCATCATTATTGTTCATATTTAAGTTAAATTCATATGCTGAAGAGAGTTAATTGCAATATTCTCCCTAGGTTCGAATTCTGAGGCATATGTGGAATCTGAAAGAGGGTGAGATGTAGATGAATTAATCTAAATTGTCTAAATTTAATGGGCATAATAAGAGCTCATCACATCATTATTATTATCCTACCTGAAGACCCTAAATCTGATAATCATTGGACCCATTCCCCTCTTTTAATGGAATATACTGAATTATCACATATTCTGATGCAACCAACCACATAGTAGTTGCCACCAGGTTCCATTACATATTTTTGGTGCAGCCAATTTTGACGCAATAAATCATAGGTCTGGTGCACCATTACATATTAGATTACGTTAAATATTCTTGGTGCCTAGACATTAAGGACATGAAATATAAGTTTCTAGGGAGATCCAAACCAGTGGACTAGTGTATAAAAAAATTTTTTTTTTGGAACTTATTAGCCTTTGTGAATTCACTTAAGAATATTGATTGATGAATGAGAATGGGATGATAAACTGAAACCTTGAATAATTAAATAATTAACTAATAAAAATAAATTTAGAATAATTGAGACTGGTGTGTAAATAGAGAGGCTAAAGATTAGGCTTTAATAATAACATACACACCAAAATATAAATGTAGTGAGAAATTAATCATATGTACTAAATAGTAAAAAGAGATAACACAAAGCCCTATGATATTTGTATTAATATATATATATATATATATATATATATATATATATATATATATATATATATATATATATATATATATATATATATATATATAAAGTAAATATTATATTTAATTATTAATAGAAAATTTGATGATATTAAGAAATGATAAACATGGATATGGAACATATTGAGAAACCATTAAATGTTAGTGGTGATGAGATGGAAAATGATTCCAATAATATTGAGAAAGGATCTTTATAAGTTCAAACATCTGGGGACCTATGATAGAAATTGAAAACTTTCCACAAGTGCAGGAAGAGAGCCAGGTAGCTACTCAAACTCAAGAGACTCTTGCTACTGAAATCAGTTAACCGCCTAGAATTGATGTAACACAGGCTACAAGAAATGAGATGACCATGATGCAGATGCTCCAAATGATGATGAGGGAAGATATGAGCAATTTGGAAACAAAAATGACAAAAAAGATATGATGAATGGAAAAATAAAAGAAGATATGAATAAGAGTATGAGTAATATGCAGACAAACCTAGAAAGACAAATCAAATGTCTTGAAACTAAACTATCCGTAGAGATGGGACAGCTGTCTTTAGATTTAAAATATGTTCAAAATGTTATGATGAATTAAAACTAGGAATGATGGAAAGGAAGAAGGAAATTGTTGAAAAAGATTTGAAATGTCAATAATGGTTTGACAACTCAAGGATAGCCTCATTGAACAATTAAATAAGTGTAATGAAATACGCAAAAATCAAGAGGACTTCAAAAATGAGATATGTACAAACCAAGAGACATTACAAAACTAGATCCAAAAAAATTTATAAGACCCAGACATAAAGAAGGACAAACTCTCAACTGCACAAAATCATAAAATAGAACCGCAAGATAAGACAATAGAAATCCTTACTCACCACCTTAAACAACTTGAAGACAAGACAATCATGACATCAGACCGAATTGACAAAATAGAAGAAAATCTTAACCCAAGAATAATGACAGTCTAGATAAAAATGTGCCAAAAAACTACAACCAAAGAAGTTTGACAAACAGAAATTGAAACAATAACACAGAAAGAGAGAATGGAATGATGGAGAAAATCACTTAGAAGTTGCTCTCAAGGGTCCACAGAAGTTAAGTGAGAATTGTCAGGAACCCACTCTCTCAAATCAGATGATCAAAAGGGAAAATTACCCTCTTAACTTTAATTTAGAAGGGTCAATCCCAAATGTATTTCAATCCAACTCTGAAAATCAGATGATGAAACCACAATCCAAAAATATCATGGCTGAATACATGAGTGAGGTATATTTCAAATCATCCCATTACACTCATATTTACCATCAAAGTAGTTAGGATATTCTCCAGACATGACATTTCTGAACTCAATGACAACCACCAGGTTAGGGCATTGATAATTTTCAACTGGCTTGACTATCTTAAACATACATTATGAAAATTGAAGTATCTCCATAATCAAGAAGATAACCAAATCAAAATAAAACATTAGAGTATGGTGATGAAAACCACATCACAAATCACCAAACAAGAAGGTTCATGGTTCCACAAATTATATAATACCTATGAAGGTCCTTTCACATTTATTAAACATATAAATGCTAGTGCTTGAAAAGCACTTATACAGGGATGGACCTCATGGATTGTGACTTAGGATATGTGAACTGGACTAAACCCAAAAGACCAACCCCAAGTATAATATTGAATATATATATATATATATATATATATAACCACTGATGTTACAACACAAACAAGATCTTCAAAGTAAGCATGCTAAAGATATTTGTTTATAAGTCTATATATGATGTAAACTATAATTTAGAGCTATTTAACCAAATATATAATATAGCATAGCTAAACAAGATAAAACCAATGTTATTTGATAAATATCAAATCCTAATTAAATATACTGAATATGATTCAGAAAAGGACATATTGAAAGCATATGTTCAACTAACACTTAAAGCTGATAGAAGGAACAAATACAAGAAAATACCCACAATTTCCAGGTAGGGGACAGAGAGTTTATTAAAATGCCCCATCCAAGCAAAATTTTTTTTTACATTAGAAGGGAAATATCAAAAGTTTTACAATCAATATGAGGAATCTTTCACTATTGTGAAACAGCCCACTTCGAATGCATTTTGGATAGAGATAAATGGAGAAGTGAAGGGACCTGTAATGCACATAGTTTGAAACCTTATTTTGGCCAAACAGAATGCCTACTGAAAAAATATGGATAAAAAAAAGGCATGAGTCTCAATCAGAATGAGAAAAGGAAATGAGACAAGATCAAAAAAAAAACTTAAAAAAATAGGGTCATTTAACATACAATAAGAGTAGACCCAGATATTTATAAAAACCATTACCAGAATGCTTTAGAGGCAACCAAGACTTAGGAGCTGATTCATACAGAATGGTGAACACTCCAATGTTTATTTAGTCCTTCTATAAAATTCAATAAGCCTCAAAGGAGCAGGGTAATGGGCTAACTAGTTGATTATGTGCCTTCTACTATACAGATACATCACCAGTTGATTTCATACCACACAACCATCATCATCATCATCATCATCATCATCATAATAATAATAATAATAATAATAATAATAATAATAATAATAATGATGATGATGATGATGATGATGAGACCCTCATATAAATCTCATTTCATTAAGACACAAGATACAAAAAAAAAAGAAATTAGAAGCAATAGTAGTATAATCATTAAAAGATATAGATTAAATAGGTTTTATAATCCTCCTCCTCCTTGCATCAACTCTCCTATGTTAAACTTAAACCATACACTCTAAATGAGCATTAAAATTTTAATAATAACTTTAAATGTTAACTCTGTAAGAATAGGAGACTTGTAAGGATATCTTTACAATCTAACCTTATCACTCACTACCAAATTCAGCTCATTTTTTATATTTTAGTTAATAATCAACTGAACATATATTTTCAATTATAAAATAAATAAACCCACATTTATATATATATACAAACAACAACAAATGTATATACATATTTATTATATTGAGAAAGAATCAAAACAAACCGATTTTGCTTATTTATTTTTTAGAAAGATGAAAACTCCAATCAAAAGAAAACATTAATTAACTATTGTACTAATATGTGTATGTATTACAATAAATGTAATATCTGTAAATTTGACTTCATTTTAAAAAGACCCTGACTAAATAAACATGATAACAACCCAATGTCAAACCAGTCACTAGATAACCAAATATGGAAAATAATAAAAAAATAAACATAATTCTATTACATAATTTTTCTTTGCTTATAATCAAGATAATACACATAACAATATATATATAAAGATGAAAAAAGAAATAAAATGCAAGCACATTAAACAATGAAAGCTGAGGACAATAATAAAAATGAACTTAATTCTTTTCAGTCATCTTTTTGCTTTTTTCCAAATAAGACATAATCCATATAATATCAAAAGAATTGAATGCTCCAATATTAAGAAAATGGATAGTTTATTTGAACACTTCAAACTATTTGCTGAATTGTGATATAGCCGATTACAAGAAGCCATAATTATTAATTTGTTAAAAACATTTTTAACAAATTCAAGCAATTAAGTAAATTAATAGAGTGGATTTAGATAAACATTTGATATAAAAAGTACCATGCCATTCTTCAAATTCAAATAAAAGACTGGCTTACAACATTAATATAGTATTTATGTATATATCACGAATGGAATAATTCCACTTACATAAAATCATTTAATAATAAACTTTGAATTAAGAAACTTTAAATTATTAATTTGTTGAAAAACCATGTTTGCCGGCTAACTCAGTAGTGTAATAAAGCTTAAGTGTTCATCAGCCCTTACCAGAATAAGTGGAATGAATTAATGCTTAAATGTGTAATGCCTGCTAAGAATCTCAAATGCCATGTCTAAAATTACAGATGGATATAAAAGGAATAATAACAATAATATATATCTTGCTGAGGAATCTTCATGAGGAATCTATGTCTATCATAGCAGCCTGATCAAAATGACCACGGATTATCCATCAGACATTAATTGCCTAATTCTTAAATTTCATGCCAGTCATCATGGAGAAATATTAATTTGTTATGTGATATTTTTTTTTATGTTGGTAAATATATTTTACTTCCGTATTTGGAAACCGAGGTATGTTTGACTTGGAAGATTTCTTTGTAACTAAATTTGAGAAAACATGAGAAAGTTGTTAGTTTAAATTTTTTTTTTTTTATTTAATAAAATTTGGGTAAACCTCCACAATGACATGACATTAGTTTTGATTATTATTAAAATCCTTATCAAAATATGGGATAGAGGTTAAGATTTTTATTTATTATTATTCCATATAAAATGAAATATTAAGTTTTGACAATACTGAATTCATGTTGTTTATTTTTATTCTTTTGTTAATTAATAATATTTATGCATGTTTATTTAGTACAAATGATTAACAATTTCTGCATGAATTATCTTTTCTATTTAACTTCTAAATGTCAAAAAGGGTTCTTCTAGAGAGATAAAATGTTATTATGGGAATTAAACTCAGTAGTTATTTAATATATTTTAATTTATTTGATTAATTAGTTAGTTAGTTTCACTATCAATGCAATAGCGAATTAATGATTTTATTATTATTATTAATATTTTTTGTTACATTTATTTACTTTATATATGAGTGTTTATGCATGTATTCTTATTAGGGAAAGGGTTGTTTAATGAATATCTTTAATTATTAATATAAGTATACATACTTAACACATGTATGTATATAATCTTTTTTTTTATTCTGTTAAAGAGATTTGTTAATTTTATATCACATTTGTAAATAAACATTGTTAGTTTTCTCATTATTAAATGGTCTCTGGTTTATTAAAATTATTTCTTTCCCATTCATCAATTAATCATCACATATACGTACACAGATTATTTTTTTGTGTTGTTGTACATTATAACATTGTAATAGGATTAAATGAATATTATATTTGATTTATGATATATATATATAAGAACACTATAGTTCATACTCGAGTTATTAATTGCAATATTCTCCCTAGATTCAAATTCTGAGGCATATGTGGAATCTGAAAGAGGGTGAGATATAGATGAACTAATCTAAATTATGTCTAAATTTAATGTGTGTAATAAGAGCTAGTTCACTAGAAGTAGACATGATCATTAGTTAGCTACTTCATTGCATCATTATTATCATCCTACCTGAAGATCCTAAGTCTGATAATCATTGGATCCATTCCCTCCTTTTAATGAAATAAATCTGAATTGTCACATATTCTGATGCAACCAACCACATACTAGTTGCCACCAAGTTCCGTTACATATACTTGGTGCAGCCAACTTTGGGCAATAAATCATAGGTCTGATCCACCGTTATATATTTAGATTCCGTTACATTATATATTCATGGGGTTTACCAGGGATAGAATCTGATAGCTGACCACTGCATTGATTTTTATGGTTAGTTTTATAAAGGGTAGTAACCAAATAATGGCAATGTCTTTGGATTATTAAAAAGATATATGTATAATTATGTACAGTTTGACTAAGATTTACACTATAGGTGACTTAATAAATGAATGTTTATTTTTCTAAAGGTCATCAACATTTTAGGATTATCATTGATGCATTTAAGGCATAGAGTATTTATTGAAAACAGGCAATGCCTTGTCATATGATTATATTCTTACGTTAACTATAAAATATTAATTTTATAAACAGTGTCTAACATAAGAATATAATATCTGACAAAGCATTGCTTGTTTTCAATAAATACTCTATGCCTTTAATCATCAATAATAATCCTAAAATGTTGATGATCTTTAGAAATATACATTCATTTATTCAGTCACCTCTAGTGTAAATCTTAGTCAACATGTATATAATTGTACATATATCTTTCTTAATAATCCAAAAAGATGGTCATTATTTGGGTACTCTCCATATAAAACTAACCATAAAAATCAGTGAAATGGTCAACTATCAGATCCTACTTACACGTGTGCTTGTGAACCATTAAGTAAAAGATAATTTAGAGGTGAGACTATTAGGAAATAACACTGCTTGATACTAAAATTAAATTAGATAAGGAATTGATTATATATAAAAAGGAATATAACTGAAATTAAAAAATATAATTCTATGAGCATACCTATTTCCTTTTAAATTTAAAGCAAACCAAATAAGATTCATGAATGGGATTTCAATGAATTTCATTGAGTATTTACTTAATTTTTTTTCATATTATATTATTTAAATTTATTGGTTGCTAATAAAATAAAGTTACATGCATTTTTGTACACCTAATTTCAAGCAATTTTTTTTTACAAAAAAAAAAAAAAACTTTATTGTATAAAACACACACAATCTGATATTTTGACTGTCCTGCAGTTTTTCTCAGAGTTATGATATAATGACAAATAAAATAAATAATTATAAATAATACAATAAAAAATGTAATCAACTAAATTAAAAAAATAAAGAAAAATAACATAAAATATAATAAAAACTAAAATTAAGTGATAAAATAGAATTAAAACCAAATAAAATTTACATTAAATTGAAATATAAAATATAGATTATTCATATATATTCCTGTCTATATTTGTGAATATATATATATACAGACTGAAATACACATATATAACCTCTTTATTTCATATTTCTGGTTGTTTGTGAATCTATATAAATAAATAGAAATATACATATATAATCTATCGTGATTGTTCATAAATATAAACACACAAGCATATATATGTATAATGTATAGAGATTGTTCATGAATATATATACAAAGACAGAAATATATATTAAACCGGATATTTATCAGCTTCAAGAATTTCATTGCAAAGTTAAATCTAACTTTTAATTTTATAAAGTGTTAAAAGAAAACTAGTTTTAAAATCTTGTACGTTATTCTATTTTATATATAAAGAATGCGTGCAATAACACACATACTCTGGTATATTTTAAAATTCTGTGATTTTAATTTTATTTTTCTTCAGTAGATTTTATTTTAGTTTAAAACAAAATTTCTTTCGATACTTGTATTTTTTTTTTAGTCTATTTGTCAAAACGTTTTAATTTAATATTTCTAATCTTTTTGAAAAAGCTTTTAGTTTTAAAAGAAAAGTTAATTACATTCTTGCTCATTTATTTTAATTGTAATCAATTTTAATTTATTTTGAAATGAGCGGAGATTTAATTTTGTATTAATTAATTTTTAAGAGCCCTTGTCAGAATTTTTAATTGAGATTGAGCGTGAGATAGGGATTTGCCCTGAGCGAAACTTCTAAATAAAAAAAGAAAAGAAAGATGAATTGGGAGATAGGAGAGCATATAAATGGCCCAAAAGTTTCAGACTTATGATTCTTGGCTTGACCTAGATTATTCTGCTTGAGAAGAGTATTGATTCAGCTTCTTGTTATTCTGCTGTTCATTATTATTCATTTATATTAGTCTGCTGAGATTCTTATTTGTTTTGCAGTCCTGCCATATTTTCAAAAGATTGCTGTACACATTGATGATAAAATATTTTGATACCTATCAATAAAACATTCTATGGATCTTTTATTATTGCCTATGTTTACTTAATAGCAGTTGCTTTCACAAGATGATAAAATTCATCACCATGAGTGTTCAAATCTATAAGATTCAGTGCTAAACCAACCCAAAGATGAACCCCTGATACCGAGCTGTTCCTTCCAGATCATGCCTTGAAAGTCTAAACTAGAAGTGATTCCAAAGTATGCTTCTACACTTGTGCCATGAAGAGATAAAGCCACATGATGATTTAACTCCAAAATATCCTCACATAACCATTGAAAGATTCACTGGACTTTGCTTTACCATAAGGTAAAATATCCCAGGGCATAAACCTAATTAAACTCTCCACTTAATCTAAAAGTAAATCTGTTATCTAATTTTTCATCATTAATTAATTACAATTATTGTATGTATTCTTTTAGTTTATGTGTAATATAGTATTAGTTTTGAGATTATAGATTTGTGATTTTAAAAGTTTTATTATTATTATTTATTGGAGTGTGTATCGAGAATTCCTTTTCTTATATATTTATATTTGTATATTACCAATTCTTGATAAATGCTTGGGCAGATATTATTGGTTTTATTCATTTGTCCCCTTTTGATATACCATAGATAATTTAGATTATCTTGGTTTGTGTTTCCTTCAGACTGCAAGTCTTTTGGCTGGTGGTTTATTGAGCATATTGTTCTGTTTTTCTATTTTGGAGATTGTTTTCCTCTATTTAGATTACATAAATTGTGAACATTTGTTCTATTTCTCTTCTTGTCTTGGATTCAACTTTGAATTGCTTTAAAAGTGGTATATCATGAGCTGTTCTGCAGACCTATGACATCCTTAGCTCCATTGTTTCTGTCCCGGACTAAGGAATCCTCACTTGCGCTGTTTCATTGAATTCCTTGCAAGACTACTTTGCTTTGAAATCTTTGAATGGGAAACTGGAATTTATTTTCATAAGCTAATAGCAGGAAGAGTGTCATAACCCCCCTTTTAAAAATAAAGTGAGAAAATGAACTTATCTGCCATGGTGTTCAATGTTTCTTATCCTCATATAATCTCAGATAAATTCGCTTGAAATTTAAGTTAATCTGTTATACCTTTTAGCTGGAATTTATTAGTTTAAATTTTAATAAGCATTATTTTAAAATATTTTAGTTTAATGTTTGACCTTGTGTTCTTTTCTCAATTGCCTGAACAATCTTAAAGATCTCTTTCTTTTCCTGGGTCTAGATCACCATAAATTAAATGTTCTAGGTCATTAGAGCCTGGTGGCACCCTCAGTAATCAATAGAAGTATAGAACTGACCAGTACATAAGTAAAATTTTGGCACCCTATGTGGGACTTTAAGTTTAAAACCCATGCGTTTGTTCAGACAATTGACAAATATTTCAAGTGTCAGAGGCAAGATTTAAGTATTTGAGATCAGTTTGTGTGAGATGGTATGGATTGTTGGAGCAGTTTGGTGTAAGGAGTTCATCTTTTTAATATGAATAATTAATAAACAGTGAAATAGCATTTTCTTTTGCATTTTTTTGAATGAAAAAAGATAAAGAAATATTGTACTTGATATACTTTAAGAGAAAAACAATTTTTTTTTTTTAAATATAAAAATATTAGATTTAGTCTAGTGTCGAAAAGTAGAAGTCAAGGAAGAAATTGGTAGTGGGGTAGTCTTGAAAAAGAGCCCAGTTTTGTTTAAAAATCCACAAATTGTGGAAAAGGAAAAAGTGCCAGAGATCCAGATGATGATGATGGATATTATGAGTGAAATGCATCAAGAAATGAAACAAAGTCAGCAGGCAATAATAAAGAAAATGAGAGAAATGAGATGAGAAATAATGGGAAAAGTAGAAAAAGATCCGAGTAAAAAAAGTCAGGAAGTTGAGATAGTAAAAGTGTAGAAATAATGGGTACAATATGTATAATCTAATTTATTTTATACTTTAATTTAATGTTGTATATTTTATATTACCTGGATAATTTTATTTGGTTTTAATTAATTTTATCATAATTTATTGTAGCTTTTATTATATTTAGTTATATTTTAGTTTTTAATAAATTTATTGATTACAATTTTTATTGTATATTTAGTTATTTATTTTATTTGTCATTATATCATAGCTCTGAAGAAGATTGCATGACAGTCAAAATGTCAGATTGCATGTGTATATACACAATAAAAAAAATTTTGTTAAGTATTTGAAGATGTATAAATTGTATTTATATAAAATATTACAGCAAAATAATGACATTTGTATTTAATAAAGTTACATGTACCTTATCATTTGCTTTTCGTCATATATATATATATTATAACGGAAATGGTTATTCGTACGGTTGATTAATTATTTGTACCTTCAACTATATTTATTTCGATTATTTTATTCTATATTATACTTATTTATTATATCCATTTATTCTTTTCATAACTTTTATTTCTATCCATTTATTGTTTACAACTTAGATTCTTTATTATCTTATTTATTATTTTAACCAACGCCATTACAATACAAGCAGAGAGCTAATACAGATACAAACTTAATTTCATATCTATATCCTTGATCGAACCCCAAGGCAATACGTACATATTATCTTGGCGTTATTTTTCCCGACCAAGATACCCTCGGCTGCTGAACAACGCAAACTATTTCAAAGAAACTTAACGAATGTCCAGTGCTTGCTATTTATTTTTTAGAATTGGGATTTCACACGAACAAGCAGCACATGAATATCTTAAACAAATCAGTATGCCCCTTTAATCACTACTTACAGTTTCCCCCCTGTCGTAGCTTGGTGATAGGAGAATAAAGCAAGGATACAAAATTAAATGACAAATATGTTTAATACTAATATTCACACTTTATATAAAAAATTACATTATAATAACAATAATAAACACACACTTATAAATACTTGGCTATAATAAATATATGAAAATAGATCAGATATAAAAGTTCTTAAAGTCCTGTTGATAGAGTTCTATTTATCAAATCATTAATTTTATATTTAATTATGAATAGTAGACGAATGAAAATGCATGCATGCTTTTACCTAGGCTTTGTTGTAATTGTCCCATGGGTATTTCTTCCGAGCGCTCTTGATTAACTTCCTCAGATTGTGGGGTTATTTTCGTTCCAGTTTTTGCTTGTTCATTCCTTAGGTTCTCCATTAACTTCCTCCGTTTGTGAGGTTATTTTCATCCAGTTTTCTGGTTGATTCTTTAGGTTGCGTTTCAATCGACAGCTCAGAAGCGGCGGTCCCTCTAGCAGGTCAGGCAAAGATCTTACATTGCGAGTCAGTGATGAGACAGCTTGAATCCGAACCCACGTCCCTTTAACGCCACTAGCCATGCACTTCTTCCATTTTCTTTTAGCTGTTGCTTCTCTAAAGTCTCTACTAGCAATGCCCGACAAAAATTGTAATTTTATTAATCTCTTTCTTTGTTCGTTGTTTTTAAAAATTTTAATTAAGACTTAGATTTCCAACCAATTCTTATCATTATGTTTCTTTATTTAATTAATGGCCGGAATGTAAGTCCCAATTAATTTAACAGATCAGGCAAAGATCTTCCGTTGATAACATTTCTTTGTCCGTGGAATTTAATTTATCCAACAGACTTTCACACCTACGGCCATATTGTTTCTTTTTTTTATATATGACATATTACATTTATTTTATTTAAAGTTTACAATTCATTCATTTTTTCACATTTACGTTTTACATTTATTTTAATTTGTTATAATATTTTTTTTTTTTTAATGAGAGAGAAGACACGCATTTCTTTATGCTTCATTTTCCCCTCTCCCACAATAAACAAAATAACTTTCTAGCATTTGATTTACCAGAGAGAAAGAGACACATTTCTTTATTTATGCAGCCCCCCTCCCCTTCTCTTACTATTACACAATCCACAGTAATTTTGACATTAGAATTTCAATTTTTCTTTTCCTTCCTTTCTTTTTTTTAAAAAAAATTATTAGCTAATTTATTTCACCTTTATTACTTTCTAATTTTATTAATAAATATATATGTGTGTCGACGACGTTACATGGTCGTCACATTACACTCCGCCCGTTTTTGAGAATTAAAATCGGGTCGAATCTTATTCTGAGATGAGAGCCTATTTTAATTCTTTGCTTTCAACTCTTACTTCTGCTTTTATTACATACTTTCCCACTCTGTCATGACGAGTGATAATGATGATGAGGATGACTGCAGAGAGACAGCTAGGTAAAGCTACACAATTCTTTCCGATCGATTTTGGCTGATCAACCAATTTAATCTCAACACATACGAGACCATGGCATAACTTAACTCTACCAAAAAAAAACATAACAGGGTTTAAAGTGTGTGAACAGCAGGATATTTCTACTGCCTGCTCATCTTGCGCAAACCACAAATTCTTATTCTTTATTTATTTATTTATTTTATTCAAGGCACTAATTCTTATTTCTTCATTTATTTATTTTGAGACACTAATTCTTATTATTCATTTACTTATTTTGAGACCCTAATTCTTATTATATTGAGACACTAATTCTTATTATACAATGAGTCCAGGATTCTTACTGGCACTTCATTTAAAAGTTTAACCACCGAGAGCCATGAGAATCTAAAGTGCGAAGAGACGGCTGAATCAAGCTCAAAATACGACCCAACATAATGCATACACACACATATATGCCTCAATCTGCAACCTCATACACCTATCAGTGATATCTATCATTTAAGCATTATCACTGTTGTTCATTTAGTTTATTTTATTAATTATTAAATGGCTCTTTAATGAGCCTAAACGATTCTTATTTTATTTTTACTTCTATTTAATTGTTAATTCTATCTGCATTTATACCTGACAGATTGTGATATGAATAAATTATTTATAGATTTCTTTTCCTTTTTTTTTTGTTATTACTTTTATTTATATTGTCTTGTTGTGCTTGACTGCACATAAATACTCATTAATTAAGTTCATCATTAATTTCACTCCATGAACACTACTCTTTTTTTTTTGTTTATTAAAGTAACTTTGATTTTTGTCGTGAGACGATTTGCCCCACCTGTCATATATTTTTTTTAAAAAATTAACTTTATTTCTCGTGATCCCATGACGTTATCCGTTTCACTGAACCGACATTTCCGTCCGTTTATTTCCTTTCGGCTTAGTTTTTGTCTGGAGGCTTCTTATCCCTCCTTATCAGCCTTAGCGACCGAGCATTATATGTCCCTTTTCCCTCCATTCCTT
The DNA here is from genome assembly GCA_028023455.1 of Epiperipatus broadwayi. Taxonomy (NCBI): domain Eukaryota; kingdom Metazoa; phylum Onychophora; class Udeonychophora; order Euonychophora; family Peripatidae; genus Epiperipatus; species Epiperipatus broadwayi. Next base: position 4,011,898 of record JAQFVV010012393.1, on the reverse strand, counting down.
GTGCTACTACGAAAGCATTATTCCCATACCTTCGTCTGATTATGTAAGGGCCGTCATAGATAGGTTGAAATTTTTTATATATATGTTTCTCGGGATGACTCACAAACTGCACTCTTACCATGACCTCATCTCCTATCTTAAATACGATTTTTGCTGCTCCCTGTCTCCGACATCTTAAATTGCCCATCTTTTTTAACCGGCTGAGTGCTTGCTCTGCGTCCTTCCTTCTATTTATCGATCTTGTTTCCACTGGTAGTCTGGTCTCAAAGGGACACGGGATGTTTTTCCCATAATGCAAATGAACAGGTTCGAACCCTGTGGATTCGTTTTTTGACCAGTTTATCATATTTACTATTCGCGGGATTTCCTTTACCCATCTTCGATGGTCATCCTGGATGTAGACACGAAATAATCGCCCCAATTCCCTCATAATTCGTTCACATGGGTTAGACTGAGGGTTACAGATTGACGTCAGTATGTGTTTTATCCCATGTTTGTGAACCCAATTCTTCCATTCGTTTGATATGAACGGCGTTCCGTAATCCGATAGAATTTTCTCAGGAATTCACACAGCTCTGAAGTGTTGTTGCTCTAAAGCCCTCATGGTTTGTTTTGCATTAGCCTGCATTACCGGATACACCGCCACTAGCTTCGAGAATATGTCATATGTGACAAGCAGATATTTCATTTTAAAATGGGGGTAATGGCCCGTAGAAGTCAATTGCTATTAAACTATTGGGTCACTGGGCATAGATTGGTTGCAATGGACCTATCCCTGATGTGTTAGGCGGCTTCGTTTTTCCGCACACAGCACATGTGCGAATGACGTTTATAATGTTAGCATACATTTGCGGCCAGTAGAACCAATGGCTCAGCCATCCTTCCACCTTCTTCGCCCCATAATGGCCGTATGTATTATGTATGTGTTCAATCACTCGTTTTCTCATGATGACCGGTAAGACAATACACGTTTGTTTCTTTCTCCGAAACACATGCTGAAGGACTCCTCCTTTTAAGCAGAAGTGCTTCCTGTCCTTCCACAATGGATTCTCCTTCGTGTCAGTCATAGGCTGATGTTGTAAATAGTTTATTATCTGCTTGCAATCATTGTCCCTTCCTTGATGCTCTTTTAATTTCCGCAACTCATCTTCCATTGTTCCTTCTCCGTCCATTTCCGCTGTGGCTATATATACTCCCTCACAGCTTAAATGTTGCCCTTCTGCCACCGGATATCGGCTTAGGGTATCTGCTACAATGTTCTCTTTCCCGCAACAGTAGACTACTCTATAGTTAAATTCTTGCAGAAACAAACTCCACCTAATTAGCCTGCTATTGGTCAAAAAACTGTGGTTAAGAAACTCGAGGCTCTTATGGTTGGTCATCACCACTACTTCGGAACCTATCAGATATTGCCGAAATTTCTTAAACGCCCACACAACTGCCAGCGCTTCCTTCTCAGTCATGGTATAATTCACTTCCGGTCCTTTCAGTAAGCGACTAATGAAGCAAAGGATTCCGTGTTGCCCCTTTTCTAGTATTTGAAACGTGGCCCCCATCCGAACCCGCTACTATCCATCTGTACGAAGAACGGTCTATTGAAATCAGGATATGACAGCATAACCTCCCCTAAGAATCCCTCCTTCACTCTTTGGAAACTTTGCTCATGCTGTTCACCCCACGTCCATGCTTTCTCCTTTCTTAATAAGTGTAGTAATGGCTCCATGTCTAGTGAAAAGCCCCTATAGAACCGATTGTAAAACGTACACAGCACCAGGAACGATTTAATATGTTTTTTATTTCGAGGTGTTGGAAACTCCTGAATTGCTTGGATTTTTTCCGGGTTAGGTAGTATTCCCCTCTCGCTGATGATATGGCCTAGAAATTTGACCTCAGTAGCCATCACGTGACTTTTATTCAAATTGATTCTGATACCTTTTCTTTTGCACTCGTCTAATAACCGTTCTAAATGCTCAAAATGTTCCTCTATACTTTCTGACGCAACAACAATATTGTCCACATATATCACAACAAAATTTTTAACCTCTTCCGACAACAATTGATCTAGACACTGCACTAGCCCCGCTTTACTATTTTTTAACCCAAATGGAATTCTATTAAAGTTATACCTCGTCCATTATACCTAAACGCCGTATATTTCCGGTCCCTTGGATGCAACTTAATTGGCCAATAACTGGATGTCAAGTCGAAAGTCAATAATATTTTTTTATTTTTAAACCTTGTTAACAATTCATTCATAGGTGGCGGAGCGTTCGTATCAGGAATGGTTATTCTGTTCAACTGTCTAGCGTCTAAACACAACCGAATTGATCCGTCCTTTTTCTTTACTGTTACGATGGGGTTATTATATGGGGACGAGCATTTAGATATGATTCCCCATGTCAGCATTTTATCTATTTGCTCTTCTACCTCACGTTTATATTGATAGGGTATGGGATACGCGTGAGCTCGATAAGGCTGATCTTCCATGAGCCTTATCCTGTGTTCATACCCCCGGATCTCTCCGGGAATCTCCGAGAATACCACCTCATGGCAGTGTAATAATTTCTTCAGCCTATATCTTTGTCTATCACTTATGACTTTCGATTCATCTATCACTTTCAGCATTTCTATCTCCATCGAGGCATTTTGTATATAATCCATTTTATCAGTCTGTTCCCTTAAATCCATTATAAATGGAGTTGTTACATTACCCATCTCTGCCTGATTCTGTTTAAAATCCAACACACACTCATTTTTATGCATAAAGTCCGATCCTAGTATAACCTCATGGATTAATCCTTCTAAAATCAACAATACATGATCATATTCCCTATTAGCTATGCGTAATGTCACCCATACCTGTTTTGATGCCAATTTGACTCTCTTTCCATTAGCCATTACGACATGTGTCATTTTCAAAGGTAGGGTTTGAATCCCCGGGTTGACACAACTCACTTTATCAAACATCTCCTGTGACATAACAGATATCTGACTCCCCGAGTCTAATAGTGCAGTAGTCCCAATTTCTCCTACTCTTACTTTTATCTTTGGGCAGATCTGCGGTGCCATCGTAGGCATATTCTCTTCCCTGTTATGTACCAAATTCGCTAACTGTATATGACCAGCTTCCATGTCTTTGTCTCCTCCCGTACTATTATCTGAAGTTATTAAAACCCCAGCATCTGTTCTACCGTTTGCTTGTCAATCATCATTTGCTCTATCTCTGTGGGCAAGCCTCGTCTAACTAGCCGCATGATTTGCTGCTCTGTTAATGGGTGTATAGTGAGCGCTCTTGATTTCGCTACCTGTCTGCGAAAAAACGCGTGAAGTGATTCCCCCGGCTGCCATTTGATTTGTGCTATTTGAAACAAAATTTTCCTGAAGCTCTTCCCCCCAGTAGCTTGCTAACATCGAGTGCTTATATTCCTCGAATGTCGCCGGTTTTACTTGTAGTGAGTCCCACCAAAACCGGGCTTCATCCTGTATGTGACTGCGTGCTATGGCAACCCTTGCCTCATCACTCAATCTATTCAAGTTGCAATACCGCTCCACACTCTCCAAATGCTCATTCGGCATCTCTCCCTCCTGTCCTGAGAATGTTTTCACTCTTAACAACTGACTGGCTGCCTCTGTTTTACATATATCTGCCCATGTTTGCATGTTTTCCTGTTCCTCCTTTCTTTCTTTCTTTATTTCTTTCCCTTGCTCCTCTCTAATCTTGTCTACCTCTTGACACACTATTTCTAGCCTACCCTTCACATACTTCATCTCATCATTTACTTGTTCCACCCTTTGACTAAACTTTTTATTTAGTCGTTCGTCCAACTCTTCTATCTTCCTACTATTTCTTTCATCTATTTCCCTCATTTCCATACACAACCTTTGCTGGCCTTCCATTAATTTCGTGAACATAGCCCTTATGTTATAGCTTTCCATTTTATTTTTATCATCAATCACTGTCTCCATTCCCTTTCTAATTTCTATACCTCCGTCACTAGCTATTTCTCTGGACGGTTCCATTATTTCTTCGGAGGGTTTTCCTATTTCGCCCACTAGAGCGTCCATTTTTATTTTTGTCCTGGTGTGCATCAAATTTATTTAACACACACTAATTAATCACTTATATTTTATTCTACAGCTTTACTATCTAACCTTATCCTTATAGGATTATATTACTTTACTAACTTTATATTTCACGGATACTAGGTACGTTTGTTCGGCTCTCCCCGTCTCACTCACTAATCATCACTCACCCACGTCTGCCTTCAAGACCCCTCTGCAACTGTCTCCAATTTACAACCTAACTTCCTACATTGAATCACGTTCTCTTTCTCTCCTTTTACCCTCTAATATTTATTTTATTTCTTGCTTTGTTTACCACCAAGCTATTTTTTGATTTGTTTATTAATTATTGCATAAACTATTAATTTTGTTATATTTGAATTCAAATGGGCTGAACTTGTAAATGTGAAAATATCCCGGACTCTGGCCCCCAATTATAACGGAAATGGTTATTCGTACGGTTGATTAATTATTTGTACCTTCAACTATATTTATTTCGATTATTTTATTCTATATTATACTTATTTATTATATCCATTTATTCTTTTCATAACTTTTACTTCTATCCATTTATTGTTTACAACTTAGATTCTTTATTATCTTATTTATTATTTTAACCAACGCCATTACAATACAAGCAGACAGCTAATACAGATACAAACTTAATTTCATATCTATACCCTTGATCGAACCCCAAGGCAATACGTACATATTATCTTGGCGTTATTTTTCCCGACCAAGATACCCTCGGCTGCTGAACAACGCAAACTATTTCAAAGAAACTTAACGAATGCCCAGCGCTTGCTATTTATTTTTTAGAATTGGGATTTCGCACGAACAAGCAGCACATGAATATTTTAAACAAATCAGTATGCCCCTTTAATCACTACTTACATTTTCCCCCCTGTCGTAGCTTGGTGATAGGAGAATAAAGCAAGGATATAAAATTTAATGACAAATATGTTTAATACTAATATTCACACTTTATATAAAAAATTACATTATAATAACAATAATAAACACACACTTATAAATACTTGGCTATAATAAATATATGAAAATAGATCAGATATAAAAGTTCTTAAAGTCCTGCTGATAGAGTTCTATTTATCAAATCATTAATTTTATATTTAATTATGAATAGTAGATGAATGAAAATGCATGCATGCTTTTACCTAGGCTTTGTTGTAATTGTCCCATGGGTATTTCTTCCGAGCGCTCTTGATTAACTTCCTCAGATTGTGGGGTTATTTTCGTTCCAGTTTTTGCTTGTTCATTCCTTAGGTTCTCCATTAACTTCCTCCGTTTGTGAGGTTATTTTCATCCAGTTTGCTGGTTGATTCTTTAGGTTGCGTTTCAATCGACAGCTACAGAAGCGGCGGTCCCTCTAGCAGGTCAGGCAAAGATCTTACATTGCGAGTCAGTGATGAGACGGCTTGAATCCGAACCCACATCCCTTTAACGCCACTAGCCACGCACTTCTTCCATTTTCTTTTAGCTGTTGCTTCTCTAAAGTCTCTACTAGCAATGCCCGACAAAAATTGTAATTTTATTAATTTCTTTCTTTGTTCATTGTTTTTAAAATTTTTAATTAAGACTTAGATTTCCAACCAATTCTTATCATTATGTTTCTTTATTTAATTAGTGGCCGGAATGTAAGTCCCAATTAATTTAACAGATCAGGCAAAGATCTTCCGTTGATAACATTTCTTTGTCCATGGAATTTAATTTATCCAACAGACTTTCACACCTACGGCCATATTGTTTCTTTTTTTTATATATGACATATTACATTTATTTTATTTAAAGTTTACAATTCATTCATTTTTTCACATTTACGTTTTACATTTATTTTAATTTGTTATATTTTTTTTTTAATGAGAGAGAGGACACGCATTTCTTTATATTCCTTTCCCCCCTCTCCCACAATAAACAAAATAACTTTCTAGCATTTGATTTACCAGAGAGAAAGAGACACATTTCTTTATTTATGCAGCCCCCCCCCTTCTCTTACTATTACACAATCCACAGTAATTTTGACATTAGAATTTCAATTTTTCTTTTCCTTTCTTTCTTTTTTTTTAAAAAAAATTATTAGCTAATTTATTTCACCTTTATTACTTTCTAATTTTATTAATAAATATATGTGTGTCGACGACGTTACGTGGTCGTCACAATATATATATATTTGTAAAAGATAATCTGATGGATCTATTTTATAATTGCATTTCATGCTTTTTATCTCATTGAAAAATATCATAATTTCATGATTTATACATATAGTGCACTTACTATGAAAGTTATCTTGCAGTTGAAGAATGGTTGATTATGATTAAACACTCAGAACTATTGATGAATTGTTATTTTGAATTGCATGGTGCTATTTTCTGAGGGTCCCTAAAGACCAGTCAGATAGTGATAATTAATTAAACAGTATATGAAGAACAGGTATATAATAATGTTTATTAACATAAAATAAAAAAGACAAACTAAAAAACATTTAGACAATGTGTTTAACTTTACCAATATAACAATAATAAGAATAACTACTATTAATTCCCTCTGTGTGGTTTAACAAAGTTCTAAAGCTTTACATTTTATTGGGAACCTTTTTTCCACTTTTGAGCACTGCTTCATCTGCATTTGCACTTACTTTAAGTCTCATTGCTGCATAGGAGTAGTCCTCCCATATCTATATTAGTTTTTCTAAGGTCCTAATTTACATACATCTCTTTTTTCATGTTTATTTGCAGGGCTCTTTTTATTAATTTTCTAGAATGATTTTAGGGAGTAATTATGATTGAAAGCAATCCATGGTAGTATATCAAATAAATACACTTTATTTATACTAAATTGTAATGTGCAGATATTCCACTCTTCCCCTAATCTAGAAAGTCACACACTTACTGGTGGACATAATCTTTTGATTTAACAGGTGGTCAGCAAATTCATGGAGTTCTGAGTTACTCTCTCAGCTGCATCTATTAAAATAATTAAACCTTGTTTTTATTTATGTATGATCTCTTCCTTATTTTTTGTCAATACTTCTAAATCTAGACTACTATCTGGATGATTCATTAATGGATCCCTTTTCATTACTTTATCTTCTAACATCTTATTTTTATGAATGTCTGGCAAAGTGTCTTCCTAATGACCCTCCTCCTGTCTGTAATTTTACTATCTTACTTGCTTTGAAAACACTTTCATTATTACACCAGGCAGCCATTGAAGTTTTAGTAGATCACGTATCCAACATTTTCATCTACCAAACATTTTATCCAATTTCTCTTTTATTATGGGTAGGTAATAGTTTGGTTAAATGAGTGTGAAAAAAATGACACATCAATAACTCTATTGGAATCATTTGCTGAGGTGCTAGACATAAAGTGCTGATTGTACACTGCTTCCACTAAACCTATCAATACAGTCCTTTTGTTTTTCTCAGCTTGTTTTTTAAATACTATACTGCCTCCTCTGCAATTCTGCTATTTTCAAGATGATATGGTAGAAAAAGGATATGGTTAATTCCTTTATTCTGCAAATACTCTTTAAACTTTCGTAACATGAAGCCTGTACTGTTATCTGTCACTGTCAGCTCTGGCAACTCATGTGTAGCAAATATTTCATTCAATATTCATGTGTAATCCACATTTTTCATCAACTTATATTCAGTCCATTGTGAATAGGAATCTACCAGTATCGATATTTAAATGGGATTTGAACCCAGACTTTGAAGCTCCGTTCAGCTATCTACTCCATCTTATATAACTGATACATATGACAACATACATGTGAAAAAGATAAATGATTCCCAATATACATATTTCATGCTGAACCAGCACTCATCACTTGGTGTGAATCATCATATCCCACACACTTATATAATCAGTGCTCAGTTTATATTAAAATAGCAAATCTTCAAACTTTAATGGACATGCTTCAATTTTCTTCATTCTCCAACTCTTCAGTCATCCATATCATTAAAAATCTGATGAAGGCATGTTCAATATTCTAAATGAATATAAGTCTTCAAAGTCATAGACATTTCCCACATTTCTAGTTGTTTAGCTGGCAATTTAAATTTGTTAACTATTAGAAATGTTTTTAACCTATACTCAATATCACTTGCTAAATTTGACCTCCATACATATTATCAAGCTAACAACTTTCATCCTGACAATTCCAGGATGGTTCTGATGTCAATGCATGCTTTGCCCTTGGAACGAATGAGTATGAAATCAGTGGTCAGTATGCATCCATTGCAAATTAAATCCACTCACAAATTCCAAAATGATTTAACTCCCACAAAATGTGTCTTTGGCCAGCCTGATTTGACCCACTGCATAAGTCGGGTATATCCTTTATCATGCCTGTCCCAGTCGATCATAACTGCTATTTATACTTTTGGAGTTTGAGTCAATGTAATTTATTTCTTTATTAATTAAATGTTTTTTTTCTTTAATGTCAGATAATTGAGTCAGAGCATCTGCATGTCCAATTTTTTCTCCAAGTTTGTAAACTAATTCATAATCATAACTGGACAAAATATTTATCCAATATGGCATTCGCTGGCTCACATGTTTCGGAATTTTTTTCTGTGCCAAAAATACTGGTTAGAGAGTGATGGTCCATGCAAATTTAAAATCTCTACCCATAAATGTATTGGTGAAATTTCTTGCTTATAAAAATGATGGCCAATGCTTCCTTATTAATTTAACTCTAATTTTTTTCAAATGAAGTCAAAACTCTGGAAGCTAGACGATATGATATTTGCCTCTATAACACGGTTGAGGCAAACAGCTCCAATACCATATTTGAATGCATCAATTTATAATATCCAGGTCACTATGGTAATGCACCAACAAATTTTATGTAATTAACAAGTCTTTAGTGCTATTAAAAGCTATGCTATGTTCACTGGTCCAAGTCCAACAATGTTTCTTTTTGAGAAGCTGGTGCAATGGAGATAAACAGCTTAATTTTTCATTCATTAAATTTTTCATAAAAATTTAAAAATCCTAAAAATGCCTGCTGTTCTTTTACATTATTAGGCTTCTTGGCATTTTTTATCGCCATTATTTTGTCATGATCTAGGTATCGGTGATTGGTATTTATTATATATCTAAGAAATGTTTATTTCTTTCATAGACCATATACCTTTATTAGCATTTATTTTGGCTTTAACCTTTCCTAGTTTTGAGTAGACTGTATTCACCCACTTTTGTAATTCTGCTTTTATTGTTGCAGTTATCATGATGTCATGTAGGTAGGAAATTACACTTACTATAATTTAAACAGCATATCCATTTTTGTTTGGAAAATGTTGGGTGCAACGAAAATATCATAAAATAATTTATTCCATTTGTATAGTCCCTTATGAATAGTTAAAGTTAACAATTCTACTGTTTCTTCTGTTACTGGTATTTGATAGAATAGTCTTTAGATTTATTTTCACAAAGTAATTAACTTTCTGTGATAGTGCTAATACTTCATATACACTTGGAATTGGATATGAACCTTTGTTTATGTATTTATTTAGAATAATTCTGTAATCATCACATAATACCAAACCTCCATCTGGCTTTCGAATCGTAACTACTGGTGTGGCTCTTGAGGAATCTTCAGTTCTATTAAAACTCCTTTAGAGATTAAAGTCATTCAGTGTTTTCTCAACTTTATCCTTCAAGTCAAACAGTACTTTATGAGGCTTGCATATGATCGGTTGTCTTTCATCAATTCAACATTGACTGGTCTACTTCTCAGTTCAACTGATCCAGATTTGAATAATTCAAGGTATCCCTTTCTCATAAGTTTCCACTTGAACTGTCTTTAATACATTTATGTGTATACCCAGAAGTCTAAACCAGTTTCTTCCTAGCAGCATCCTAAATTCTTTATTTACTGTGTGCAATGTAATAAAACCTTTACTCAAATTCACCTTTATAAGAACTACTAGTTTTCCTTGAATGTCAACTTTTGTTGCCATCATATCCATTATTTGTGTTGTGATTTTCTTTTTATGGTGTTCACTGACTTTAATCCATTCTTATATGATATCAGTGACAACACAGCTTCACTACCAACTTCCATAGTAACTTATTTACTCCAGATCTGTATACCTAATAATATGTGGTCTATTTTGCTATCATTTAATGTTTTTATAATTGTTTGTCTATACTCTATCTCTCCCCAAGATTTGTAGTTCAACTTTTTCCTATTATTTAGTTCCACAATATTTGATATGACAGACAGCTGCTAAATGTGTTTTAGATTTCACAATTTCTAAAAAAAAATTATTTATGCTTGCAATTAATTTGTAAAAGTCCAGACTTCCCACAACAATAGCATGTTTATTCCTTTTTCACTCTACTAAGAATCGGAAAGTTATTTTAATTTTTCTTTAGTGAGGAAAATTTTTTTCTAACTGTTGAGGCAATTCATGGTTGGGGGCATTAACAGTCTCTTATGTGACACATTTGTCATCATGAGTTTATAATTTAAATTAGGATCATTCAGCAGTACTTTTCTAAAACTTTCATCCACCATACTGCATAAAAATTGTTCCAATAAAAAATCATTTATTTCTGAATCAAACTCACAATGTTTTTCTAACTACTTCACCAAGACCATAATCTACATATTTTTCTTATGATAATTGTTTCCACATCACATGATCACATTTCCTATACTAGCACATTAATTGTTGATAAACAGAGCAAAACTCTCCATACAGTATTGCCACCTGTGCTAAACAGAGTAATCAATGGATGCTAGAAGGCTTGTGCATAAAATCCCTATCTAATGCCTACTCATCCAATATCCCCAGACTAGTTTCTGGCTTGTGGCCTTCGTCAGTGAAGAGCTTTGGATCTGAGAGCACTGCATCTAGATCTTAGGATCTAATGCAACCCTCTAGCAACCACCTTTTATCTCTACTTAACTACAAAACTATGAGATTGAAATTGAAAACACAAAAAATATTTTCAATCTAAGCTCAATAGCTTATATAGTCATATGGGTCTGAACTCAGTTCAGCACCCATACATTTTGGTGTCTTTGGATCTTTTACAAGCATAGCCACCACTATCCTATTAGGCAGGATTTAAACAGAGCAAAACTAGTCTGGGGATATTGGATGAGTAGGCATTAGATAGGGATTTTATGCACAAGCCTTCTGGAATCCATTGATTACTCTGTTTAGCACAGGTGGCAATACTGTATGGAGAGTTTTGCTCTGTTTATCAACAATTAATGTGCTATTATAGGAAATGTGATCATGTGATGCTTAATGGTTTAACACCAATCTTGCCTAATAGGATAGTGGTGGCTATGGTTGTAAAAGAGCCAAAGACACCAAAATGTATGGGTGCTGAACTGAGTTCAGACCCATATGACTATATAAGCTATTTAGCTTAGATTGAAAATATTTTTTGTGTTTTCCAATTTCATTCTCATAGTTTTGTAGTTAAGTAGAGATAAAAGGTGGTTGCTAGAGGGTTGCATTAGATCCTAAGATCTAGATGCAGTGCTCTCAGATCCAAAGCTCCTCACTGACGAAGGCCACAAGCCAGAAACTAGTCTGGGGATATTGGATGAGTAGGCATTAGATAGGGATTTTATGCACAAGCCTTCTGGCATCCATTGATTACTCTGTTTAGCACAGGTGGCGATTCTGTATGGAGAGTTTTGCTCTGTTTATCAATAATTGTTTCCAGTTTCCCAATCTGGGCTGAGCTATCCATTTAGATATTTTTGAAGCAAAATAACCATTTAATATTTCTATAGCTTCTTCATATGAAAGTTCCTTTGGATATTTGGGGTCAGTAAGTTTTTTTGCAATATGTATGATGTCTATGGCTTGCAAAATAAAGAAGTGTCGATACTTTAAGATGCTTGACTTCTACTTTATTAATGAATATGTAGTATTCTATATGTTCTACATAGCTTTTCCATGAGTCCATGTTATTTACATCAAATTCACAAATCATAGAATTTAGTGCCATCATTTTTTGTTATTCACAGAAGTTATCCTGTGTTGTCTTCTAATTTTATCTTTCACTTCCCTGGGACTGCCAACTATCAATTTTGCCCCTCTACTATGTTCTGAGGGTTCCTAAAAACCAATCAGACAGCGATAAATTAAACAGTATACAAAGTACAGATATATAATGTTTATTAACATGAAATAAGAGATGTTGAACTAGAAAACATTTAGACCGTATGTGCTTAATTTCACCAACATAATAATATGATATAGTAAAAATATGTTGAAAGCATGCTAGGCAGTACTAAAGCTAAATATTGTTAAAAAACTATCTTTTCTGTGTGCATTTCCATTTTACCAGATATTACATTAGTTCAGAAAAGAAGAAAATTAATAACAATTGAATTACAAAACACTAGCATAGCCGCCTTCTAAGCAGCAGGCCCAGGTTCGCTTCCTGGTCAACGCCTTTGACATATGAAAAACAAAACAAAACAACAACAATAAAAATAACAATTATTAATTCCTTAAATATGTTTTAACAGAGTTCTAATGTTTTACACTTTATTTGGAAACATTTTTCTGACTTTTGAATGCTGCTTGCATTTGCACTTTAAAGCAATTCGAACACTTTTAATCTCATTGCTGCACAAGAGTCCTCTCACATCTTTATGTCAGGTTTTTCTAACATCAAAATTTACAACAATGTGTCTTTTTATGTATTTATTTGCAACACTCTTATCAATTTGCTATAGTGATTTTAGGGAGTAATTATGAGTGAAAATAATATATATATCAAATAAATACACTTTATTTATACTAAATTATATATGTGCAGACATTCCACATGGTAATCAAAAATTTATAATGGTTGCAAACTCATGATTTGTCCAAATTTCTCACAGATCTTCATAATGATAAATAAACATTACAAGCTGATATATCATATGATTATTTACTATTGTTCTATATATCTGATGTTCTTACTACAAAAATTATTATGCAATGGAAGAGGGGTTGATTGTGATTAAACACTCAAAACTATTCTTGAGTTATTATTTTGAGTTGCATGGTAATCATAAATTATAAATGGTTGTAAGTTCATGATTTGTCCAAATCTCTCACATATCTTAATAATGATAAACAAACTTTACATCTTCCATTGTTATATTGCATAATTGATTGTTTACTAAATCAAACTTATTTTTTCTTTAAAATTTCAGTTACTTCCTTACATTTTCTGTAGACATATTTTTGTAGTTTTTGTATCTAATACATTATTATATCTTCCATATATAGTTCTACCATCTACAGATTTCTGTTTTCTCAATTTTTTTAACAACCTATTGCCTCTATTACATCTTTTATTTTTTCTTGAATAATTTTCATATTTAAATTTACTTTTATCAATTATACTATGAATATTTACACTTACAATCTTATCCAAAAATTTGACTTTTTTCCAATACCTTTTTTTAATTAACAATTCTTCTTTTAATGATCCCAATTCTATAACAGTTCCGAGATATGTATATTTACTCTTGATATTAATTTCTAAACCTACTTTGAATCCAAATATAATCTAATTGAAATCTATTATTAACAGTATTTTCCAGTATGGAAGTTCCTTCTTTTACATAAATGTATCAATTTTTCTTCAAATTTTCTGTATCAGTTTCAAAATACTGAGTTACTTAATATCTTTCCCGTTTTATATTCCCTATTATCATTTCTTCATATATCTTTTGTATTTCATTACAATTCCTAATTGGCATGCCTATCTAAATAATAACCAAATGTTATGAAAATGTTTTTTTTTAATTTTATGATCTTCATTCTATCATTTACTGAATAGTTATTTTTAATCAAAGGCAATATATTCAATTATTTTTGCCTTTTAGAATACATATATCATACTGTTATAAGTGGTGACCTGTGTTCATAAGAAAAGCTGTAAACTGAATGAAAATTAATATCATGGTCATAGCATTAAAATGTTTGTGACTTCAAAACACAGATATTTTTATAGACAAGCCACAGATAATCCCAAGCATAAGTTGATTTTCTTTGAGCATCAAAACACCACAGGCTATTATATTTGAGTCCATATCAACCACCATAGCATGCATAGAACAAAACAACTAAGTGGAAGATCAAAGAAGCATATAGCTAATAACCATAATGCCATAAACCAGAATGAATCCTGCTTCCCCCTTTCTAAGAAATGGACTATCTAATTTGCATAGTTTACATAATCTATTGTCTATATATATATCTGTATAATCACAAACATTCTAATGCTATAACTATGAGGACATTGAATATCCGCAAACACTTAGCTTCCATTTTATATTTATATTAATTTTTATTCAATTTATAGCTTTTCTTATGAATGCATGTCAACACATATAACTTTAATTTACATTCACCTAAGGAAAGTTACTTAATTTTATAATTATATATCATACTAATAGTTTACAAGACAAATCATATAATTTATCTTAGATTTACAACATCATGAATATTAGTTTTATTATTCTTATGGGACTTATTTTTATATATATTTATTTGCTTCCATAGATTAATTTACTGATATTAGTTTTGCATGCTGTTGTCTACTTGTGAATTCTATTACCTTCAGTATTTAGGTAAAAATATATTGGCAAAAAAAGTTTTTGTTATAAAAATTCCACGTCTTTGAGAACTTGTCACATTTTGTTAGAAAGCTTCTGATGTTAAAATTTACATAACCACTTTTCCAAAGACATATCACTGAGAAAAATGTCCTTCTACATCAATTATAGACAAAGAAATTCTCTTCAGTATAAGTCAAATTATTAATTGTAAAGACTTTTTTATTCGGAAGTTGCAACTGAGCCCCAGATCTTATAAAAGTTAGTCTCATAGTTGAGATTCAGTTTATCAATTTTTTTCCAATTAATGTCAATTTCTATATTACAATTGCAGTCATAAGATTATAATCTTTAATTACTTTCTATTGCTAACTATTTATAAAGAGAGCAAAATTTGCTTAGAAATATATTTTTTACCATATGCTGAAAAAATAAGATCTTGCACACTAGTGGGATGGTAGTTACTAATAATAGAATGTAATCAAAAATGAGATATACTCTCGATTTAATGCTTTGAGAAAATTCAGTAAAAATTTACAAAAACAATTTGCAAAAAAAAAAAAATTTTAATATCGGTACTACAAAAATAATTAAATCACTTACTGGTTGTTGAGTTTTCTTTACCGTCTAATATATTTTCTTTGGAGGTAAACTAAAAAAAATAATAACACAAATCATTTCAATAAATCTCAAAACGTAGCATCTTTTAAACATAAAACTATAATTAAAACAATGTTGCCATAAGATTATAATATAAAAAAAGAGACGGATGCAAAAAAAGGAGAAAACAATTTTAAATCCACAATTTTATTAGTTAATGCAGATGCATAACAATTTGGCAGGAATAATAATTTTACATAATTGAAATTCATCAATAAACATTTTATTCTCTCATAAATGTCATGTTTACATATCACTGGAAATTTAAAACATATAACAAATATTAAATAATAGCTATTAATTATAAAATCTACTTGATATACATTTTCAACAGTTCTACACATTAAATATATTTCTACAGTAATATAGCATCTTTATAATCATAATTAACAATTTTAAAATTTTTCCTCTTAATTTTCTTATTATTTAATGCATGTCAATTTATTTTGTGAATTTTTTTTATTTATTTCTGGTAATATGCTATAAGATTTATTTTTTTGTTTTTGGCGGCAAAATGAACTACAGTACAATAAATATTTTTAAAACAGTTAGTGATTACAATTTTCTTCTGCTTTCTTAATAAAAATTCAAATTAAGAAAATTAAATAGAAATGTGACTTCAAGCTAATTAACTTACTATTTCACAGTCATTACTGAACTGTTTTTAAATTTTTTAAACTGCATATCTTATAAATTTAATTACTATATCATGTTTATTCGTATTTTTTAAATATATGTACCAAATACATAATCCATGGATAAATATAAATTAGAAATGTGATATTCAAGCTAAATAGCTTATTATTTCTCAGTTAAATACTGAACTATTTTTTGATTTTTTAAAACTATGTCATATTAATTTAGTTTCTATATTTGTTATTATTTTTTAAACTTATGCACTAAATACATAATCCATGCATAAATAATAAAACTTTAGCAATTGTGAAAATTTAATGGTTTGAAAGAGTTAATGGAATATTAAATGTCAAATTTTTTTGTTAAAAAAAGATGTATATATATCTATACTATATAAAGTAAAATATTTGATTTTCATACTTAATTTTTGCAATATATATTTTAGTAATCAATAAAATTTTATACATTGCTAAAATTAAGTGTGAAAATCAGACAGTTTACATCGAGGAATAAAATGTAATAATAAAGTACTACTGAACATATGTATAATTAGAAGATACCATTGAACTTGGGTATCTACATTCCATTTTACATCTAGAGAACCTTTAAACATTGCAAGTTAATGTCATAAACAATACTGGGATAATTAATTAATTTATGATTTTTTTCTTTGGAGAAAGGATTACAAAATACCAACATACAAATTAATTTATTATAAATTCAACGTATAATTTAAAAACCCCCTTATATACTGGATGTATAATTGTGATCTATAAATACTAACTCCAAAATACATTTAACAATTTATTAATACTCTACATTTCATTATGTTCATGATTACAATAGTGATACAAAAATATTAGTTAGCCATTCTGTTCTCTGCTACTTGTGTCAGGTCCTTGGCTTCACACTACAGTAACTTGTCTGTTTTAATCTGGATATGATTAATGTCTGGTTTGTCTTCTCAAGTAGCTGCTGATTCTTGATTCTTCATGATATGTCTCTCAGGCTGGCTGTTGATCCTGATTAGCTCTGGTAAATATTTTGGATGCTTTGTCTGTTACTGGTAATATCTGAAGTTAAAACATTAATATGCATATATAACATTAATGACAAAGATTATGAGTATTTACCTTTCATATAAGTTGTTCTGTATTCTATGTTTGTTCACTACAACATAGACCTGGCTGTCTCTTCTGGAGTTCTGTCTTGATATTGCTCATGGCTTGATCTTCATTACTTTGTATATATGTAATTCCTGTAATACATAGTAAGTTTATTGAAGTTGCTATTTTGAAGTCTACTGGTGGTGAATGTTTAGCTGTTGTAGGATTATAATTATTATTGTGCCGACTCTTTCTACTATGCTTGTCCTTGCTGTGATTAGCATCCATACACTTCTTGTAGGCTGTTCTGACTGACTTCTGTGTATGACATAATTATGACTTCTGCATCCTGAGCATACCTCTTATGTGCAACCTTTTTCAACCTTACTAACCCTAGAATTTAGTTTACTATTGGATTCAAAACAGATGCAAACCATAATATGGACCATCTTTTAATCTATTTCCTCTCTATATATAATTCCTTTTACAAAAAAAATCAAGTCAGATGTCACATGACTTAATTTAATAAGCTTGTGGTTTACAAATGTTATGCTCACAAAACAAACTCTTAACAAGCTTTGTAGAATACCCCTAACCTCAGACCGGTTTCTGTTACTGATGTCCTCAGTGAGGTGCTAGGATATTCACTCACTAGATTAAAAATACCAGGACAAGCCCAGCACTTTATCTAATGCATAACTATTAAGTAGAAACTCTGAAATTTTCAGCTATCCATATGTCTTCCAATCCAGCTATCTAACTTAAATAGCCATATGGGACTAAACTAAGTTCAGATACACCATATATTAATAGCTTTAGCAATATAAAATCGTCAAAGCCATCATAGTAAAAAATAAAATTACAAAAAAATCAAATCAGATGTCACATAACTTAATTTAATAAGCTTGTGTTTACAAATGTTATATATAGAGCTCGCAAAACAAACTCTTAACAAGCTTTGTAGAATACTCCCCAACCTCAGACCAGTTTCTGCTACTGGTATCCTCAGTGAAGTGCTAGGATATTTAATCATTAGATTAAAAATACCAGGGACAAGCCCAGCACTTTATCTAATGTATAACTATTAAGATGTCATGTGACATCTGATTTGATTTTTTTGTAATTTTATTTTTTGCTATGATGGCTTTGGTGACTTTATATTGCTAAAGCTATTAATATATGGTGTATCTGAACTTACTTCAGTCCCATATGGCTATTTAAGTTAGATAGCTGGATTGGAAGACATATGAATGTCTAAAAATTTCAGTTTCTACTTAATAGTTATACATTAGATAAAGTGCTGGGCTTGTCCTGGTATTTTTAATCTAATGATTGAATATCCTAGTACCTCACTGAAGATACCAGTAGCAAAAACCGGTCTGAGGTTGGGGGTATTCTACAAAGCTTGTTAAGAGTTTGTTTTGCAAGCTCTATATATAACATAATTCCTTTTTTGTTTCCAGAACTGCTTTCCAATGCAATGTAACATAACTAATAGCTTTTGCTCTTGGCAATATCCATTTACTTCTTTATTCTTTATATACATTAACACACAATTCATGTTAATAGCTAAAACCCTTTATCTTCACAACACTCCTCCCTCCTTAGATAAGAACTATTCTTTTAGTTTCCTTCAAACTTATTATGTGGGCAATGCCTTGATGATCTACCTGTTTTCCTAGTTTGTAGTCTCCTACTTCCATGATCGTGTGGTAGTTGCAGTTCTTTGTAATTTGCAAATAGGTCCTCTTGATAGTTACTTGCATCAGATAACTGGTATCTTTCTGTAGTTAGTTGATGCCTATGGTGTACTTTACTTCACTTAAATTTTTACTATTAACAGATACCATCCTTTAGTTTTGATTACCTTGGCTGGTGTTCATGTATTGGTTGAATAAATACAACATAATACTTTATTACTTATTTAATACTTTGATGTGTTCTTTTAATTGCTGCAACATAATACTTTATCATTTATTTGATACTTTGATTTATCCTTTTAATAGCTGCCTGATGACTGACTTATTATGTCTAATAAATTATTAAGTATCTTCCTCCTAAACATTAATTTGTCAGATAATTTCCCTGTAAAAGTTATTGGAATTATGTGCTTGTGGAATAATAATCTAAATATTCTTAATTGTCAGCCATCCCCTTCTGCTTTTTGTAAAACTTTCATGGTTTGTAAGCTTCATTCAGTTAACCCATTGCTTTCTGGGTGAAACAGTAGGGTCATTAAATACTGTATTGCATTTTTCTC
This sequence comes from Epiperipatus broadwayi, assembly GCA_028023455.1. Classification (NCBI taxonomy): domain Eukaryota; kingdom Metazoa; phylum Onychophora; class Udeonychophora; order Euonychophora; family Peripatidae; genus Epiperipatus; species Epiperipatus broadwayi. The sequence goes on along the minus strand of JAQFVV010012393.1, from coordinate 3,992,557 downwards.
ACAATTTTTTTTAAAAATGACTAGAGGTGAATGCTGTCCCATTGTCCAATACAATTACCTTTGGTCTTCCAAAAGTGTTAAATATGCATTGCAAGTGAGTTTACCTTATTAACAATATAAACTTCCAACCACTTATTATAAAAAATCATTTGCCTTTTCAGGGGCCTGCATGATCTATATCAGTGGTCTTCAACCTTTTCACACCTGTGGACTGGCAAAAATAAGCATAAGATTTCGCGGACCTAAGTCTACAGATAAATTTTCTTAAAGATTTAAACTGCTTAGCCTTAGATGAGCATAATTTCTATAACTGACCAAAACAACACACTAATTACTGTGTATTGTAATGATGTTGCTTACCTTCACATGCTGAACACTCGAGTTGTGCAGTCATACTGCTACAGAAAACAGTACATTCTCATTAATATGCCTGCATTGCTATGTTTATTATTTCATTGTTAAAACATGCAAAAATAAAATGTTATTCACCTGAATGTTGGGAAATATCACAGTTAGTGTAATTACATGACAATGATTATGATAAATGTAACATCTGTATTTAATGTTAAATATACAAGATGAAGTTATATATATATGGAGTTTGTATAATAAAAATTTTTTTTTTAAAATTTGAATTTGGTGTTATTTTAATCTCATTTTTACCCAATTAAAAAAAAGAAACAGAACGAAAAGTTGTTTTGGTAAAGTCTCACACAGAAATAAAACAATCATTATAAAGATGTCATTTTGCTATTATGTTCTCATCATCAATGATCTGTCTCCATTTTGTGAAGTTTACAATTTTGAAAAGAAATATTACACACAAAATAAAAAGATGATACAATTGCAATAAAAAATTTTGCTATATGTGACCAATAAATGAACTAACATAATACAGAAATGCCTACTAGGTATAGAAATTGACGTGTAAGGAGTGGTCCAATTATCATGAGATTGACACTTTGTCTTTTAAAGATTGCATTTTCAGATAAATTTCTTATTTAGTAATTATAGTATTATCTAATAATTTAAATACAATTTTGATTTATAATTAATTTTATTTAAGCAATTGCGATGAAAAAATAAATAAAAATCATTTATATTAATTAAAAGTTTAAAATCTTATTATTTTGTTATTACAAACTTTCCTGCCAGTCTAGCGCGGACCAGCAGAAAATTTTTGCGGACTAAGGGTTGAAGACCATTGCTCTAGTGTGTAGAAAGTTTTGCCTCTGTTTTAACAGTTTGTGTAAGCATAGGCAATGGTTATCACATGATGCTTAGTGGTTTAATGCCAATCCTGCCCAAAGGGGGACAATGGTTATTAAAGAACCAGACAGTGAATAAGCTTGGATTGAAAACACTATTGAATTTTCATCTTGAAATCACAGCTTTATAGTTAACTAAATAACTAAAAGTTGGTTGATGGAGGTATGTATAATAGACCTGAAGGTCGAGATGCAATGCTCTCAAATCCAAGCTTCTTCACTGATGAAAGCCACAAAGTAGAAACTAGTCTGGGGATATTGGATTAGTAGGCACTAGATAGGAATTTTATGCACAAACTTTCTGCATCTATTGATCACCCTGGTTTGCACTAGGTGACATTATTATATGGAGAGTGAGAAGTAGGATGACATGCATTAGACGCAGATGTTTTGATGGCAAAACAGGCAATTCAAAGAGAAATGAAAAAGTTCAATAGATCGCAGTTTACGGATAATAAAAGAATAGCCAAAATAGAATTTAATTGGGTTAGGAGTAAAGGGCAGGCAACAAGATGGGTGAGAAAAGTAGTACGGTATGCAGAAGATTTGGATAAAGAATTTGTAAGTATACTTGTACAAAAGGTGGAATGATTATGTTAGAATTATTGAGTGTTATAGTGACAAGGAATGGGATAGAAGAATAAATGTATTAATAAAGAAAGAATAGGAAGTTAGAGAAGTAGTATGGAGAGTAAAATGCGTTTAAATATATATAAAAGTAAACAGAATATTGGGTGCGAATTAAATTGTGATAATAGCAAGAAAAATAGTTTACTGTTTAAGGCTCGAACAGGATCTTTAGCAACAAGGGAATTTACATATAAATGGAAAAAATATGGGTGATTTAGTCTGCAAGTTATGTAAGGAAGACATAGAAAACATTAGGCATTTGTTAATTGAATGTAAATGCCTGAAAGCAGAAAGGCTACAAATAATGAAGTTGTGAAAGAATAAATATAAATAAAGTGATTATACAAAAAATAGGTTATTGGTTTTTATGCTGGATTTGGGAAAAAATAAGGGGGATTTAGATATAAAGCCATGAAGTTGACAACGATTATTTTGTGGAAATGGGATGAAGCAGGATAGAGAAGAATATGGGGAAAACTTAGGGCGGAGAATGGAAAGGGAAGGTAAAGTGGCTAAGAGTTTTCTCTGGGCATAGTGGCTGAGAGATTCCTGACTCTGTGTAAGAAGTCACAGTGCATCGCATCTGTTTTAATGTACGGTAAAAAAAAAGTTGACGTGAATAAATATTTCACAATTCAAACAAGATATTTTTACAAAACTGTGAAAAACTACTAAGATATTTAACCAGATAAAAAGTGTATCTGCATCTATAGTAATAGAGACAATATAATGGGAAACATTATTAAAATGTGGCTGTATTGAATATAAAAAATAGAGTAAAAACTTACAAATGAAATAAAAACAAAATACGGTAAATTACAAATAAAACTTTTGAGCACGATCTCGGAAATTATCTCACGAAATCGATTAAACACACTGTTGTATCTAAAATTACACTGTTATGATATTTATATTTTTTGCCTAATTTAAATAATCCTCATTATAAAGTCAAGCATTGGTGGTCGAGAGGTCAGCGGGTTCGCTTCCTGGTTGATGCTATGACACGAGAAAAAAAAATCCTCATTATGAACACATTATTTTTGCACGACATTATATTGAAAATATAAAATATCATAATTTCTTTATTCAGATTTTTTTAAAAAAAAACAAAGCATTTCAACTTTAACAGTTATAACTTTCAATTTACTGAATTCAATTTTCTACATATATAACTAATGATTTTCATTGATGTTTGGAATATATACTTACATTCGCTTCGCGAGTAAGGAATGAACTTGTAAAATGATTTTCTAGCGAAATTAATATACTTATCACAATCAATATTAAAGTGAAATGTGATCTTAATCGGTAACTTTTTTGAATAGTTTCGGCCATCTACTTAAACTTTGTTTTAACTAATACACTTCAAACTCTATTCAATGTCCTCACAGTTTACATTCTAGATTGTTCTAAACAAATAAATGAGGCAAGAAAATTTCCCCGCCGTAGCAGTTATACTTTACTAAAGTGACACCTATCAAAACGATTAGAAATTATTATTTTCAAAGAGATTTTTTGATCAATTTTAGTTTTTCGCATACAGAATTCTGTTAATCAATAGAGCATCATTCAGTTCAGCATTTGTAAAAATACTATTTATTATATAAGTCTTTTTTTTTTTTTACCGTAGTTCATGTATCTCCATCAATACATGTATTTCAATGTTAAATGCATAAAGTTCAAAAATCAAAGACTTTTATTTTTTGTTAATATTAAATATAATAAATAAATAAAAATTCTTGGAATTTTTATTGAAATTATTAATAGGAACAATAATCCTTCGTCTGAAATTGTGCAAATGGTAATATTAGTTCTGTGAATTAAAATGTTCTGCTATTAATGAATTGTCGTACCAACTTATGGATTGATTGTCTATCAAAAACATTTTAACCAGAAAATTTTCCATAAAATCATTGGGATTTATTTTAAGGCTTTGGGATAAAAATATAAATTGTCCTTTCTCTATGTGCAAAATATTATGAGTACAATTTGTCTGAAGGTTTGTAATGATGATATATTATAAGATGTGATATGATGGACTATTTCCATCATTTATAAGTGAATGTTGAATGTACAGAAAATTTTAAACTTTATTTAAACTTTCCAAATACAAACAACTTGTTAGTAATAACACACAAATAGACAATATTCGCTTAGAAGTTGAACTCTTGAACTCGCACCTTTAGATTCTTGAATATTGAATTTTAAGGCAAACGCTCTAGCAATTGAGCTATTCTGTCTAAGGCAGCATATAATAGAAATTTGATATATTTATGTATGAGGGTTGGTTAAAAAAAAAAAATTGAAGAACTCAGGAGGATTTGAATCAACCCTCATATATAAATATATCAAATTTCTACTATATGTTACCTTAGACAGAATAGCTCAGTTGGTAGAGCATTTACCTCAATATTCAAGAATCTAAAGGTGCTAGTTCAACTTCTAAGCTAACCTGTATTGTCTATTTGTATGTAACAAGTTGTTTGTATTTGGAAAGTTTTAATAAAGTTTAAAATTTTCTGTACATTCAACATATACTCATAAATGGTGGAAATAGTCTAACATATCACATCTTGTGAATACAATTTATTTAAAAATATATATATAAAAGAATAAAATGCTCATGCTTTAAAATGTTGTAGTCTGATATATGATGACCAATATCCTCCATAAAAAAATGACTATTACGTGAGCCCTTGCAGATACAAATTGTTAGATGGATAAAAAAGCTAAAATAATAGTTGAGTTAAAATATAGGTATTATCACAAATATATTGTTATTTAACTAATTTTCAACAGTTGTTGAACACTAATATTGCTAATACCTTCTCAGACTTATGCCGTTGAGACATGAAATTCTTTTAAGGAGTGTATTGTGGATTTAAGCCTTCACTGTACACATTAAATTTTAACAGTTTTTAAAACACAAATTACTAATTTGAATCCTCAGAATTGTTATATTATTGAAGTATGAAATTCACTCAAGGAATTCTTACATTCTCTAAAATAAAGACTCATGATTTGTTAACTAATAATGATCATTAATAATTTGATTAAAAATGATTAGTGTGTTAAAACTGCAAATAAGATATAAACAATTAGTGACTGTTGTCACCATAGATGTTTTTTTGATGCACTGATCTGAGAACTGGTATCACAAACAGGTGGAAGGAATATTTTGATTATTTTTGAATAATGCTATAAGAATTGAGGGTAATGACTTTTAGTGATAGTCAATTGACTTACTAATCCTCTTCTACTAATATTATTGTTATTCAGAACAAACTCTTGAATTTATTATTAAGCTTTTGTATTTGTTTTCCTTAAATAAATTATATAATTATCCAGCTACTAGATTATAGTTTTAAGCTGGATATATTAACTTTCATTTATCAATCATTTACCCATTTTAGCACCGTAGTTAGAAAGAAAAATAAATTGCTGCATTAAATTTAAAATATTTTTTTAATGATTTGATTATATATATACTAAATATCACAGAAACAAACATCACTAAATAAAAAACTTCTTATGCCATTGACATATGGTACATATTAACTAAATCAAATAATAATGATAGAGTTTAACTAATATTACCTCGTAGTAATAAACCTAATTAAACAGGTTTATTAATTTATAATTAAAGGATTTATAATATTACTAAGGGAATAAAAATATAAAATTAAAATCAAATGGTGATTAAAAATTACTGTTAAGATTTAGGTTTTTAGTAGTGCGATTCAACATCGCATTCTTTTCATTTGTGACAATTATTTTTCAACCTCTGTTCTCTATTGGTGAGGTACTGGGTAAGATCGTGCCTGATATGGTGTGCCATCAATAATCTTAATTTGGGTTCATACCACTTAATTATCCCCAACCTATCCAAAAAAATTGTGCTATCTCTCTAATAATTCTTTGAATGCCTTTTCCCATTACCATTTATCTGTTTTTGCCTTGCTTCATATCTGTGTTTGTGCCCTCTCTGTCTTACATTGGACACTACTTACTTCTTTCAGCAATGCTCTTTCTTTTGATTTAAATTTAACTATTTCTTCACAGATGATATTGCCTTTTTTATAGTTGATCAGGCACCTTCTTTTGTGCATGAAGTCTGATTCTAATATTACATCATGTACAAGTCCTTTCAATATCAGCAAAACATGTTAGATATCTCTCTTTCCCACTTTTTACTCATACCCATACTTGTTTCATTACTAGTTGGGCTCTTTTATTATTGTTTGATGTTACTAGGGTTGTTTTCCTTGCTGGCAGAGTCCAAACATCAGGGACTTGTTGCATCATGCATCCTTATACTGTCTGAGATATTAATGATATCTGACTACCAGAGTCAAACAATGCAAGCACTTAAATATTGTTGATCCATATAGTATATGGTCATTCTTGGGATGCAAAAATTTATTGTCTCACTATCCTATTACAAATCAGATTGTCTACTCTTTTTATTTCTATTGCCATGGCCTTACTATTTTTTACTTCTGAATTCCATACACTTCTATTCCTATCTGATATATTTTGCTTAGTTTCTATTTTATTATTTATATTTCACTAATACATTTGGCGATCTTCTTCCCCCTGTTGTCACTTTACCTTCCAAGCTACTTTATTTCCCATCATTTTGCTTACTCCTTTCCCCCTATCTATATATGTGACATTTAAAAAAAAAAAAACATTTATTTTTTAAAATTTTATTATTTTATAATTTTACTCCTATCTCATATTCTGGGTTGCTATTATGGCTCATGATCACCCATGTTGGATGACATTGTACCATCCAGCAGCATCTCTTAGGATTTATATGATTTATTTGCTTTGTATTTGGTGACCAACTTATGTTCGATTTGTTAATTCTCTCATTTTAATATTTCAGGTAATATTATCAACACAATTATTTTTCCTGGTCACACAACCCATTTAATGTAAGTAAACTTGAATACTAGAGGAGAGAACCAGCTTTTAATTTATTTGAAAGGCAGCATAATTCTTTATAAGAATTCATTGGCCAACCTCCCCCCCCCCCCAATTTTATCTGTTATTATTATAAATTATTTGATACACCCTGAAATTGTATTTTCTAATACAGCTTCGGCAATTTATTTAACAAAATAACAATGATAGTTCATGTGACCTAATCTTTTTAAGCTTGTAAATAAAAAAATCAATGAGCTGTGCTAATTGCTCTAACAAGCTTTATTGATAAATTCCAGTAAGAGAAAGCATTTTAAAATCCCTATCTAGAAACCACACTCTGACCTCAGACCAATGGTTTCATGCTTTGGCACTCCTCAGTGAGGCACTAGGGTAGTTTCAGACCCTATATCCAAATATCCCAACCCAAACCCAGAATTTATTTAAAAGTTATTTATTGAGTGGAAAATCTGAAATTTTTAGATGCCTACATGTCTTCAAATCTAGCTATGCAAATCAATTAGCTATATGGGGCTGAGAGATCTTCAACCAAACCATATATTAATAGCCTGAGCAATATAACATTGCTTAAGACTTTAAAGCAAATGTCTATAAATAGTCAATAAAAATTAAAGTCATATGTCACATGACTTAATCTTTTTAAGTTTTTAAATAAAAAACGAGCTGTGCTAATTGCTCTAACAAGCCTTATTGATAAATGCCAACAAGAGAAAGCATTTAAAAATCTTTATCTAGAAACCACACTCTAACCTTAGACCAATGGTTTCATGCTTTGGGATTCCACAGTGAGGTGCTAGGGTGGGTTCAGACACTACATTCAAAATACAAAGCCAGCAAATTTTCCACTCAATAGATAACTTTTTTTGGTTTGGTATTTTTGGATCAAGTGACTGAAACTACACTAGCACTTCACTGAGGAGTGCCAAAGCATGAAACCATTGGTCTGATGGTAGGGTGTGGTTTCTAGATAGACTTTAAAATGTTTTCTCTTGCTGGTATTTTAGAGCTATTAACACAGCTCATTTTTTTTATTTACAAGCTTAAAAAGATTAGATCATGTGACCTATTACTATTATTTTTTCAAATAAATTGCCAATGCTGTATTATAAAAAATAACCTGCCAAGTGTACCAAATAATTTATAATAATAAGTGATAAAAATTGGGGGGGGGGGTAGGCCAGTGAATTCTTATAGAGAATTCTGGCACCTTTCAAATAAATTAAAAGCTTGTTCTCAGAACCTGTCTATTATTCAAGTTTAGTTACATTAAACAGAATTGTGGGCCCAGGAAAAATAATTGTGTCAATAAAATTATCTGAAATGTTACAATGAGGGAATTAACAAATTGAATGTAATTTGGTCACCAAATACGAAGCAAATAAATCATATAAATCCCAAGAGAAACTGCTGGACAGTACAATGTCACCCAACATGAATGCTTGAGCCATAATAGTGACCCAGAATATGGGATAGGAGTAAAATTATAAAATAATAAAATTTTTAAATATAAATGTTTTAAAAAAATGTCATGTATGTAGGTATGGGAAAAAGGAGTAGGCAAATGATGGAAAAATAAAGTAGGTCAGAAGGCAGGGGGAAGGATATCAGCAAATGTATTAGTGAAATATAAGTAATAAAATCGAAACTAAGCAAAATATACGAGATAGAAATAGAAGTGTATGGAATTAAAAAGTAAAAAAAATAGTAAGGTCCTGGCAATAGAAATAAAAAGAGTAGACAATCTGGTTTGTGAATGGGATAGGGAGACAATAAATTTTGAATCCCGAGAATGCCCAAAAACTACAATATGGATTAATAATATTGAAGTGCTTGTGTTGACTCTGGTAGTCAAATATCAGTCATGTCTGAGACTGTATATGAACATATGATGCAACAAGTCCCTGATGTTCAAACTCTGCTAGTGAGGAAAACTCTAGTAACATTGGCCAATAATAAAAAGACCCAACTAGAGATGAAACAAGTGTGAATATGAGTAAAAGTAAGAAGGAGAGATATCTAACATGTTCTGTTGATATTGAAAGACAGTAGTAGTATGAATACAGAACCCTACTGTCTGATGGCATTCTTTTTTGTCCAATTCACATCAATATACCAATTCATGGGCCATCTGTTTGTTTACATAATATTAAGGGAAAAGATTTTTTTTTGCAACCAGTTTTATTATTTTTTCATCGGTGACAATAAACCACCAAAGTTTTTTTTTACTGCATAATATTACGGTAAAAGATTTTTTTCCTTTAAAATGGTTTTTAATTTTTTTTCGTCAATGATGGTAAACCACCAAAGTTTTTTGTTTTTATTCCACCCTGGTTTTTTTGTTTTTGTTTTTAATAAACAAATACTTTGTTTTTAGATGGTCTAGGGATTAAATCAGCAAGCATCACATGATCACATCTCCAATACTAGCACATAATTGTTTATAAACAAAGCAAAGCAAAACTTCATATAGTAGTGCCACCTGTGCTAAACAGAGTAATCAATGGATGCCAGAAACTAGTCTGGGGATATTGAATGAGTAGGCATTGGATAGGGATTTTATGCACAAACCTTCTGGCATCCATTGATTACTCTTTTTAGCACAGGTGGCACTACTATATGGAGTTTTGCTTTGCTTTGTTTATGGTCTAGGGATGTTGGTTTGTTTGTAAATTAATGACTAACTGTCCATAAGTTTCTTTACATAATATTACTTAAGGTAAACCAAATTTTTTTTTCACAAGGTTTTTTTTTTGGTTCGTTTTTTAAAGAAACAAACACCTTGTTTTTAGATGGTGTAGGAGTGTTGGTTTGCTTTTAAATTATCGATTAATGCTCCATCGGTTTGTTTACACAAAAATACGGTAACAAACATTTTCTTGTTTTTAACTGGTGGGGGGGGGGGGTTGGTTACTTTTAACTTATCTTCTTTTTTTTTTTTTTTTTGGTTGATGTTTTGATTTTCTGAAAGACTTCAACAATTTGGTAATTTTGAATAACCAACACTTGTTTTTTTAGAGGGTGGAGGGGTTGTTTGATTTTGAATTGTCGTCTTTTTTTTTTATTAATTTATTACGAGGCTTTTTTTTCCAAATCTTTATGCTACAGAAAGTTTTATATGATAGCAAAAAGTTCTTCCTTAATTTTTTGGGCCTTTAATTTAAAAAAAAAAGACATAAACATTTCATTTTTAAAGAACAATTTTTTTTTAAGCCAGGGGAGTGATGGTGAAAGTTTGATTTGATTTTTAATTATCGACTTCTTTTTGGATTTTCTTTTTGAACATTTTATTATGTTACCACACAGTTCTTTATTATTATATTTTTTTTTGGTGGGGCCTTTTGAATAAACTCTTACCACTTCTTTTTTTTTGGTATAATAAAATATTACCTACTTTAACTGTTAATGAAACTTATCAAATATTACCTATCTACTTTAGAATCATGTGAACAACAAAAACAACAACAACAAGTTTTCCATAAAATAATTTATTGAATCAAAAAGAAATGAAACTTTGGACAAGTTGCGAACCAACTAAATCAAGTAAAAAAAACAAAAACACCATTTTCGGGGGCATAAAAAACAGCAGCCAAAAGTGGCATGCAAATAAAATAACAGGTAAACCTCAAAGCTGTAAGTAACAGGATTTTGGAGCCTTCGAACCAACTTCCCTTACCCAGACCTACATAGGTACACTTGCAGGTGTTGATTTCTCTGGGAAAAACAATATTGTGCATCCACTTGTGTGCCCAGCTGGCAATTTGCTCAGCTTCAACCAATTTGGACAACTTGCAGATGACATTTGACAGTTCTCATATGGATTTGCATGTAAATGGGCATTTGCACGTGAAATCGGAAAAAATACCTGCTGAAAAGAAGAACCTTTTCAAATTGGGTGCTGTTGAAAAGCATAGGGAAGCATGTGTGATGACATGACAATTCTTAATATGGAATACTAATTCCACTACACTTTCTAAAAAATTCTGACAATAAATTTTTGCAGAGTTTCATCTCTTTCAAATATTGCCACCATTAAATCAGATCATAGCTAGAGTTCAAGATTGCTCACTTGACCAATATTGTTGCAATGCAATGGGCATAGTATTTTGTTACATAATCATAAAATACACCACCAAACACCTCTTGTACTGTCAGCCATATTTTAAGGCTGCTAAAATGGTATATTGATGTGCGTTTTGTGAAAAAGAGTGCCATCAGATGGTCAGCTCAGTATTCATACTACTTCCTGAAAGACTTGTACAGGATGTAATATTAGGATCAGACTTCCTGTACAAAAATAGGGTGCTGGATTAACTATAAGGAAGGCAATATCACATGTGTAGGAGAAGTAATCAAGTTTAAATCAAAGGAAAGAACTTGCCAAAAGAAGTATGTACTATCCAACATAAGGTGCTAGCAGAGATAGGTAGCAAGGGGAAAACAGATAAAGGGGAATGGAAAAAGGCATTGAAAGAATTATTAAAAAGATAGCGCAAATTTTTCAGGTAGGCCAGGGGATAATTAAGGAGTATGAACACCAAATTAAGATTATCGATGACATACCATACCAGACATTATCTGACCGAGTATCTCACTAATATAGAACAAAGGTTGAAAAACAATTGCCACAAATGAAAAAATGCTGTGTTGAATTGCACTACTGAAAATCTAAATCTTAATAATTTTTAATCACCGTTTGATTTTAATTTTATATTAATTATGAATTAATAAACCTGAATATAACTTACATTGCTGTCTAATTAAGTTTATTAATACGAGGTAATATTAGTTAAACTCAATCATTATTATTTTGATTTAGTTAATATGTACCATGTGCCAATGGCAAAAGAAATTTTTTATTTAACAATGTGATAAGTGTTTCTGTGATATTTAGTATATATATATCATCAAATCATTAAAAAAATATTTTAAATTTAATGTAGTAATTTATTTTTATTTCTAACTATAGTGCTAAAATTGGTAAATGATTGATGTATCCAGCTTAAAATTATAATCTGACAGTTGGATAATTATATAATTTAATACTTAGATAAGGCTATAACCTTAGTACATGTGCCTTGAGTGCTTAATTTATTACAAGAGAGACCTCTACAAATCTAAATGCAAGATTCGACTTTATAAAGACAAGAGTGAACCACTCTTATCTTCAATCTATTTTTCTAAATATATAGGCAAATCTAAAGCATTTTGATTTGGGAGCATGAAGCTAATAAATTCTTTACTGATTAAGTTCACTATTTCTATTAAACATTAACGATCATTAAATCTTTCGATTTACGAGTCAATAGTTCGATCTAGGAAAACAAATACAAAAGTTTAATAATAAATTCAAGAGTTTGCTCTGAATAACAATAATATTAATAGAAGAGGATTAGTAAATCAATTGATTAATTGTTAGTTGAATACAGGATCAAACTAGATCATGTAACAGTTAATATCTCTGTAAATAAGTACTATATAATGTTGTTTTGGCAACAGCAGTTTTGTAAGCATCTTACTGCTCACATACATCTCTTGAGATAGCCTAATTAGATTATGACTAGAGGTCTTTAATTTTAATACTGGTTTACTCTGTCCTTACTCGAGTTTTCCTAATCTTTCAGTTCTTGCCTTTTTCCTTCTCTCTTCATTTTACTCCTTTGTACACCACTGACTCAACACCATTTTTAATTCTGCAAGCATTTTTATCTACTTTGGTAATTTTTATAAATTTAAACTTTACTGAGATGCAAATTAACCTGTTGCTTCTTGCAGTAAATTAATTTTCTTTTCTGTAAATTATTATTATTTCTGGGGTGTTTGGTAATAGTTTCATACTTTTCAGAAGGATAATTTTACCTTCATCTCCTGTTTGCTTTCTGTCATATCTGATCCTGCCTTCAGAAGTGGATTATTCCTGATCCCTTACCTGATTGGCTAGCACCCAGTTGCTATACAAAGGGATTAACTCCTTCACTGGTGTGAATGCATCTAATCCACATGTTTCCAGTAAGGTAGGGGATCTGCCATTAAATACTCAGTTTTTTGGAGGCAAGGCAGTGAGCAATTATGTCTGCCAACCTGAACAACTGAATGTGCTCTCCATTAAACCCTCTGACATCAGCAAGGGTAGTCTCTCTATTCATTATCATGATGTCCACGTGGTGAGGCAAGTCCACCTATGAACTGGAAACTGCTATGTCCAAATTAGAGCTGACTTGAGGCAAGCTAAGTACATAGCTGGAAGAGTCTTACCAGAGCTCATGAGGCAGACTAATCATTTAGCTAGAAGTGAGTTCCATACTCGGCACAACTATCTCAGCATTCAATTGTATCAACTGTATTTATTCATTTGTTTAACTAACATGTATATCTTTTGGACAAATAAATTGTACATATTGATTGTTGAGTAGTTATTTTTTTATGTCTGTTAGTTTGGAATGAACCTATAAGCCTAACCAAACACAACAGATTTGGCACAGTCAGACAGAAATTTTTCCCTCATGGCTGGAAATATTGTAAATAATCTATGCCAGTTTCGACAGATTTGGTGCAGTCACAGAGAAATTTTTCCATCACGGCTGGAAAAATTATATTATAAAATATGCCAGTTTCAACATCTCTAAACATATGAAATAAATACGTGCGTGCATATTTTGCACATTTTTTTTTTCTTTTTGAAAAAAATTTACGTTCAATTTCATTACAGTGATTTTTAAAAAAAAAAAAAAACACGAAAAACTGTTGAATAAAATTGACTGCAAATGTAAAGGCATGTCAATTTGAAGCCACAACCAATCATGAACTTTACTCACAAGACAGCAATTAAAGCTTGCTCTAGTGGTTTAAAACCTTTGCTGAGTTACTTACAACAATATAACTTTAAAACAAAAATAATTATGAGTGGTTACTTGGAAAGATAAAAAAATTGATTTTAAACAACTACAAACAGTAATACAATATTAATTACGAGTGGTGAGTGGTTACTTGGAAAGATAAAAACATTGATTTTAAACAACTACAAACAGTAGTACAAAATTAATTATGAGTGGTTACTCTGAATATAAATAATAAAGATGGCTAAAGCAATCAGCTCTATGGAATTTTTTGATCTGGCTCAACCTGAGAGCCAGCCAAATTATAAAGAGCATTTGATTTTTTACCTACAGGCTAATGAGATTAAAATGCCTGAGTTAAAGTTAGCCACACTAATGACCATAATAGTCTGCAAACGTACGATATATTCAAGTCTCAACCTACAGCTGTAATCCCAGCTGAGCTGGATTTTGATAGAGTGTTGACAATTCTCACAGAGTATTTTTCTCCTAAACCCTTGACAATAATGCAGAGATACCATTTTAATCTGAGCATACAATAACAGGGTGAAACAGCTAGAGAATTTGCAATACAAATCCATATATTAGCCTTGAAGTGCGATTTCAAAGACTTCATTCATGAAGCACTTCATGATCATTTTATTTGTGGTATAAACGATCACAATTTGAGGCTGAAAATGTTAATGATTCAAGACATAGATTTTGAAAGAGTGGTAGCTCAGGCAGGACTAGCAGAGTCAGCTCAGATAATTCAGCATCAAATAGTCTAATGCATTGCTATAAATGTAATAAACAAAGGCACATACATAAAGAATGTATGCACCGCTATACAACATGTGCATTTTGCAAGTGAGTTGGACATATAAAGGCAGCATGTTTGAAAATAAAAAGACAAACAGCCAACTCAAAAATAGAAACACCTATTTCTAAAAACAGTAAAGGCACTTATAAGAAAAATAAGCATGTTGCCTATATAAACCATATCAGAGATGATAAGTCTGGGTTTATACATACTGTCATAATGAATGATATGCCAGTCAAGATGGAACTTGACACAGGATCAGCAGAGTCTATAGTTTCAAAAAAGACCTGGGTGATCATTAATAAGAATAAATATAAACTGCACCCTTGTAGGTCAATATTAGACTAGGTCAAACAATAGGAAAAATTACTATGCCTAACAAAACTATATACCTACCACTGGTAGTAGCATTAAGTAACCATAATGATTTAATAGGCTATGACTGATTCAAAGTGACAAAAGTGAACCAGATCACAACATTATCAAAGATGACATCTAATGACTCAGAAGTCTTCAACAAAATGCTGAAACCTGATGTCAAATTTCAACAAGAAGATAAAAACAAAATAAAACTCCAAATAGGAACAAAAGTACTATGTCATATGTACTATGAATCCACAAAATGGATACCAGCAGTTGTGACACAAATAAAGGGTCTCAACACTCATTGTGCAAACAGAAGATGGTCATCATCATCTTCATAAACAGCTAAGACTCGATCACACATCAGAAGTTAACAAGAGCAGTGATCAATCTGGGATGAGTATCTCAAGCAGGCAAGATGAATGGCAAAATCAAGACAGCAGCAAACAACCAGAAACAAGTTCATCTAGCGAAGAAGATGAAGACAAGAACAATCAACTGGAGAAACCAAGAAAGCAGACAATATGTTATCCAGTGCATTTCAATGACTATGTTCTCCAGGACTAATTTTAGCCAGGATGACATATCTGACCCTGCCTTCAGAAGTGGACTATTCCAGATCCCTTACCTGACTGGCTAGCATCCAATTGCTATCCAAGGGGATTAAATCCTTCACTGGGTTGCACATCCCTTATCTATATTTCCAGTAAGGTAGGGGATCTGCCATTAAATAGCCAGCCTTTTAGAGGCAAGGCAGTGAGCAATTACTTGTCAACCTGAATGACTGAATGTGCTCACCATTAAACCCTCTGGCATCGGCAAGGGTAGTCTCTATTCATTGTCAGCACATCCACTCAGTGAGGCAAGTCCACCTACAGACTGGAAACTGCTGTCTGAATTAGGAATTACATAGCAGGAAGAGTCTTACCAGAGCTCACAACACAGGCTAATTGTTGTATTTGGTCTGGATTACAGACTCAACCTACAAAAATTAATATGAATACCAGTATTAAAATTAATATAATATTTATTATTCACAACTATATACAATAAATTATACAGTATATATACAATAAACAATAGTTATACTGGAACTCTTGAATCTGAGTCTTGTGGTACTACCACTTCCAGCTACACCTGACTGCTTGCCTCAAGGTAGGGAGAAGGACTCTTCCAGCTGTACAAGACAGCTTGCCTCGAGCCAACAGCAGTATCCAGTCCTTCTGTGGACTTGCCTAGCTGTGTAGACAAATAGAGGATTGCTATTAGTGGAAATGCTGACTGCTGTTCAGGTTACCAGGGCTTCCCTGGGAGAATGCATACAGACTTTTCAAGATAGGCAGACATTCTTCCCTGATTTTCACAAAAGGTTTACTATTTATAGCCAGATCCCTGACCTTATTGAAAACCTTCAGATTCATTAAGCATTGTTGCTTATTGGCCTTCAATAATCATTGGCTAGCTATACATCAGCCTATTGGCCTGTGGCAAATAATGCTTAATTCGATCAGAAAAGGAGGAATCTGGAATAGTCCACTTCTGAGAGAAGGGAGGACTATAACATCCCTCCCCTGGCTAAAATTTAGCCCTAAAAACATAGTCATGCAGGTGTACTGGAAGATGCCTAATACACTTTGGTACTGGTTCTGGTTTGCTGCCATCTTCAGTTTGTTGGTCCTCCTTGCTTGCACTGCATGTCTTTGGAGCTTCCTTCCTTATGGCTGCATCAGTGTAATCCAGCCTAAGTTGATTTTGATGGTGATGATGTTGATATTCATCCACTATTTCAACTACAATGGTGTGGAGTCCTTTTTGTTAGATTACAACGGCTGGGATCCATTTAGTGGGTCCTCTACACTTCCTACATAGCACTTTAGTCTGCAAATCTAGTGATGTTCTGGCAATCCTGGAATTCCAGCTTCCCATATCCATTTTTGTTATCAGCTTTTTGTTGACTTCTGAGTAATTAGGTTTTAATTTAGTTAATGTTGTGATCTGGCTCACCTTTGTCACTGCAAAACCTAAGTGACTGAATCAGTCATGGACTAATAAGTTGCTGTGATCACCTGATGCTACTACCAGTGGTACATGTATAGTTTTGTTAGGCATAGTATTCTAACTCTTGTCTGACCCAAGAGTTTTATTTTCTTGCCCTAATAGTTATAGCCTTGCTGCTAGGATGCAGCTTATATTTATTATTTTTATTAATGATAGCAATAGACACTGCAGACCCTGTGCCCAGTTCCATTCTCACTGACATATAATTAATTATAATATTATTTATAAATCAAATTGATCATCCTTAATGTGATTATACTGGCAATTTGTTTACATTTTTTATAGTTGCCCTTGTTTTTGGAATGGGTTTTTCCATTCTCATATTGGCTGTTTGGTTTTTTTTTAAGTTTAGACATGTCTTGCTTGCAAAATGAGCACACAGTATGGAGGTGTGGACATTCTGTTTGCATGTGCATTGGTTCATCACACCCATAACTGCTTATCACTCATTGAGTTAACTGAGTGCTTGGCCAACTCAGTCTTCTGTTCAACTTTTTGAATGGTAAAATTTATTTCTTTTAATGGCCTTTACACGCTATAGATTCTGCCGGTGTGGCTTGAGCTACAGCCTTTTCAAAATCTATATCTGGCATCATTAATAATTTAGACAAATTATGATCATTCATCTCACAAATAAAATGATCGTGTAGTGTTTCATTTAAGAACTCTTTAAAATTGCACATGAGTGATAATGTCCGCATTATTGTTAGTAGTTTTAAGGAAAAATATTCTGTAAGAATCATCAATGCCTTCTCAAAATTCAAGTCAGCCAGTGTTTCTGACCCAATTTGAGATTTTAAAATTTACGTCTGTGACCCAATTATTGTCATCAGCATCGCTAATTTTATTTCAAACTTTTTAATCTGATTAGCATGTATAAGAATCGCCAATGCCTTCTCAAAATTCAAGTCAGCCAGTGTTTCTGACCCAATTTGAGATTTTAAAATATTATATGTCTGTGATCCAATTATTGTCATCAGCATCGCTAATGTTATTTCAAACTTTTTAATCTGATTAGCATGCATATAAAAAATCAGACAATCTTTGTAGTTTGACCAGTTCTCAGGGAACACTGGGTCAAAAGCTTCCATCGAGCCAATTATATTAGCAATTCTTTTTATTTTTCTCTGTTATAACGTGAGAAAAATATTTTTGTTTTGTATTTATTGCAATAACCACTCGATGTCGTTATCTTTGACAGACTTTTTATTCCATTAGGGTGAGCTTCTGTCTTTTTTAGAAAGGCCAATTTTGATTGGTTTATGAACTACTAATCGCATTTGTGTTCACTTTATTTTTTCTCCCAGAAATAAGTGATTTTAACAATGACTGTTTAGTAAATACAACGAATGTCTATGCTTGCGTATTCGCATATTTTATTTTGCCAGAAATAAGTGATACAACGAATGTCTATGCTTGCGTATTCGCATATTTTACTTTTTATTTTGCCAGAAATAAGTGATTTTAATAATACGTATTCGTGTATTTTACTTTGACAGTATTTAAGTGTGATTTAATAATCACAGATTCGTATCTACGAGTGTCTATAAGTGCACACTCACATATTTACCCTGCCAAGTTTTTCTTTTTCCAGTCATGGGGAAAAAAAATCTTTTGCCTGACTGCACCAAAAATCTGTTGATTTGGGCAGTGTTTACACTCCCACTTTTTTTTCCCAGCCATGGGGGAAAATATTTTGTATGACCACCAAAAATCTGTTGATTTGTGTAGTGTTTACGCTCCCACTTTTCTTTTTCCCAGCCATGGGGAAAAAATCTTTTGTATGACTGCACCAAAAATCTGTTGGGTTTGGTCTGGATTACAGACTCAACCTACAGAAATTAATACGAATACCAGTATTACAATTAATATAATATTTTTTTTTTTTCAATTAATATAATATTTATTATTCACAACTATATACAATAAATTATACAGTATATATACAATAAACAATAGTTATACCGGGACTCTTCAATTAGAGTCTTGTGGTTCTACCATTTTCAGCTACACCCAATAGCTTGCCTCATGGGTAGGGAGGACTCTTCCCGCTGTAGAAGACAGCTTGCCTTGAGTCAACAGCAGTGTCCGGTCCCTCTGTGGACTTGCCTAGCTGCATAGACAAATAGCGGATTGCTATTAGTGGGAATGCTAACTGCTATTCAGGTTAGCAGGGCTTCTCTGGGAGAATGCACAGTCTTTTCAGGTTAGACAGACATTCTTCCCTGATTCTCACAAAAGGCTGACTATTTATAGCCAGATCCCTGACCTTATTGAAAATGTTCGGATTCAGCAAGCATTGTTGCTTATTGGCCTGTAATAATCATTGGCTAGCCTATAGGCCTGTGGAAAACAATGCTTAATCTGATTAGATAAGGAGGAATCTGGAATAGTCCACTTCTGAGAGAAGGGAGAACTATAACACTAATCATTTAGATTTAGTTCTGTACTCAGCTCGACTATCTCAGCAATCAATTGTATCAACTGTATTTGTTTGTTTAACTAACATCTGTATATCTTTTGGACTAATAAATTGTACATATTGATTGCTGCTGAGTAGTTAGTTATTCTTTTGCGTCTGTTGGTTTGGAATGAACCTGTAAGCCTAACCAAACACAACACTTTCTAAAATAATAAACTAAAGAGAAATATACAATTTATTATGTTAATATTGAATAAAGACCAAGGTGTATATAACTCCAACTAGCAAACTGAATAATATACCATGTTCAGTTAAATAAGATTTACTATTTTTTAATATTCCATTTTCAATGTTAGTAATTTTATCTATGCCTCCATCATCTCTAATAAGCTTAGGTTTTATTTTCATGTATCATTTAAAATTTTTACAAAATACAAGTGTCTTGATAGGACATCAGATATTCACACTTACCCATTTTAACCACCTGAATTAAACTGTATCACTGCTACCTTAATAAGTACTTTATTCTAAATCTCAGGTAAGCATGGAAAACTTTTATTATCTTTATCACTAATAATATTTACTTTTGATAGCAAGTAACTTATTAGAATGATTATAATGTGTACATGAGGAATACGCTAAAAGTCTTAAACTTTGTGTCTATAGACAAAAAAAGAAAAAAATCATAATAGAGTAAAACCTATTTTTGTTTTAGTAGTGAAGAGGAACTTATACGAGATATTTTTTGTTTTAGCAAATCAAATGTTTAAACTGGAAAATAAAACCATACACCCTCGGAAATAAAATAAATTATTTAATTTTAAAGCTGAAGTCAATGAAAATATAGAATGATACCATTATATCTCTGGGCTCTGTTGTTATATAAGCTTAGGTTTTGATTTGTTTTTTAAAATTATAAGGTGAATTTTGTCTATTGTTTGAATTTATGTACAGACTAAATGTTCTGCAATCACTTGTTTTTCCTTTTAATTGAATCAAATTAAAAATTCCAAGACAAA
This sequence comes from Epiperipatus broadwayi, assembly GCA_028023455.1. Taxonomy (NCBI): domain Eukaryota; kingdom Metazoa; phylum Onychophora; class Udeonychophora; order Euonychophora; family Peripatidae; genus Epiperipatus; species Epiperipatus broadwayi. Next base: position 3,972,212 of record JAQFVV010012393.1, on the reverse strand, counting down.
ACTGTCTCACTTGATCGCTGTTTAATCAAGTCACCTTTCTAAACACAATTCCAAATATAAGTATCATAAAAATAAAACAATGCTGCAGAAGCATTCCTCCTTATCTTCCCTTCAAATGCCATGCATTTTCCACTTCGAATAATAACACTTCTTACTCTCTTATGTAGAAGCAACAAATTATGAATAAGATTTTGAAGTGTAACCAATTAATTTCCAACAATACATCTGATTAACTAAATCAAATGCCTTGACCAAAATAGTAAAACCAATACATAAATCATTCTTTTGTTCCTAACACTTTTTGCATTTGTCTGGCAACAAAAACCATTTCTACAGTGATTCTTAATTCTCTAAAACAGTCAGGTAACCATTATTCTATAACTGGAAGTAATCTATTCCACAATATCTTTGGAAGTATCTTTGCTGTAGTGGATATATTCTATAATGACTGCAATCTTGTTTATTTTTAAAAATTGGAATAAAAGGATTTTTTCATGGGGTCATATATTTCTAAACAATTCCAGTATTTTTTAAGTTAACAATAATCACTATACTGTATTTTAAAACTTGTCCATTCAGTTTTTCTATTTTTCATATTATAAAAAGCTATATTGACTTTATTTAACATGAATATATCCAAATTTAAATAAGTAAAGAAAATTGACATTTCACTAAAAGTCATTACCTCAATTCTTATAACATTATTCAAAAATAATCAAAATATTCCTTCCACCTGTTTGTGATACTAGTTCTCAGGTCAGTGCATCAAAAAACATCTACGGTGACAACAGTCACTAATTGTTTATATCTACTTTGCAGTTTTAACACACTAATCACTTTTAATCAAATTATTAATAAGATCGTTATTAGTTTTTTTTTGTGTGTCATAGCATCGGCTGGGACGCGAACCCGCAACCTGGGCAACTGCCTGCAAATGCAAAGCAGTCGCACTGACCTCTCGACCACCAATGCAAGACAAGATCATTATTAGTTAAATCATAATTCTTCATTTTAAACAGGCAAAACTTTCCATACAGTAGTGCCACTCAGTGCAAGACCGAGTAATCAATGGATTCCAGAAGGCCTATGCATAAAATCCCCTATCCCCAGACTAGTTTCTGACTTTTGGCCTTCATCATTGAGAAGCCTTGGACCTGAGAGCACTGCACTTAGATCTTGTTATTGGATGAGTAGGCACTAGATAGGGATTTTATACATAATCCTTCTGGCAACCATTGATTATTCTGGCTTGCACTGAGTGGCACCACTGTATGGAGAGTTTTGCCTGATTAATAACAGTTATGAGCAAGCCAGTGATTCTTCATTTTAGTGAATGTAAGAATTCCCTTGAGAGAATTTCATGCTTTAATAATATAATAATTCTGAAGATTTAAATTAGTAATTTGTGTTTTAAAAACTGTTAAAATTTAACATGTACAGTAAAGTCATATAAAAAATGAGCATCCATTTTCTTGTAAATATGAACAGATCTACTTTTTAATGAAAATATTTTAATCTTTAAGTTTGCTAATCTATGATTAGTCCAATAATCTGCACTTGTAAGTGATCATAAAATATGAATTTTTCTTTTATTTTGATTAAATGCTATTTTATTCTATTAAATGCTATTTTTGAGCAATGGATGCATTAATGTGTATAGCAGTTATTCTACCTAAACAAAGTATTTATTTATAATCAATTCATGTACTGTGCATAAATTCAATAACATTAGACCATTTGAATTTATAGCACCAATACAATTATTTCCAACAAGTTTTGGTCAGTATTTACTTCTTGTGCCAAAACATTCTAGTAAAGTTTCCAAAAAAATTGATCTTTAAATGTTATTACAGTAATAAAGTTATTTAATAAGGAATAAAAACTTTTTCTGAATCTAAATTTGAACATAGGCATTAATAAAATGAGCACTAAGATCATTATGCATGGCAAGTGTTAATGTCATTAATCTTACATTAATACATCAAGCAATTCCAACAATAGATGTCTAAATTAGACTTCACATCAAACTCAACAGCATGCATTCTACTTACACTTAATGATATAATCTTTCCAAAACAATATAGACATCTACTTGTGCTACCAATTTTTCTTCCTATGAACAATGAGTTTAACTAAAAACAGGTATTATTGATCTTAAATATTGAAAACTGTTTAGCCATCAATGCAATCCTCTTTTCGGGACATCAAGACTTTGTATCATGTAAATTTTGTTTACTCCATGTATCTAATTTAGGAAAAAATTAGATTAACAAAATTAATCTTTTATTTCTATCACTGCCTTCTGCTTTACCATTACAACTGATACTATTATTTCTATCACCATAGTGAATAATCCCTTAGGTACGATCACTTTATCAGATTCTGTGAGAGTTATTTTTACACTACATTTTCCAGGTGCTTTCCATTTCTATAGTAAGTAGGGGATTTCTAAATTGGGTTGCCTAAATATATAATCATTGCAAGATGAAATCCAGTTTCAAATCTAATTATCAAGAAACTCATTGGTGATTATATTACTTTGAGCAAAGATCACAACTAAGAATCCACAGCCCACTAAGCCTAATCATGTCATTACTTTCTTAATTCTTCCAGGCTTGATCTTGGCTGTGTCCAGTGGTGACAAGTTACTGCACATCTGGATTGCAAATTTAATAGGAAAAATAATGCTAATATAATCCCAGATGACATGGCAATTTATTATTTGATACTCCTATAATTATAAACAGTTAATATAAATGTTTCCAGCTTTTCAACATTCTAAGTTATCACATACAAATATGAGTTCAAGGCAGTTGATTTATGAGGGTCCTACAACCAGGTAGATATTAGTTAAGAGTCCCAAGAAATGTTATTGGAGAGGCTGGTTGGCAAGGCAGACAATAATTGTCAGTGGAAGAAACAAGTCCGTTCTTCAAGGGCTACAAGTAGCTAATAATGTTCCCTTCCTGTTCACATTGTTTGTTTTATTAATCTAATTGGTTGGAATCCTTCATTCCCACATGGTAGTCATAATGTTATTACATTACAACCTGCAATTTTGTTTAATTAAATTAATCATATGAGTTTTTACCATTATAATTAATTTTGCTTCTTTTATCAGGTGATTCTTGCCAGGAATTTAATACATGTTTTCCAATGGCATTTAATTAAATAAAGGCTGTGTCCATTGCATTTATGCACACACATACTTATTTTATTTTAACATTTTTTCATCTTTTGCAATTTCAATAAAAATACACATTTGATAAGATTTTTATTTTTATATATGCTTATTTATCACACCTCCACCCACTTCAGAGATTTATGTTTTACTTTTTTCCTATTCTCTGAACTTAAAACATAATAAGTATCATAGGGGAGATTTTTCTTTCCAGGTTTGAAATATTTTCCTTAGGGACTGCATTGCTGTTATGGCTTTTCCCAAACATCCACTTGATGTTGTCTTTTTCCTGAAACAGCTGCAGTGTTTGTTTATTGTTTTCATCTTTCTGCAACTGGCTGCTATGTTTGCATAACATATTTCCATCCACCATTCAGACGGACACCACTTGCTTGGTTAAGTGGCATATGATTTCAGCCTTATTTCAAAATCTGTCAATTTTATATCTAACCCAAACATGTTCTTTAGATACAAATTTGTAGTTTGGGACAGGTACTTTGTACTCTTTTGATGACCTACTTTCTGCAAGCTTGGTCCACAATCTACAATCTAGATTTTTCTGTGGGGTTGATTTCTCAACTTCTTTCAAGGATTCGACTATGACTGGAGGTGTTTTCACATACGATTGACAGTTTTTATGTTTTTCACTAAACATTACAATATCATTATTTTTTCTCATTGATAATTTGATTCCCAAGTGCTTGAACCAATCACAGCCAATGAGAGGATTTATTGAGGCATAAATTATATATAATGGAAATTTTACTTTTTTGCCATTGTCAGAAGTAATTGGAGCCTGAATTGCTCCTTTAATTTTTATGGCCTTGCCGTTGATGTTCTGAGCTTTGAATTTGGTATACATAAGTCTAGGTGGCTGTGTCATATTTGCCACAATAGTTTTCCAAACTTTCATGGACAGTAAAGACACCTCACTGCCACTGTCAATTTCCATCGATAAGGTTTTTCCATGAATTTTGACAGTCATTTCAAATTTCTGTTATTGGTCCAAAAACACATTATTAATCATCACAATTTCCTCTTGCTTAGGTTTTTTAGTAAAATTCTCTTGGCTGTTATTACTTGTATCATTGTCAAATTTTTTATTTCGCACATTTTTTTCCAAATGGTCAACTTTATTACATTGTTTACAGCATTGGTCCTTATAAAAACACTCATGTGCTGTGTGACCTAGTTTTCCACAGCAAAAACACAATTCAACTTTTCTTAATCTGAGTTATTCCACTTTGGTCAGGCACCCTTCTTTCAGGTTTGTTGACTTTGTGGATTTCATAAGGATAATTGAATTTATTTATTTCTTTTTCATATTTACATTTATAATTCTAAGTAGGGATTTAAAAGAATAAAATAAACAGGAGAAGTGTGTGTGTGTGTGCTCTTTGTTTTATGGAAATCCATGTTTATAGTGCTGTGAGGAATGAAAATATTAATATTATTAAAAGAAAAAAAATGCAGATAGAAATATTTGTTAATTCCAAGAGGAAGTAACAAAGTTTTGGTTCTGAGAAATTAAATGAAAAAAAGGTATCAAAAAGCACTTGATCTATATCTGAAGAATTTAATTATGGAAATTTAAGTTTTAGATTCAAAAGAATTTCGATCAAAACAAAAGGAGAGTAAAAATAATTTTTGAAGTGCTAAAAGCTTTTGCTTTTGTTCTAAAAGAATTCGGATTTGAGTGGCAGAACTTTCTAGAAAAAGGGGAGGGGGACTATAAAAAAAAATTAAAAAAAGATTATAATTATTCTTGTTCTTAATTTGCTGTTGGACAATCTAACTGATGTGTTTAAAAATTAATGAAAATAATTTTTTATTCGCTTCATCCATAGTGTAGAAAAGATCATCATTTATGAGCAGGTTGGGGTAGACTTATAAGTGTGCTAGGCTTTACAATCCCATCCCTGAAGATACTGAAGTTGCTCCAGGATGAGTGAATATTATTAATGGGAACAGGTCACTCTGATGCCAAGATCAAGCTCCAACAATATTAGCAGACAGAAAAATTAATAAAGCAGATTGGACCGCCGGAATCATCTACTTCTATGGCCATTATGTCAATGCAATACATATTAAAAAGAAATATTTCACCTTTAGTTTTCCCCAAGGAATTTGTTAAATGTTTCAAATGTTAGTATGCTTTGAACTACTCATAAACTTTTATGCATAACATTTTTTAAATTAAATCTTATGAACTTAAAGTGATTCTTTTGGTATCTGAATGAACCTGATATTTGTTTTCCTTTTTACATATATTTCCTATTGCCTTATATATGTTTTCATACAGTGTGTATGTATACATACATTTTCTCTAACTTTTGAGCACAAAATAATTGGGTCATATAAATAGGATAGAAATAAAGGTATAATATTAAAATAAAAATGAAATTTGCATATATTTGTGTTGTTTCTCTATTTTTGAGTTTGTAAGATTATCAGACTTATAAATTAGTGTAATAACTATTTGATTTAAGGTGTCCCTTGTGCAGTGTAACACCCATATATTTCCCATCATTAAATATTCACCTGCCCTGAGTGACCTAGTCAAGGGCTACTGTCTGATAGTTTCCATATTGGTATTCCAGCTCTACCAGTATAATTCTTATAGTAATATAAGATTGGCACTTGATGTCATAAAGTGATGCTCATAAATATACTGGGTGAAAAATAGCAAATCTCCAAATGTTTTAATCTAATTTTTTTGTGTTTATCGAATTCTTACAATCCAAAAAGGGAAATTACATTATATTAACAGTCCAATGTATTAATGTAACCATTTTTACAAACTTGATGGACATTATCAATTCCAATTAGAAAAAGGGTTGTTGAATTAAAAAAAAAAGAATAAAATATACATGAGACCCATATATATGTTCGTAGTTACATATGTGCATGTCGCATTATAGATAGAAAAGAGTAATCCCATTATAATGGCATCCCACATAAGGGACTTTCAAAGGGTGGAAAGTATGGGGGACAGAGTATAGGGATTAAGCATAAATGAAAAAAAAAGGAAATACAAGGATATATATAAAAAAAATATGAAAATAGAGAAAAGTAGTCAAACATTAAAATTTAGTTTATTGTGTCAAATAGGCAAGGGAGTAGATTGGTTAGTTAGGGAAGTTAAGTATGCAGCATAGTACTTCAAGGGATGGAAAGTAGGCTTGGCATGTTTAACATAAGAATAAATATATACATACAAAAAAAACAATAAAGATGAATAAGATTTCAAAAGAGAATGGATGAATAGAAAGAAGACAAGAGGGGAGAATTGAGCATGATGGAGGTTATTTTACAAAAGTTGGAAAGTTTAGAACAAAGATTTCAGAAATTCGAAGATAGGTTTGAAAAGCGGAAAATAGAAGGAACAAAGAAAAGAGTCAAGGGGGAAAAAACAAGGAAGAGCTTAGGAAAGGAAGAAAGTATGGTTAAGTTTAGTGGAAAGAAAGTATATGAAAAACAGGGAGAGGTTAAAGAGAAAACAGAGCAGGGAGTTAAGATAAAAGTGACAGAAGTATGGGAAGCTATGACAAAATACACACTGACGCAGGTTCATGTGAAACAATTTTTAAAAATTCAGACATTTGTTGGCCAAATGGGAGAAGCTCCCATAGAGCACCTACAAAGCCTGAGGAGATATTTTAGTGTTAACTCCATGGCTGAGAAAAGAGAAATCACGATTGTGTGCAGCAATTTAAAAGAAAATGTGCAATCATGATGGGATTCGTTATTTCAACAACCCACAACATTCAAAAAATATCAGAAAGTGGTCCGAGATAGCTTTTGGTTGGAGGATAACCAAGAGTTAACCAGATATCAGATTATGCAGGAAAAATATAGGGAAGAAGGCCAAGAAATTTATTCCCAATTCTTACACTGGCAAGTGGTGAAACTGCGAATGTTAGATGCATGCAATTTAACTGAAAGTCACATTATTTGGATTGTTAAACATAACATGCTGAAACAGTCAGATTTAAAGATCCACATGTTTCACCTACTATAGTCATAGTGGTATATTTATTTGTATGTTATTTCACTCCAAATTGCATGTATTTCTTTAATTCAGAACTCTGAACTTGTGCTCTTAAAGAATTATAGAATATGTGCCTGTATAAGTGCCTATTTTATTGCAATATAGATGACAGTAAGTATAATATATATGCTCATATAGCCCTCCATTTGTTAAAACTGTGTAAACCTAATAGTCTGTGCAGCTTGAATTTACATTTAGAATTATGTTTAAACTTAGTAAAAAAATCATTTCTTTAAAATATTAGTATTAAATATTCTTTAATTATTTCAAGTTTATTCTTTATTAAAAATACAGATGGTAAAATTGTTTACAAATTAATATTTGTTCAAAGTAATATTTCATTAAAGACTGACCAGCTTGGTATTATTTAAAACTATTTCCAGTTTTTATTCTTCATTAGAAGTGCTGCAATAAAGTTGTTTAAGAGTTCCAACTTGCTTAAAATTATGTTTTAGTCAAAAATTGACTAGATTAGCATTTCATAAAGTATTTTAGGTTTATGGTTTTGTTTAAAACTGCAGATTATCAAGTTGTTTACAAGTTTTTGCAGTTGACCAAAATAACATTTTACTTTAATTAGCCTTATAGTTAAAAGTCAATTTAAAATCAGTCAGTCATAAATCCTAACTTGACCATTTGGAGGGATGCTGGGAGAATTTCTTTAGAGGTGGTAAAAAATAATTGAGAACATGAGGTTCAAAGTAAAAAAACAAGTGACATAATAAGTACAGGAAAGAAATAGGGGTGTTTTACTGAGTATAGATATAAAAACTTGCAGTTTTTATTATAAAGATATATATTAAGAGAATATATATATATATATATGAAGATTATTATTAAAAAGTTCTTTATTGTTGCTAAGTTGAGAACCACCAGCTAGTGGAAGATAGAGTTGCCATTTATCTTCTACTAGAGCTTCTACAAATGCTAACAATAGCCATCATCTTATGCCTAAGAACCAGCAACAGCTGCTTTATAAGTATAAACCAGCCACATAGATAATCAAGCCATATCCAGAAGCCACCTCAGCTATAATGAAGCTGTATCTAGTAAGCCATTCCAGCCATAATCCAATTGCATCTAATAAGCCACATTAAAATGGTGAAGCCCCCTCTACTGAATGGCATCAGAAAGTGAAAATAGGAATCACGCTCAGAGAAGCCATACATACCTGAATTTTTTCTAGAATTCCTCTCGAAAATTACAGTAAAGCATGCTAAAATATCATTCTTTCTTTAAAGTAACTATCAAGCAAGCACTCATTATGTTTCCTGTATGACTTTACTAAGTAAATGTAAATCTGTTATGTATCTTTATTTTAAATTAGTCACTTTATCCAATCTTGCTCAATCATCATTAGCATTATTATAATCCTACACATATGCATATATTTATTTTAATATGTAATGTTTGAGGCCCTAAAACTCTAGTGATAAGTGTATTAACTTCTTATTATTTAGACATTATTTAAGCCATTCTTTATCATAGTTATGTTTGATTTATGCTAAAGTAATCAGAAAAAAGTTTGGCAAATTATAAATTCTCCGAGAGATATATACATGCTCTTATTGTGATCATTTGTTCTAAAGAAATAGACAAACTCTCTTCTGTACTTAATATTCTTCACCAATGATAATATTGCTATCCATAGTATGGCCTAGTAAATAATTATAAGTAGTGTTTATTTGTTTTAAACAAGTGATTTGCTACAGTATATGTGTAATAAATATTTGGACCCATAGTAACTCTTAAAATATACTGTAAATCTATAATTATATGTTTCAAGCAATACGGATAACTTTTAAGCCAGATTTTAAATATTTCCCTATAGTATAATTATTATGTGCTATTTCAGAATTGATTAATGGCAGAAACACTGCTAGACATTCTGCATACTTAATGAATTAAAATGATTATATAAGATTCATGGAGTGAATGTGATGCTTATCAGAAAATAATGCTCAACTTCTTGCTACATTCACCACATATGTATGTGTCTGCATTGGGGTTAATTTAATGTCAAACCATTCCAGTTAGTTCAAACAGTCAAGCCATTTGTATTTGATATTTGAAAGAGACCAAAAGAGTCTCATCCTTAAAGTAGCTGTTCAATCCTCCAGTCTAAAGAAGTTTCCTTTATTATTATAGCAAGCAGTATGGTACATAGAACCATTTATTTGGTAATAAATCTTTATGAGCACACCGTCGAGACACACTCCTTTATTAATATACTTGATATGCCATAGAATCTGAAGTGACCCTGCTTCATCAGTTCCATCCCCCTTATTAAATAATTTCAGCCTTGATCTGAGCCAGAATCTCGGTTAATACAATTAAGTTGTATCGTAAATTAGATGTAAACTTTATTGATAAGTATATACCTCCCATCTAGTTTGATCGGACTCTTTTGCTAAGTTTTTGGCATATATCTAGGCATAAATCTCTGCATAACTGTGTATCATATTACTCATTCCTACATAATAAAAGGGAAATGGCTATGTAAAGGTTAATTAGCCAGTGTAACATTTTGTTTTATTGCATATAAAACTAAAATATTGATTATATGTAAAATAGCATTCACCTGCATGTGGATCATTTAGATACCTGAATTTTAATGTTTGCTACTCTGTATCATGAATGTATATTTACTTTCCTTCATATAAAGCTCAATTCATAACCAGCAAATCCTATATAACTTCACCTGCATGTGATAGATTATGTACATTTTGTTTTATTAATTATGAATTTATATATTAAATTTTCTAAAATATATCACATCTCAGTCTCAATCCTTGCTCATAGTCTATTAGTTAAGGGGGGATAAGCCTAATGTTCTACCAATGTGTAAGTAATGTAACACGGTAAAGGAAGTACTGAGTGTAGCCTCAGTCAGGGCATTCGCTAGTGTGTAATTTGGAAGCATGGGTGAAAGAGTTGAGGCGTGATTAGATATAAAGTGTCACCATCCTGACTTGGTCAGCTGGTTTCTCTTTCATCTGGATTCTCAGTCTGTTGGGCAAATGTACAAACCTGATCATTACATAATTTTTTCCCCTGGGTATGGCATGTCAACATAGGGCTTTGAATAGAAACCTGAGAGATATAGTGCTGGCATGGATGTTTTCCATATCATGCCTATATATATGTAAATTTTTTCCCTGATTATGGATGCCCAGTTATGAGGCTTATTGATTTATTCCATACCCTGAATAGGTTATCATTTTCTACCATTGTGTGTGTATAATTTTTTCCCCCCGGTATTTCTGAGTAAATTTTTTTCCACGTATATTTAAGTAAATTTTTTTTTTCATGTTTAATGCAGTCAGTGTCAAAAATGTATTATTTTAATAAAATTATTTGTGTTAATGCGTAGTAAGAGTTAAGGGGATTTAGTAAACATCTGGTGTAAGCTTTCCTGTTCATTGGTGACTGGCACCCGAGGGTGATTTTGTATAGGCAACGAATCATCATAGTATAAATTCATCACCAAGAGTAGACAGATTTTCAAACTAAAAGAAAGGAGGCACCCATTGTTTTAAAAACTTGCTATTATGAATTAGATTGGAAATGAGAAGGAAACCAGCAAAGCAAGTTGAATTGCAAAGATGGGGATATTGAAACTAATACAGATCTTAAATTGTTTTAATGATAATCATGGACAAATATTTAAATTGTCATAGAAAATTGGGGCTTTGATAATATAAACCTGCATCACTGAGAGTTGAATTATTAAAGAAGCTAAGATACTGAGGGGATTTTTTAAAATCGGGTAGTAATTAAAAATAAAGGAGTTTAAGGCATTTAAAGTCTGAAATGACAGGTGATTCAGGGGGAAATGAGAAAGAAATGATTAAGTAAGAAAAAAAGGTATACACATAAACTGGGGGAAAAAATAAATAATAAAAAAAAGTGGGAAGAAAAAAAAATTTTAAAGGAGAAAAACATCAAACAGCAAGAAAGAAGCTGGGTGAGCGCAAATTTTAATTATTTAGTGTTTTTATTGTATATTTAGTGGTTTCATTTGTTAAAATGTGTTGTGGTCAAAGACAAAAGGGGGCTAAAAACAAGGGCAGTAGAGATAGTTATTGGTAGAAAACTCAGTGAGAGAGAATGGCAAGTCAGTTATCCTAAAAAGAAAGTAAAATGGGTCAAATTAGAAATAAGGAATACAAAAAGTATAAAATGGAGGGAGAAAGGAAGAAAGAGCAGATAGAGAGAGAAATAAGAAGTAAGGGCAAAACTTTGAGATCAGAAAAAGACATGAGGAGAGATAGTCATAGCAGTATAGAAAAGGACAGGGATGCCAGCATGGATGAGGACTTAGAAGAAACTAGACTGTGGTCAACACAAGAAGGAAAAGAAAAACAAGAAGTTATAAATGAGATACCAAGAAAATGGCATTGATGAAATGAATAAGAGAATAAAGAGAAAAAGAAAATGCTGAAAAGGGAAGAGTGAGAAAAGAGATAGAAAAGAAAGGAAAGAGAAAGAAGATAAAGAAAAAAGAAGATGAGACAAGGCAAATATACTTAGAGACCTCTGGCAAATGTTAGAGTGCAGGGAAGCAAGGATAGAATGAAGGTTTTCAGCTCTAGAAAAGACAATGGGGAGATCAATGAGGGAATGCCAGGAGCAGAATAAGAAAACAGTGTGAGGGGCTATTAGAATTACAAAAACAGAGAATAGAGACTAATTTGAGGATAATCAAAGGGGAAGTTTTCAAGGTGCAAAGCAAACTAGAATGACAGAAAGAGTTTGCACAGTGAGGTACTAAAGGTAAAACAAGCCAAGAATAAAGTGGAAGGCCTCAAAAGAGAATTGAAGCTAGTGAGTAAAGGAACAGTAGAAGGAAAATTAAACATGTTGCAGGAGATTCAAGAGCTGCAGGAGAATGACTAGAATTGAGAAAGAACAGAGTGACACAGGTAGCGGGCAAAGAGTTACCTCCAAAAAAGTAGAGTTGGCTAAGGAAAATGAAAAAGGAACAGAGGGTTAAAAGATAGGATCACGCATAAAGAGGAAACTATGGTGGAAAGTGTAGGATTTAGAAAGGCAGAAGCAGGATATAAAAATAAGGAATCAACCATCTGGGTAGGAAGTCAGATCAGGGCTATAAGTTAAACAAGGGATACCATAAAAAAAATGAACCTAGGGAATGCGAGAGATAGCATGATAGGCACCGATATGGTTAGGCAGCAATTGTACTTGTCAAAGTTTATACAAGTCAAAACCTTCAAAGGAGAAGTGGGAGAGTTCCCAGACCCTCTTATGAGGGTTAACTGAGTTTTTCAGGTTTCAGACCATTGACCCACAGGATCAAGTTACACTGGCCACACTATTTACAGGGATACACACAATCCTGGTGGGAGTGCTATAGAGAAAATCCATATACCTTTAAGCAATATACTGCAGCCTTGGTAAAGAGCTTCTGGAGTGAAGAAAGGCAAGATGGGATTTACCATGCCATACTCAGAGAGCACTTTGGATTAGTTGCGAAGGAAATGCACACAATTTTTCATGTGCCAAGGGGCTCGCTTAGATCTTTAGATGCATTCTCATTTATTGAGATGCAAATAATCTGGGTAATCCAACAGAACATGCCAAGGTATGTGCAGCAGATGATGGTGGGGTGCAGGTTATGTACAGTGGAGATGGCTACCTTCCTAACCATCATTGTTAATGTGCCTATACCCAAAGAACCACCCAATAAATATAAGAGATTAGATCTGGTGAAGTGTCAGGCCATTAGTCAAGTGGGCAGACAATCATACTATAAATTCAGGGAGAAGGGAGAGTATATTTAAGTTTGTGTTACAATTAATCATTAGAATAGTACCATTATTTAGCCGTATATACAGTCAAAGAATCAATTGTTTATTGAAGGGAATTAGAATGTTAGACCTACGAGATTAATATTTTTTTTAAATAGTGTAGGCAAATATATATTTAAGCTTGCTGTAGGTATCAACAGTATTAAACAGAATTAGTAGTAGTTATCCTATTTAGCCATATTTATAGCATAATATGGGAGCTATAGCAGAGAAGATAGCAGAGTAAGGATTTGGTGCAAGACCTTATACTTTGAAGATAAAGAGATATAGAGAGAAAAGAAACCAAGAGTAAAATGTGGTAAGTAGACCCATGAGTAGGAAAGGAGAAGAAATAAAGGGGAAAATGAGTTTCTTTTTCTTTTTTTTTTGTCCAGAAGTTGATTGCTATGAAACAGTCAGATCTAAAGAACCACCTGTTTCACCTATTATAGTCATAGTAGTATATTTATTTGTGCATTATTTCACTCCAAATTGCATGTATTTCTTTAATTCAGAACTCTGAACTTGTGTTCTTAAAGAATTATAGAGTATGTGCCTGTATAAGTGCCTATTTCATTGCAATATAGATGCCAGTAAAAATAATATATACATATAGTCCTCCATGTGTTAAAACTGTGTAAAACCTAATAACCTGTGCAGCTTGAATTTATGTATAGAATTATGTTTAAACTTAGTAAAAAAATCATTTATTTAAAATATTAGTATTAAATATACTTTTAAAATTATTTCAAGTTTATTTTTCATTAAAAATACAGATGGTAAAGTTGTTTACAAGTTAATATTTGTTCAAAGTAATATTTCGTTAAAGACTGATTAGCTTGGCATTACTTAAAACTATTTCCAGTTTTTATTCTTTGTTAGAAGTGCTGACAATAAAGTTGTTTATGAGTTCCAACTTGCTTAAAATTATGTTTTAGTCAAAGATTGACTAGATTAGCATTTTTTAAAAGTATTTTAGATTTACGATTTTGTTTAAAACTGCAGACTATCAAGTTGTTTACAAGTTTTGACAGTTGACCAAAATAACATTTTATTTTAATTAGCCTTATAGCTAAAAGTCAATTTAAAAATTAGTCAGTCATAAATCCTAACTTGACCATTTGGAGGGGCCCTGGGAGTGTTTCTTTAGAGGTGGTAAAAGATAATTGAGAGCATGAGATTTGAAGTAAAAAAATCAAGTGATATAGTAAGCACAGAAAAGAAATAGGCATGTGTACTGAGTATAAATATAAAAACTTGCAATTTTTATAATAAAGATACATATTAAGGGAATATAGATATATATGTATACAAGGAATATTATTAGTTTTTTATTATCGCTAAGATGAGAACCGTTGGCTAGTGAAAGATAGAGTTGCCATTTATCCTCCACTAGAGCTTCTACAAATGCTAACAACAGCCATCATCTTATGCCCAAGAACCAGAAACAGCCACCCTATAAGTATAAACCAAAGGCATAAATAATGGAGCAGTATCCAGAAGCCACTTCAGCTATAATGAAACTGTATCCAGTAAGCCACCCCAGACATAAGCCAATTGTATCTAATAAGCCACATTAAAATGACAAAGCTGCCTCTACTGAATGGCGTCAGACAGCAATAATAGAAATCATGCTCAGAAAAGCTACTCATATCTGAACTTTACTAGAATTCCTCTCGAGAATTATAATAAAGCATGCTAAAATATCATTCATTTTTTTAAATAACTATCAAGCTAGAGTTCATTATGTTTCCTGTATGACTGTGCTAAGTAAATGTAAATCTGTTATGTATCTTTATTTTAAACTAGTCACTTTATCCAATCTTGCTAGATCATCATTACCATTATTAAAATCCTTCACATATGCATATATTTATTTTAATATGTAATGTTTAAGCCCTAAAACTCTAGTGATAAGTGTATTTACTTTGTTTGTTATTTAAGTCATTCTTTATCATAGTTATGTTTGATTTATGCTAAAGTAATCAGAACAGAGTTTGGCAAATTATAAATCCTCCGAGATATATACATGCAATCATTGTGTTCATTTGTTCTAAAGAAACAGACGAACATGGTAAAGAAAGTATCGAGTGTAGCCTCAGGCAGGTCATTCACTAGTGTGGCATTTGGAAGCAAGGGTGAAAGAATTGAGGTACAATCAGACATAGGGTGTCACAAGTCAGCTGGTTTCTCTTTCATCTGGACTCTGTCTCTTGGGCAAATGTACAAACTTGACTGTTAGAATGCCAATGAAAGTAGAACAAATGTTAGATGTAAGAAAAGCATCCAGTGAGGAAGCCTGCGGGTTATTTAATGTGATTGATATGAGCATATATGATTATAGTGTATTGATAGCCAAGGAAAAGAAGTTCAGGGTGAACAAGTTGTGAGATTTGGAGTGGAAGAAAAGAAGTCAGATTGGAACACACTGTATCCGAAAAGTGGGGACAGTAATACTAGACTGAATCGTGAAGAATGACCACCAGGCAAGCTGAATTATGGACCAGAAATGGCTTCAAATTCACCAAGGCCAAAAGATGGCCAATAAATCAGTTAATATAGGAAACGAAAAAGAACAAAAAGACATATATTTTCTGAAATTTTTTTTATTAGATGTGGATTTAATATTTATCATAGCTATTGCATGGGCTGTTATATATATTGAGGCATATAAAGTAATGGTTTATGCATGCGTTTGTCAGTTTGTAAGCGTAGAGAAGATAAGTTGTGGCTGTGAAGCTTTGGGAGGAAAGCGGATTTAAATTCTGACGGGAGGGATGTGCGGTGGCTGCTAGATCGGGCATGTGGTGTATTGCATTCTGTGTATAGCTGCTCTTTATTCCAAACATGGTCGACTCATCCAATATGAGACAGCCAATTAATGTATGTGTTAAACTTAAGCCTGTAAGACTTTTAAGGAAGCAGGGTGTTGACATATTGTCCCACCCATAAGACTCCAGAAGCAAGCACGGTTTTGGGCAATCCATATCTAAACTGGGAAATTCTGAATAAGAGTCAGGCATTTGTCATAATTACCCACCCCTTTAAAACTCAGAAGCAGCAGTGTGGTTGGGGGATGCCTTCTAGTTAAAAGAAAAGACATTTTTTTACCATTTTTTTTGTGGTCGTCTTACCAAGTAAGTTGGGGTAGAGTTGGCTGTATTTGTTCATAACATGTCATATGCATGTGAGTTGTGGTCAGAGCCAGTGTACATTGTTAGGCTGATGGTCGCTTACTTTTATGTTTTTATAGCTAGAGTGAAAGTCGGATAAAATTGGTTTGAGGACATATGTATAGTTCTGTTGGTTTAGACATAAGCCATTCAAACACATATAACATATTTAAAGGCTTCTGGGAGGGAGTATTGAAACAGGGCTGTTTGATCCCTGTTCCAAAAGTAAACTTTCCTATATATGCATCAATATAGCCCAATTAATTGAATTTATTTCTTTCTTTTTCATATTTATAATTCTAAGTAGGAATTTAAAAGGTTAAAATTAACAGAGGGTGGAGGTATGTGGGCTCTTTGTTTTATGAAAATGCATGTATATAATGCTGTATGAAATGAAAATATTAATATTATTAAAAGAAAAATGCAGATAGAAAATATTTGTTAATTCCAAGATGGAAGTAACAAAGTTTTGGTTTGGAGAAATTAAATAAAAAAAGTTATCAAAAAGCACTTGATCTATATCTGAAGAATTTAATTATGGAGATTTAAGTTTTAGATTCAAAAGAATTTCGATCAAAACAAAAGGAGAGTAAAAATAATTTTTGAGATGCTAAAAGCTTTTGTTCTAAAAGAATCCGGATTTGAGTGACAGAACTTTCTAGAAAAAGGGAGGGGGACTATAAAAAGAAATTTAAAAGATTATAATTATTTTTATTCTTTACTTGCTGTTGGAAAATCCAGTTGACATGTTTAAAAATTAAAGAAAATAATTTTTTATTTGCTTCGTCCATAGTGCGGAAAATATCTTCGTCAATTATGAGCAGGTTGGGGTAGAGTCATAAGCGTGCTAGGCTTTACAATCCTGTCCCCGAAGATACTGAAGTTGCTGCAGGGTGAGTGAATATTGTTAACGGGAACCAGTCACTCTGATGCAAAGATCAAACTCCAACAATATTAGCAGACAGAAAATCAATAAAGCATATCAGACCACCGGAATCACCTACTTCTATGGCCATTATGTCGAATGCAATACATATTAAAAAGAAATATTTCACCTTTAGTTTTCCCAAGGGAAAAAAGAGATTCAGGTAATGTGCACATTTACCACCTACATTCGTTAAATGTTTCAAATGTTAGTACGCCTTGAACTACTCATAAACTTTTATGCATAAACATTTTTATTAAATCTTATGAACTTAAAGTGATTCTTTTGGTATCTGGATGAACCTGATATTTGTTTTCATTTTTACATATATTTCCTATTGCCTTATATGTTTTCATATAGTATGTATACATGCATTTTTTCTAACTTTTGAGCACAAAATAATTGGATCCTATAAATAGGATAGAAATAAAAGTATATTAAAATAAAGATAAAATTTGCATATCTTTGTGTTGTTTCTCTGTTTTTGATTTTGTAACATTATCAGTTATAAATTAGTGTAATAACTATTTGATTTAAGAAGATCTGTCTTGTGCAGTGTAACCCCCATATATTTCCCACAACCCTGCCCTGAGAGAGCTAATCAAGGGCTACTGTCTGATAGTTTCCATATTGGTATTCCAGCTCTCCCAGTATAATTCTTATAGTAATATAAGATTGGCACTTGTTGTCATAAAGTGATGCTCATAAATATACTGGGTGAGAAATAGAGAATCTCCAAATGTTTTAATCTAATTTTTTGTGTGTGTTTGTCGAATTCTTACAATCTGAAAAGGGAATTACATTATATTAACAGTCCAATGTATTAATGTAACCATTTTTACAAACTTGACAGGACGTTATCAATTCCAATAAAAAAAAAGGGTTGTTGAATTAAAAGGAAAAAAAAGGAATAAAATATACATGAGATGCATATATATATGTTTGTAGTTACATATATGCGTGTCACATTATAGATAGAAAATGGTGATCCCATTACAATACATATAATCAATTTGAAAGCTATGAACAAAAATTTAATAATTACAAATTTTTTAAATGTAAGACATTACACCTGGGTCTCGTTTTATGCGATAGATACATTCCTCAGAAAATGCTCACAAAAGAAATCGCACAAAAATAGACTTAACTTACCTTGAAAAATGGGGATAGGGGTTGTAATTTTCAGAAATTGCATAAAAGCAAAGCAAGAGGAAAAATTACTTTAAAATTTGCATTAAAAAAATAAGGAAATAAAGTATGACTAATAAAAAATTTCAAAATATTTGAAAAAAAATAAAACAAGACAAACTTTTTTTATTAACTACATTATTTAATTTTACATTTTTTCATACATATTTTAATCATTAGCGATTATTTGGTCATTTGACACTGTGCGTTCATTTGCGAAATGTTAAGAAATCAGATTCGTCATGTGACATACAACTATTGCTACTTTCAGTCTTGAGCTGTGTTAATAGTTTTTTGTTTCTATATTAAAAAAATGAGATTGTAATCAAAACAAAAATATTATAGATTATCATTACAAAGATTATTTTCAGTTTATAAAATCAATAAAATCGTTATTTATTTTAAAAATCTAAAAAATTATTTATTTCTGTTATAATTAACAAAATACGTTTTTAAACTTTAAAATTTTTGAATATTTATTGCGATATTTTTATATGTAAACATAAATCTATTATTATTATTTACTCATTAGTATAAGTAGGTTATTTACATAAAAGCTAATATTGTAAATACAGCTTCAGGCCATATTCACGTTAGCTGCTAATATAACATTATATTTTTGAAAAAAAAAAAAAGTATTTCAAGTCAAAATAAGTTATTAATAATTTAAATTTCTTGATATCTAATAAATATAATGAAATATGAAAGATATTAAGAAGAAACATGAATCGCATAACTTCAAAATTGCATTAAAATAATCCGCATAAAACGAGACCCAGGTGTATTTTAAATTTGAAACATAAAATTACATAAATTTATTAAATAGTTTTTATTTAAAAATCATTATAGTAAATCTGGTGATAAGTAGTGTAGAAAGAATAAAAAAAAAACAGTGACAATGTGATTGAAAAAAATTTGGGCATACATAAAATAATGTATAAATTATTTTGCATTTATAATCTTACCCAGAGAACTATCCACTTTATTAAACCAAAATTAATATTGCTTTCAATACTAATTCTCTTTATTTACTCCAAAATCATTTACTATTGACTAAAATAATTCCCAAATCAGTTTCTAGATTTCATCAAAAATAACTTTCACTTAAACATTTAATATTTATTTTTAATTCATTTATATTATCAAGCTTATTGGCTGAAAATTAAACATTCTTAGATTTTGAATATTTCTGTAGTGTTATTTTCATTACACCACTTTCATGCAAAGTAGGGACTGATTTCTATCTGCTTTTAACATCTTGTAAAGAAATGTAATCATAAATATATGACCTAAGGCATATGAAAAAAATTAATGATTCCCAAGATCGACATTTCATGTTGAACCAGCATTCAAACAGTCCCTATCTTGTGTGAGAATTGTGTAATTAAAATAAAACTACAGAAATATTATTCAGTAGATGGACAATCTTTAGTCTGGTGAAAGACTAATAAAAATTAATAATACCCTTAGATTTTGAATTCCAATTAACTTGCCGAATGTGTATGTTAAGGAAAACACTATTTTATGTTTCAAATTAATATTGAAAGTGAAATGTTCAGGAAATAGTTTTCAGAAATGAAGATTGGGAATTAAATTTTAAAAGCCATCACTTATCTTTAAATTTTATATAATCCAATAACAATTACAGACATTCTGTATAATATTAGTAACATGATATCAGAACTCTGAATATCACTAAAATATAAAAAAAATACGGTGCTCCAAAAATTCTTGATACATTTTAAATACTTATATGTAATACCAGTGTACAGATTTTGGGCTAGGTAACAACATTTACTGTAAAAATAATTATTCCTGCTATAAAAATTGCATAAATGATTTTTTAAAATTTAACCAATTAAACCCAGCTCAATCTAATTCTTTATAAAATCTTAAACAGACTCAAAATCAAAATATTTTCATTTATCATAAATACTCACACACACACGCAAAATATTCTAAATATGTCTGAAAGAATGAAGTTTTAGAATTGTGTAGAAAGAAATTGGATATCCACTAGATGTGCTTCAACACATTAACAAAATCTATAAATCCTAAATTTGTATGAAGCTTATATAATTTTTATTATCTTTTTAAAATTTGTTAATGATTTTGGTCACCTTACAAATTGTGTCTACCAGGCCTTGTATGCTGCTGAACAGTTTACTGATTAAAATATTTTTTTTTGCCTCAAGGCTTTTATTCTACTTGAAGAAAAGAATACTTATATTTTAATGAATAACATATGTTCATCAGGTAAACGTATTCAAGATGATGCAATCAGCAAATACAAATTTGAATAAAAATATTGTTTCTTCACATAGCTTAATTAACAATCTTATTGCTCATTAAACTCTATGAAGAAATACAATGAGCAATAAATGATTCCTTATTAAACTGCTTCATGAAATTTAAGATGTAATCATTTCAATGTTGAAAAAATAAAAACACATTGTTTCTCCAAACTAAAAAAGAATGTAAAAAAAAATTAAATGCTAAAAAATAAAAACACTTTCAGTCACATGTTCAATTGATGATCTTTTTATCTCTACACTTGAATTAATAAAACATGTTTGAACTCAATTAAAACCATATGCCACCAGAACTAATAATTCCTGCCTTTTATTGTTCAATATTTAAAAAAAATCAGAAAATCCTATATTGTACTGGTTAAAACATATTGAACCATCTAACATGAGCTGGAACTCACAAAATGTACTTCAAACCCAGTCAAGCCCGAGATTTAGGTCAGGGACCAAGCTGGATTCGAATCCATTCCCCAAGCCCCAGATCAAACACCTAATGAATAACATATAATGATGGCATACGAGAATTCATTTTAAATCCGGCCCACTAGCAGAGCGGAAAAAACGAGACTCAATATTAACTAAATTAAAATATGCATACACGTAGTTGTATGTGTGGAAGTGGAGAAAAAAAATTCGAACTACTCAAATAAGTTTAGACAATAAAAAGTTTAATTTAATGACAAATTATATACATTATGAATTAATCGCATACATTAGTATGTGCGTGAATGAGCAAGCGGTCTGCCAAACAGAAGATAATTACATATCATGCTATTATTTCTCATATGCTCTTTTATTAATTAAATGACATATACTATAAATAAACACACATTTTTGGTCGGTCCAATATTAAGATGCCAATCAATTATTAGAAAGAATTTACATAAAATTGCTATTAACGCTTTTATATATGTTTCTGAAATGTGGTGACTAACATATGATTTTTGGGGAGCATTCTGGGATTCATTACAGATATAATATAAACTATTTTCACACCATTATGATCATGATAATAAATAAAACACATGTGAAAATTACATTTAATTTTATGAAAAAATATTTATTGAAAAAAAACATTTAAAAGACAGAATGCTTGATTTTCCCCAAGGCAGATACTCTTAAATACAGAAATACTAAATTATAACGGCGGGATTGTATAAGACTGAAATAACATTATTAATTAATAAAATTAGTAATACTCGGCATTTTATATATATATTTAAACAGAAGACAATTTTAATATTATAACATCAAAACTGGGTCATGAAGCAAAACAAATAATAATACGAAGAAGTTTGCAGTACTGACATCAGTGAGGAAATAAGAGGAAAAGATCGTGCTTCTGGATGAAAAACAAAATCTAAGACCCCCTTTTTGGACAGTGCTTAAAGAAATGTGGACAAACCATGCTGTGGATGTCACTGATGTGCAGAAGCCTTTTATATGAAGAAAGTGGTCCCGGGAAGGTCAATCTACAGGACAAGGCATGAGAAGAAATATATGGGTTCGATCTTGTCATAACCCCCATATTAGAAGCACATATATATATAATCACGAAGATAAGTCCGAATGTCAGTAACACAATATGGATAAATGTCACTAACGACATTGAATAAGATTTACTGCTTTAAAAATAAGTGACCCTTGTTTGAATTCCATAATTATAGAAATAATATGCTATGCCACTAGAATATATATAGATAGATTTAGATTTCATTCAATAAAATATACGTTAAGATTTAATTTCCTCCTTTTCTGTTATTTAAAATAATTCAATCCCACTTTCATGGATTTTACAACAACTGAATATTTAAGCTTATGATATTTTAAGAGTATGGAAAAAGAAAATAACTAGCAGTTATATATAGAAAACAATTAGTCACCCTTTCAGAATTGAATAAATAATATTTTAAATGATTTCAGAGAGTTAATTAGCTTGAGGTCTGGATTCACTGTGAGTAGAATCCAGAGTTAAACAAATACATTTTTATACTAAAACATAAACAAAATGTTGACTCATAAAACAATCTGGAGAGCATATTAATTAATAATGCATTATGATTTAAGGGGACCTTAATAACCTTAATTCATGGAGGTTTACTTAAAAAAAAGAAAAGATTTTAGAAATTCAATCATCAGATTGCTTGCCAGACATATAAAATTAAATAATAAATACATATAAATAAATGACCGCACAAAAGTTAAAGAAAGTTAGAGCATATGAGAGAGAATTAAATTTATAGAAATCATTTGAGAGCAATTTACATATTAGAAAAGTTACAAAGTTAAATTATACATTAGGAGAAATTGATAGTAGGGTTCAAGATTAGTCAGCTAGATTTAATTTTAAGAGGTATATACAAAATTAAAAGCGTGTGAAGTGCTTAAAAGAGAAGCTATAGAGAGTGCAAAAATATTAAATGCTAAGTGTTTTCGAGGCCATTTGCCTTGTATATGCAAATCATTACTTTGCATAATTTAAGAGTCCATTCTCAAAGTATGGCATTTAATGGATCCATGTGAGTTATTATATGATAGCAAGCATTCCAGAGTTCTTTTTTAGACTTTCCTTCATTTCAGAACAGCAGGATATTACTCTAGCAGAAGATGACCCACAAAGATTGGGAAATGCTTTCTACTAGATCATCATTTTTAAGATTTCAAAGGAGCATAGAGTCTAGTAGCAATCAGTTCCTTCACTCATAGCCAATCCTCTTGGTTGTTAAAATTGGGCCATTTTATATACTGCTCAGGTATTTCTGGAATGCTTTCAATTTTTTATCTTTAGCTTAAATGTAATCTTTAATCTAAAATCTTAAATTTTCTTTGTTCATTGTTTGAAGATGCAATCATCAGATAGCTGTCCAAAAATAAATTCAAATCTATTTTCAGATTGAAAATAGTTTTGACAAAAATGTTTATACAAAAGTAAAATCTATTAATCCCATTCCTAATTTTATTTTCAGTAAAACCTTTAATTAAAAATTCCTTCACAAGACTAAAACAATATTATATTCCCAACCCTTTAATTATTTTTGAACAATTAACATTGCATCTTCCATCTTGGATTTTGACAAAATATATAATTTAATAGGGAAAACAATTTAAAAAGGAAAAGTTTTAAAAATGATGTATAATAAAATATTTTTTTAAAAAATCAATATTTTGTTAGTATTTTTGCTCATACTATCTATACCATATATATATATCTGAGCTGCACCTATGTATTTTAATGTGAAGAAAAGAATTAATAATAATAATAAATATTGAAAAGTTAAACATAAATTTTAGGTGCGCATCTCAAATATATACATAATATATATATATATGACTAAAGGAGCGGGATGGGATATAGGGTTTGAATATAGGTTAGATGACACCATAAAGTTCAATATTAAGCTAAGATTGACTGCTTCGATATATTTATCATCTTAAGTAAAATGCCATACATCATATTCTCAGTAAGAATGTATCACATTGAGAGTAATATTGTACACTCTACTGAACTTTTTCTATTACTACAATGCATAATAATAATTTTTTTAGGGGAAAAAACCCTTAATTAAGCAACAATATATATTTAATCCCTATTAGAAATCTCACAAATAAATACAATAAGTAAATAATTAAAATTAAAAAATTATACATTTTTTTTTTTGTAAGAGCAAAAAAAAAAAAACTTAAATCACTAAAACATCACTTCAAAAACCTTGAATTTTATGAATTGATATAAAAGATGATGCATCACGTTTAGATAGTGCATTTGAAGAAACACAAATGTAAATAATATCGCCTTTCTCTAGATTTATCGATATTGAAGAAAACTCAGAACCTTCTGAATTAGTAATAGTAGTAGTAGTAGTGTTACTTCGACCACCTTTCAAAATTAATTTTTCTATGCTATTATTAGTTTTGTATACATAAAAAAAATTTCTATTAGTTTCCAAAGATAGAAGAAAATATAACTGAATTTTTATATCATATAGTCCACTTTCCTTAAATAAAAAATATTTTTCGTCATTTAATATAATATTCTTGCTCGATTTTATCTTCCATTTTACTATGTACAATTTTTCTGAAAAAAAAAAAACAAAGGATATAAAATCAGTATTAATTTACAATAAAAACAGGAAAAAAACAACAACATACTATTATAATCAAACAGAACACTTATAATTAAAATATATATAAAATATATGAAGCAAAACACATTTTTCCTATCAATAAAAATAATATACTTTCAATCCGTGCAGAATTTAAATATATTGTTAATAGATAGCTTAAATTCATTTGCATCATCAAGTATGTAATTAGATGAATAAAAAACTGAGATGTCATCTATGTAAGCAATGCATGAAATATTGGATTTCAAGCAGTAACTGTAAATCCTAGGTAATTAATTTTCAATTGTTTTAATCAGAAGGTTAATATATATGGTAAATCAAAGGGCCCTTAATAAGGATCCTTGAGGAATGGAACAGTGTGGAATAAAAAGTGGGAAGTATTACCATTGATTGTAATACACATTTCCATGTTTAATAATTTTGTTTTATGTATAGATAAGCTCTAGGAGCAGTGATAACTTGTAGTTTATTAAATAATCTTTTAACTGGAACCATGTCAACAACTGCTTTAATATCCAGTTAAATTATCAGTGGGTGATATTTTTTTATTGTTTCTTACTGTCTTCTAAAAAAAAGCGCTAAAATAGCACAAGTAACATTTTTTCCAAATCACATTTTAGATAATAATAGTAATAAAAGTTTCAATTTTATTTTTAGGTACAAATTCTAGCACTTTTATAAGAAGAAAGTTCATTGTTATGGGTTATAAATTTCTTGCTCTTGAGTAAATCTTTGAGATATTCATTAAATCTGACAGATACATTGCTGTGGATTTGTTAAAATGTGCATACATAAACCTTCAAAGACTATATCTTTCAGAATAATAAGACCATGACAATGTATTTATTTTGAGATAAACTGGCTAAGGGTAAATTTACTGCTATTTTCAGCTTTACCAACAAAGTTAACAGAAGAGCAATAACATTCACCATTTTGTAACTTACTTTTTAAAGTATATAAGATCTATTATAAGTTTCCATAAATAGTTTTGGACAATTTTAACAGCTAGTACCTGACTGGAGGTGGGGTTTTTGATCTAAGGTATATCTAATCAAGAACATTTTTTTATTGCTAGGTTTTCCCTAATAGAATCTGAAACTGATTTATAAGTATTTTTCAAGACTAAAAATCTTGAACTAATGTTTTCTCCATTTAGAAGATGCTTATGGCTTTTTATAAATGTTCATGATGTGATAAAGTATAATGCTTCTATTTTTCCAGTCACGTATCAAAATGATGTTATCAATAATAATTACATTTTACTGTAGAAAAGTATATGCTCCAACTCATTGTAGAAACTATAAATTATTTTTAAAGTTAAATATTTTTTTGGAACTTTTATTTATGTTTCCATTTATGGATTTCTATTTTTTAATATTGATTTTATTAAATTCCAATATTAAAAATTAAAATTCTAAATAACATTTCAGCTATTGAATTTTTATTTTCATTAAGTTTTACAATTAGAAGAAAAGATTCTTAATAAGTGCAAAATAGAAATTTTAATAGAATAGCTAATTTTTCAGTTGAGAAAAAATGTGGAATATTTATATAATTTCATGTTAATAAAGACTAATTATTAATAAATTTTAATACACATCAAATATCATTTAAAATATATATATGTAAATTAAGTTGACAGTTTCTTACCAAGGTTCTCAATATCATAATCCTCAACATCACTACAGTAAGCTAAAATAATAGGTGCAGACAATGCAACTAAAATAAAAAAAAAAAAACATCAGGACTAGTAACTTATTTTAAGAAAAGACTAAAAATAGTTAAAAAAATTAAAACATTTGTAAAATAATTAATTATAGCAGAACATATGTTAATGCTTGCTTTATTTTTTTTATTTTAAAAAAGCTATTTTTATTTGATTAACATCTATTTTTACATTATTTTTTAATAAATTTTAAACCAAACTACCAGGGTATAAATGATTATTTCCACTGAGTAACTAATAAAATATTTAATATTCTATTAATATCTATAATATATATTTGCCGTCATATCCATTTTACTTTCTTATTTATTAAACAACACATAACAATCTCATTCTTAGTCACGATATAAGAATTTATTACATAAATGGATACTAGATTTCAAAGCTAAACAGATTCCCATGTCTTTTCTGGCTATTTAATCTTCATTACAGTTGTTTTATGGGAAAAAGACAACTTAGTTAAAAATCAATTATAAGTATTTATTATTATATATGCATATATAACTATTTAAATAAATCAATATATAATAATAAGCATACATAAAAAAGCTCTTTTCAACAAATTAATTTTTGCCCTTTTCAATACAATTTATTTACAATTATGTGATGTGATGTGCTGTGACTTCTCCTTAAACTGAGTCAGGAATCTCTCAGCAACTATGCCCAGAGAAATCTGTTAACCACTTTACCTTCCCTTTCCATACCCCACCCTAAATTTTCCCATAACCTGCTCCATCCCATTTCCACAACATAATCTTTGTTAACTCTATGGCCTTTATATCTAAATCCCTTTTACCAAACCCATCATAAAAACCAATAATCCACTTTCTGTATAATCACTTTGTTCATATTTATTTTTCTGTAACTTCATTTTTTGTACCCTTTCTACTTTCAAACATTTACATTCAATTAACAGATGCCTAATATTTTCTATGCCTTCCTTACACAATTTGCAGACTTAATCACCCATATTTTTCCATTTACATGTATATTCTCTTGTTGCTAAAGATCCCATTCGAGCCTTAAACAATAAACAACTGTCCTTGCTATTATCATAAATTAACTCACACCCAATGTTCCGTTTACTTCTATATATTGTAACGGTCAGGTTTGTACATTTGCTCAACAGACTGAGAGTCCAAGCCAGAGAACCAAAAGCTGACCAAGTCGGGATAGTAATACCCTACATCTGATCATACCTTAACTCTCACTCGTGCTTCCAAGTCAACCCATCGCGAATGACATGCCTGAGGTTACACTCGATACCTCTTTGATCACGTTCCAGCAATAGCAAAGCAGTAAAACATGACATTCCCCCCTTATTACATATTCTATTATATACCTTAACTAGTGATTCATAAGATAATGAGCAAGTAATGAGACTGAGACATTTAATAAATATTGACGCATAGCAAGTTGCTTATAGCTAGCTCACACGCAGGTGAGGGAACACTAGGGTTATAAAACAAGATTACAAAGCCATGAGTGGATTCTCTAGGTTATCAAATAATAATACAAAGCAATGAGTGGGTTATCATGGTTATACAATAATATTTCAAAGCAATGTGTGAATGCTCAGGGTTATAAAATAATATTACAAAGCATGACTTTTTTAATAAACTTAATGTCATCTTTCATGTTCTAATTCATGCCATGTTTTATATATTTGAAATCGGTTATAATTAGCTAGCTAGAGTGATCGATTTATTGATAAATGATGGAGATTATATGGTCTAAGATATTATAAATACTAAGTTTAAGATTATATTATTAATATATCAAATCATATTATAGAGACATTTGCGTGATATATAATTGTTATACAGATAAACACATTAACTCTGATTCTAGTTCGGATCAACGCCGAAATTACTTTCTAGGGGAAATGAACTGAAATGTGGTGGCAGTTGAACGTGATTCTAGGGCGTTAGAAACTACAGTATCAGATAAGTGCGACTCGAATGCATTCTTAATTGGGTTTATTACCTAGTAAACGGTTCCCTAACCGATCTGCTTGCTATAATGGAAGAGGCCTTTTAATTCAATGAACAGAAGATGGGCTTATGAGCCCTTTGGAAACGCTTTGGTTCCATTAAGTATGAATAATTGTCACATTTACCTAAACTTTCGAGGCGTGACTTAATGAAATACGAAGAAAATGTCACCGTTGCCTAAACTTTCGAGGCGTGACTGGACGTGGAACAATCTTGAGATGGGCCATTATAGATAGACATAGCAAGTAGATATGCATATTTATGCAAATTAGCAACACATTCGCAACGCTAAATTAATATTTTATAAATAAATTACGCCAAAATCTTAGCTTCTTCAGTGCTACTACCACCGGTCAAGTTCATAAATGAGATTATTAAATTATAAAATGATGGCGATAATGAGAATCTGATTTAAGGTTTTTCTGCATAGCTACTTATAGAACTGGGATATTAGTTATATAGTATAACTAGATCTAATATCAAACGGATTGTTAAATAATAAAATGTGAGTTATAAAATAGCTCACGCAAATTTTGATGTTTAAATAAATTACACATCTTAAATAATTCGTCAAAATAGACCTTACTAATAATGAAAAATGGGTTTTAACTAACGAATGCAAATCTATATTTAAAATAGCTTGCGTGAAATATACTTTTTCAGATAACTGGCAAAATACATATTTTAAATCATTTACGCAAATATAATTCTTAAATAACTTGGGCAAAATCTGCGTTTTAAATAGCATACGCAATATATACGTTTAACTAACTTTAGCAACATTTTCATTTTATATAACTTTAGAAAAGATGCGTTTTAAATAATAGACGCTAAATATACCTTTTAAATAACTTTAGCAAAACCTTTTCATTTTCAATTAACTGGAGAAAAGCGTTTTAAATAATATACGCAAATATACATTTTTAAATAACTTTAGCAAAACATTTTCATTTTCAATTAACTTGAGAAAAAGATGCGTTTTAAATAATATAAGCAAATATACATTTTAAAATAAGTTTATCAAAAGATTTTAAATAACTTGTTCGGGCATTATAAATATCGATTCACTCTATCACATATAATTCAGAAAAGAGTCTTCACTATATTCTTTATATCGCAATACGCTGATATGATAAAAGAGATTATTCACTCCCCTCCCCCCGATAATTTATTAACACACAAGACTCCGTTCCGATAAAAACACAGCCTAAATCAATTAACATGAATTTAAAACTATAGATAGATGACAAGAATAAATTGCGTAAACAATCAATAAGATTTATAATTTAGAAATGAATTTCTTGTATGGTTTTATAGAAACTAGATGTTTAGGACTACTTAAAATTATTAATGATCAAGCAAGAATTTGAAGAGTGTTCTAAGATTTAAACAGATTTAAGATAAACATTTTAAGATAAATATTTTAAATGTACATTTAGAGAATATAATTGACTATGTGATTTAGTTAGCTAGCTTTCATTTAGAGTACGTTTTAGTTATGAAACTTAATATGTCAGAAAGGCTTTACCGGCAAAGTTTCTTTTAAGGCATTGTTTCCATGTGCTTCTCACTATATTCAGTCAGGCTGGGCTTCTCTTAGGTTTTAGTCTGGATGTAACTTCGCAAATTTATGTCTGTGGCAGCTTTCCCCATTTCTCTGGTCAGGCACTCTCTGATCTCTCTGGTACATCTTCTTTCTTACAGTGATGGGCATGGTGGAGGTTTTCTGTCATCGGTAGCCGCTTGTGGAAGAGCAAACGGCTGTCTCCTTGTCTCTAGCCCACTGTCATCTTTGGAGCAGCTTTGATGGTAGCTTTTGAAGATTTAGCTTTTTTTTTTAACAGCAGGAACAGTTCTTATTTAACTTCAGCTCTGGTCACAGCAACAGCAAAAATTAACACGGATTATGATAGATGTATGGAAGAGGTTAGATTAGATGGCTTTGGTGGCTATTTGGGCCCCTTTTTATGCTATATTTTTGACAGTGGTAACCTCCTACTTTGAGTCATGCCACATCACAAGATGACTAGTTCAAACTAGCCTTTAACCAAATATCCAGTTAGTAAAAATATTTAGTATGTCTAAATCTGGACATGGAAAGGCTCTATTGTTTTAATTGACGTGTTTTAAAAGATATATTTTTAAGAGAATGGTCACAAGCAATTTGTAAAGATTTATGCCTGACTGAATATTATAATTGGTCTTGGTTATAATTTTTAAATAGGTCAAATTTTAGCCAAAGATTTATTTTTAGAATGAAATGTTAAAACTGATAAAACTTTCTGCTTGCAATTTTAAGCAAACAAAAGAATTGAAAATTATCTAACTTGGAAATTAGTCAAAATGAATACTGACTTAAATAATTATTTAGAAAGAATATTGAAAAATGAGTAATATTATAAATTTAAACTTATTACGCTATGATATAGATAAATTTTAATTATACAGTTATGTTTATTTCAGTTTTAACAAATCTAAAGGAATATGCTCGTATATAAATATTTGAGACTGTAATTTTATATTAATGGGACGATTATATACGCACATACTCGCAATATTATAAGCAAAGTTTTTAAAATTTAAGAAATACACGCCATCTGAGTACAACAAATATATACTATTATCAAAGATAATAGGTGAAACAGGTGTAACCGTTTCAATATATTTAAACTCTTTTCACTCTCCATACTAGTTCTCCATCTCTCCAAATCCCTATTCTTTATTAAGACGTCTATTCTTTCATCCCATTCCTTACCACTATAACACTTAACAATCCTCCTAATACAATCATCTCATCTTTTGTACAAGTATATTGATATAAATTCTTTATCTAAATCTTTTGCATACCACATTACCTTTCTCATTTATCTTGTTGCCTGCACAATTAAATACTATTTTGGCTATTCTTTTATTATCCATAAACTGCAACCTACCAAGCATTTTCATTTTACTTTTTGCATCTCTCATATAAAAACTTGACCATCCCATTTCTTCTTGAATTGCCTCCCTTGATGTCCACACATCTGCATTCAATGCATGTCTTCCTACTTTCCTTTGTACTTTTTGTAAGTAATCTAATACCCCTTTACTAACACATAACACATCATTACTATATATTAATCCTGCTACTGCAACTCCCTTCCATACAATTCTAGCTACATCATATTTATTATATGAAAACACTGTTAATTTCTTTATCAATCCCTTTCTTTTCTTTGCTTCATTTATCAATTTTTTCTCCCATTCATCCAAGCAATTTTTCTGATTAAGATGATTCCCAAATAACTATATCTATTCGCCACACTTAACTTTATATTCCCCAATAAAAATTCTACATCTTCTCTTTCCCCAGTATTAACCATCATTATATTTGATTTTTCTTCACTAAATTTAATCCCTATTCCCACCCTTGTTTCTGTTTACAAAAAAAGACCTGATAAATTATATACTCCCTTGCCACCTATTAACAGTATCTCTATCCCTCTTCCTAATCTTTCTATTGCTCTCTCCATAAAATATTTTTCAGGCAAAGAAAAAACCTGTATAAATGTATATTACATAACATTCCATTCATTTATCATTAGCCAATTATTAATCACGTTTTACACATGTTCATATAATTATTTTTGTTACAATTAATGTAATTGGTTTCATATATCTTCCTTCTATTAGGTTCTTTAATATAATTTAAAGGTCATATTTTTGACAGTCTACTTTGTCTGTATTTTAAAAATGCAGTGAATATATATGGTAGATCTATCCTATCATCCCTTCTGTTGATAGCATTATTATGTTCTTTTGCTCTTTCATCTAATTGTTTCCCTGTATTTCCATAGTAAAACATACTGAAATTTTCACAAGTAATTTTATATACAATCACCTTTTTATATTTCATATCTCTTATTTTATAATTACCTATTAATTTGTCAAGATTTTTACTATTTGACTATCCTATGTTAATGCTTTTATCTATATAATTTTTTAATAATGTATGATAAATTTTAGGAAAGTATGTAACTTTTATCCATTTTTTATTATTATTAGATCTGCTTTTATTATTTATAATACAACTATTATTAATATTTAAATTGATGGTTTATAATTAAAAAATATATTTTTAATACTCTTAGGGTTATATCTATAATTAGTGTATAATTCAATAAATTGTTCCTTTTGTAAAGTAACTATGTTTCTATCTGTATTATATCTATCATTTTTATTTTTAAATTTTTTTTAAAATTTATCTTCTCTAATGAAATATTTAAATAATTTTAATTGTCATTATCTATATTAATCTCTACATTTAATTACTTTATTTTAACGTTGTTATGTGTGTATGTGTATGTTTAAATACATACAGATAAAATGGTTAATTGTAATAGGACGATGTATATACATGTATGTAAAATATATACATAGTAATTTAAAAATTTAGCTTCTTAAAATAATAAAGAAAAATAAAATATAAAAGTTTATGTGATCAGAAAAGATTGTATTCTAAGTAGATGAGAAGACTAATTATTAAAATCTCTAGAGATAAGTAATTAAATTCTATCAGTAAAAATATATATCATTATCAATTAAATGATTGACATTTCCTGATTCATTCATTGATAACAACTCTAGAAATCCACAAATAACTTTTTAATACAATTTAATAGAAGTAAAATTCTCTGGTCCATGATCTGAAATAATTCTCAAGGGATCTATCTGGAAGAAGAACCAGTCAGAAGAGCAATTGAACAATCAATGGATAGAAATCAGTTAGCAAAAAGAAATGAACACTGGCTGCTGAAAGTTTGTGGTTTACAGATGGATATTTAACTTCAGTGCTAGACATCCCCATATGTACTTTAAGTTGCTAGTGGGGATAACTTGCATCCAGACAGGCCAAAGCAAGTTAAGGATTCAACAGGTCATAAAGATCTTAATTACTATTTTTGTATGCCTACAGGTTATTTATATATTGCTAAATTATATATATGTTAATTAATAATGAAAACTTCTGCATATATATATATATTGTAACCGGACCACCATACAACCCTTTTATTACTTCAGTTGTAACAATTTCCTGATGAGCATATTGTAGGAAGGAACTATCAATTGGCATTACCCAATGCAGATGTTACACCCCCCCCCCTACAACAATATTTCCTGCTCATCAGAGGATGTAGCACCATAGAGGCCGGAAGCATCTAGACATTTATATGTTTGGTTTTCCAAACGGTGCCACTAGAGTTCCATCTCACTACAACCTGACTTACCTAGGTCTAGTTATGCCAGACGTAGCTCAGGAGGCATGAGATTCTCATGAACAAGTGCAATGAATGATGAGTGATGCAACAAAAACAAAATAGAATTGAACAACTGGATAACTAAGATTAATTTTAAGTAACAATAAATTTATTTAACAAATTAATTTTCAAGTTCTTCTAATAAAGTTCCTTCATATCCATGTGAAGATTCATTGTTTTATTCATTTCTGGTCCATTGGGTTTCTTTGGTATAGTCAGTATGACTTAAAGAATGTAACTTGTTGAGAGTATAATAAAGTCCTTTCATAGTTCTTTTAACAATTTATATCTTTAGTTATATAATTAATTCACAGAGAGGAATGTGTCATATTGAGATAACAGAGAGAGTAATGAAGACAACTGATAGCATCTGATGCAGAGTTCCACTTAATTTAACAAATACTTTATTTGCAGTCCACTGTGTATCTTAGTATACAGTCAATAATAGTACAATAGGAATTAGAGAATGCAAGTTCTTTAACAATTTACATTTTGTGTCTAATTCAGAGTTCCAGTTAACCTTAAGTTATTTTATTTGCAGTCCATTACTATTTCATTAAATTTATTAAATCCAGTAATATGGTTTAAATTACTCCCACAAAATCAACATTCAGGTAAGTATTAAGCATTCGTAATTTCATATCAATATGCAGATAAGCATTTATAATTTAGTCAAATATAGAGGTATATTCATACACATAAACTTTATTATATTATCCATATAGAAGTAATATGCAGTTGAAGCATTTATAATTTAGTTAAATATAGAGGTGTATTCATACACATAAACTTTATTATATTATCCAGATAGAAGTAATATGCAGTTGAAGCATTTATAATTTAGTCAAATATAGAGGTATATTCATACACATAAACTTTATTATATTATCCAGATAGAAGTAATATGCAGTTGAAGCATTTATAATTTATACAGCATTTAATTATTCTAACATAAATATTTACTTGGTCTGCTGCAAACGTATATTTTTATACATAAATTCATTAGCAGTTTTATCTATAATTTGAAATATAGAACACAATTAACGTTTTCGTATTTCTCCATTAATTTTTTTCTTTTATTAAAATTTTTATCATAGCATTAATAAATGAATTGCTACTATTTTTTAATTCTTACCTTATTACTTGTTGTTCTCTTTCAATACCCATGGGACTTAATGAATGGCACAGTAGACAGGCTGGAGCTCACTTCACGACTGTGGATGAACAGAAAAATGCAGGTCAACTGCCCATGTTATATTGTTTTTTCATGGTTAAGTTTTGATTTTTCTGTCTTGCTTTACTTAGTAAAACTGATAAAAATAAATACTCTCTGATAATCCGAATTTTCCAAATATTTTGCTCTTCCTCTGCTTCTTTTATTCAATATGACTTCTCAAAAGAAAAACTACTTAACCGGAAGATAATAATAAAAATTATTCTCTCTGACTGATAATCCAAATTTTTCAAGCTATTTATACTTTCTGCTTATCAGAATGGATTCTCTTTACATGACGCTTGCTTTAATTGGTGTTGGTAGTATGTTTTCGTCCATGTTCGTGCCATTTCCCCCCAGCTCATTGGCTATTCTTTTTGGCAGTAGAAGATCGTTTTTAATTATCTGGCTATGTGTTTTTGAATTCCAATTAATTTTACATTTCTTTGCCTAAAGGCATTGGCTTAACATCTAAGTTATTTTGCCTTACAAATTATTTTTCTGCAATACAAAATAAACTTATCTTTTTTTTAATGTTTAAATATATTTTTTTTCGTTTTTACTTTATTGATTTCCTTTTTTTTGGATTGATGAATTTTAATAAAGAAAGATTTATACTTTCTTTTAATTGCAGATTTAACGTATTTGTTGTGTCTTTTTTTATTTTTAATTTGACCAAATCAACTTTCTTTTTTCATTGCTGTCAATTTTCATGATTCCTTTGTTTCTTTAAATTTTTAGTTTTCCTCAATCATTATTAAGTCTTTTCTTTTCTAACAACAAACCATGCCAGTATTTTTGAATGGGGGGGGGGGTTCTTTTGAATATATATGCATAGAACAGTATACCTATATATATACTAAATTTTAACCATATTAGTTGTGGTTTTTACCAGGGGATAAATTTAGATGTCATGTGGTCTGGAGAGCAAGAGTTATGCTTCCAGACATAGAAAATATCAAATTACATTTTTGTAAATTTTATATTATATATATTATTATTAAATTATTTATAAATATTATTTATAGCTCTTTTGTTAACAATTATTAAAGTAGCATCAATATATCTAAAATAATGTGTTATTTCTTGATTTATTATTCTTTTTTTAATATTTTTATTTCAACTTCATTAATAAATATTAATGACATTAATTGCATACCTATCTTTATGAATACTCCAATATTCATTATTGTATTTGAAATATAAGCTATTATGGATTAATGTTAAACTTTCTATAATATGTATTATATTTATATCATTAATGTACATAGATAATTTCTGCATTAATATTATTATACCCTTAATTCTTGTAATACTGTTGTGTTTGGCTGAATTGCAGGGTTCAGACTCAAACCAATAGTAATATCAAAAATTATGAACACTCACAATTTAATATGTATAATTTAATAGAACAAATATACATACATATTATACAATCAATAAATACAATTTAACATATAACTTAATCAATGAGCTGGTCATGCCAAATGACTGGATTCACTTCCAGCTTTACATATTAGGTTGCCTCATGAATTCTGGTTTAACTCTTCCAGATGTACTGGACATTTTGCCTCGAGTTTGTTAAATGACACTTCTGGGTGTACTAGACAGCTTGCCTTGAGTCTGCCATAGTCATAGCAGCTTCCAGTCCTATCATGGACTTGCCTGACTGTATAGACATAGGTTGTGAATATGGTAGAAATACCGCTGTTGGAAGTCGTTTCAATGGAGAGCATCATGCAGGTAGACAAACATTCTCTCTCTTAAGAGTGTGTACTCTCGTTTAGGTTAGACAGATATTCTCTAGCTTGCCTCCAAAAAAGGCTGACTATTTATTGCCAGATCCCCTCCCTTACTGGCAGCAATCAAATTCAGAGAGCCTAACCAATGGTAGGATTATATACACATGTTTACACATTGGTCATACTTGTTTTTATCCTTTGGCCATGTTTATACACTGGTTGTCCACGTTTACATATTAATTGGCATAATGAGGCTCAATCCAATCAAATAATAAAGGAATCTGGACTAATCCACTTCTGAAAACATAGTCAGATATGACAGAAAGCATATTATACAAGTTGTATCAAGAAAAGAGAATACATTTTCTGTTCCTAGTTTGTGGCATAAATAGTTTAAAAATATATAATTATTTTTTTCAAACTGTTAATCTTATTCTTTCTCCTGACAAATTTGATATAAAGATGAATAAGATTGTTTATAAATCATGCTCTTTATCATTATTTCTAGAAAGTTATAAATATGCTATTGTCTTGCTTCATATTTGTAGTTACAGAATAAAGTATAGACCTAGTAGTTTAAATTCAGAATGTTCAGTAAAATACCAAGTTCACATTAGATACATCGTAAGAAACTGAAAATAAAAATCATTTTCTATTTAACATTACTGTATTCATATTGCTGACTGTACTTTAAACCATCGTTTTAATTTTAATTTTAAAAAAATGGTTATAAAAACCAAAATCAATACAGTCATGACATCTCAACTCAATTTGATAAACTATATCATTATGAATATAACTCTTTTAATTCTAGAAGAATTAAAAAATAAAAACAAATACCAAGAAGAGAAAAAAAATGAAGTCAGAATCATTCCATTTAATTATAGAATCAAAATGTGCTCACATTAACTCATGGAGACCCCCCCACCCCCAATGAAAGAGCTATTGAAATTACTACATATTAACTTCCTCTCCCAACTTAAATATTTAAAACTTTCAAACTATTAGCTTGAAATACTACTATAAAATGAATACTAATTAGTACATAACAATCAATACCAACTAACAAAAACAAATGTGAAAATTTATTTGCAATAGTATTTAGTATTTGTTGATTCATAGCTTTCATTATGATTTTTGAAATTAAAGATATTATTGTTTAATTAAAATAAATTAAAGCAATCAGGCATGTTTATCAGGTTTGATATCCAATATAATACATAAGTAATAATGCTTTATTCTAAATGACTTTGTAAGTAATTAGAATCCAGTCAACACTTAAACAATCCCAATTTAGATAATAGTCAACAATCTCAATCTTTTGTCAAGGCAACCACATGATCATCGTTTTTTATGCTTACACAAGCTGTTTACATTGAAGCAAAACTCTCTATACAATAATGCCACATAGTGCAAGCTAGAGTGATCAATGGATGCAGGAAAATTTGTGCATAAAATCCCTATCTAGCACCTACTCTCCAATATCCCCAGACTAGTTTCTAGCTTGTAGCTTCCATCAGTGAAGATCCAAGGCTCCTCACTGATGGAAGTCACAAGCTAGAAACTAGTCTGAGGATATTGGATGAGTAGGCACTAGATAGGGATTTTATGCACACATCTGCATCTATTGATTACTCTGACTTGTACTGAGTGGCACTATTGTATAGAGAGTTTGCCTCTGTATTTATTTATGGACCCATATATTTATATAGACACTAAAGATTGCAACTTGACCACAAAGATTGAAATTATTATATAATTTCAATCTCTGTGGTCAAGTTACATCTTTATTGTTAAAAAGAGGTTGCCTTGACAACAGTTTGAGAATGTTGATTGTTATCTTAACTGAAATTGTCTAAGTATTCTCTGAATTCTAATGGTCACTTACAAACCCATTTAATCTTGAGCATTATTACTCTTATTGTTTAAGTCAGTGTTTCCCAACCTGTGGTACGCGAGTTGCTGGTTGGTGGTACACGAAAAATAATCAATAATGGCGGACATAAAAAATAAAAAAAATTAAATCATAAAAATATCATAGAAACGTTTTTTCCTATAATTCATAAAAATTATTTTAATGAATAATATTATACAGTAAAGTTGTTAATATGTACAGTCGATGATCGAAAATCCAGCAATTGATATCGTTTTTTTTTTTTTTTTTTTTGGAGTGCACTTTTAAATTTAGCCGTTAGCCACGAGTAACTTGAGATGTCGCCCGCCACTGTTGTGATAGTGCTGCACTCTCATTCACTTCACCGCATGGCTTACAAGTGACAGGTTATTGTTTGTGATTGTATCGTCTTTGTTTATTAAAATTCATTGATCCCTATATAACCTGCTTATTCGAACTTAGACAAAAAGCACAGGTTTTTTTTTTTTAAGACAATCCTTTTGATCTCTCTTCGAAATTGTATGATTTTGATTGGCTTCAGGTGCTTGCATATTTATCTGATATTTTTTGCAAATAAATGAACTTAAATTTGACACTTCAGAATAACTCGATAACGATCTTTAATGTTAATGATAAAATTGAAAGTATGATTAAGAAATTAGATTTTTGGAAACAGTGTATTGAAAACAATCAACCAGAAAAATTCGAAACTCTACATATTTTTTTGTTTGAAAATAAGGTTAGTCTGTCTCAAGATATACAGAAAATATAATAGCACATTTAACAGGATTAAAATTGTCTTTCATGGAATATTTTCCAAAACCCGAAAACACAAATGATAAGTGGATTTCAAACCCCTTCTATGAAGAAAATTTAGAAAAAGCTACATCATTATCAATAAAAGAGAAAGAAAATTTAATAGAATTATCGACACAATCTAATTAATTTTGGTTAAACATTAAAGAATATGAACAGTTCTCTGAGAAAGCTCTTAAATTATTATTACCATTTACTAGTATGGAATTAGTAGAAAGAGCTTTTTCTTCATATATATTTTTTTAAAAAAAGTATTGAAACAGATTGAATGCAGCTGTAGACTTAAGGGTAATCTTGCATCTTCTGAACCAAATTTCAAAAAATTATGTTCTTCGAAACAAGCACAAGGATCTCATTAAATTTATTTTATAAAAACATTTGATTATGATAAAAAATATATTAATTGGGTTTTTATAATTTTGTGTTTTTATTAAAACCATTTATTAGTAAATGAAATACGATAAAATAGTAGATAAATATGATACTTTGAACAAACACATACATATATGTTACAGTGAGTTTATAATCCAGCATGATGTATGTAATTTGTCTCATTATGTGATGTGAATACATGGTCACCCTATAATATGTATAATGCAAATAAAATAACACACTCCCAATAACAAATTTCACAAAATACAATCATTTTTACGAAGTGGTACAATTTAGCATGATATACTACCAAGTGGTACGTGAGCCAAAAAGGGTTGGGAAACGCTGGTTTAAGTAATACTTTGGGTGCAATTTGAAAATTATTGCAATTCGTAATGTTACAAATGACGATTTATTAGTCTGCATTCAGAATAGGTTATATATTTACTTGCTTAAAGAAGTTTATTTAAACTTATTTGTATCAATAATTTCAATTTCCATGGTCAAGTTGCAATATTTAGTGTCTATATAAATATATAGGACCATAAATGGTGGGATTCCACCTTTATTGTTAAAAAATTGCATTGACAACAGTTTGAGATTGTTGATTGTTATCTAAATTGTGATTGTCTAAGTAATGACTGGACTCTAAAGGTTTAATATAACATATATGAGTGGGTACCAATATATTGTAGTCACATTATCAACATTTGATTTTATAGTTTTAGCTATTTCATGGGCCCCTTATTTCATGTTGTTATCTCAAATCTTGTATCATTATTCATAAAATGATCAAAACAGTCCTTTCACATATTCAAAATATCAATCATCATATAAGAGGGTTCCATCACTGGGTTTAATAGGACTATGATATTACTTCTGAAATCAATATGTTGCTTTTGATGTATCAAAAAAATTTAGAATGATCATGATCAGTAAGTGTTTGGCAGTTTAAATCTATCAATCATTTTTAATCCTTGGTAGTCATTGTATTTATCTTCAGATCTTTGACATTTAATTTATTATTCCACCAATGAGCAATTGTCACATTTCCTTTTAATCTAATCACTAATAAGCCATTATCTTTTTAGTGAATACACAAATATATTTACTCATGCTGTAAAGTCCCCAACCAAAGTAGTGGTTGGTGCTGAAGGTGAAGGGTTCTAAAAATCCCCAGACTTAGGCTACCATTTGATGCCAACTTTTTATTTAGGTACTTACAACTGCAGAGCACTTTTAAGTGAAGGCAGTTTGCCAGAATTAGAAGAACTGTCTTATATTAAATGGGATA
The DNA here is from genome assembly GCA_028023455.1 of Epiperipatus broadwayi. Lineage (NCBI taxonomy): Eukaryota > Metazoa > Onychophora > Udeonychophora > Euonychophora > Peripatidae > Epiperipatus > Epiperipatus broadwayi. Next base: position 3,931,103 of record JAQFVV010012393.1, on the reverse strand, counting down.
TTATTGGACTTTGTGAAGTTAGAAGGTAAAGAGATCATTGATTTAAAAAGTGGACATGTACTCTACTATAAAGGTACAAATATTGGAAATACAAATGGAGTAGGATTTATTATAAATAAAAAGTGGAAGAACATTGTGAAGATTGATGGTGTATTGGACAAAGTGTCAAGATTAGTAATACAACTTAATCATCATCAACCATTACCAATCCATTGCAGGATGAAGGTCTCTCCAAGTTCAATCCATCTTTTCCAATGTTTAGCTTTTCTTCTCCACATCACCTCTGCACACTTTCTTATTTCATCCATCCATCTCACATGTTATCTCTTTCTGGGTCTTTTACAATCTCTTGGAATCCAGTTTAAGATTTTAATTGTCCATCTATTATCATCTCTTCTAGCAATTTGTCCATCAACAACTCCATTTCAGTCTTTTATTTCAGTGAGGTCATTAACACCTGTTTGTTCTCTTACCCATATACTGCATTTTTGATCTCTTCTTGTTACTCCCAACATGCATCTTTCCGTATTTCTTTGAATGGTCTGAAGTCTCTGTATTGCTCTTTTATTAAGTGTCCAAGTCTCAGATCCATAAGTGTGGTAGAAAAAAGCAGCAATTGACCAATAAAATTTCTACTGAGACTAGAGAATTTATGAAAAAAAGAAGGAATATGAAGATATACAAAAATGATGCATTAAAAAGGATTGAATATCTCAAATTTTGTAAAATGGTGTGGAAAAAAATTGAAAATGATATAAAAAGGTATAATTGTGAACTAATGAGGAAAGCTGTAGAAGAGAATAAAATTCTCAAGAGTGTAAAACAACATTTTGGTATTGGTAGGAAATTTATATTTGAAATAAAAAAAAAAGATGGCATTATAACTTAAAAAACAGATGACATCATGAAATGTGTAGAAGGCTTCTATGAAGAATTATATAGTAATAAAGAACAAGGACCTCCTATATCTATTATATCTTCTGAATTGCCCAGAATTTTAAATGAAAAAGTGAGACATGCAATTAAATGTATGAAGAAAGGAAAGGCTCTAGGTAATGATAAAATTATAATTGATATATTAAAAAAAGCAGCTGAAGAAATAGAATTTTTTTTAGCAAAGTTATATACCAAATGTCTAAACAATAAAGATGTACCAGATGATTGGAAGAATGCAGTATTAATATTTAAAAAAGGTGATAAAAAAGATATTAGAAATTACAGACCTATCAGTTTTATACAAAAATTTTTACTAAGATAATTACAACTCATCCACAGAGAACACTGGATTTCCATCAACCAAGAGAACAAGCTGGATTTAAAGGTGATTTTAGTACAGTAGATTACATCCAGGTATTGAGAGAAGTTACAGAAAGGACAAATAAATACAAGTTTCCATTATGCTTTGGGTTTGTAGATTATGAAAAGGCATTTGATTCTATAAACATTTCTTCAGTGATTAAAGCATTGGATCATTAAAGTATAGATCCAGGATATTGTCATATTTTAAAGAATATTTATAAAAATGCAACATCAACAATTAGATTACATAATGATAATAGAAAAGTCAACATTGAGAAGAGTATAAGACAGGGTGACTCCATATCTCCAAAACTTTTTACAGCAGTGCTGCAAAAAGTATTTTGTGGATTAAAATGGGAAGCAAAAGGAGTGAAAGTAAATGAAGATTATTTAAGTCATTTAGATTTTGCAGCTGATGTAGTTGTTTTTGCAAATAATGCTTTAGAGCTACAGGAAATGTTGCAGGAATTATCAGATGACAGTAGGACTAAAGATAAATGTTAAAAAGACTAAAGTAATGTTTAATGGATTTTCTCAAAATATGAAAATAAAGATTGATTATAATGAGTTAGAAGAAGTTAACAGTTACAAATATCTTGGTCAGATTATTAATACAGATGGAAACATAATGGATGAAATTAATCATAGAATTAAACTTGGTTGGAGTGCTTTTGGTAGAAATAAATTGATACTAAAAGGAAATATGCCTATGTGTTTGAAAAGGAAGGTTTTTAATAAATGTGTTTTGCCAGTTCTTACTTATACAACTTAATAGCAGATACTAATTGCAGATAATTCAGGTTTATGCCCCAACAAGTTCTCATACTGATGAGGTAGTAAAAGATTTCTATATGAATGTACAAAAGCTTTTGATCAGAGTAAATGATATTTTAAAATTGTTATGGGAGACTTTAATGCTAGAATTAGTAAGTGAATAAAAGATGAAGGTGCTATAGGTAATTTTGATTATGGTAATAGAAATGAGAGAGGACATAGACTTTTGGAGTCTGCAGAAAAAGAAAAACTTTATATTACAAATTCTTTTTTTTTTTTTTGAGAAAAATGTTAAAAGGAAATGGATATGCAAGCATCCAAATGAAGGTACAGCAGAATTGGATTATATTTTGACTAACAGAAAATACATATTTCAAGATTGTAATGTTCTTAATACATTTAACACAGAAAGTGATCATCGATTAGTAAGATGTAAGACATGTTTTAATGCAAAACTAGAGAGACAAAATTATTAAGAAAAACAATATTTATAGTTGATATTCCTAATCTTCAGAAACAGTCTACTGAATTTAAATTAGAACTTACTAATCAGTTTCAAGTATTAGCAGATTTTGAACATGATTCAGATTTGAATGAAATTAATAAGAAAATAACTGATACACTTTTAAAAACTGCAACAAAGATAGCTAGTTGAAAAAAGAAGCAATTGCCAATAAAATTTCTACTGAGACTAAAGAATTTATGAAGAAAAGAAGATATATAAAAATGGTGAAGTGGACTGAATATCTCAAATTTTGTAAAATGGTGTGGAAAAGAGTTAATAATGATATAAGAATGTATAACTGTGAACTAGCAATGAAAGCTGTAGAAGAGAATCAGTCTTAAGAATGTAAAACAACATTTTGGTAAAGGTAGGAAATTTATATCTGCAATAAAAAAAAAGATGGAATTACTAAAAAGAGAGATGACATCATGAAATGGGTAGAAGACTTCTATCAAGAAGTATATAGTAATAAAGAACAAGTACCTCCTATATCTATTCTATCTTCGGAATTGCTCAGTATTTTAAATGAAGAAGTGAAACAAGCAATTAAATTTATGAAGAAAGAAAAAGCTTCAGGTAATGATGGAATTATAACTGATATATTAAAAGAAGCAGGTGAAGAAATAGAAATTTTTGGTATTCATTTGAATGACAATTCATCACACTTGGTGGCATTGTTCTTCCAACAAAATGACTTCATATACTGTTACTGGGCCACTACATTTTATTTACATATTATAACAAAGAAACCAATACACAGAGAAAACTTTTTTTAAAACATTTTATTATTAATATCAAAAAAAATTTCCTTTTTTGTAATATTTTTTTTAAAAGTAATTAACATTTTTCAAAAACAATAATAAATAAATATTCGTTCACTTTAGGTTCCGATCAAAAAACGCAATTTCAAAACCGAAAAAAAAAAAAAAGTTGGACTGCAATTCTCAAGTAACATTACTTTTTACTACATAAACATTAAAACATAACAAATAAATGTAATCGAACATTTCCTAATTTTGTGAATGCTGTAGCCTCATCTCATCTAATAATAAAAATTCCTTTTTTTTCTTCAAATAATTAAAGGTTTTTTTTCAAAAACCTTAATAATAAATAAATATTCATTCACTTTATGTTCCAGTGAAAAAATGCACTTTCAACCTCCCCCCCTAAAAAAATATTGATTGCAATTCTCAATTAACGTTAATTTTACTCCATAAAAATTAAAACATAAAACAAATTCTTGTGAAAGCTGTAGCCTCATCTCTTCTATGATGATAGGCTTAGGATTAGGTCTAGACCAATTCAATTCTTTCCACAGTGGCAGAAGCCATTTTTTTTACAGTAATAGAAAAATCTCATGAGGTACGAGATTTCAGTTGTACCTCTGAAAACCCCCCACATTTCATGTCTCACACACATGAACAAGTTAGTAGACAATTTTGTTACAATGGGAAAATTTTTAGGACCTTACACTACTTCTTTTACTGTTCAAAAAGAAAAACATTAACACATCTCAGATAAATAGTATTCATTTGAAAAATTCAAACCCTATCATGAAAAAGTAATGACATGTTAAGAGTCAGAATTTATATAGATGGTAAACAACAACACAATCTATATATATAAGTCCATTAAATTATATTAAAGAAATTAATAGAAGGAAGATATATGAAACCAATTACATTAATTATTAACAGAAATAATTGTATGAACACTTATAAAATGTCAATTAATTTAACTAATAATTGGATAATGAAAAATGAATGGAGGGTTGTATATGTGTTATTAGAAAGTGTAATCATAGGCTTGTGTTAATTTTATATAGAGCTGGTAGATGTCACTATGTATGCAATATAGGTTATTTTTATAATTAAGACATATTGAAAAGGGCGAAAATTTAAAATTTGCTGAAAAGAGCTTTTATATGTTATTTTTACATGTTATGATTATATGACTATATTACAGCTATTGTCATATATTATTTTGTTGTCAGATAAAGATATTTTATTATATTTAGGATTTATTTTTAATTTGCAAAAGCAACATAAAGGATTTACTCCTTGTATTTTAGTATGTATAGTAGATTCTTCTAAAGAACAAACATCAATTTTCATGTGATATGAATGGAATAAAATCTCTGTAATGCAATTAACATTTTAATCTTGAAACATACTGATGTGTGATTTGTTCAATAATCTACACTTATAAGTGTTTTTGAAATATGAACTTTTCTCATATTTTAACTTCAAACTTTAATGTAATTTATTAAATGCAATTGATTTGAGTGTGGATACCTAAATGTTTCTTTATATGTTTTTTTTCTGCCTAAAAAAAGGTTTGTCATAGTCAATTCACCTATTTGGAAAAAATTCAATAACAGACCATAAAATAATTCTGATATCTTTTAGCCAAAGTCCACTATTTGCACCAACACATGCATTAGTCTCTGTAATGTTATATAGCAATGAATAAAAACTTTCTTTGAAGCTAAGGTTGGAGTCTAGACTATTAATAAAATAAACAATAGTACCATTGTGCAAAGCAAGCCTGAACACCATTGCCCTTTATCAATACAATTAGGAATTTCAACATATGATACTAAATTAGACTATACTGCAAATCCTATACCATGTATTCTCCTTTCACTGATTGATTTACCCACCCAATAACTTTTTTTGTGAAGTTATGTTCATTAAAAACAATTATGGTAGTCTTAAATCTTGATAGCTATTTACCAGTGCAATCCTCCATTCTCATGTTGAAGAATTTGTATAAAATACAGTTCACACATTTCCTACAGATTTATATAGAAAAATATTGGATTTATAACAATTACTTTCAGAACTATAACTGCCTTCATTTTACCACTATTACTATTATTATTCCTATTCCTCTTGCTATTAATGAATAATTTACCATGCATGGCAATGCAATCTAGCCTCGATGTGTGAGAAAGGCTACTGTTAACCATATAATATTTGCCTGATGAAGCTCATTTCAAATCTAAAATTTATTAATAATTGTTATATCCACAAGAATGTCTTTGCGGTCATCAAATAAAAATACATAATATTTTACTCAGTCTGAATAGCGAATAGTTTGCAACACTCTATCTCCATAGTTCTCTGGCAACGGATGCTCTTGCTCTGCAACAAATGCTCTATTCTGCAACTAATGCTCTACTCTGCAACGAATGCTCTGCTCTGCAACTAATGCTCTTTTCTGCAACAAATGCACTGCTCTGCAACTAATACTCTACTCTGCTGCGGTCTCCCATTTCTGTGGGCTCTTCCAGCTATACCTGTGGACTACACTTCCACTGGGCACTGGTCATTTACTGCAAGCCCCAACACGAGATATCTCTACTCAAAACTACTAGGCATCTACTGCGGTTGTACTCCAAATATGGCTGCTAATAACTGCCTTACCCTGCGTAGTTGTTACACCGTCTTTTATTGCTTGCTGATAACTGTAGCAATTAATCCTTGTCCAATCAGGTAATGTCTTTTATTCAGAAATATTTGCAATCAGCAAATATCTCTTGGAATTATCGTCCACCATTACATTACTTAACTTCCTCCGTTATCAGCGCGCGATCTACAACAACCACTCGAACAAATTCTAGTTTTTCTGGAGTGCACAAACTTGCATTCAATTTTTACAAAATATAACAATAATTATATTGCTTTGAGCAAAACTCACAACTAAAAATTGCCAGCCTATAAATCTTATTCCCAACATTCCTTTTTTTAATTCTCAAGAGCTTATGTTAAAAAAAATGAAAAAGGCAACTGAGTTCATAAATTCTATGCATGTAGACAAAGAATGGAAATGCAGTTGAACAAACATGTAATTCCACCTTCACAATTAGTAGATTATGACATGTTTAGTTCACAGTGACCAAGCCATATAATAATTGTGGCTGAAGACACAGAAAAAAAATGATGGTATCATAAACAATAACTAGCCTTTGATGATCCAATAGGTCTTACAAGGTAGCAGGAACAACTCTTAGGCATTGCTTATCTATTATTCATAATTAACTTCAACAACTATCTGTTTCCTGCAGAGCCTAAGCACAGCACTAAACTATAATAAAATAAATGTTTTATTATTAATATTAATAAAAAAAAGATGATGAACAACTAAATATTGTGGATATTTTTTGCATACACAAGGTTAATTGGGAAGTTCTGTTCTAAAATTAAATCAGTAAATGATTAAATAATGGTACACTTCAATTGTATCCAATAGCCTTTTGGTAGGTAGTGCAGTTTTTTAAGCACTGATATTCACTTGTACATTCATTCAATAATACTGCAAGATGTATTATCATTTAAATTGCAATTAAATTCTCCTAGTAACAATTTTGATCACATTACACACTGAAATGAAAATAATTGAATGTTTTATTATTCAATCCACTTAATATTTGTCATAACAAACTTGACTACTTATCCATTAAGGTTTATTATTATAAGTCAACGATTATATTAACTAAGTGAAACTATGATGGTTTGGGAAATCAAATATTTTAGATAATCACACCTGGAAATATCCAAATCACATAGCAGAACTAGATTACATTTGACTTAAACAGAAACTATATATTTTAAGATAGTAATGTTCCTAATAGATTCAATAATTAAGTAATAAGGAACAACATAATGTTATTGCAAAATAAGATAAAAACTATTAAGAATGTATTAATAGTTGATATTTCTAATACTAAAAATCAGTCCAACAAAGATGAATTAGAATCTGCAAATCATTTTCAAATATTAAGATATTTTAAAGATGATTTAAATTGACTGAGATCAATAGCAAAATAATTGATGCTCTAATAAGAATAACTATACAAATAGTTGATCCAAAAAAGAGCACCTTACCATTAAATTTTCAACTAATTCAAGACAATGAAGAAAGATTTGAATATCTGAATAAAAAATAAAATACAACAATAAAAATGGCAAAGAAAACTATAGAAATTAATAATCTCAAAAATGTAGAGCAATATTATACTATCAGAAGTGAAATTGTTTTAGCAACAAGAAAAGAGAAAGATATTAATAGAATGAGATGACATCTTGAAGCACGTGAAAAAGTTATCTACAGAACTATATAATAGTAAAAAAAAATACAATTATAACATCTGAATTGTCAAAGCATTTTAAATGAAGAGGTTAAACATGCAATCAAGTCTAAAAAAAAGTTTTTTTTAGTAAATAATGAAATTATATCTTAAAAGAAGCAGACAAAAAAAATAAAAAAACTTTGGCAAAACTATATAGTAAGTAATAAAGATGACTGGAAAAATACAGTGGTCATATATCAATATGTTAGATAAAAAAAGATATTAAAAGTATACTGATTTAAATCTGTCAATTCTATACAAAATCTCTATATAAGCACAACTCATGTACAGTCAACTTCGGACTCAAACCAATACAAACAATAAGCTAGATTTGAAATCAGTTTTAGCACAATAAATGACATTCAAGTATTAATCAAATATCAATTGCCATTATGCTTTGAAAATGTAAACTATGAAAAGAAACTGTTTTCTAATTCATCATGCTAATTAAAACTTTGTACTATCAAAATGTAAACTCAGGATACTGTCATATTCTGAAGATATCAAAATGCAAAACAAATAATTAGATTACATAGTAACATTAAATTAATAATGATAAGTGTATGATATCATTCCCAAAACTTTTTTCCAGCAGTTTTATCAGTATTATGTGAATTAAAATGGAAGACTAAGGAGATGAAAATAAATGGAGAATGTTTACCTCATATAGATTTTGAAAGTAATGTGGTTATTTATGAAAATACAGGATAGCTCAGTTGGTTACAGGGGTTGCCTTGAAATTTGATATTCGAGAATCTAAAAGTTAAGTTCAATGCCTATGCAATACTATCAATGGTCAGGCCAGCACAAACTGAAGAAGAGTGGAGAATACTACTCTAAACATGTAATTACTACCCTGTATTGTCCATTTGTATGTTATTACTAACAAATTGTTTGTATTTGAAAAGTTTAAAATTTTCTATACATTCAACATTTACTAATAGATGATGGAAATAGTCTAACATATTATCACATGTAATGTTTCAGAGTTTCAAGAAATGCTTCAAACATTATCACATGAAAGTAGAATTAAAGACAAATGCTAAAAAGACTAACTTTTTAGCAAAACTCTTTACTTGTACATATACATACACCTACGTTTCGACTGACCTGCAGTCTTTTTCAGAGCAAGGTGTATGTATATGTACAAATAAAGAGTTTTGCTAAAAAGTGTTTGAAGTGGTTTGGATAAATTGTATTTATAGGATATTGTGGCAAAAATAAAGAAAAGTGTGATTTTGGTAATATTAATGTTCAATGATTTTTCACAGAAAAAACTGATAATCAATAATTAAAAGTTAGCAATTACAAATACCTTTCTCAGATTATTAACAAAGATGAAAATACAATGGATAAAGATAATCATAAAATTAAATTTAGATGGAAAGCTTTTAGTAGAATATTAAAAAAATATCTGTTTGAAAAGACTATGTATTTTATGAGTCTTTAACATAGGGACCTGAGATTTAGATACTTACAGACTGCAGACAACACAATAAAATATATAGAGAGATAAATTGGATGGAAAGCTTTTAGTAGAATATTAAAAAAATATCTGTTTGAAAAGACTATGTATTTTATGAGTCTTTAACATAGGGACCTGAGATTTAGATACTTACAGACTGCAGACAACACAATAAAATATATAGAGAGATAAATTGGAAGTAGCAACAAGAAACTGAAAATAAATATGTAGGTTTCATTAAATGAATTTAGGAACTGACATGAAGCTGGGATGGATATATTGCTAAATAATATGGCAATATATGAACAACTGATGTCTGAAACTTAATAGTAAGAGATATATAAAAAAAATTACATATGAAATGGATAAATAAGGAAGTTTGTTAAAGTGATGAGAAGAGAATCTAATAGATTAGAAAAACTGGATTATATTTTGAGACTTTCATTCTGCAATAATCAATAACAATTAGAAATGAATAAATATATTAAAATAAATAAAAAGGCAAAAAATTGTGAAAAAAAAATTGTTTTGTTTAGGACTAAGCAAAACAACTTTAAACAAAGCTGATTTAATGATAGGGAAAATACAAATATGTTAAAATAAACCATAATAAAATTACACTATCTATCATTTACATGAGAAACAAGTTATTCTAATCCCCAATTTTTCTTCTACATTATTCAAGCAACTTTAAATGGTATTTATGGGAAGAAAAATAAAATTACTTCTTTTAAGTCATTAATTTCCAATATATTTTCTAAAATCATTTTTATATAATATACACCCTTAAATAAATGTCTCAAACTTTGTAAAATGTTTTGGCAATTTTGTAATGGAACTGATTTTTTTAGTATTAATAATACTATTGTAAAATCAATCTCTTATTGCATAAATTCTTTAATAAATGTAATAAAACTTTGTTGGATCATTCTTCCTACCTTCATTTATTCCACATATTTCACTTGTTCTTTTTGATCCCCGAATTATTCTCATGTAAATATCTTAACTCCATTCCACTAACCACATGGATATGTTTTTAAAATTTTCTGTAATGTATATTTTTTGCTCAGGCAATATTGTGTCGAGTCATGTTTTATCAGACATAAGGATATTTTTTTTTGAATTGTAATTCAATTGCAATTGGTTCTATGCATATTTCTGAATTTCACTTTTATCTGTTACTCTGATTTATTACATTTTATTTCTATTATATTAGTGTTTGAGCAAAGTATTTTAAAATTTTCTTAAAATATATAAAATCTTGAATCACAGACCTTTTCACTTATATTTGATTTTTGTGAAATTAAATAAATTAAAATCAGGATTGTTACAAATATAAAATTTGCAATATGTAAATACCTAATCATTATATAGTACTTCCTATTAAGCCTGAATTTTATAAAAAATGTTTTGCATACTTAATGTGTGCACACACTTTTCACTTATTTGCAAGAAGTATATATCAAAATACACACACTTTGTACAATATTTTACATTATGAAATTGTCAGTAAATAATAATCATTAAATTATCTATATAAAAATATAATGGTTTTATTGTATCATTGTACCACTATTTATATTGTTTTGTTTACAATCCTCTCAAAAAAATGAATGATCAGAGTTTAGTATGGCAGGGGTGGGCAATTGTTTTGGCTCGGGGGCCACAAAGGTTGGTGGAGGGCCATATCGGAGTCACTTTGTGGAAGCGAAGGTTAGCAGAGGGCTGCACCTTTTTTTTAATGACACAGTAAACACACTGCTTTATTCTCTGTATTACCAAAGAAATATTTGTGTGTCCATTTTTCATTAAACACACAACATTCATCACCGATTTTACATTTTTTCGGAGGGTTCATAGTTTCACTAAAGTTGGAAATGTATATATTTGCTAATGCAAAGACAAAATTGAAATTAACTACACCAACTAGAAAAGCATTGCACATCATATTCTACACTGCGCATGTGTATTGATGTGACCATCCTAGTGAAAAATACAAGGCGAATCTTTGGTCGTGCATGGGAAGGAAATATCAGTTCAAGGCTGATTTTTCTGATTGTCTTGGAAGGCCACATAAAAACTCTTAGCAGGCTGCATGTGGCCCTCGGGATGCTATTTGCCTACCCCTGCAGTATGGTAAAAATATGATTTTGGAATAATAACTAGTATATTAAAAATAAATATTGTGAATTAAAGAAAGTTGTACAAGCAAATGAATTTGATAATTAATATTTTATTATAAATGCTAATAAAGTGATCAATTGTCATGTCAAAAAAAAAAAAAATAGTGCAATGAAAATATTTTGTGAAAACTCTCCTAGACAATGTAAACATTTCCATTACTGCCATTATAAGTTAATGAAATTAAAAGCATGAACTGATAAATGAATCTTGTTGTGCAAGGGTTTAGGAGTTTCCAAAAATTATCTAACATATGCACATACAAATAATATATATATATATATATATCCAACCAGTCACAACCTAAACATTCACAGTAAATATAGTAATCAATATTTCTCACTGCTGTCAAGGCAACCTTCTCATCTTTTTAATAGCAAGAATGGAAATAACTAATGGTCCATTGAATATATATGGACACTTAAAGATTGCAACTTGACTACAGAGTATGAAATATTGTTACAATGAAGTTTAAATAAACCTCTTTAAACATGAATAAACATGTCACTATAATGCAGACTAATAGTCATCTATAACATTACTTAATGCAATACTTTTAAATTGCCCATGTATTATTTAGAAATAATAAGCGAAATAGTGCCTAAAGCTAATCTGGGATAATGATGTAATTAGATTCCAACCAGTCACAACCTAAACATTCACAGTAAATATAGTAATCAATATCTCTCACTGCTGTCAAGGCAACCTTCTCACCTTTTTAATAGCAAGAATGGAAATCCATTCTTATTAATGGTCCATTGAATATATATGGACACTTAAAGATTGCAACTTGACTACAAAGTATGAAATATTGTTACAACGAAGTTTAAATAAACCTCTTTAAACATGAATAAACATGCCACTATAATGCAGACTAATAAATAGTCATCTATAACATTACTTAATGCAATACTTTTAAATTGCCCATGTATTATTTAGAAATAATAAGCGAAATAGTGCCTAAAGCTAATCTGGGATAATGATGTAATTAGATTCCAACCAGTCACAACCTAAACATTCATAGTAAATGTAGTAATCAATATTTCATACTCTGTAGTCAAGTTGCAATCTTTAAGTGTCCATATATATTCAATGGACCATTAGTAAGAATGGATTTCCATTCTTGCTATTAAAAAGATGAGAATGTTGCCCTGACAGCAGTGAGGAATATTGATTACTATATTTATTGTGAATGTTTAGGTTGTGACTGGTTGGAATCTAATTATATATATATATAACCAAATAATTACCTGCAAAATTTTCATTATCATTTCGATTTTCTTTGCCATCTCCGATCTAATTAAATAAAAAAAAAAAATTCAAGTTTTAATAAAAAAAATTATTTTAAAAACATTATTATACCTTAACTAAAAAAAATCATCAAAGATTATGTACTGTTAAACACTAATGATAATCAATACTTTGTCACTTGATTGAAAATCTTTTGCCATCATCTCAATCTGAATTAGGCTGAACTTAATATATATCCCTTTTTAGAAGCATTTAAATAACAAATACTATATGGTTGCACAGGCATAACCACATTTTAAGAAATGGATGGTAATCCACTCAAAAGTTAATCCAGTCACATCCATCTATCTGTGGACACATATAGTAATACATATATATTGAAATGGCTGCAGAAAGGAGTTTGCTATTATCTGAAAGGTGACTCTTTGATTCCTCTTGGAGGCCTTAAAGGATTCTTAATGTCTACTCCATACATTCTTGTTGTTGCAGCTGTTATGACTGTGATTATTCATATAGTATATGAACATGGATGGGTTGCTCACCAATACCCATTAGTCAGCATGGTGAATTTATTGGCTTTTTACCTCTGAGTTTGAGATTAAGAAACACCATGGTCTTTATTCTTAGTCGGCTGATAAGGTAGAACTAATGTATGCATAAATGATAAATATTTTTCCAATAGATATATATAATCATGACAGACAAAAATAAATCATGGCCCCTATTCCCAGGAGGCTGTAAAGTCACCAACCAAGGCAGCAATTGGTGGCTGAAGACAGAGGATGCTAAGTATTCCATGACCGCAGACCCAGGCTGCCATTTGATGATGACTTTTTATTTAGGTACTTACAACTGCAGATCACTTTCAAGTGAAGGAAGATTGCAGGAATTAGAAGAACTGTCATATTAAATGGGACATTATTGGACTTTTTGAAGTTAGAAGAAAAGGCGAAGAGACCATTGATTTAAAAAGTGGACATGCATTCTACTAGAAAGGCAAAAATATTAGAAATACAAGTGGAATATGAATTACTATAAAATAAGAAGTGGAAGAACAACATTGTGGAGATTAATGGTGTATCAGACAGTAGCAAGGTTACACAACTTAATAGAAGATAATTCAGTTTTATGCCCCAACAAGTTCTCATACTGATGATATAGTAGATTTCCATATGGATGTACAAAAGGCTTTTCATCAGAGTAAATGACATTTTAAAATTGTTATATGAGACTTTAATACTAGAATTGGCAAACAAATGAAAGTGCTGTAGGTAATTTTGCTTATGGTAATAGAAATGAGAGGACAGAGACTTGTGGAGTTTGCAGAAAAAAAAAACTTTATATTATGAATTGTTTTTTTGAAAAAAATGTTAAAAGGAAATGGATATGGAAGCATCCAAATGAAGATACAGCAGAATTGGATTTTAGTTGGACTAACAGAAAATACATATTTCAAGATTGTAATGTTTTTAATAAATTTAACACTGGAAGTGATCATCAATTAGTAAAATGTAAGATGTGTTAATGCAAAACTAGAGAAACAAAAATTAAGAAAAACAATATTTACAGTTGATATTCCTAATCTTCAGAAACATTCCAATGAATTTAAATTAGAACTTACTAATCAGTTTCAAGTTTTAGTAGATTTTGAATATGATTCAGATTTGAATGAAATTAATAAAAAAATAACAGATACACTTTTAAAAACTGCAACAAAGATAGCTAGTAGAAAAAAGCAATTGACCAATAAAATTTCTACTGAGACTAGAGAATTTATGAAGAAAAGAAGGAATATGAAGATATATAAAAATGATGCATTAAAAAGGATTGAATATCTCAAATTTTGCAAAATGGTGCAGAAAAGAGTTAATAATGATATAAAGTATAACTGTGATCTAGCAAGGAAAGCTGTAGAAAAGAATAAAGGTCTCAAGAGCATAAAATGACATTTTGGTATTGGTAGGAAATTTATATCTGTAATAAGGAAAAAAGATGGAATTATTATTAAAAAGGGAAATGGCATCATGAAATGGGTAGAAGACTTCTACCAAGAATTGTATAGTAATAAAGAACAAGTAGTTCCTACATCAATTATATCTTCCAAACTGCACAAAATTTTAAATGAAGTGAGACATGCAATTAAATTTATGAAGAAAGGAAAAGCTCAATGTAATGATGGAATTATAATTGATATATTAAAAGAAGCAGGTGAAGAAATAAATTTTTTTTTTAGCAAAGTTATATACCAAATATCTAAATGATAAAGATGTACCAGATGATTGGAAGAATGCAGTATTAATATTAATATTTAAAAAAGGTAATAAAGAAGATATTAGAAATTACAGACCTATCAGCCTTTTATCACTTTTATATACAATTTTTACCAAGATAATTACAACTCATTTACAGAGAATATTGGATTTTTACCAACCAAGAAAACAAGCTGGATTTAAAAGTATACAGTAGATCATATCCAAGTATTGAGAGAAATTATAGAATGGACCAATGAATATGAGTTGCCATTATGCTTTGATTCTATAAACATTTCTTCAGTGATTTAAGCATTGGATCACCAAGGTATAGAACCTGGATATTGTTATATTTTGAAGAATATTTATAAAATGCAACAGCAACAATTAGATTACATAATGATACTATAAAAGTCAACACTGAGAAGGGTTTAAGACAGAGTGCCTCCATATCTTCAAAACTTTTTACAGCAGTGCTGCAAGACATATTTTGTGGAATAAAATGGGAAGCTAAAGGAATGAAAGTAAATGGGGATTATTTAGGTCATTTAGATTTTGCAGATGATGTAGTTGTTTTTGCAAATAATGCTTTAGAGCTGCAGGAAATATTAGATGAAAGTAGAACTAAAGATAAATGTTAAAAAGACTAAAGTAATGTTCAATGAATTTTTCAAAAGATGAAAATAAAGTTTGATTAGGATGAGTTAAAAGAAGTTAACAACTACAAATACCTTGGTCAGATTATTACTACAGATGGGTGCCTTTGATAGAAATAACTTGATACTAAAAGGAAATATGTCTGTGTTGAAAAGGAAAGTTTTTAATACATGTGTTTTACTAGTTCTTACTTATGGATCTGAGATTAGGACACTTAATAGAAGAGCAATACAGAGACTTCAGACCATTCAAAGAAGAATGGAGAGATGCATGTTAGGAGTAACAACAAGAGATCGATAATGCAATATATGGGTAAGAGAATAAATAGGTGTTACTGATCTCATTGAAAAAAATTAAAAGACTGAAGTGGAGTTGGGCTGGACATATTTCTAGAAGAGATGATAATAGATGGACAATTGAAATCTTAAACTGAATTCCAAGTGATTTTAAAAGACCCAGAAAGAGACCATGTGATATGGATGGATGAAATAAGAAAGTGTGCAGGAGTGATGTGGAAAAGCTAAAGATTGGAGATGGATTGAACTTGGAGAGATATTCATCTTGCAGTAGATTAATAATAGTTGATGATGATTATGATATAGTGCAATCAATAGTTATGTTTATTTCAGTGTAAGCCATATGGTCTTCCACATGGTTGCGAGGTAATTTTCAGAGTGAAAAGGATGTTAATAAATATAGCATTCAAAAATTTAAAAAAATTCTATAATGCATTAATAATAGACAATATACAAATGATAAAATAAATTAATTGTTCTATTTAAAATTAGATTAAATAATATATTAGGTTTGTAAAAAAAATACTTAAATTTTAAACAAATCAATAAATTATGTTAAAACTTTCTTTTATCAACAAATATACAGAATATATTGCAAATCTGTTAAAAAAGATTTTAAATAATTAAATTAAAAAAAGATTAAGCCAATTTTGATAAGAGTATTTGAAAACAAGCTGTTTTGCAAGTTCAGTCAATTAACCAATAAAGTGTTTTTGAAAATTTTATAATTAAAAGAAAATGGTGATAAAAACAAGATTAATAAAGCCTGTGAAAAACAGGAACAGGTCTTCAAAAACAAGAAATAAAAGTTATATAAAATCAATTTTTCTTAAAGCAGTCAATCTGGATTCTCATTTAAGTTATATTAGACCTTCATTATACAGAGTAGCATGGTGGAAAAACTGCAGATTGCTGAAATCTATCCCCTGGAATCTTGATATATTATTTTTGAACAAATCTAATTAAAATGAAGAAACAATGACTACTTCATATTTCAAAACTGGAGATTATTAAAGGATATTATGTGCATGTACAAATTGATTAATACTTGCCATTATGAAGAAAACAAATCATGGTTCTATAATTTGCTTTGTAAGTTTTAAAAAACCCTACAATTTATCTTAACCATTCTAAATTCTATGTTTATATTTAATAATAAGAAGCTATGTACTATATTATAAATTGTTTGAAACAGGAAGCAAAGTTAAAAAGAAAGAAGTTAGTTGCATTTTAATGCAACTGAAGTAAAAGAAAAAAATATTAAAAAAATAAATTCACTCCATATTGTATTTATTATATGTTGATTATGATTTAACATTTTTTTAAAAACCTTTTCTTTAAGACACTGTTAATTAAAAGTTTTATTTTGTTCAACAAAAAAAAAATATTCATGTAGAAATTGTCAGTTGAAAAATAATTGGTGTAATATTCATTTTAAATATAAAATGTTCATGCTGGTAAAAAAAAGTGTCAAGTCTTAAATAATAAAAGTAATAATTATTAACTAAGTTAAAGATTTATTTAAATCTATCAAGTTCATCTCTCCATAATTCAGTTTTTGATTGCTATGAATTAATTTTGTGAGCTTTTGATATATATGTTGTTTGTTCACTTTCGAATAATTAAATATTTCTGTATGTATTGTAACCGTCGGAATTGTTGAATGCTGTATTCCATTTAAATTGAAGAAAGAAGGCCCAAAATGTTGGTGCCAATTTGTAACTGATTGAATTGATGGATGAAGGTGATGGTTAGGATGATCAATCTGATCTGATAAAAATCTAATTTAAATTAATCTGGTCTAGCTCAATCGGGTCGCCGTGATGTAATAAACCATCACAAAGCACAAATAATCTCTCTTAAAGTTTAATTTACTTAAATTATAAGTGAAATGAAGGAATAATGAGACTATCTGCTCCAGACATCAACAAATCCATCACAATTACAACATAAATTGCAAAGAGCAGTGAAACCAACTACTATTGCCCTAAACAATAATATAGGATTAGGCTAACTACTTGATTGGCAATCTAATCAAAATCAAATCCAATTAATAACTAAAACAGATTCCAATATATATTTTATTAGCCTGTTACTGTTATAGTAATCTAAATCTACTTTATTATTTAAAGATGCTGCCTTTTTAACTTAATGGATAAGCTTCTAAGTACCTGTAATAGTACTTTACAAAACATTTGTTTACATATAGACACTATTTAAATATCAAAACAAAATAATACTTGAACCCAAATATATATATATATCTATTTTAATAAACGGTAAATAGAAAGATAAACACTCGTGTCAATAAGCGATATATATTTCTTTCTACTTCAATCTCTAATTAATAATTTTCTGTGGGCATCAACTGGTTTTATTATAATTTTATAAACACTTTGAAAATTTATGCACTCACTTAAATGTTTAAACAAATTAATATACGTCTATGGTTTACTAAGAAGCTATAAAATAATTTATAAATAATTTATAAATATCTTCTAATAAAGTGATGCTTAATTAGTGCTTCGTTTATGTTTTAAAATAGAATACTTCACTGGAGTTTAATATCAACACTCTATTAGCTCATCTCTAACTCTACAATGTCCAACCACATTACATAAAAGACATATCAATTTTCTATTGGATGTTTATTCACCTGTGAGTATTAATACAATCTGTTTGAAATTTTAAACAATTGATTAAAAATTGACCGGCAACAATTGAAACATATGATTATAATTGATATTTATACAAATCAAAATAATATTCAATTAAATCGGTCGATGAAGTTTATTCTCTTCATTTTATAGGAGTTTAAGAAAAATATCCAAGACGAATTATTCTGAACCAAATGATAAAGTACGATCTATTTAGATTTTTATGACGGAATCAGACAAACATGAAATGATTGACTTTGTAATATTAACTAAGATAAATGAGATTATATATATATAATATTCGAATGCAAACGTAAATATAAAATTCATATGGAAACAAAATAAAATACTAATAAGCAAAATATACCTTATCTTATATTCTAATTCACTTACCAAGCTGAGTTTGAATCTTGTTACTTAAATAGCTACGTCGTCTTATGCAATCCAAATAAAACAAAATAATTAAACTAGTCTTGATATTTAAATTAACTCAATTTATTGGATTATATAAAAGAAAATTGGCAAGATTAATGATAAAATACATCGGAAATGACTTTATATTTTAGATTGGTTGACTAAATAAAAATGATCAAATTGCTATGTGTATCTCTAGATGTGTTGCGACAACGATAACGACAAAAAAAAAATGAATGAGTAAATGAAGGGAAAGGCTCTTGGATATTTTACTAAAAAAATTTACATATAACCGATACCAAAGATGTGAAATAGGAGGGTATCAAAATCTATTTGTTTATCAAAATAATAACGGATAAATGAATATGAAATAATAAATATATTTGAGTCTTTCCGATCATCTTCATTTAATAAATTATATTACTTTTAGAGATAATAAAAAAAAATCATTCCCTTTTATTACATATAAAAAAAATTAATACACGCACATTTTATATAAAAAAAAATCATACCATATATATATATATATGAGTCTGTTCGTTCACTATTTATTGGTCCATTGATTGACTTCAGTTCTTATGGTGTAAAGAGAAGTTTCTTTGTCAGAAATAATAATCGCAAACTTTATAATGCTTCACTAAAAGTTTTCTTTTTCCGTCCGAAGAGGTGAGTGCACTTTGATTATTCCTTTTATGATGTGAATTGATCCAGTTGGTCCTTGTTCCCTTACTCGTGAGACGATGTTTACGCAAATCCATTTTTTTTTTATAAAGCATTTTTTTTTATTTTTATTTCATAGGTTTTTTTTTTACTTTGCTGCCGCTTTCCCCGGAAACTTTTCGCAACTGCCCTCTAAATGATTGAACGGGCAGATAATTTCCACTATTTTTCCATGTTTTATGGTTTTACACACAAAAAAAAAATATTGAAAAACTTTATTTGTTAAGACACAGAAAATATATCTGTCCTTGACTATAGCAAAATGATGAAGAAGCTCCCCTTATATTCTGTCGCGTCTTTTTTATATGTTCTCTTTCTGACATTTTTCGTATCTTGACGACCATCCAATATTACTAAAAAAAAAACTCAATTTTTTTTTATATCAGTTTTCGCGCGGTTTGTAAGGTAAGTTTGGGGAAAAAGATACATGAAAATTAAATCCAAATTCGATTACAATTTTTTTTATTATTTACAAACCAAAATATAAAATTGATATAACAACCTTTTTATTTACCTGATAAACATCAATAATTTACACATATCTATATTTTTTTAATAATAATATTTTTTTAAAATTAATTTATAAACAAATATACACAACATAAAAACATTGAACTGTATGTAATAATGTTACTATGGTGACTGCATTCATATATGAAATATGTAAAATAATATCGATCCTATTTTTTTAAATAAATTTATTTATTTATGTTTTTCTTAAGTTTGATTATAGTGAAGTTATTTTTATTTTAAAGCTAGAATCAACAGTATATAATTCTATTTAAAAGCTTTAAGGTTGCCATGGTGATCAAATTTAAATTTACATTTCCAAGATCTTACATTACCTATCTCTTAAGCAAAGGAAAAATCAAATAAGATCAACAAACTTCTTTATTTTTTTTTTTATATACCTGGATCATCAATCTGAACATTCACAGTATATGAATTCATTTGAAATATTGTTCTTGTAAATTAGGGATGTCTAAAAAGAGCCATCTCTATAGTTAAGTTGATATTTTGTTAAATCAGGATTTGGACCTAAAGTAACCACTTCCTAGAGTTGTCATTGTAAGAAAAGTGTAGCAGTTATAATTATCCCATATTAGAGAAATCTAAGTGGTTATTCTAGAAAACTTATGAATTAAAGGCCTTGCACTTATAATATTAGTCATATATAGAATTGTATTTGGAGTATATTAAAGGTCAAAGGTTTGCTCTATGGCAAAGGTACTCAATCATAAAACTGTATTAGAGTGTAACTGAAGATTAATGTTTAAAATTAATCTAAGAAACATTGGATACTTTATAGTTACTGCTTTCTTCCATAATAAACTAAAATAATATGTAAGAGATTGGAAAAATGGTCTTATTAAAAAAAAAAAGTTATATTTTGACTATTTTGTAATGAACTATACTTTTGTTATTGGTTTAAAGTGTGTTAACATATTTATTTGTAATATTGTCTGGTGTGCATATTTATTCCATGTCCATTCGTAAGGAGTAACTTATGTTCTTAATGATTTATTCAAATATTGCAAATAGTGGCTGTATGCTGGTCATCATGATCATATTAAAGCAAATATTGTTTAAATATATATATAAATACATGTATCAGTCTATTTCCTGATGTTTAAGATCAGGTGGTGCTCATATAAAATAAAATAATTTAAACATATCTAAGCTGACCATTATAATATATATATTTAACAAATGCACTAAGATTACCATAATCAATGAGCGAAGTGCAAACTATGAACTGAACTGTATCTATAACATTTCTGGCACTTTAAAAATTGTATGCAACATGAAGGTATTAATACATTAAAGATCAGCCTTTTTAGCTATTGTGCATGCGCTTTTTACGAGTGTTAATAATAAATGAATACTTTCATTCCCAACACGAGATATAGCTTGAAAAGGCTGATCTTTAATGTATTACAATTACAAACATAGCGCTATATAAAATAAATGCTTATTTACATATGAAGGTATTAACAAATTAACTTGTCACTATAAGCTAATATGGAAAACAACTGTTATAAGTCCTTAACATTTTTTATAAGGATAGCAGCTTGACATAGTTGAATATGTGTAACATGTGGTCTGTTTATTTTTTTATTATAATAGCATTGGTAAATACACCTCCTTGAATGATATATATATATGTAATGCCGTTCAATATGTTGCCAATTATCTCTATTATTGACACATGGAAAATATAAAATTATTTGTACAAAATTGCCACAGACTATACCAATAAGAAATGCTCATACTGAATACAAGTGAATGCTAATCTAAGCCTAACTTTTTTATAGTGCTCAGTTAAGAATTCAGACATATTTCTTCTAGATGGAAATATAAACATCTTAAATTTCATTTCAAAAATTATAAATCAAAAAGTTATTTTACCTAATTTAGTTTCAGTTATCATATTTAGGTTTCATGAGCATGATACTCGATCTGCCTTTCTCTGTTATATTCAATCTTGTCATTCTAATGTGCTTAAGTTTTCTTATTTATTCAGACTGTTTTCTTTATATAATCAGGATTTTATTAATACTAATTTCAAATTAGATGCTAACCAATTTACAATATTCTTAAACTTGAACATCATTTTTGATTAATTTAAATTTTATTCTATATATATATATTACTTCTTTTTATTACTATATAATATACATTGTGTATACTCTCTGTGCTATTTTTATGTGCACTCTTTAATTGGCTATAATGTGTTCTTTTGCATTTAGATAAATTAATTGAATTTGCCTTTAGACAGAGAACATAGAATGTTTTAAAAACATATACTAAATAATGTTAAAGTCTACTAATGGTAAGTCAATGCAATACTTATTTATATTGGGTGATATATGTGTTAACCTTTTTTTTTCATAAAAAATTTAGTTTTATAACAACTTTAAATACTTTTAAAATTAACTCTTAAGTAAATTTTATTGATAAAATATTTACTTTGCTTGGGATATGTAAGGTTTAGCCATCTCAATAGTTTATTTCCTATTATATATTATAACGTGATAAAAGTGATGCTGCTGGAAAATGGTCAATATAATCTGAATAAAACATAGCCTGATCATTGGTCTTCATTTTGTAATAGAATATTGATTATAATATGGAATGAGAATATAAAAAACTTTAGTATGTTTCAGAATTGAGACATCATTCATACCAATATAAATCTAGCCTAAATGTGGAATGCCATTTTATAACAGTCCTAAAGTTGATTTGGCATTTTGTAATAATTGCCCTCTGTACATAATCATCATTGGCTAGCTACTTTGTAACAATAATGTATGTTATACCTCACTACCTCTCTACATTTGTTCAGTCAACATTTTTTATGAAATAAAAAGAAATTGATCTATAGGTTTTTTAGATAACCATTTATTACTGGGATTTTATGGAAATAAAAGGTCATGAAAAAATGCCCCTATGATTTAAATATTATTTATAACAGAGCAAAACATGCATCAATAAATCGTAACATTGTTATAACCTGTGTGAAATTATCTAGCTCAGTCATTGGTCACACTAGGCAATAACAATATTTCCAATACATAATTATTTAGATTGTCTACTACACTCAAGTAAAATACTAATAACAATCTTTATTGAAATCTAATTTATTCAGATAGTAATTAATATAAAAGAATGCAAACAAAATCATCATTTCAGACATCACCAAATTTATTCACTATTCTAAAGTGCAGTGCAATAAGCAGTGAAATCATGATCTATGTCTAAGATATTTATTTAATTTATTATTGGATAAATCCAAATTCAAATCGATAAATCCCTAAGTTCTGATATATTTTTACTAATCTAATATTATTTATAGTAATGCAAATTTACGTTAACATTTAATGTAATACTCAAATATTTCACACATTACGCCAATATTTCTCAAATAAAATATATTTATTTTATTTTGTTGCTTAGTACTTTCAAAGAGTGAAGCCTTCATTTTCAAAGCTAAGGAGAAATTGTGGTACAGAATGTTTGGTGCAAGAAATGCAAAATTATGCAAATCAAGTTTGCCATTTCTTGGAAATGGCATAGAACGTGTCTCTTTTATTCATAGAATTAACATCTTCAGTTCATACAAGACTATCATAACATAAGTATGCATATAACAAAGCATTAGCAGACCCTTTCCATCTATCTATTTTTGCACAGCATAGAGCTACAACAGGCTACCCTTGCTTTCCAGATAATCCTTGGGTAGTGTGCAGGGAGCGACATGAGTTAAGGAGAAAGATTAAGGAGGCTTATTTTATTGTTTTGGACGTTAATTCCATGAATAAAAGAGACATGTTCTATGCCATTTCCAAAACATGGCAAACATGATTTGCATAATTTTGCATTTCTTGCGCCGAACATTCTGCACCACAATTTTTCTATAGCTTTGAAAATGAAGGCTTCACCCTTCAAAAGTACTAAGCAACAAAATAAAAATAAATATATTTTATTTGAGAATTATTGGTGTAATGTGTGAAATATTAGCGTAAATTATTTGAGTATTACATATATATATATCAACACAGATTTGACAATTTAATTAACATTTAATGACATTCTATTTAAATCAACTAGTTTTGAAATAATTATAATAACCTTTTGAAAATGTTTTATAAATCTACACTATTGGTAATGTTTAAATAAAATAAACCCCTACTCAGTTTTATATCTAATAAAACGTTAAATATAATATCAATATTTCATTCACACTTTACATTATATCAATATGCAATTATTGCTTAAGTTATTAGATAAAATGAAACACTATCCAAGAATTCATTATCAATAAATTTATTAGATAATCTTGCATTTTATAATCCCAATTACATCATATATAAAATATACCGCAATTTCTATTGGATATTTACTGAATTACAATCACTAATGTTATTCATCTACTTAAATCTCCAATCAATCTATTATAAAAATGGATTTTATTATAATTAAACTATATATGATGATTATTAGCAGTTATCCGAACCAAAGATAAATATTAAGTTATACTAGTTAATAAAATTTACGATCCCCACTTCAAAGAAGTTTAAAAGTAATTATGATAATTCATTCTGATTAATGATAGAACAAAATCTATTAAGATTTTTGTAACTGGATAAGGTAAGCAAACTCTTACTAATTAATCAAGAACTGAGAGATTTATATACCTAAAATTAATTTTAGATAAACAAATATTTCAATGTAATAACAACTATAAAATTTATATCTAATCGGACTTAACAATAATGATATTATCTAAGAAAATATACATGTATCTAATTCAATTTCATGTACCAAGATTGGTTTGATCTTGGATCAAACTTTGTGTATCAAAATTACCTTGCACAGTCAAAATAAATAATTAGACAGATTCACCGGATTTTTATAAATTCTAAATTTATTGGTTAATAATTAAGCACTTATAATAGTAATAATAAAAATATATTTAAAAAAAAACAAAAACAAACAATATATGCAATAGACTAAAATCATAGCCAGTTAAAAAATACAATACTATGTTTCTTTAATATATAAATAATTGATGTATCAGAATCAATAATGAATAAGAATAAAATATGTATATATGAAACTCAAAAGTGTGTTGCATGACAATAATACTATATATAAAACAGAAGGAGAGATTTTAAATATCTTCCTGAGACTTTAAGTAGAATATACAACAATAAAAAAAAATGTGATCAAATAAAAATTGATCTCTATTTATTCATTAGTGTGATTTTTAAATAATTAAACTAACATAAAACCCATTGTTTTAAATCCTTCTCTATCCGAATATTCCAGAGTTAAATCTTGAACATAAATTTTTTTTTAAATATTTGAAAACATCGGATTGTATTAAACCTATATCATCAGATAAGAGTTTAAATAATAAGAATAAAAATGAATCTCTCCGACCTTTTTATCATGTGAATCATATAATAAGCCATATATATCATTTAACCCTATATTTTAAAATAAAATATGAACAAAACGTACACATTTTTCTTTTCTTTTCAAACAAAAAATTTATACACATAGATATCATACTAAAAATGAATAATCTCATTTCTCCTTTTTATCCACTAGTCCATTGTAGCTCCTGGTTCCTTGTTTCTTACCCTAATGCATAGAGATAATTTTTCTTTAAATAGAGAAGAGAAGCATGAATGATAACTATCACGGATTTGAATTCAATTACTTTCTTGTTTAAATTCCAATATTATCTAGCATACAAATATATCCAAGATTTTAAAACAACAGATACTTAGTCGATGCAAAATCATACATCACTAGCTTTATTTTCTCTTTTCATTGGTAATAATGTATTATAACGATCGAAATGAAAGTGAAGATCGAATCTAACCGCAAAAACAATATCTGCAACTACCAGGGTGCCATCTAGCCATTTAAACCTAGAAAAATTTATAAAGCAGGCAGATACGCGCTGTTAAGATTCCACTTTATTTAAATATTCCGATTGTTAGCCCAAGTCACTAGCTCAGTGGAGACGCAGAGATAAAAATCTATATCTTAATTTATATCTTAAATATCAATAAATAAAAGCCACTGCCAGAAATTAACACATAAAAATATTTATTTACGCACATATAAAATAACATTTAAATTTTGAGGAATAAATTCAACATTTTAGATTTTTCTATTAATCTTTTAATTTTACATTTAACTAAGTTTCAATGAGTTTAATATTTTATTTACATAGTCAAGTATGAATAGACTACATAGATCTGCATTTGAAAAGAAAATATTCTTCCCTGATTTAACCTTAGGCAACAAATTTCGCAATCAAACTGGCGCCAACCCATCTGATACATTCATGTATTCAATGTAGCATGATACGACAACACAAAATACTATACTGTCAGGAGTGTACATCTGATCAGTAAGTAGATTAGAGAAGACATTGTCTCTCCACCAACAGGAATGTGACATCTGTTGGCGAGTAGAACAATAAACATAAAACTCCATAGGAATGGACTGCGGTCCTTTGCCGTCTTACCAATCCATCCATAGGCAAACAGAAGGTGTGTGGCGTATATCTATAATCCTGCCTGTAGCGGACCTCATACTACATCTACAATTACACAAATATATCCAATCCATTGAACCAATTCAACTACGAAATGAATAACCTAAGATTACCCTCCCTTAATATAACTTTACAAAACTATATAGCCATTCACGCCCGACTTAAATTTAACATTTAAATACGTTCACACAGATTTGTTTAAAAATGTTGAGTATAGATCGATTACATAGATTCCACGGTCAAAAACATTTCAAAATAAACATAAACGATCAAAATACAAAATTATTGATACCGACAATCGCAAAGGGAAATTTATAAGTAACCCAATAGTATTCACCATAAGATACTTGCGTTGTCACCAATAACTTAAAAGACATCCGAATAAATACATTTTAGATACCGTACGGTATCATTATTTATCGAATGTCTATATTTTGATCAAATATGAAAACCAAAATATAATTAACCGCAAACGAATCCATGCAAGCGTCTATAAACAACTTAAATTTCATGCATTTAAATAATCTTTATAATAAGAAAAAAAAAAAAGGAAATGATGTTAATCAATCGGAAAACATACAAAATTAAACATTATTAATTTGACTTAAAAACTTACAAGAGTCAGATAAGAGTCCGTTTTAACATTTAAGTTGGCTTGTTTATCAATTTGTAAAACTTGACGAAAGTTCTTAATTGATTTTAATAATTGTTCATTTCATATAGCTTATGGTAGAAGAGTCCAGGTTTCTGCTTTTAATTCCCGCGACGCCTCCATTGGAAGATAATGTTCTGGAGATGACAATAGCTGGTTCAAGGTATCACAGTCTTTTCATTTTTCTTTTTTAAATAGAGAGTGTGGTATGTGCGTCCTACCGCATCTCTCAAACACACACCGCTGAAACTATCAGAAAAAACTGTATTTCCCTTTTTATATTATCCACACAGATTCAATCAACAAAATGTCCCAAATCCATCACTTTCGTTAGGGTCCGAGCCAAGGCTTAGTGCTTCCATTGGTCAAGCTAATTTCTCTTTATTTTCTTATCTATCTTTCATCAGATCATTTTAATTATACAAGAACCCAAGGGCCAGTTTGGTTTTCGATAATTCATAAACAATCATTTCCATTTACAGATTACATTAATTAATACCTGTTTTTATTTTTAAATCTTGTACTTTTTTTTTATAAAAAAGTACGTTCAAATACTTATTTGTTTTTTTTTTTTTTAAAGTTTGGCATCTGTGCGAATGTATATACGTTTAACAATATTTTAATTTTAGCGTCTAGTTTTTTACTTTTATTTGTGAACTTTTATTAAGTTTTTATTTTAAATTAATGTAACGACATATTTATATATCGTTACAGTATAAAGAGATTTTTTTTTCATTGACAAAATGCAGTTATATCCAAGTGAATAATAAATGCTAGCTTTTTCTTTCCAAATTAAGACAGTGAAATTTAAATTATTTAATATCACACATAAGTCGAGTTAATCGATGTTGTGAAATTCATTGATCTGAAATATGATATCCATATACACATCATTGGGTTTGTATTTATCATGAATAAATAGATGAAACCCTAGATTTTAACAACAGAATTTTTTTATAGCTGACTTACAATACAATGCATTTTGATGGGTTTTTTTTTTTCACATTTTGCCGTATCTCCTGGAATTTTATCAATGAGCGGCCCCAATTGAATATCACTCAAATCTCACTCAGTGATATAAGAAAATTTACCTCCAATTAAAAGTGAAATAAAGATTTGGAAATAATTAGATACAGTGAAAATAAAATCCAGTTCAATATTTTCATTTTTAACTAAAAATAAAGAATTCATATTACATTTTCAATATCTTTCAATGAATATATATATATATTTAATAATCTATTCCACTATTAATTAATAAGCAACACATATATGAAACATAAAACATTTAATTTTATAATAAGTAAGTTGGAGATTGTAGTAACAGAAATTGAAATGTGTAATACTTAATAATAACATTGATTTTATTCAAGTGATTTTTTTTATGATTCACTTATTTTCCAGAATCTATTTATTTATTAACTGATTTATATTTTTCCTGATATTGACAAAAACAGATTTATGATTTGATACTAGAATTAATAATAAATAATATTATTTTAAATATTAGGTTGCCATGGTTATCTACTTAACATTAATATTTCAACACCTCCATTATGTATAGATCAAGTGAAATGAAAATTAAACAAGATCAACAAACTTTTTTTTTTAAAATACTGTGAAATACAACACTAATCTGGGCACTTACAATATATACACATACACAAGTAAAAATATTTTGTAAAAAGATACATTAAATTGCAAATACTGTATTTTCACAATCAATTAATATGGTTGCTTTTATTTGTCTTACACAATTTAGTGTAGTAGTAGTGAAAGACTAAAGTTAAAGCACTTTATTGAAGCTTAGTGTTACTTTGGTCCTTAAATGTCATATGATTTTCTGTGAAACAAACCTTTTGTTTTTTTTATTTACCTTAGCTATAAGTTATTCAAACTTTGTATTATCATATTATTTTGATTACTGCATATTTCATTTCTTTGAGATATCATCATAAAATTCCATAACATATGTCCAATTTTGTTTCAAGACTATTCAAAACTCTTAGAATTATCTATTTATTAATCTTTGAACTATCTTTTAGAATAGCCATCAACCTTACACTATCTAAATATTTAAAGAAACAATTACGGAATGTCATAAAAATCAGCTTCTTAAATAAACTGCTCTGTTGACATAGCTAAATTTTTCAGACAGTCTTTAGAAAAAATTTCCACAAAAAAATCAATCAATCCATATTTCAATTTTGTTGGGAGAATTGTTGTAATAAAATTGTT
This sequence comes from Epiperipatus broadwayi, assembly GCA_028023455.1. Classification (NCBI taxonomy): domain Eukaryota; kingdom Metazoa; phylum Onychophora; class Udeonychophora; order Euonychophora; family Peripatidae; genus Epiperipatus; species Epiperipatus broadwayi. Next base: position 3,901,533 of record JAQFVV010012393.1, on the reverse strand, counting down.
ATGCAGAACACAGTTCTATTATTACTATGAAGATTTATTCTAATCTGGAGGCTATCAATCTCATTTATTCTTTTTCTTACAATAGATAATGCTTCATCACTGAGTGCATTTGTGAATACACATTTCAATAAAATATTAATAAGATATCAATTCTATTTTTATATTATTGGTTAATTTCCCCAAAGCACTTGAATATCTAAGAAAATAACCGACTCTTATAAGTCAACGAGTGATGAAAAAATCTTGACAAATTTTGACATGATTAATTTCTAGAACAAAGCAATTTTTTTAAACATATTTAAATTGATAGGCTTTATTTGGAAAGATTTGAAAAACTTATTATTGATCTCGTAAAAAATATACAATCATATCATCTGTAAATAAAGATTTTGTTTGTCATCTTTGGGCTACGGATTATAAAAGAAAATGCATTTTTAAAAAAAGTCAAATTAATAAGATCATGGAACTACTGGAGAAATATAAATTCTTAATAAAAGTGTGAACAAAAAAAAAGGACATTGAATTATGATATGTCAAAGTTAGAAGAGAATAGTTAAGAAGGAAACATAAGATAAAAGAATTCCAAAGAAAAGATAGATTTGATTTAAAAATTGTAGTAAAATATCACACGAATGACACACTGACTGATTACAGAAATTGCAATTTATTAATAAAGAAAAATGGATGCATTAAAAAGATTACATGATTTATAAAATAGTAGTAATATATCATCTACATTAATTGAACAAAAGAAAGTGGAAATAAATTTGTTTTTCAAATTTAAATTATATTGTATTTGTTTAAAAAAAATTTAATTTTTATTGAGAACTGCACTTTAGACTAATTTTTATGTTCCATCTTTTCAATTTTTCACACATAATAAATTTGTAATAAAATTAAATTATATTTTTTTTGGGGGGGGGGGGGGAACCGAAATGATATAATAAATGTTAAGTATCATATGTGCTTCATTTAGAAATAAATAAAAAAAAATTTTTTTTAAAAAAAATGGATTGATCCTAAAGTAAAGTTTAATCAGAAAAAAATAAATATATTGATGCAGTTTGCCATCAGAATTCATATTCACAGTGATATTTGTGTTAGTTCTATGTCTTTATAACACTGAAGACAAACAAACTGATATGTACAGGATTAGAATATATTTTAGCAGCAGTATATTCACATATTTAACACGAATTTTATTTAATAACTGAAATGAGTTTATTTGCTCATAATATATGTTGGTAATAATAATTTAGTAGTTCAACTGATGACTGATTAGGTGCAGTAGTAATAAATAATAATAATCATAGAACAGTTCATATATCTATAAACAGAGAGAGCTAAACTCCATTTCCATAATTAAAAGCCCTTTTAAAATACTATTCTCTTCATTCATGTTTATTATTTAATTCCCATAATTTCAGACATTTATTCACTAGCAATTTTAATAAGCACCTTACTGCTCTCTCTCATATCGAGTTAGTATAATTGGACTGAATCTCTTTCTTCTATTATATCTGGTTTGCAACTGCACTATCAGCTTTTACTCTACTCATCTAGTTTTCACTAGTCTACTTTTTTCACTTCACTTCTTTTTTATTAGTAGTTCTGCAATCAATTTTAATAACTATTAATTTGGTACATTGTTAGACATTATTGCTATGTAGTTTAATTGTACTTTCTGCATATAATTATTTCTAGAATGACTCAATACTGCCTGTATTAATCAGCTTCGTACATGCACACACACACAAATATATATCTTTATTAATAAATACATAGCCAGTCAACACACAACAACTTCTCCCTTTCACTATAGAAATAAAGTAGTTTTTTATAAAAAATAATCTTGCAACTTTTTAATATCATATCTCTCTGGAAGGATTTACTAAAGTTAATCTTCCCTGCTACTTTCTATTCTTTTCTTGTTCAGTCTGAATATCACCATTTAACTCTATAACTTCATCTTGAACTGAAGTTATCTGCTACTTCTCTCTATTTGTAGAAGCATATTTATTCAAAATTAGAGTAGTAGCTGTTTTAACATTTCAATTTTACATTCTTATATGATTAATATCTGTCTCACTACTCTGTTATCCTCTAGTTTTATCTCTCGTACTTGTGCAGACACTATTTTGCTTATTTCTCCTCATAGCAATTTTTTGTGCATCCTTTATCTAAATAATGTGTTTTAATTTAAATCTAATGTTTTCTAAATTTATATTTCTACTTTTGACTGTACCTGGTATTATCAGATATATGTCCTTATACAGTGCTTTATTAATAAATCTCCAGGGATTTCCTTTGTAACAAAACTTGCAAGATGTGCTGGCATTCTTTAACTGCTTGTCTTGTTAACTGTTGGCAGGCTTCATATTTTTTCATAGTTTGTTTTAATTACTGTTCATGTTCACCACCAAATGTATAAATGAGCTAATTCCTTCGTACATACAATTTCTCAGTATTCTTTATTTAGCAGCTGCAGAACACCCTTCCTCCCCTCAAATGAAATTATTATAAAGTTTATCATTGACAGACTTTCCAGAGTGTTCCAAATTGAAGGTATTACACTGCTTAGTTGTTTCTTTAGCTATCCATATTTTATGCAATGATTTACAAATTGGCAGCATTTATCATCCATTCTGCTATTGGTTTGCTGTTGTCTCCTTAAACTTGACTTTGTATAATGGTGGAATATTTTCTGGACATTAATTTTCACTTTAGCAGTTTTAACATGTCCAAAGCCTATCCCAAGAAATTGAAACTAATTGTGTCCTAATATCGTGATAATGTTTCTTATAACTACATATAATAGTAAATTTCTATTATGGCTATTTACTGTTATGTTCACTGAAACAACTTTTAATATCAATTTCATTTCCATTAACATCAGTTGCTATCAAATTAGTTTTCTTCATCTCTATGTTAATATTGGTTCTTTTATGAATTGTCCATTCTTTAAGTGACACACACCCCACTATTTCCATTTTTATCATTTGTCCACAGACTTTGACTTCTAGTATATTTGGCATAACAGCATTTTTCTTTATTAACCTTACATCTGTAACCTTTTTTGTCACTCCTCTCCTAGATTTACTATTTAGTTGTCATTTATTTTTGCAAAGTTTTTATAAATGATCTAAAGTCCGCAACTAAAATAGTTGTCTTAAATTTACATTTTTTCTCTTCCTGCACCAATAATGGATATGAGGAGTCTGTCCCAATTCTTGTGTATCACTTGTGACACAATAATTATCTGCATATTCCAGGAGGCTCTCTCTCACATTTTGAAATGCTTGCATGTGGTCTAAAACAGTTTCATAGTGCTATTTCACATTCAATGGTAGCATTATAAGTTAGCATAAATTTGTTTAGAAGCATGTGCCCCAGGCTACATGTCTCTCATGTCCACAATAACTGGTCCAATAGCATTTCTTTTATATAAACCTTACACTCACATTCCTTTGCTAAAGTTATTTTATATTAAATCATGTTCACATATGCTTTCATCTGGTGCTTGCATTCTACTATGAAAATTAAGATGCATAGTATATTTCAATGTTATTAGTTTGATGTAAGCATTTAATTTTATTATTAATTCCTCATATGGAATTTCTTCTGGTGGCTTCGGATTACATAACCGATTTACTAACTGCAGGGCATTCTGTCCTGACATCCATAATAGAGTGGTAATCCTCAATTTGTAATCAGTAATCCCATTTATTATTATGTTATTTCTAAACATGATTTATGTATATCTGTCACTACCCTGAATTATTCACATCAAAAGATATTATTATGTTCTGCATTCCTATATGTGTACTAATCCTTATTCTAGTATTGGTGACTGTTCCACTTAATATTCACACAGGTTCTTAAGATATGTACAGGGCAAGATTATAATCTAACAAAAGTATCCTTATATATGTAACTGAAATTGAAAATACACAAATTTTATTTAATAACTGAAATGAGTTTATTTACTCATATAATATTACATAAGTTGGTAATAATAATTTAGTAGTACAACTAGCGACTGGCTAGTTGAAATAGCAATAAATAATATTAATCACAGAACAATTCATATATCTAAAAACAGATAGATAGAGCTAAAGTCCATTTCAACAATTTATTAAAAGTCCTTCTTTTAATCATTATTTGTTTCCTTCATATTTATTTAACTCCCATAATTTCAGATGGTCATTCACTAGCAATTTTAATAAGCATTTTGTTGCTCTCTCACATCCTTGAGTTAATTTAATTGGACTGGATGTCTTTTCTACTATATCTGGTTTGCAACTGCAATTATCAGCTTTCAATCTACTCATCTAATTTTTCACTAGTCTGCATTTGCCTTATACTCTCATTTTTATTAGAAGTTCTACAGTTAATTTTAATTAATCTGATAATTCGCCATTATTAAACATTATTGCTATGCAAATTAGAATATGTAGTTTAATTCTATTTTTTGCATATAATCTAAAGAGACTCAATACTGCCTGTATTAACCAGTTTTGTACACATATAGTTTTTTTTTGTCATGTAACATGGTGGAATGGCATTCCAGCACCTTTTTTAGTTTATTTTTAATGTTTCAAACTTAATTAGAAGAAACAGCATTGCATGTACATTATTACAACCCATATTTATGATTATATTGCACTTTAACACAAATTGGTGAAGTTATTCATCTAATGAATAATAATATTTGGCTTAGCACTTTCAGGGTATGTTAACTCCCATATTCATGGCCTTTGTCATTAATGATACAATGCATTTGTTTTATATGCAAATCATTAAACTTTAGCATTTTTTGAAATCGCGAAACATGTATCTCTTCCATTGATGGTGTTTGGGTCGTTCGTAATGAAATATGCTTTTTTTATTTTCCTTTTAGTATCATTTCTCCCAGAGCACACAATCTTGGCATTGTTGGTTTTGAACCTGTGGTTAGATGCTTTTGGTGATCCAAGAAAGCTGAGCTGCCTTTATTTTTATTCTGTGCTCTTTTGTAGACATGTGTGTTGAGCCACTCTAGCATTGATAGTAGCCAGAGTTTCACCATAGTATGTGGCACCACAACCTGCTTATGGGCAAATTATTTTGTATACTACTTGGGGGGTTTGTTCTAGGTCGATTTTATCATTGGTGTTGTTAATCAGTCTATTTGTGTTAGGTGTGGTTCGAAAACCTACTTCAAACTCTTTGGACAGGTTTTTAACAAGATAATTAGCTACTTTAGGAATGTTTGGTAGTGTTATGTGTGGTTTGTTCTCTTTAATTTGGTTGGTTGTTAATCTTTTGTGGAACTGGTCACTTCTCTTAGTTATTGTACTGTATTTGAAATCCATATTTATCAAGTCTTTAATGTAATTAGTAATGTTTATATAATTCTAATAAATAAAAAATATTGTTTTATAAATCAGATGAAATATGGATGGATTTGAAATTGGCGCTCTCATATGTAGTGAGAAGTGGACTTGTCCACATCCCCATTGGTCATTCATGGTCAATGACTGATTGCATCAGTGCATGTGTGGAATATTTAATTTGTTTATTTTTATGTAAATTTGACGTCGTTATTTTTATTTTATTTATTTTTTAATATAAAAGTTTACCTTAAGTTTAAAAATGAAAACCATTTCCAGTTACTTTTCAACTGTTGGTCCCATTACTATTCCAAAATGATGATAGAAAATATGGAAATATTGGTGCAACTTGATGTTCTTAAATCATCTCAAGTGGATCTTGAGGTGCAATGCCGAACTCAAAATGATTGGCCGGATTATTGATCATTGATCAAAAAAATAATTTTGCTTAAAAAATGAACGGTTAAACATACACAAAATGAACCTTGGCTGCACACCTTGCAGAAACATTAGAACTCTTGGAACTGAAACAACAATGAGAATGAAAATTTCCAAAGAATGGACCAACAATGAAATCACCTATTCTGGGAAAGATAGGAAGTTACAATTGAACTCACTTCGGAAAAATTGTTGATCAGAGAATCTGCTGCACACAAAGCAGCATTAAAAATTATTTTTGAAGCCGAAAAAAAGAAGAATGAAAACATTTTTTTAAAGTCATTATTTCGCGAAAAATAGCAAAAATTTTTCGAACTGCATATAAAATAGCAAAGGAAAAGCAATCATTCTTTACCTTTAAAAGTGAAATTAATCTGCAAGAACTGAATGTAATTGAAATGGATTGTATTCTTCATTCAACAAATGCATGCATTAATATCATGAATCATATAAGTGATGAAATGGAGAAAAAATGTATTTAAAAAAATTGTACAATCGAAAAATATAATTTCATTGATAATTGATGAATCAACTATCATAAGAAAAAACCACCCTTATTGTTTTTGTTCAATGCTGTATCGAAAGTGACGAAATGAATTCACCAATTATTTTTAGATTTGATCAAACTTGAAAACATAACGGCAAAATGAATATTTGAATCCTTACTCCAATGTCTTGAATTTTAGGGGATGATGGAAGATTATTTTAAAAAATATTTAATTTCAGTAGCATGTGAAGGCACTACTGTATTGTTAGAATGCAAAAGTAGAGTGAAAAAATTGCTGACACAAAAACTTCCATTATAGTTTGGCATTGTGCTAATCATAGATTAGAATTATCAGTAAGTGATGTTGTAAAGAAAATTTCAGGAATCAATAGATTCGAATCATTTATTGATAAACTTTGTTTTGTACTATGCGTTGCCGAAAAATAAGTTACATAAATATGCAGAATCACTAGGCATTAAGTTGCTAAAAATTGGAACAATATTAAGCATTAGATGAGTGGTATCTAGTTTTCCTTGTTTCGGCTATGTGGAATAATTTTTATTGAAAAAGAAATGTACTTACGATGGCTTAAAGAAAAAATTACATATGCAACCTTTTAATTGGATCTAGCATTGTATGCGATGCTCTCCAAGAATTGTCAGAATTAAGTTTGGACTTACAAGATCATAATGTAAACCTTTACATTGCAGTCGAAAAATAAATGCACTAGTTCAAGTTTTTAAAGAAAGAAAACAGAATTTTGGAAACTCTTATAAATGTGCTGTAGCTGCAGTACATGATCTGCATTTTTGTGGAATTTTACTTCATGTAAAAGTTTCAAAAAATGATCCTCCATTGATCCAAAAACATTTTATATATTGAAAGAATCAATTGAAAAAAGAATGCTAGATAGCAAAGATGTTGAGTTTGCACGTTGGACTCACATACTTAACCAAAAATATTGGTCTGAAGATATGATATTCAGTTGACATTTGGGGAGATGGAAATTAGAAACATGTCAATCAGACTACAACTAAATGAAAGAGAAATGATTCATGGATATCGCAAATACCTTCTCAAAAAGACATATCCTGAAAAACTGTGTGATATATACAGGTTTTCGCAAATGAATCTATTTATCCTAATAAGATCTTCATTGAAGAACAATTTCAGCACTTTTGTTCATCAGACCACCTTTGACACTTTTCGATCCTTCAAAATATATTGATCTGTGGTTACTCGGAGGACATCATTCGTCCATAGACAATAACACTAAAAAAATGAATCCAGATGATTTTTCAAATGAGAATATAAACTTTTATCCAATTATATAAAATTCTACAATTTCATTTTACATTTACTTATCAGTTGTATTTGTTCTTTTAACTTTAGATTTGACATTTCTAAAATAAAAAAATTATGATAAATTTTGTTTAATTTTTTTTATTTGCTTCATAGCATTGGAAAAGGTGCTTTAAATTACCTTTAAATATTTGAATATAATTTTCTTTAGTAAAAAGCTTAACAAGAAGTGCATTCCGGCATCTTTTTTTATTAAAAAAAAGTCCTGCATATATATATTAATAAATATAAAATTATTCAATACACAGGGTTGAAATAAAATTAATTTAGAAATGATAAATGAAACTTTTTTTTTTTTTTAAAAAATGGGGCGGTTTTTTATTATTTTCATAGTCCGAAACAAAGTTTAATAAGGAAAAAGAAAATATTCTAATGTTTTGGCATTGGAATTCATATTTGTAGTGATACTTGTGTTTACTCTAAACGGAATACTTAAAATTGGAAGTAAAATATTTTTCATATTCAACTTATGTTTCTGTTGTATTTTGTAAAAATTGAATGCAAGTTTGTGCACTCCAGAAAAACTAATATTTATTCGAGAGGTTGTTTTTAGATCATGCACTGATAATTGAGGAATTTAATTAACGTAATGGCGGATGATAATTCCAAGATATTTGCTGATTGCAAATATTTCTAGATAAAAGACGTTACCTTATTGGACAATGTGATTAATTGCTGCAGTTATCAGAATGCTATAAAAAGACTGTAAACAACTAGTGCATCTCCAGTAGACATTCCTGTTCAATTCCAGTAGTAGATATCTAGCGTCAGTGCTTGCGGTTAATGACAGCGCTCAGTGGAAATGTAGCCCACAGGTATAGCTGAAAGAGCCCAGAGATGGGAAGACCATAGCCTGGAGGAAACTGTCCAGATAGCAACTGAATAAAGAGTTGAGTTTCCAGCGGTTTTCAAGTGGAATTACTGGTAGACTGTTGCAGAGACGGAAGCTGTAAGGAGCTTAAGGTCAGTCCAGTTCTTTACTACAAAGCGTTCATATGCAGCTAAACTGGACTGGGGCCAAGGTATGCGTAAACCTAGCCCATTGTGAATCGTTTTTGTAGCAGCCAGCCTAAATGAACATCGAGGGAATTTAACATTAGCAAACTGTAGAGATAGAGTTGTTGCAGACTATTTGCTATTCTGATTACTTAAAAACATTGTCTTAATGTATATAGACATACATATGGACATATCAATGGCACAGTCGCATTTGGAACCTGTGAGTAGTGAATAAGTTTTACATTACAACAATTTTAGCTACAGATGGAGAAATCTGGTGAAAATGAAAATCCCAGTTAGTAAAACGTAATAACGGAAGTGAATAGCTAAAGTTTTCACTGTAAGTTTACGTGATATAACAACAGTGAAAGTTTGGGAATAAAACGCTTGTGCAGTCAACCTCGGAAGCTGAGTCCCACCACGCGGGTGCAGTCACCATTGAACATGTAACTGGTGAAGAAGTTCAGCAGCAGTTTTGAATCGTACATTTCTGAGTGAAATAACAGGAAATGTTTCTCCTCCAAGTAGGAATAGAAAAATAAAACATCAAGGAATTGCAACAAGTTTTTCTGGAGTGGGGGAAGGTGTTGTATTTTGTAAAAATTGAATGCAAGTTTGTGCACTCCAGAAAAACTAATATTTATTCGAGAGGTTGTTTTTAGATCGCACACTGATAACTGAGGAATTTAATTAATGTAATGGCGGACGATAAAGCTGATTGCAAATATTTCTAGATAAAAGATGTTACCTTATTGGACAATGTGATTAATTGCTGCAGTTATCAGAAAGCTATAAAAAGACTGTAAACAACTACATGAGGGCAGTATGTGAGTGCATCTCCAGTAGACATTCCTGTTCAATTCCAGTAGTAGATATCTAGCGTCAGTGCTTGCGGTTAATGACAGCGCTCAGTGGAAATGTAGCCCACCGGTATAGCTGAAAGAGCCCAGAGATGGGAAGACCATAGCCTGGAAGAAAACATCCAGATAGCAACTGAATAGTTGAGTTTCCAGCAGTTTTCAAGTGAGTTACTGGTAGACTGTTGCAGAGATGGAAGCTGTAAGGAGCTTAAGGTCAGTTGCAGTTCTTTACTACGAAGCGTTCATATGCAGCTAAACTGGACTGGAGCCAAGGTATGCGTAAACCTAGCCCATTGTGAACCGTTTTTGTAACAGCCAGCCTAAATGAACATCAAGGGAATTGAACATTAGTGAACTGTAGAGATAGAGTTGTTGCAGACTATTCACTATTCAGATTACTTAAAAAACATTGTGTCTTAATGTATATAGACATACAATATGGACACATCAGTTTCTTAAAAATAAACATTCTTTTTCATTGCTATCATCATGTTTCTTCATTTAAGATTGTCAATAGATTCTGTTATCTGAGTTACTTAAGTTCATTTCTCGCAAATATTACTTTTTGGAATTACATTCCATTGTTCATATATAACTCATAAAATATAACAAATAATCAAAAGCTTGCAGATATTTTCTTGAAATATTTTGATATGAAATATAATACTAATTATGTAAAACAAAAAAAAAAAAACCTAACATCCGTTTCTATAAAACTATCGTAAGTAATAATGTCTATCAAAATGACATCATTACATTTTAGCAAAAATAACGGGAATGAAAGATTGCTCGACTAACTGCAACTTCATACTAATCACTTAAAATAGTTACAAATGCTACCTGTAAAAAATCACATTCATTTAATTTGTAATAGCTTATTATATTGCAATTACTGTTGCAGATACTGGAATTTAAAAAAATAGACATCAGATAAATTGCATTTTCACCAACTAGGCTTCTTCAATTGGAAGCCGGTCATATATTACGTAGGTGGTTAATTAAAATGCCAATGACATATTCTGACCCCTTTATATCAGCAGTCTGGTGTTTAAAAGATAACTATGGTGGAGAGCAGAAGCCAAAGCAGTCAACGAATAAAAGGTTTGAACTTTATTAAGTTGAAATTTTTAATTCAGTAAAAATGAGTACTGCAACTGCAATAATCAGTACTTACTTATTAGTTCGTGATTACTAAATTAATCTAATATTTTGATCAACTGATAATACTTAGAACAAGTTATTTCAGCAATTCAATATTTAGACCCAGTATTAATTTTAATGAGTGTTAGAAAACCCGGATATAATTATCAATTTATGTTTCTAACGACAACTTATAAATAGCTACTAGAAAGACATTAGGAATCCGCTTTACAGCGCCTCTACAGAAAAACTTGGCAAATACTTGAATATTGTATTCTTGTGCAATTACTTTTACATATAATTGGGGCCAAAATCTTGCAAAATTTTAAAAAAAAACTGAATAGTCAACAACTTTTATCGTTATGGAATATCAAACACTAAATCCTGTTTAATTAATAGACAACTGATCTGCGTTATTTAGCGTGTTTAGACTCTGGAGCATAAACACAATTGTTATTTGTTAATTTAAATTTCTGACTACAACTAATGAATTATTAGAATATGAGATACAGTACTAGGAATGTGCTTTCGCAAAAACTTGCCAAACATTTGGCAAACTTTTAGTGGTGTCGTGCCGAATCTATGTTCCAATGTTATTTCACATGCTGTCATGATTCTACCAATCTTATATATAGTATAAAAAAAATTGATCCGGTTATAATGGACTTCAAAATTACTTTTGAAGGCCATTATAACCGGATCATATATTATTGGTTATTAAATATTTTAAAATACATAGAATCATATGTGAAAAGTATGTTTTGTTAAATTATATTGCTTTCGAAAGACCTGCTTAAAATTTCCTTTGGCATGGAGAAAATTCATCCCGCTGATGCTTAAAAAATGTGTAGTTTACAAAATTGCCGATCAATGTATAGAAATTCAGAACAGATAGGCAAAGCGTCTTTAACTTTCAATGGTTTAATTGAAAAAGCTAATTAATGAACTCTAATAAAATAAAATAAGTATTCTTCTAGCATTCATCAAAACTGTTTCAAAGAATCTCATTTTTGTGTTATAAAAAATCAATTCGAAAATGAAAGTTTTTCATATATTCTTTTCTTTAAAACTATGGAAAATGGGCATTAAAAAAAAAAAAAACAATGATTTTTAACTTCTTCGATTATCCGAACGATATGATCAAATCTCATGTAATAGCGGAGTTCGTTCACCCATTAACCTGAGTATCACTACTATAAACTATTTCTTTATATTTTCTCAAAAATATTTTAACAATCATGTATTACTTGTTAAAATTAAACAATATTAAGAAAATAAATTATAAGTTAATGTTACCAATAAAAAATATAACTAAATGGCTTATAAATTCCATTTCACACCATAAAATTAATTTTTTAATAATATATATATATATATTAATGTAAATGATAGCGTATAAACATGTTGCGAATATTGTTGTCATTATTTGACGGCACTTTGTTACATTTAGTGTAACATTATTTTTGAGCTTTTACTTTATTTTTTTTGTAGAAATGATTAAAATTTGTGATCTTCCAATGACAGAGGAAACAAAAAGCAACAGGGGTACTGCGATACAACACATCGAGTCCTATTTAGCCGAATTTATGTCGCAACTGTATAAAGATGAAGATGCATTTGTGGCGATGATGCAGTCTCGCTATTAAGGATTTCTGCCAACCGATATGAATAACCCACATTTGTAACACACTATTACTATACTTTCTTTGACCAGCTTTTTTATCATTTGTAGTTTTGTGTATTTTTTTTTTTGTTTTCTAGAATCAATTAAATACGATAGCTTGTATCCATATTATTAGCAAGATTTTTTTGACGCCCCAGTAAATGGATAATTAAAACAAACACGGATAAAGAGCGCATTATCAGCGTTACACACTGTTGAGAAGTTTTTGAAGACGTTAAAATTAATATCATATTCGATTCGGTACAATTTCCCAATGGGGAGAAAAGGCAAAAAGACCCATGAAGATAAGGTGAGTGCATTAAAAGATAATGATAATAATGAGGGAGCAAAATCTGTCTCTACTCGTCTGAACAAAAAAGTCATCGTGAGTATGACAGAAAATGGCAGTTCAAACATACAGCAGCTTCTAATAACGATAACAATATTAACCTTAAATTAAGAAAAATAATTAGTAACCCTGAATTAATTAGCACCCCCGAATATAACACTTCCTCAAAAGATGTAGATATGAAAATGAATCCTAAAAAAGCAAGATATGCTACCTCATCCGCTGTTGATACTGCTGTTCTCCCAGAGTTGACGAAAGTAAATGATAACGTTGAAGTTTGTCAAGGCGCTGATTGGAACGTCCTCTCTAGGCACAAAAAAAGAAAAATCGATAGCCACAATGAGCATTTTCAAACTAAGATTAATGAAAATCAATCTAACAACCTAGATGATGCCAGCAATAACACAAAGTTATTAGGTTAACTTTTCGCTGAGAGTTACGGAGACGCCACGTCTTTTGAAAAATTTGTCTTTATGCGACGCGATGTGATGCGTTTAATGTTTGCATGCGCCATCTCTTGGTCAATTTTAGTCGCAATTTCTTCATTTTAGACTTATTTGATAGGAAATTCATGCTTTCAATTTTAGTTCTAAAAACATCCGCATATAGCGTTATACTTTTTCAAAAAAATCAATAATTTTGACAGCCTACTTGTTACACCCCTCTGTCTTTGTTCTCTGATTGGATACTACCAAATCTTCTAGGCGTGGTTCTAAATGACAGATTGACAAACGAGCAACACTAACAAAGACAATTCACGTTATACACATTCGTAATGATTTTGTTGTAATAATTACATTTATTGCAATTTTTTATGTTCACAAATAATAAAATATAGTTCTCTATCAAAATATAAAGTTTGACTCGGAAAATTTTAAATATTAGAAGAAAAATACATTTGGAGAAATATCCGTAACAAAAAATAATTATTGCTACATAACGTAATCAGGAAATTCCTAAGGCGTGTTTCTAAATGAAGATTCAGACACGACAACGAAGCTGTGTATGTTCGTAATTGAAGTAAATAATAACATCTATTGTAATTTTTTACATTCATAAATAAGATTTGATGTTACTTTATGGAAATATAAAGTTTGATTTGGAAAATTTTAAATTTTACAAGAGAAATAAGCAAACTGGAAATAAAAAGAGAATTACTCGACCGCTGTTGATTTGAATAACGGCACAATCATTGGTTGAGTTATAATTCTTTTGTTTTACTGCTACCTATTTTTTACACATTTTTCTTATATTTTTCGACAGTTATTAACATTATTTTTATTTTTTCGTTACATTTAACCAATTTGAATCTAAAATTATTCAATTTTTAGAAGCTGAATTAAAAAAATTCTGTGTATTTTAGATTAATATTTTAACAAAAGAACTGATTGCAAATGACACAGACCAATCACATTGTTCTCAGATTTAAGTAGAGGGCCAATAACTAAAAGAATCAGTTTAAGTAGAGGGCCAATAGCTAAAATCATCAGTGAAAAGGTTAAATGATAAAACAAACACGGATGGCGAACTTCGATCGTATATCTACAAAATTACCTTTTCAAGTAAACGTGCCATAAAAAGTATTATTATATAATTACAAATAGAAGTTTTTCAAATGAATTAATCGATATAATATTCTGACTAAATATAAACACGAAGTTTACAAAAGTATCGAAGGTCAATTGACCGTCACAAAAAAAACCCTATCCCACTTAGCTCTTATCTTTATTCAAAATAAATGCATACAAAATGCATAGAGTGAAAAGCTTAATTTAATCCTAGCAACATTTTAAACTTAGCAAGCTTTCAATTAAAGATCTAGTGAACATTTAATGTACAAAAGAATTAGGAAATAAAACTGCATCATGCTTTCCATTTACATGCGAGTCGCATGTGTAAAATTTAGGTGATGGCGCAAACGCGTGTGCTGTAATTAAAATATTGTATAACTTCTTTTTTTTTGCATATGTCAAAGCGTCGGCCGGGACAACTGCTTTTTACAGTTTCAATCAATGCTATTGATAAGCGCATTCTTGCGCAATAACTTTTAAATAAAATTGGCGCCAAAATCTTACAAAACTTAAAAACTCAGCCAACAACTTTTTTCAATACGGGATATTAAAAATAAAATTCTACTTACTATTATTTTAATGGAAAATATATAATGATTGGTATAGAGCAGTTAAAAACACTATTGGATAATAGAAGTTTTGACACTTCGAATGCTCTAATTTCAAGTAAACTCCAGAGAAATAAGTAGAACAAATTTCCACAAGCTTTTTTTTTTTTTCAAAATGTTATTAACAATATAGAATTCAGATAGTCTTAGTAGAAAATAATTTTGACCATTATATGTATACATTTTAATTATAATTATATACTCTCTTTCGCATATGTTAGTGAAGTTATGGTTATTTAATGTTTAAGATTTTATAAGTTATCGCTTTCGGGATATAACTTTGGATCCCATACTCATAGCTTTAAAAAATGATGACTTCAGTGTCATTAATAGAAGAGAGGCATGCTTTGCTCTCTCCAAACAATGGACTAGTTAAATATTCAAATATATTTGCGTAAATGAATAACAATTTATAACGGAGTGTATAATTATAATTTTAATAATGAAGAAAAAAGATTTACTTATTATATATATAAAATTTGTAATTTTTCTGAGAATTTTTAAAAACACACAAAATTGTACAAATAAATTTTAACTTTTTGTTGCCAGCTAAAACAATGAATAACAAAAAATGATTTTGCGTTTAAACCAACCTCCATCGGATTTTTGCAGTTTTTTGAAGTTTCCATTCTTATTGAAATAATTAGCTGTAGAAATAAAATAATAAAACTAATAAGGAAACGATATTTATAAGATAAATTTATACAATCTTTCTATAAAAATCTTGAGAGATATTTACTCCTCCGCAAGATAACGCAAATGGCGATTTTAATCAATTTTAAACCAATTTTATTTCGCGCCGCTTGGAAAAATCAATGCTGCTAGCCACAGATAAGAGATTAATTATTGTCATGTTATGGCTAGTACTATAATTGCGGACTGACGCCTAGCGGTGACAACTGAGATTAGCGAGCGCGTGACATCGCTCTGATGTTAGAGAACGCGAGTCGTTAATAAAGTTTGTTAGTTATGTTAACTGTGTGTAATTATTTAGTTAAATATTACGGCCAAGAACATAACACACAAAATTGTACAAATAAATTTTAACTTCCTAATTTGTTGCAAGCTAAAACAATGAATAACAAAAAAAGACGTGCAATGATTTTACCTTTAAACCAATCTCCATCGGATTTTTGCAGTTTTTTGAAGTTTCCATTCTTATTAAAATGGTAATTAGCTGGAGAAATAAAATATTAAAATTAATAAGGAAACAATATTTATAAGATAAATTTCTTGGATTAAAATTATAAATATTTTTTTGTCCTATATTTATACAATCTTTCTAGCAAAATCTTGAGAGATACTTACTCTTCCGCAAGATAACGCAAATGACGATTTTAATCAATTTTAAACCAATTTTATTTCGCGCCGCTTGGAAAAATTAATGCTGCTAGCCAATCGTAATTCATCAGATAAGAGATTAATTATTGGCAGGCAAATGAATTATCAAGTTTATATTTTTTAATATCACTTTTATTCTATCTTCTTTAGTATATGTGTACCTTCTACCTGACAAATATTTAATTAAATAATATATTTAATTACACAAAATAGGATCTGGTTTGAGAGTAATATAGTGTACACTACTATCGAAATATTATTCATTAATTGGTTCTAGTAAACTATTAACTGTGCAGCCTTTGGTGGCGCTGTTTCTAGTTAAAAACAGAGTGTTATAACATTACCGGGCCGCTAGATTTTTTTTATCTAATAGATCGTATTTTGACATAGGGCTGTAATTTTTTTTTTTAATATTTAATATATTGTTGTTGTTTGTTTTGGACATAATTATTTTTTTTTTTTAATATTTAATATATTGTTGTTTGTTTTGGACATAATTATTATTTTTTTTGGTTTTCATTTGATAAATTTAAAACTATAATGGACAGTTTGACCTTTTTTTTGGATCTCAAAAGTGCATAATTTTTGACATACGTCTTTATTTGGGGAGGGGGGGATTTCCATTCTAAATCTACTGTTTCTTTTTTACAGACGTCTTTTATTTTTTTGTTTTGGATTCGATATATTTCAAAGTAATAAGGGACAGTTTTAACTTTTTTCTGGAATATCTTGTTATTTAAAATTAGAATCGACACTTTATTTTTGAATTATGTTAAAAAGGAGGGGTTTTAATATTGATTGATTTAGCAAAAAAAATTTAAACCTGTCCGACAAACTCCGCCTCAGATGTCTGTATTTGCTTATAAACGAAAAGAATTGTTTGGTATTTTATCTTACATTTATAAATACGGGTTTTTTTTTTTTTTTGGACGGCATGTTTTGATTTTTTTGTTTTTTTTTAATAATAACAAATAAAACGGAGTTTTGATTTTTTTAATAATAATAAATAAAACGGGACTTTTTTTTCTCTTAGATTTATAAATACGGGTGTTGGCGGCAGGTTTTGATTTTTTTTAATAATAACATAAAACGTCCAAAACAAAAACCAAAAAGTCAATCGCGGTATTGTTTTTTTAACACAAAAAATATGTATGTTAACCGGTTTTGTTACATTCTGTACGATTTATTTATTTATCTTTTTTAAGAGTCGTACAAGTTTGTTAAAGATTTTTTGTTTTCATAACAAATAAAACGTCCAGTATTTTTATTCTTTTTTTAACAACAAGAATTAGCTCGGGTTCATTTTTAAAATCTACTTAACGTGCTGTTTATTGATTTAAAACAACAACAAAAAACCTCATTTTGCTTCTAAACGGAACAAATAGGTATGTCAAAAGAAGAAGTTTTTTTTTTTTAAAAAAATCAATCAATCAAGAGATGTCCAACAAACTAGCCAGTCCTTTTTAACACTGTCATTCTGGGTGTTAATTATATGATTTACAGATAAAAATAATCGCAAACAAAAAACAAATTCTTTCCAGAAAGTAAATTTATTAACCACATATGACTGAACTAAATCAACTGTAATGAATGGCAGGATGTTTTGGGCTTGCAAAAATGCAACTGCCTCACTTTCTCTGTTTGGGACGTGCCACAAATATAATAACATGGTAGAAATTTTGTTCTTTTTTTTTCAACTCTCGTCCGAGTCACAACAGAAATGGTATTTTTCCGCAAACAACTCCAATCGTCTGCCAGAGAGCTTGAGAAATTTTATTTTGTCTTTTTTGACCCTCAAAAAAGCCAAAATTAGCCAAAAAAAAAATTTTTGACAAATATCAATAATACGCTGAAAATTACTAGTACGCAAAAATCTTTCAGTTGGGAAATACAGAAAATCATAAACATCAACAAATAAACACTTGAAAAAGATGACAATGCTCACACTCTCATCTTAAATTCTAGTGAGAATACAAATTCTGTCAATATGCATAGCAACCCGCAATGAAATCAACGGCAAACTATACGATCATAGTCTTGCTAGTAGATGTAGTGTTATTGAACGTGGAAGAATTGGCAGCGTATTATAACCACTACATACGATCTACTGGTATATTAATGATCACTCGTATATTAGCTGTACTTTCGGCCACGAAAGCGGTATAATTCTGTGTTTTTACACAGAAACAGCACCACCAAAGGCTGCACAGTTAATAATTTACTAGAACTCATTAATTATATAATATCTAATGAATAACTAATAAAAAGTATCAGTACTTTTGTAGATGTACGACAGAAGTTTGCCACCCGTGTTTGTTTTAATTATACAAGCTGCTATGTTCAGGCTGTAACTTATTACAACCACCTATTTTGTTATTATGAACATAAACTAGCATATATATTTAAAAAAGAAATGAACTCTCAGGATGACAATCGGGTTAAACTATTTAATGACAAATTAGAAAAGGTTACAGTGAATAATTATTTAAATTAATTATGGCAATAAAATATAATACAAAATTTATATAATTAAGTCAAATAATATTGTTTTACTGTACATTTACCTATGCCCTGAGGCTTGCTAACAAACAATAATATAGACCGAGATGGCCTTTAATTTTGCCTAGATCCCTCCTTTGCACCTTCAGCGTGGGATTCACTGGGTAAGAAAGCCAGTCCAGGTCTTTCTTCTTTTGATGAGTGTCCAATCTTCAGTAGCAAATACTTTTTATAGGTAGTCCCCCTTCCAGGCTGTGGATCCAGTGGACATTCCCCTCTATTGGTCATTTATATTTATTCCTGTGCTTATTGGTTTACAGTGCTGCATGCTCAATCTGGTTTAAAATCATGCTTGATCTGAGCAAGTCTATAAAAACTTGTGCGCATGTATTTTAATTCACGCAGCACTATCCCCCAATACTCCTGAGAAACACTGCTTCTCTGGAGTCACATATATTCTTTTAATAGTCTATTTCTCCAGGAGTCACATTTATATTTTTAACAATCTATTTCTCCATTTAGTAGTAATTATAGAATTAGTTTTTTGGCTTGCCATATCATTTAGTATTCTACTATTATTGTTCACTTTACAAAATGTTCTTTAATAAAAAACACAATTTTCATGTGGCAAATATCTTGTTACTTAGTTATTATGAATGACATTAGAAAAAACAGTTCATCAATAATAATAATAAAATTACATGTGCACCTGGGTCTCGTTTTACGCGATAGATAGGTTCCTCAGAAAATGCGCAAACGAAATCACGCAAAAATAGACTAACTTACATTGAAAAAGGAAGGATGCAGTCTGTGATTTTTCAAAATTCGCGTAAAAGCAAAGCACCAACGTAAAATTACTTTAAAATTTGCGCAAAAAAAAAATATAAGGAAATAAAATATGACTCATATAAAATTTCAAATTTGAAAAAAATTGATACAAGACAAACTTTTTTTAACTATAATATTTAATTTTATTCAAAATAATATATTTTTATGCATAATTTACAGTACAGTAATTTACATTTTTTTATACACGTTTTAATTATTATCGCTATTTGCCGAAAAACACATTCGTTTGCAAACTGGTAAAAAATCAGATTCTCACAAGAGGAAATACAACTAGCGCCAAGTTCACTCTCATGTTGTGTTAATGGTTTTCTGTTGAGAACGTAATTAGTAATTAATCTTTGAGTCGATGATTTTATTAATTGTTTATGAACTTAGACTTATGATAATAAAAAGACATTTATTCACCACTGCTGGGAAAAATTTAATTAAAACTAACAACTAAAAATTAAATTCTTATTTTTGTCTTTAATTTTTTAATTTTCAATTCCGTTTAAAAATCAAATTTCATTTTACATCACATTAATTTCAAGTTGCCGTAAGTAATTTTTAAATTGTTAATTACCATTAAAAATCAGATTTTAATTTTTAATTGTCAAATTTAATTGTGGCCACTGCTATTACTCACCTTTTAAAAATAAACTTGCGGACACTAAATGATTAATAATTGATTATGTTCTTTTTCAAAAAACAAACACAGAATGTGATTTAAAATGCAAAATTAACACGCACAATGTTTGAACAAATTTACATTATAATCTTGTAAAATTTAATGTGTGTATACATAAAATGTGGAAATCATGATTTTAATTTCATTATTGCATAAAATCTTACTATTATAAAGTACTGAAAATATTGAAATTACTAAGATGAAAGTCGAATTATCGGAGTTCGTCTTCCGGTGAAACACGAATTGCGTAACTTCAAAATCGTGTTAAATAAGTTCGTGTAAAAAGAGACTCAGGTGTATAGTCAAAATTTAAATGTGTAGTTCTTTTATAAAAATATATCTTGTTACTTAGTTATTACGAATGACATTAGACAAAACGGTTCATCAATAATAATAATAATAAAATTATATGTATATCTTGTTACTTAGTTATTACGAATGGCATTAAACAAACGGTTCAATAATAATAATAAAAATATATGTATAGTCAAAATTTAAATGTGTAGTTCTTTTATAAAAGTAAATCAAATGAATGCTTACACTGAAAAGTTAGTTTTAAGAATGTCATTCTAATGATGGTTTATTACCAATTATCAACTAGTCACATATATAATCTTGTAGATAGGCAGGTGGGTGACGTTTACGGCGAAGTCCATTTTAGTCGCATTCAATCTGGGATGCTGTATCATGACTTCATTTGAAACTCCCTCTGCTTCATCACCTAACTGTATGAGGTCTTCTGCACCATCTATTAACTATGTTATGATTCTCAATTGGATCTTCATCTCAAGTTTCCATATTATAGTCAAAGTTTACTTCGGTCCAGTTTTTTTGGGACCTGATTTATGTGTCAATGGTAACTTGACCCTGATTTGGTTTATATTTCAATGATTTGATCTGAAATAATCCTAGTTATTATACCATCTGTCCATGTTTTGCGTAGTGTATCACATACCTATACGTTATCCCTGGCAGCATACGTATTTTTCTTGATTGCTGATGGTGTTCCATGGTCAGGCATCAGAATGGACAGCTTGTTATGCAATTTTCTGCCCATCAATATTTTTTCAGCTAATGATTTCCCAGTGGATGTGGTCAGTGTAATGTGTTGGTGCAGCATTGCAATGTTTAACACCTCAGATAGGTTGGTTTTTAGTCTATTTAATACTATTTTCAAATGCTGGATGGCCTTTTCCATAATCCAAGTGAACTCCAGGTGATACAGAGGAGAACAGATGTGATTTATTCTCCCATTCTTCCACAAATGACTCGAATTCATCGGAAGTAAAAGCAGTCCCATTGTCTGAAACCAAAACTTCCGATGATCCCTGGTGTGGAAATATTTAACTTAGAATGAGCCAGCATCTATCAATACTAAAATTAATTTACCATTTATTGGTCCAGCATGGTCTATGTCAACTCGGCTCCAAGGTTTATCAGTTTTGGTCCATGATGTAAATTTCTTTGGAGATGCGTTTATGGTTGAATGGCAAGATTTACATTTTTTAATGAACATCTCTATCTCTGTACTCATTCCTGGCCATAACTGTGAGCTAGTGCTTTTGCGTGAATGATCCCAGGATGCCCTTGATGTAAAATTTTCTAATATTTTAGAACATCCGACGGGAGGGGACCCATACTTTATCTGCCATTACTATGCATCCCTTTAACATTGACAGTTGTTGGTGCATATTCCATAGAGACTTATGTAAGTAGTGGGGTTGTTTTCTGGGCCATCCTTTCCTAATCCAGTTTATGAGTGTTTGGTATCCAGCTGTTTTTTTAAGTCCACCTGGCTATAGTGTTGCTGTTTATAATTTCTGGCTTCCAATGGTCTAAGTCAGGGGTGGGCAATTGTTTTGGCTCGAGGGCCACAGAAGTTGGTGGAGGGCCGCATCGGGGGCCACTTTGTAAAAGCAAAGGTTAGCGGAGGGCCACACCTTTTTTATGATGCAATAAACACACTGCTTTATTCACTGTATTACCAAAGAAATATTTGTTTGTCCATTCTTCATTAAACACATGACATTCATCACCGATTTTTTGGGAGGGTTCATGTTTTCACTAAAGTTGGAAATGTATATATTTGCTAATGCAAAGACAAAATTGAAATTAACTAGATCAACTAGAAAAGAAAGCCCTGCACATAGTATCTACACTGTGCATGTGTATTGATGTAGCCATCTTAGTGGAAAATAATAGATGAATCTTCGGTCGTGCACAGGAAGGAAATCTCAGTTCAAGATGTATTTTTCTGATTGTCTTGCCCCAGTGGCCCTCGGGCCGCTATTTGCCTACCCCTGGTCTAAGTAATTTATATCTACTTCAGTGTCCATTTTCTGTTACATCTGGTATGCAAGATAGAGCATCTGCATGCTGCATTTGACTACCTTTCTGATACACTAGTTTGTAATCGTATGAAAATAGCAAATTATACCAGCGAATCATTCACGAGCTCGACAAGTGCGGATTTTTTATTGGCAAATCTCCCCAATAATGGGCAGTGGTCTGTTATTATTTTAACTGATCAGCTGTAAATGTATTGGTGAAATTTCCAAACTGTTGATATAATGGCCAACACCTCCTTGTCCAGTTGGCTGTAATTTTTTTCAGCTTTTGACAATGTTCTAAACATATGCTATTATTGGACATTCACTATTGTGCTATGGATGACTGAGTACTGCCCCAATTCTGTATTCGGATGCATCTGTTGTTAATATTATGTCGAGTTTATTGTTGTAATGTACTGAAGCAGATGATCTGATGCTCAGATCATGCTTCACAGCCCACTTACAGTCTCCTACCACCAAACCATGTTTAAACCCATCTTTACAAGCGTATACATATGTACTAACATATATTTTTCCTTTGCTTAATCATTTAAACATAACTGACGTAGATATTTATATATCTTAATGCAAAATAATTTAATAAATAAATATTTAATATTATTTTAATGTTTATGCATGCATAGTGGATAAATATATATGTTTTTAGTGTGGGGAGACTGATAATAAATCATATTCATAATTATATTATTCATGTATATTAAAAATCATATATGAAATGTATTATTTTTTATATTTAATTTAGCAGTCAGAAAATGATGCAATTTTTTTAAGAAGTTTCTCGAAAACAATTACCCGGAAAGCCCATTAGTTAGATTTAAAATATTACAATTTGTAATAGTAAAGTAAAATCCATTAGTGGAAATTTTATCCACGCTAACTTGTTTTAAAATCATAAGACTTATTTTAAAACAATCGTTCGAGAAACTTGTAACAGGATTGCATTGTTTCTAAAAACTTACAAAACAAAATATATCCAGTCAGCAGATTTTAGCTTTGCTAAAGTGCTCAAATTGCTTCAGGTCCAGCAGTTAATTGCTATGCTACATCATCAAAAAAGAGAGTATAAATACTGCTGGATTTGAATCCAAAGAGGGAAGAGACAACCATAAATTAACGATGGTCCAAAATAATCCACACCATTTTAATCTTCATCCAATGTGCCATGAGTAGGGGAAACTTCACCCCCCCCTCTGTTCTAACATGCTTGTTCTCGTAAGAAAAGCTCCGGATCCCATGCCTATGAACTTTCAAATGTCTAATAATTAAATAAGCAAAACGCTACCTGTGATGCCTTATTCCAAACCTAGATCTAGTGTATTACTGCCGATGAACATTCCAAACATCAAGAACTGCTACCATTTATGAAAGGTAAAAGAACTTTAGCCACTCTATGATTCTATAAAATTCAGCCTTCTATAACAACAATAATCCTGAAGCTCTATTCTAATATCTCATGTAAACATTTATATCTTATGTAATTTTACTTAGCTACAACTCTATATAACTAAACCTATTCTATCATTGAACCTCTATCCAATATGTTTTCTTTTTATTTTATTATTTCCACGCGGCAGTCATTTTATTTCATTATTATATTACGTATTTTTTTGTGTTTTAAAATGCCAGTAATATTTCAAACTCGCTAGCATATAATTCCGTTCTAGTTTCTCTATCCATCACTTACGGGGTAATTAAGAACTTATTTTAATTAAAAACAAGTCCTATTTGACTTATGCAAGTGCTCACGAGTTTGGAAAAACAAAGTCATTATCTTATAAATTGTAGGAAAACAGATCAACATCTGTTTTTCTAAAAATGTTTTTTTTTTATCTTTTTAAAATGTGCTAATCCCAACCGTAAATGTATTTCATATATGTAAAATCTAATTATTATCTCAGTTATTTCCACCAGCCCATTTGATCCATATAAACATATTTATTTCTAATAATAGCATTTTTTTAACCGAAATTTATACTTATAAAATGGTGTGGGAAGTTATAAATAATTTAAAGTAAAGGGAAAGGGGAATCTTTATGTCTTAAAATTTATATAATTTAATTAATTTAAATCATCCATGCCTGTTTAGCGATTGGATCATACCATTACGCAGGGTATTTTATAATTTATGACATTAAGTAATTAAAATAGTCTTTAAAGCTATATATTTTGTTATCCCAAGAGTTGCGTGCATATAGGCACACTCGTTTCTGTATTATATATTCGTGCTTCTCTTATTCGGAGGTATCGCAAGTTCGAACCCCGTTGGCCTGCTTAACGTCCAAGAACCAGGCTTAAACCCCCTGGGGACTCATTTGTTTGTATGTGCATGCTTTATATGGGGATCACTTTGGAAAAACCAGCCCAATAAATGCATAGCTGATTGATCTTCATTCCTGAACCAATTCTGCTAATGTCGCAGACTTATATCGGTCTATTTTTCAAAATGAATTCCATGAAGCACATGTTCGGATCAATGACTGGATCACATCAAATATGCCACCATGCATGCACCGCCTTCTGTTGTATTTCTAATAAACCCATTAACATTCATAAGCTGTAATATTGTGATCATTGCTAAACAGATCTATGTCCACTATTTAAAATGCGCGTCATTGCACCGACCTTATTATTATTAATATATATATTAATCAGCTATCCCACCCACATTTGTCACTTTATAAACTGAATTAATAACTATATTTTTGTACAAATGTAATGCTTTGTTAATCATCTTTCAAATCGGTTAAATGCTATTTTGTTCCTTCTGGGGGTGTAGTGTTATTTTAATATTATATTTCTTAATAGCACTAAGTCTTATAGTCATCAATAAATAAAGTCACCTGTTAAATTTGATTCTTAATTTAACAACCAAATGTAATATGATTTCTCTATGACCAACTATTTATGAGGCCAATGATCAATCAATGAATATACGCATTTACTCATGTTTTGTCAAATAATAAATCTTAAATATATATGTTATAACATTTCCGAATCATTGTGTTTTCTTTTGTTTAAATTAGTATTTTAATTAATAAGTTATGCCCATACTGACTAGATGATCTTTGCTAATATATAATTAATATGAAAGGTCACGATCATTAAATGCTTTTAAATTATAATTCATGCTAAATATTCCACCATTAAACTTAAATTATGAGTCTTTTGTGTCTCCGATGTGCGATGCCGGTGGAGAGAGATAAAATTAGATCTATATCATCGGGATTGTTGCTCATAAGTTGATAGATCTGGAAAATAGGCAAATAGAGCAGAATTCATGAGAGTTCATGACTTATGTATCTTGCACATGATTGGATTTGCAGTACTTTTGCCTAGATGCTAGATCTTGTTATGTGAACACACAAAACCGACCGGTACAGTACTAACAATTGGTTTGACATAAGCAGTGCTTTCATTTTCTGAAAAGTAATGTCATGTGGTTCCTTCCAACACCATCACTGATTTTTGTGAAGTAACTCATACAAAGGCATGGCTAGGTGTGCCTTTCCTGTAAAGAAAATTTTAGAAAAAATTAACCAATCCTTAAAAAGCCTGCAGTTTCTTGACATTTGTGGGGGATGGCATATTTATGATAGCTTTAATTTTACCTGGATTGGGTCTAACTCTTGTGCTTGATATCATGTGTCCTAAAAACTTTATTTCTTTAGCACATGAAATACACTTTTGCATGTTTAGTTTTGCACCAAACCTTTCTAGCCTTTTGCAAACTTTGTCTAATCTACTTTGTAATGCCATTTCAGAGGCCTCTGTTACCAATAGATTGTCAAAATATGGTGTTGCTCCCTCCAATCCCTCCAACAGCATGTCCGTTTTTGCTTGAAAGTGTTTGGCATGATTTTTATGCCGAAAGGTAGACGATTATAATATACAGTCCTTTGTGTGTTGTTATGGCAAGGAGCGCCGCTGTTTCCTTTGTCACCAGAATCTGATGAAAAGCGGCATTTAAATCTAACTTTGTGAAGTAGTTTGCACCTTCCAATCCATCTAATATCTCTCTCACATTTGGGACAGGGTATGGGCTTTTGCCCATACTTTTGTTTACAGTCAGCCTGTAGTCCCTGCATATTCAAATTTTTCCATTTTGTTTTATTATGACAATTATAGGAGTATCCCATTCTGAGTCTTCGACTGGAGTCAATATGCCTTTCTTTACCATATCCTCTTAAGATTCTTCAACTCATGATTTGATAGCCAATGGTATTTTTCTAGACTTGCAGTGAACTGCTTTTGTGCCTTCACGAAGCTCAATTTCCATAGCTGTAGTATTGATTCGTCCCTGCTCTTCATCAAACAGTTTAGGAATTTAAGCTTTATTTCTCTTTCTATGCTAATTTTGTTTAACCATACAGATTTTAATGCCTAACAGGGTAAACCATTCCCTACCTAATAGGGATGCTATATTGCCCTTGCCAATATATAGGCTTAGTTTTTGCCAGTGATTGTTTATGGCTACCATAACTTCTACTACTCTGACTATTTGAATCGGATTCCCATTTGCATTTGCCTTGAGTTCTGTTTTAACTACTTTTGGATGGTTTTTGACATTTTTAATTATCTCAGACTAATCCCTTTGTGATATGATGGACACCCTGGATCCACTATCTATCTCCATTTATATAGCTTTGTTACATATCTCTATTACCAACATTATTTGTTGACCACTTTTGATCTCTGCCTTATTTATTTTGGTATAATGTTCCAATTTGATGTATCAGTTTACTGGAGATTTGTCATTTAGCACAAGTTTTGATTTTAGTATGGCAAACTTTTGCCAGGTGTCCCACTCTCCCACATTTATTGCATTTTTCAGCTGCATTCATGTGCAATGTGGCCAATTTTTCCACAGCGATAACATTCAGTTTTCAAGTTTGGTAGCTCTTCTGTTTTGCTTGTTTTACATATTGAAGTTTGTTTTGTAGCCTCCAGGTTAGCTTGTTGGAATTATTTGGAGCTGCTTAGAACTAGTTCATAGATTATACCTCTTTTGATGGTCTCGGAATATGTCAGGTCTGGGATGGCCAATAATTGTTCATGTAGTTTGTCATTGCTCATCCCCCATACAAACTGTTCTAATAATGCTACCTCTAGATAATCTCCATAAGCACACCTTTTGCACCAAATCCCATAGGGCAGTATCAAAATCTCTACAGTTTTCACCGTTTACTTGGCATCTGTTGCACAAGTGTAGGCAAGCAATGTGCTTTGATGGCTCCAGGCTAAAATGGTTATTCACCCACCTAACTAGATCAGAGTACAGTAGTTCTTCTGGCTCTTCAGGTACGCATAACTGGTTTGCAACTTATATTACATCTCATTCTCTGAAAAGTAATAGTGTGGCCGCTTTTGTTACACCATCTTTGATTTTATTGACAATGAAGTAATATTCAATGTGTTTTGTATATTGTGGCCACTTGGAAGGACTTTTCTTGGTAACTAACCAGTAATACCTTTTCTTGTTCTTTGTAAGTTTAACCTCATCCTCCTTTTGACTGTCAACTGTGCCAATTATATGCTATGTTCGGGTTGTAATTTATTACAACCACCTATTTTGTTATTACAAACATAAACTAGCATATATTTTTAAAGAAGAAATGAACTTTCAGGATGACAGTCGGTTTAAACTAAAATTAGAAAAGGTTACAGTGAATAATTATTTACAATTAATTATGGTAATAAAATATAATACAAAATTTATACAAGTGTTTTTACCGTACATTTACCTATGCCCTGAGGCTTACTAACAAACAGTAATATAGACTGAGATGGCCTTTAATTTTGCCTAGATCTCTCCTTTGCACCTTCAGTGGGGATTCACTGAGTAAGAAAGCCAGTCCAGGTCCTTCTTCTTTTGATGAGTGTCCAATCTTCAGTAGCAAATACTTTTTATAGTAGTTCCCCTTCCAGACTGTGAGCATTAGGATCCAGTGGACATTCCCCTCTATTGGCCATTTATATTTATTCCTATGCTTATTGATTTGTAGTGCTGCATGCTCAATCCAGTTTAAAATCATGCTCGATCTGAGAAAGTCTATAGAAACTTGTGTGCACGTATTTTAATGCAAGCAGCACACAACACAAGCTATCATATTTAATATTTTTTAATATGATTCTAAAACACTAAAGAAAACACACAAAACTACAAATGATTGTAATTAAAGAAAATTTAATATAAATAAATAAAAAAGCTGGTCATAAAAAGTATAGTAAGACTGTGTTACAAACATAGGTTCTTCATATTGGTGGGCAGAAATCTTTAATAGTGGGCATTAATGTCACAAAGGCATCTTCACCTTTATATAGTCCATGCAACATAAATTCTGCTAAATAGAAATGGGTGTGTTGTTTCGCAGTTTTCCTGTACTTTTTGTTTTTTCAGTCATTGGAAGATCCCAAATTTTAATCATTTCCACAAAAAAAAAAAACAGATAAAGTAAAAGATCAAATAATATTACACTAAACGTAATGAAATGCTAATAAATAATGACAATATTCACAACATGTTTATGTTCATATGCTATCACATACATAAAAAATATATATTAATTTTATGTTGTGAAATGGAATTTATAAGCCGTTCAATATTTTTTAAAGGTAATAGTAACTTATAATTTATTTTCTTAATATTGTTTAATTTTAATAAGTAACACATGTTCGTTAAAATATTTTTGAGAAAATAAACAAATAATTGAGACCCCTGAAATTGGATAACTAAGATAAACACAGGTGGCTAAGTTCCACGTACATCTTTTATAAAAGTAACAAATTATCACAGTGACCTTCATAATAAAAATGCATTGTATACCAATGAGCTTAATTGATTGGCTACATTTTAATAAAAGTCCCCTTCCCCTCATGTATAATAAATACCTCACATTTTATTGATAAACTTTAATTAGAATAGAATACATATTATTTATTGAATTTCAAGTGTACAGTATTTTTCAACTTGCACATATTTTAACACAGTTGCTTTATATATATATAATTAAGTTCCAACCAGTAACCACCTAAACATTCACAGTAAAATATAGTAATCAATATTTCTCACTGCTGTCAAAGCAACCTTCACACCTTTTAATAGCAAGAATGGAATCCATTCTTACTAATGGTCCATTGAATATATATGGACACTTAAAGCTTGCAACTTGACTACAGAGTATGAAATATTGATACAATATTGATATATATATATATTGTACCGGTCATATATATTATCCACCCAACATGACCCGAACCCCCAAAGTTGGACTTCAAACCCAGTTAAACCAAAGAATTATATCAAAGACCAAACTGAATTTGAACCCAATTTACGAGCTCAGATCAAACCTAATGGACAACACATATTGACAGCATATGACTATGCGCCATGGAACTAGCTCAATGGATATGACGATTACTGAGACCCCTTATCTGACTCTAACTAACATATGATACAAAGACTATGGATATTTCTGAATAAATTCATATACACCCGGGTCTCATTTTATGCGGATTTATTTAATGCGATTTTGAAGTTATGCGATTCATGTTTCTTCTTAATATCTTTGTATGCAGTTTTCTTTTATGTGATAAAAATTATTAGATCAGAAGAGGAGTGCCGATAATGCACTATTACTTTAAATATTATAAATTTCGCGCACTCATGTCATATTTAAAGTAATAGCGCATTATCGGACTTCGACTTCCATCTAATAATTTCAATATTTTAAGCACTTTATAATAGTACTGTAATAGATTTATGCAATAAAGAAGTTCATAATTCACTTAAAATCAGGATTTCCCCATTTTATATACACGCATTAAATTTTACAAGATTATAATGTAAATCTGTTCAAATGTTATAGATTCCTACACTATGTATGTTGTTATTTTTGCATTTTAAATCATGTTCTATTTTTGCTTATTAAAAAAAAGAGTATGTAATCAATTAATTATTTAGTGTCCGCAAGTAATAAATTTTACAAGACTATAATGTAAATCTGTTTAAACATTATAGATGAAAAATACTATGTATATGTTGTTGTTTTTGCATTTTAAATCTTTTGCTTTTTATAAAAACAGTACGTAATCAATTAATCATTTAGTGTCTGCAAGTTTATTTTTAAAAGGAGAGTAACAGTGGTGGACACAATTAAATTTGACAATTAAAATCTGATTTTTAATTGTAATTAACAATTTGAAAATTATGTAATGTGATCTTAAATTAATATGATTTGAAGTGATGAAATTTGATTTTTAAACGGAATTGAAAATTAAAGACAAAAATAAGAATTTAATTTTTGTTAATTTTAATTACATTTTGCTCAATAGTGGTGAGTCGATGTCTTTTTATTATCATAAGTCGAAGTTCTTATTTTTATTTTAAACTTTTAGTTTACTCTAATGGAAAGGAAAAAACACCCAAGAAAATGAATTTCTTTGGAAATAAAAATATCAATTTTAGATCGCTTAGCGAAATGGAAGGATCAACAGCGATTGGAAAATGTTTTAATTGTATTTTCTCTTGACTTCATTTAAGGAGAAGCTACAGTACATCATATCACATCATGACGAATCTAATATCTCAAATAGCGATAATAATTAAAATACCATACATGTATGAAAAAAATGTAAATTACGCATAAAAATATATTGCTTTGAATAAAATTAAATACCGTAGTTAATAAAAAAAGTAAAAAAAGTTTGTCTTGTATCAATTTTTTTCAAATTTGAAATTTTTTATTAATCATTTTTTATTTTTTATTTTTTTTTTTACGCGAATTTTAATGTAATTTTATGTTGTTGCTTTGCTTTTATGCGATTTTTGGAAAATTACAGTACATATCCCCCATTTTTCAAGGTAAGGTAAGTCTATTTTTGTGTGATTTCTTACGTGCACATTTTCTGAGGAACCTATCTACTGCATAAAACGAGACCCAGGTGTATGTATATTTGGGTTGCCAAACAGACAGTGAGCATTAATATTTAAAACCAATCAATAAATAATAAACAATTAAACTAAGTATGTTATATAAAATATTTAATAATAAGCAAATATTTGTTCAAATATTTATGACGAGTATTATAAATTATCTCTAGTCTTTAGAGCATAAATTACAATGTACAATAAATAATGGCAGTCGTACTCATATGCCAATAATTAATATGCAAGTATTGAAGAAATATATATATTATAACCTACACTCCCAACACCGCACATATATATTACATGAACGAAATGCCCAGGTGCCAGTTCTATTAATGAATAGAACAATATAATATAATATATAATATAAAATTATTACTGAGACTCTATACTTAAGTTTATGTTCAGCTCAGTGGGAGGCTATAGGCAGTTCAAAAGATATATAATAATAAATGAATAAAGAAAGAAATATTATAAAACATTCAATATATTGTAAATTCCTTTGTTAATTGATTGTATGATAGAGAATCATAAGGTTTACTTAGTACAGTCTATGAAAAATATACTTTAAACTTAATTTCTTCCTTCATCCAAGTATAACATATATCAGCTTGCTATAATTATATTCGTAGACAATTTTGTTACTTGGCATATCATAATTTAAACATTTACTCTAATGCCAATCAAGAAATAAATAATAAGATCTCAGGGAATTTAATAAACACAGTTGAATTAAATAAACTACATTGCCCATAAGTTATAATTATAAAGTATGCTAAAATATAATGAAACAAATTGACTAAATATTTTACTGTGCTTCAATAATAAGATAATGACAGAGATAGGGAATTTTAATCTCATATCATCATCTAACAAAATATACTGACTTGGCAACCTTCTAATACGTTTATCAAGTGGCAAATATTCTTTATAATGTTTGGATCAAGAAAAACAATATTGTCAGACACTAGCAAATTTAATATGATAACTTTAAAATAGTATATCTGTTTTACAATAGATTTATACAGTGTGGAGATGTGGAAATGGAAATACGAATGTATACAAAAAAATAATTCACGACACAGTTGTTTTAAATTTAAATAACTAAATACATCATTTATTACAAATAAACAAAATAAATTGGGATGAACATAATATTTACAAAATAGGTCTTCGTTTTATAGACCTTTAAATTATTAAATAAATCTTTAGCATCAGTTTGGGATTCCTACCATCTAAACAAACTAATAATAAACTTAAAGATCCCGAATTGGAACACATACTTGCTTAGATGTTTTATCCATACGACAATGAATAAATGAAATATCATATTATTATCACAACAAAAAAAATATATAAATACTTTCGAGAGGATATTACGGTTGATTGACAAAATAAATCAAACCATTAATCTTTAGCTTTCAGCAAAACAACTTTCTCTAATTGACTAAATAATAATTCCAATTCCTTATATCTTTCATACATAGCAAAATCATGTTTATTCTGATGATTTGATGATTAATTTTTACTTAAATAGATACATTGTATTTTAAAATACTTATTTCCTGTTTAAATCTTAATGTTTTATACCTTTATTAACTGAATTTAGTATATTTCCGAGCATTTATTTCTCATTTTTATATTTCATAATTCTATACCTCAATTCGCGATATTATTTATATTACGCGTGTGTGTGTGTGTGTACGTTCAAGCAGCAATATTATAAAACAATCTTTTTTTTTGTAAACTCTCCCTTCATTAAGAAAATATCATATAATTAATTTATTTCGAACAATGTCGTAAATCCTCCATAAATATGACACTAGTACTACATCCAGAATTAATCTAACAATTTGTCTAACCACTTTTTAATTAACACAAAGCTATATTTTATGATTTTACATACAACACGTTATAAAGGGAATATACATGAGGAGCAGATAAACATCTATTGAACACTTCTACCAGAATTCACCTAATTCCACATATACCTTTGGTGGAGAACATCTACTCAACACCAAGAATCCAAGAAAAACGTCATATCACTTCCTAAGCATCATTTAATCATCTTTTAACAATAACTCCTTTACTTTTAAATACATTATTTGGTGGGGATTTTTGATTCCACAACACCAGGACCCTAAGAACATCACTTCAAAAATATCATTAATCATACGCATATAAAATAAACTAGGCTCTACTCATGGAAATTATTAACATATATTAAATGAGCAAGATCTTTTATCCCTATAAATATTACAATGCAGTCAGATTTCTTTCTATTATCATAGCTTCTAAAATATTGAACCTTATAAATACATGCTAGCAGACAAATACCTACAGATAATACATCAATCTGTTCAACTCAGAAAATACGACACTGTATGAATTTATGCATAAAATATTCACAAATTATACTTTATCACACAAATATTACAATTGTGCTAAACAAACACATTCTCGCAAATAAAAATATATATAACATTAACCCTAAATTACGCACTAAGCAGGTAATATGATAATTAAATATTGCATTAAGGTATAATTTTTTTTAATTTAATAAACTTTAGGTTACTTTTAAGATTTAATGCTTCTAATTATTATGAACGAGCTTTCTTTATATTTAACAAGCTATTTTTATTATACGTTCATTAATTAAAAAAAAAAAAATAATAATAACAATAATAATTCTCACTTTAAGAAAATAAATGCAAAATGAATGTAAACCTCTCTAATAATATATTATTAAAATTATTTCTTTCATCCTCCTAAAGAAAATAATAAGACCTATTTGAATCCAATCAATATTTTTACCGGCTACTTTTTTTAAGTAACGCATTTTCCAAGACAGTCTTGAAAATCAAAATAACATAGATTATAACATAAATATAATAATAATAAAGCTTCTCTATCCATTATATACATTATATGAGTTAAGTAATAAAAAAAAAATAAAAAGATAAAAACACAAAAGTTATTAGTTTTGTAATCTGAATAAAAAGTTCATTTGCCAAGCTTCCTCCGGGATATTATAATAAACAACGTAGGACACATTCCAAACCGACTTTCTGCAGTATAACTTAAAAAAAGAAATATATAAGTTTAACTTAAATAAACCCACTACTTTCCAATATTCATAACATATCCATTGAGATACCAAATCACAAGCAGTTAATTTCTCCTTTATTATACTGAGAAATATACGATATTCCTCGTGCCGTTCTGGGTCAAATACACAATTGTCCTTATTATTTTGAATAGCATTATCCACTTTAAATTGTCTTTAGTAATTCCGTGATTAATAATGCTTTATTTGATATTCTGTTTTTATTGAAGAGAACTAAATTTACCAGCAATTTTGTCCATCAAATTCAATTCAAACAGAAGTAGTTATATTTTATTTCCTTAATTTATAAATGCGTATTAGCTCCAGATATATATCCAATAAATGAGTATTGTTATCTAATTACGAAGAATTTAAACATGGTATGCTCTATCAAGATAGACACATCCTTAAGTCTATGTATAATTCTCACAAGACATAGCACGAAAAATAGTGAGAATAATATGTATTCTATATAACAGTTCTGCACACGTTTTCCATATATCAAAAAAAAAAAATACGTTGCTTAATGATAAAATAATAATACTTATGTGAATCATTCTTATTTAAAACTGAAATAAAATAAAATAATATAGACTGCATGATATTAATATACATCTTTACAAGAGCAATAGTCATGAAGAGATTAGTTTAAAATGTTTAAATTGGAAGAGAATGCAAAACCGAGTACCTCGTTAAAATTTAGTGCTGCATATTGAAATTAGCTCCTTCCATGATATATTTTTTATAATCTGACTTCAGCAATTAACTTTAGTTGTTTGAAAAATATAAGCCACTGTCTTTTTGGCTCTAATTCTTTACAAAGCTATTTTTTTACATACTGGAGATCTTTGTTACAAGCTCTCTCTTTAGCAATATTTCATTTGCATCTCCTTTTTTTTTTTTTACCAGCTTACTCCCACGCATCTTACTAACTCTGCTAATTTCATATTCAAAAAAAAATCTTTACAACAAAAAAAAATGATTTTGATTTTCAGAATTAAATGACAAAAAAAAAATAATACAAATAATTAAAATAAATATCTTTTACAAACTTAAAAGAAAAATGAATTTTAATTAGCTATCAAATAAAAATGATTAATAATTCATTAAATTTATAAAATAATCTATTGATCTAACTATTTATTAATTATTGGAAAGAAATATATATTTATTAATTATTTAAGATAATTACTCTAGTTTAACCGTTTTTATTGTGAAGGTACTATTGTTTGCTGTTATTTAAAGGATGAAAATGAAATGAAACATAATGCAGTCAAACATGCATACACATGCACTACAATCTAAACATTGAATTGTCTTAACTAAATATAATTAAAGCTGCTATTCTGTTGACAAGGATAAGAACCAATGAACAAAGGATTGTACAAACCATTCAACTAAATATTACACTAACATAGGATCACTTTGCATTTTTCCAACAAAATATATCAATTTCATTAACAAACCACCCCCCTTCCTTACATTATATACCCTATTAACCACAATAATACTAATAAATACCTATCAAGTAGTCAATAAACTGCATAACAACCCATATTTAAACCTTAAATAATCTTGTTCAAAATTTTTTAAAATTCTAAGGCTATTTCATTTTTTTTATAATACAATATAGCTATTTAATTAAGATACAAGGTACCTTAAACCCTTGTGCCCATTCAGATGGTCACAATATCTATGCCCTGACAAAGTAGACAAAGGTAAATAAAGGTGTTTATGGCATTTGTACCGAACGAATTACATATATTATTCATTATCTGGTATTTTATTTGGAAAAGAAAATATAATTCTAATTTTATGTAAGAAGAAGGTGAGATTTATTCTCCACACATCCATAAATCAATTCATGAAAAGCATGATAAATACATAGGGCATAACTTCAACACTTAATAAAGAAAATTATTTAAATTATTGATAGCTATAACATTGCTTGATTTTAATGAAATCAATTCATTACGATTTATAAAGCAAAAGAGCAGGTCTTTATTTGAAATAAGAAATAAGCAGTACTAATGCCTTACGAGCAGCAAAACAAAAATGAAATAAAATGGTTTGTCAGTGATTCAAGAAGTAGAAGAGCAGCTTGTATTCAACAAGTATTTTCTGCCTACAAATGATCCATGAAACACGGGAAAGCCAGGTCGGGACACAGCCATGAACCTTTGATGTTCCAATATAGTGATGAGCGAGGGAGGAAGTGATTTCTTCCTATATATTTAAAATATCAATAACACATTCAGAATTGTGATGACTCAATGATCATCATATTTGATTGATAAAGCCCAAATTATATAATAGATGCTTAACATAATGACCTGATCATATCAGATTAAAATCAAACCTACTTAGAGCAAAAGTGCTTAAATGCAACTATATAATTATAAGAGTAATACCCTTTATATCATGCCCTCCCTGAATAACACTATAAAATATGAGATTTAAATTAGAATAATGCAGCTGTTATTACTATGTGATTATTCATATAGTATACGAACATGGATGGGCTGCTCACCAACACGCATTACCCAGCATGGTGAGTTTATTGGCTTTTTACCTCCGAGTTTAAGAATATTTTTTCAATATATACAATCATGACAGACAAAAATAAATTATTGCCCTTATTCCCAGGAGGCTGTAAAGTCACCAACCAAGGTAGCAGCGGTTGGTGGCCGAAGGCGGAGGGTGCTAAGAATCCCCTGATTGCGGACTCAGGCTGCCATTTGATGACGACTTTTTATTTAGGTACTTACAACTGCAGATCACTTTCAAGTGAAGGAAGATTGCAAGAATTAGAAGAAGAACTGTCTTATATTAAATGGGACATTATTGGACTTTGTGAAGTTAGAAGAAAAGGTGAAGAAACAATTGATTTAAAAAGTGGACATATACTCTACTATAAAGGCACAAATATTGGAAATACAAGTGGAGTAGGATTCATTATAAATAAAAAATGGAAGAATAACATTGTGGAGATTGATGGTGTATCAGACAGAGTGGCAAGATTAGTTTTACAACTTAATAGCAGATACCAAATGCAGATAATTCAGGTTTATGCCCCAACAAGTTCTCATAGTGATGAAGTTATAGAAGATTTTTATATGGATGTACAAAAGGCTTTTGATCAGAGTAAACAACATTTTAAAATTGTTATGGGAGACTTTAATGCTAGAATTGGTAAACAAATGAAAGATGAAAATGCTGTAGGTAATTTTGGTTATGGTAATAGAAATGAGAGAGGACATAGACTTGTGGAGTTTGCAGAAAAAGAAAAACTTTATATTATGAATTCTTTTTTTGAGAAAAATGTTAAAAGGAAATGGACATGGAAGCATCCAAATGAAGGTACAGCAGAATTGGATTATATTTTGACTAACCGAAAATACATATTTCAAGATTGTAATGTTCTTAATAAATTTAACACAGGAAGTGATCACCGATTAGTAAGATGTAAGATACATGTTAATGCAAAACTAGAGAGACAAAAATTATTAAGAAAAACAATATTTACAGTTGATATTCCTAATCTTCAGAAACATTCTAATGAATTTAAATTAGAACTTACAAATCGGTTTCAAGTATTAGTAGATTTTGAACATGATTCAGATTTGAATGACATTAATAGGAAAATAAGCGATACACTTTTAAAAACTGCAACAAAGATAGCTGGTAGAAAAAAGCAGCAATTGACTAGTAAAATTTCTACTGAGACTAGAGAATTTATGAAGAAAAGAAGGAATATGAGGATATACAACAATGATGCATTAAAAAAGATTGAATATCTCGAATTTTGTAAAATGGTGCGGAAAAGAGTTGAAAATGATATAAGAAAGTATAATTGTGAACTAGCAAGGAAAGCTGTAGAAGAGAATAAAAGTCTAAAGAGTGTAAAACAACATTTTGGTATTGGTAGGAAATTTATATCTGCAATAAGAAAAAAAGATGGCATTATTACTAAAAAGAGAGATGACATCATAAAATGTGTAGAAGACTTCTATCAAGAATTATATAGTAATAAAGAACAAGTGCCTCCTATACATATTATATCTTCTGAATTGCCCAGAATTTTGAATGAGGAAGTGAGACATGCAATTAAATTTATGAAGAAAGGGAAGGCTCCAGGTAATGATGGAATTGTAATTGATATATTAAAAGAAGCAGGTGAAGAAATAGAAATTTTTTTTAGCAAAGTTATATACCAAATGTCTAAATGATAAAGATGTACCAGATGATTGGAAGAATGCAGTATTAATATTAATATTTAAAAAAGGTGATAAAGAAGATATTAGAAATTACAGACCTATCAGTCTTTTATCAGTTTTATACAAAATTTTTACTAAGATAATTACAACTCGTCTACAGAAAACACTGGATTTCCACCAACCAAGAGAACAAGCTGGATTTAAAAGTGGTTTTAGTACAGTAGATCATATCCAGGTATTGAGAGAAATTATAGAAAGGACAAATGAATATGAGTTGCCATTATGCTTAGGATTTGTAGACTATGAAAAGGCATTTGATTCTATAAACATTTCTTCAGTGATTAAAGCATTGGATCATCAAGGTGTAGATCCAGGATATTGTCATATTTTGAAGAATATTTATAAAAATGCAACAGCAACAATTAGATTACATAATGATAGTAGGAAAATCAACATTGAAAAGGGTGTAAGACAGGGTGACTCCATATCTCCAAAACTTTTTACAGCAGTGCTGCAAGAAAGTATTTTGTGGATTAAAATGGGAAGCTAAAGGAGTGAAAGTAAATGGAGATTATTTAAGTCATTTAGATTTTGCAGATGATGTAGTTGTTTTTGCAAATAATGCTTTAGAGCTACAGGAAATGTTGCAGGAGTTATCAGATGAAAGTAGGAAAGTAGGACTAAAGATAAATGTTAAAAAGACTAAAGTAATGTTTAATAGATTTTCTCAAAATATGAAAATAAAGATTGATTATGATGAGTTAGAAGAAGTTAACAGTTACAAATACCTTGGTCAGATTATTAATACAGATGGAAATATAATGGATGAAATTAATCATAGAATTAAACTTGGTTGGAGTGCTTTTGGTAGAAATAACTTGATACTAAAAGGAAATATGCCTATGTGTTTGAAAAGGAAGGTTTTTAATAAATGTGTTTTGCCAGTTCTTACTTATGGATCTGAGACTTGGACACTTAATAGAAGAGCAATACAGAGACTTCAGACCACTCAAAGAAGTATGGAGAGATGCATGTTGGGAGTAACAAGAAGGGATCGAAAACGCAATGTATGGGTAAGAGAACAAACAGGTGTTACTGACCTCATTGAAAAAATTAAAAGACTGAAGTGGAGTTGGGCTGGACATATTGTTAGAAGAGATGATAACAGATGGACAATTGAAATTTTAAACTGGATTCCAAGAGATTGTAAAAGACCCAGAAAGAGGCCACATGTGAGATGGATGGATGAAATAAGAAAGTGTGCAGGGGTGATGTGGAGAAGAGAAGCTAAAGATAGGGAAAGATGTATTGAACTTGGAGAGACCTTCATTCTGCAGTGGATTGATAATGGTTGATGATGATGATGATGATGATATTTATTTCATTTTCCTTATTAACCTTTATATAAATAAGCATTTATTTTATATAGCGCATGTTTATAAATTGTAATACATTAAAGATCAGCCTTTCAAGCTATTGTGCATATGCTTTTTACGAGTGTTAATAATAAATGAATACTTTAACTCCCAACACAAGATATAGTATTTAAGAAAGAATAAAATGAATCCACTTATTCTTTCCAACCCAAATGCTTATATATGGGCAAATCTTAAGTACTGGAAGTGAAAGCGTAAGGATAGACCACTCACTTTAAATTACTGTTTATGATGTCTGAATGAATGACGCCGATGAAATTATCTAGAATTTACTAAACGTCATTCTCAAATGAAACTTAAACATATGTAAATAAGCATTTATTTTATATAGCACATGTTTATAAAGTATTCATTTATTATTAGCACTCATAAAAAGCATATGCACAATAGCTTGAAAGGCTGATCTTTAATCTATTACAATTTATAAACATTCGCTATATAAAATAAATGCTTATTTACATATGTTTAAGTTTCATTTGAGAATGGCGTTTAGTAAATTCTAGATAATTTTGTCAGCGTCATTCATTCAGACATCGTAAACAGTAATTTAAAGTGAGTGGTCTATCCTCACGCTTTCACTTCCAGTACTTAAGATTTGCCCATATACAAGCATTTGGGTTGGAAAGAATAAGTGGATTCATTTTATTCTTTCTTAAATACTATATCTTGTGTTGGGAGTTAAAGTATTCATTTATTATTAACACTTGTAAAAAGCATATGCACAATAGCTTGAAAGGCTGATCTTTAATGTATTATTAACCTTTAGTAAAACATTAATAAATAAGATCAATATGAATAAATAAGTTTGTGAAACTTAAATGAAATAGCCGGAGTATAGGTTATAAAATGGGTTAATAGTACTTATCAGCCATTGGTAAAAAAAATAATCAAACATTAATAAATCCTTCAACT
The DNA here is from genome assembly GCA_028023455.1 of Epiperipatus broadwayi. Classification (NCBI taxonomy): domain Eukaryota; kingdom Metazoa; phylum Onychophora; class Udeonychophora; order Euonychophora; family Peripatidae; genus Epiperipatus; species Epiperipatus broadwayi. The sequence goes on along the minus strand of JAQFVV010012393.1, from coordinate 3,860,379 downwards.
TGATAATTAATAGAACCGTATTAATTTAGTTCTAATGGGCAATAATTAAGTTATAAAATTTAATGCAATATTATTTTATTAGGGCGAGTTTAGCGAAAGAGATTATTATGGAGTTGAAAATATTATTGGCATATTATCAAAAGTAAAAGACATTAGTAATCATTCAAATAAATATAATTAAAATTAGTTAAAATGAATATACAAAGAAAGTTAACAAGATATTAATTTTAAGACTAGAGATAATAAAATAGAGAATTACTATACAAAATTTAACACATTATAAAGTGAAGAGAAATTTTAAACAGTAGTTAACTTGAATTATGATTTGATAGAGTTCATAAACAGACCAGAAAGTTGCAGTTTATAAAATAAAAGAGTTACCAGTCCTTCCATGGCTTGCTCATTAATTCATATGACAGTCCGGTTGGGTTTAGGAGACAACATAGGTGCACACTTGATTCATGTGAATTTCATTTTATGGATCAGTTTCCTTATGTATTTCGGCAGCTTAAGATTTGTATTGAAAAGTTCTGTTTAGCAGCTACATTTCAAAGATTTGTGGAGAACTTCGAAGTTAGCCATTGAAACAGTAAGATTTGCTTTTCAGATCTTTATTTCACTTTTTCTCATCTCTTTCCTACCCTCATAACTTATTTTAAACCCTAGTGTATCATACTGTGTCTGCATTGCACTTATATGCCGAAAATCCCACCTAATTTTAAACCACGAGTAAAATGCTCATTGTACATATATATTTCTAATTTCCAGTATAAATAATAAGGATAAATTGTGTATGTACATGTAAAAATATTTGTTTAAACAGTAGGCTATGTGGGTCATAATTGCGCACACACTGTGATATATTTATTTTTAAAAAATTTAAGTTGAGATAATATGTTGATATGTAAAATTATTTCTGTTTAAATCTCTTTTAGTTTAAATAATATCTTATAAATAGATTTAAATATTGAAAATTAAAAGAAGTAAGTAAGTTATTATTTTAGATTTAAAATCACGCTATCAATTGTATGTAAAAATAAATGAGGGTTGGTAAGAAAACAATAGTTTAATTAATATGTTCTAGTGGCTTATCAAGAAATACAGCAGATGTCCACTTAAGGTATTTTTTAATTAGCAAAAGTTTTCTTAAATGGAATCAAAGTTTTAATCCAAATGTCTACAGGGTAATTAAAAATAGAAAATTAATTAAAATTTTGTTGAATTCCTTTGGACGTTCAGATGGGTGTGATTGCAGCTTTAATAAGATAGCAAAATTTTGGTATGTTTGTTATGCTCCAGGGCAGTTTTATTGTACAGCTCGCATATATATAGAGGGTTTTTCTTTTGTTTGGAGTCTTCTTACAGTTTTGCTTTTAAGATAACATGTAGAGTAGAGTGGGCAAATAGTCTGCAAACATTTATTATTGAAGTCGAGATTTCGTCTTCCAGTAAACTTTAAAATATTCAAGTATATTGCATCTAAAGTGATTTCTGAAGAGTTTAAATTTGCTGAGAGTTTAAGAATCTCAGAGAACTGCACACCACAGCCTTTAACAGAAATTTTAAAATGACCGAGTAGAGCCGGCAAGAAGGCTATTTTTCTTTTGGAAATGGCCAGCCACTGCACATCATGCCATCTGATGCCTATACTTAGGAAGCCCTGAAAACTGCCACCGCTGCTAAAGATGTGAACTGTGAACCAAAATTTGCTGCCAAATTCTTATGAGTGCTGCTGCCATCAGATTGGAAAAGTCCCCATCTGAAATTGCATTCGAATGCCTTACTTCTGGTGAGGTAACCCAAAATTAACCCAAGAGCTCGTGATATTATATTCCTCCTAATAAGCTATAGCTAATTCCATTTCTTTCCATTTGTTTATATCTTTAAAATTCTTTTCTTGTTTCTTTAAATTCTGTAACTTAATTAGTGTTCTATCTCTATACTTGGGTTAATATTTTGTATTTATTAATCTGGTTTTTTTTTATTATGATGGTGTGCCAGCATAGCCATCGATCGAGTGAATTACTCCTTTTCTTTTATTAAATCAATGCGCTGCCATTAATATGTTTTAAATTATAAATTTACCCTATTTTATTATCTCGTTAAATCGCTTGTTCAAGGGTTATCTTACTATTATATAACTATTTAATAATTTTGCATTTAAAACTCGACATATTTATTTGTTTCAACATAATACCAGGATATGTGCGAGGTTAATGAGTGAATAGTTAACAAATGCATGATTGTGTATTAACTTATATTTTCTTTTAAAACCCTGTAATTATGTATTATCCCATTTTAAATATGTTTTCTATTTTGCTTAATTTCCAAAGCTTATAATTTTGAAGTCGAGAAAGTGTGGACTTTCTTAGAAGAAATATTTGAGGAATTGATTAGGTGCTTCCTCAAACTAAATGAATCCTTTTAAAATATTTTATGTACTTTGTTTGAGTGCTGCTAGTAGGTGTATCGGGTGTTGCTTTGTTCTTCCAAAGGGCTTTAAATGGCCAAAACCAGTTCCTTTTTATTATCTGCAGTTCCCAGTTAGAGTGAGTACTCGAATTGTCACACCTGAGAATTCTACGCAGTTGTCATGCAGTCACTAAGTGTTTGGATGACTCCAGCCTTGGGGTGGCATGTGACACAACTTCCTATGGATGTATGGCAAGATGCCTTCCCGGGTATCATTTTATTCATTTATTATTTAGTTATTTATTTTGCAAAGCTCCATGGTTTCATCATACCACACCCTCCATCCTTTACAGAAATTCCTCACTAGCACCACCGACCTCCTAATCTAATTTAATTATTTCTATAAATTTGCATGCCTTGATCACATCCCCACCTTATAGCTCAACGAGCATCAGTCCATTTTATTCTCGAATTCAAGAAGTGTTATATTGAAACTTTACTGTCTCCAAATCTTTAATTCAATTATTTCTGATATTTACTCAAAGCACTTCGCATATCTTCACAAATTCTCTTAGGCACATTATCGTAATATTATTGCATTAACCCGGAATATAGAGAATTAATTAAGCAATTATGTAAATTTTTAGTTATCCAACATCGCTGTCCTATATATGCAGACAGTGCATGTATATATATTTGATAGCTTAATAAATCTTTTAAATTTACTAAATTTTGATTCTTTATTTGTCTCGGTCTATATCACTTTTATACATCTATTTTGTGCCATCCATAAATGTTTAGTTAGCAAACTCCAGGCTTATATTGTAGTATAGAGTCTTTTGTTTCTCCCTGACCATTGGTACTAATAGAAGATTATATTATTAGTAGCATCAGGTGCGTTGTCACATAGGTGGTGCTGTGGAACTTAGACTTTGGATTCGAGCCTAGGATATCTAAAAGGCAACCCCTTCTAGAGTGTTCAGTTTCATGTTTGGGGTTTGAATTCTGCAGTGTTTAGCACGATAGATGAATTTGACCATTACACCATGTACCATGCTGAAAATACTATTAAAAATCATGATTAAAACTGACGTAGTTTCTGGTGGCAATTCTTAAAAAATAGGAATGGCTTTTTTTATAGAAACCTTTCCGGGCTATTTATACTTTTTCCTATCGTTTCCCACCCATTCTGATCTGATGCCTTAAGGCTAAAGCTTTTACATGATTACAAACCAAAATTTTCCCTAACTGATTTCCGATCTATTTCTCCAATAAGACTTTCAAATCCATTAACTTTGAATTGAATTTGTAAAATCTGAACAAACGATTTTAATTTAAAACCATCCTTAAAGTTTTAACGTATCATTTTAACTAATTAATAAAATATTCCCTATTTTCTTTGGGAAATGATGATTTGAAAGCTTATCGAAAGAATGTAACTTTTAATCATATAAATTTGAACAAATTGGTAAAATATTAAATAAAACATTCCGATGTAATGACACTTTATAACGAATATATATTTGACTATTTACAAACATATATGCACAATCCACATAATTACAATTAACAAATTTAAATATAAAATGATTAGCCTCAATAAATACTTAAATAATAACCTCAATTTTAACTGCAACTAATGCATATTGGAGATAGTATAAAGACTTATTACATTCGGAAATATTCACTGTTAATGACAGGGTTTGAATTAGGTTAAAGGTGGGATCTCATGAAGCTTGGATCAAACTTAGATCCGACCACTTCAATATATACAGTATAATATATGTAAACTTATAAATAAATATTAGAAAATACAATAATTAAAATTTCTTAAAAAGAACAAAAAATATAAATGTTACTTAGAAGGCTTTCGACTATCATTGTAGTCTTTGTCAACTAATACTTCGAAAGGTCAACTTTCCCATAATTCCGGGATCTTAACATTTGATGCCTGCCTATTGATTAAGTATTACTTGTATTTATATATTAACATAGCTTTCTTAATTTTTTATTATCATTATTTTTTTCAGTTTGCAATACTTTTATGCTATTATAATTGAAATCAAAACCATATATACATTATTTATTATGGTCATAAAAACAGAAGCTGATAAATTATTATTATCTTTAGAATTTTATTTTGTATTTTGAACTCTTTTTAATAACAGGTGCTCTTTTGTTCTTTTCTCCAATGTGCATCTTGACTCACCTATATATCCACTACCATACCTATACATCCATTTATAAATGATACAATTTTTATTTGTAAATAAAATTTTATCTTTACAGTTATTTATTAATTTATTTAATGTAGGTGGTGCATAAAATGCAATGTTACATACAACTTTATAAATTTTCCTTATGACACTTGCCTGTTGATTTGAAATATATGGTATTGATATCCAAATTTTATTATCAGAAGAATTAACATCATTATTAATCTTATTTTTGTATTTATATTTCGAATAAAAAATTTTAATAGCATAATAAATATGATCATAATTATATCCAACATTTAAAAATTCATTAGATGTTGGACATAATTATGATCATATTTATTATACTATTAAATTTTTTTATTCGAAATATAAATACAAAAATAGAAATAAGATTAATAATGATGTTAATTCTTCTGATAATAAAATTTGGATATCAATACTGTAACGGTCAGAAAACATGTGACTCGTAAACATAGTGCAGAATTCGACCACCATACAGAACAGCAGCACCATTGAGTAGCGAAACCACCCGTGGTACTGAGTTCGAACATAGTTTATCGGTTCCACAATACAATCCACGAAACAACGCATCTGATGCGACATTAGTAAATATTTCCTTAGGCACGGTGGTCAGGGATATGCAAGAGACTCATGATTTTATTTTCGAGTTAGCCAATAATCAAACTAATATTAATTAAACATTCATATTTACATAATCGAGGAAATATTATATAGAATGGGTATCGAATAAATGAAACATAACTGCAGCCGTATAGTTTAAAATTATTTATTAATACATTTTAATAAAACAATCTAATAATATTTTATGGACTAACAGCTTCAGTAGCGGGATTTGCGCATGATTATATTTTAAAGAATACATTTATTTATTTAGACATTATTTTATATTGAGGATTTCAGTAGCAGTATTTCCGATACTGTAATGTTTACAAAAGGAATACATTTATTTGAAGGCGTAATCTAGCTACCTAAAATTCTCGAGTGAGTATTTCTAATGCATGCCTAGAGGGATTTATACCTTTGCAATGCAAGAGTCTAAAGTATGGGTTTAAGAGTAGCGGCGGACATATATTTATTTAATTAAAATATTTATTTATAACTAAGGGCAAACATTTATTTGAGAGTGAATTATGAAGATAATGCAGAGGCGGAGTGATATATAGAATAATAAAACTAAGTAAAGGAACACGTGGTACGCTTTAGAAAGGCGATATGGAATGGCAGTATATCGAAACTGCAATGCCGTGAATGAGTTTATAAGAATGTCTGGCTGGTCTCTGCCATTGGCTCGACGAAGTAAGGTGTCACATAAGCATACCCAGGGACAAGCGGTCTGTGTCGCAGTTTTGCCGGCTGGCTGCATGACATTGTCAAGTCCTACGGGGGCACCCATTATGCCCGCTTGTGTAGGATGACTGGGGTTAATTTCAACCCTGAAGAATCCGGAAATTTCACGGCAGAATGGGTCATCGTGTCTCTAAAACGTAGCGCATGTATACTGTATAAACAATTGTGATGAGATTTAAAATAGATTTCTAACTAGGCCCTACATTATCAACATTTACTAAAGAACGTTGGCGACTCTCAAAGAAATGTAATTTGATGGAATTATTCATTAAGATTTAATATATACAAAACATATCTAAACTGGGAGTTATTACAACTAATATGCCAGCCATTTGCGAAGTTGTAGACCCCTGCATCACAATAAATGAAGCATTGAATGCGTGTCGATTTATATGAAAGTTAAGTTAGTTATGAAAGCAAATATTAATGAAAATTTGACACGCATTCACTGTTCCAAGCGATCATAGGAGATTTAAACTTTGAAAATTGAGACAGTTATGAGCCGGCAATAATTAAATGATAACTATAGATAAAATGTAGATTTGAGAAATACGCACCCAAGAAAGATAGAGTGAGGTAAGCTAGATTATTAGAGAAATTTACACATTAAATTAATTATTCAATTTTAGTTATACAAATGATAGTTTTTACATTTTATAATTTAGATAAGTATTATGAAGAAGAGCTATAGCATATTATTAGAGTACTCTAGAGTTTGAATACAGACAGGTACCTGTTTTATAAGAAGTTTTCCAAGTCCATTGGTTAAGTAGCAAATAGTTCATGAGTGGCCATTCTTTCTTGTATTTAGATGTTTCATTTTACTTTCACAGCAGCAGCAGCTTTCTCATTTATTTCAGGCAGCAGATCTTCATGGTTAATTTATGACGGGCAATGGAAAGTTCAGCATCCGACAGGCCATCTCCTGATGGAGAATAATCTAGGTGCTTTACTCGGTCATACCTTGGCAGGAACAAATTATTTTATATTTTGGAGACTCTCAGTGATCGAGAGCAAAGCTAAAGTTTAAGTGAATGTCCCCAGCAAGTCTAAGATGGCCTCTTTTTTTATCTTGATCTTTCACATTTTTGTTAAGATATTTTTAGGTTCTACTTAATCTGCCCTGAGGATAATCAATGCATTTAGTTGGTTTTTAATTAAAGAAAGCTGCCGTTCTATTGTTTACATTTTACATTTACTAATTAATTTTGGGGACTTTTTCTTTAATTAATCTATTATCTATCACTGACCGATGCTTTTAAATTTCAAAAACAAAAGGGAACATAAGATTATTTTAACTTTTAATTAAATATTACATTAGATATTTTTAGAATTATTATTAAATGAAATTTAAACAAAGCAATAAATACGAACTTTATAATCCAAAATAAATGATTAAAATTATACAAAATTATATAACTAAAAGAAACCTAAATTATATTATTTTATCCCTATTTATTGCGTTTAATTTGAGATCGAAATGTGTGCATGTTTATGCTGAATTCTACGTATATTTATACATTTTTAATATTGTTACACACACAATTCGATATCAAAAAGTTTAAATTTGGGCGGGATAGACCGGTCAGTGAGAGACGACAGAAAAAGGTGAAACTTAAGATTCGAATACGAATCTTACTGTTTCATTTCCCCGTACTTCCCGTGAACAATTAAGGGAAAACAAAGGAGGCAAAGAAAGAGAAAAAAAAATTTACATTACATAATTGAAAGACGAAAAGAAAAAAAAATATTATTGTTTTTACAGATATTGAAATAGAGAAAGCAGAGATTACATGAAGCAACGAACAATTTATATATCCGGATCTAGAATTTAGTTTAATTAAAATGGCCTAATTTGGCCGTGTCTGGTTAAAATCATAGTAATAATTAGTTAAACTGAATGTATATATATAAAAAATTCTTAGAATAGGATTAGTTAGTATAATATAAAAAAAAAATTTAAGAGTAATAGTAATTAAAACAATAATATATATATATATATAATAAAATTTCTATCTAAAACCCTACTTGACTAAAGTACAATCATTCAACCAAGTTCATTATATCAAGTTCATTTTACTATTTTCATATACATTTAATCCGTCCTAATAGTCTAATATTTTTACAACCCCGGGTCCGGTGGATAATACCTACATGGTTTGAGCTTACGGGCATTATATGTCCCTTTTATGGTATCTCCATCTTTTAATAAATATGCATTTGGGCCACATGTGCGATCAATAATAAAGGGTCCCCGGTACAATGGAAAGAACTTTTTATATACTCTTTTATCTCGGTTACTCTGTTGATAGTTCCGTACCCAAACATAGTTCCCATCCTGGAAATGTTGGCTTCTCCGATCTGCTCGTTTTTTCCATTCTGCCCTTTCTGTAAGGCGGCGGTGTGCCTTGCGTCTGTCAGTTTCAATATTGATTTCACATTCATCCATGGGTAATGGCGTCTTGATCAGTAATGAGTCCGCTTTACCAAAATGCAAATGTGTTGGTGTCATGCCAGTGTCCACTTCGTCTCTTCTTTAATGCTGACTTCCTTCTCCGGTTCTTGTGGGCCTTCATCGGCTGGAATGAGGTTTCTTTGCTCATCACACTTTTTCATATTTACTACACTATCTGCTTGGCCTTCTATTATCATCGGTTTGTCAAGTATTTCTAATTCCCTTTCCTTTTCCATATCTTTAATTTCTTCCTTTTTACTAACTGGGGATATTCCATAATGTTCGTTGATCATTTCAAGATATATCAACATTTCCCTATCAATTTTCTGGTGCTCTCTAACTCTTATCTCCTCCTCCTCCTGACTCGTTTTGGGTTCTTCATATCTTCTTCTCGCTTCCTCACGTATTTTCCTCCATTCTTCTTTACTCTTTCTAAATATTTCAAGTAACCTTAGACTGAAGTTCATTGATGCTATTCTGTCATTTTCTGCTTCCATTTTTCTTAATATTATTTATTTTATTTATATTATTAGCATTTGACTACTCCCCACCAGAATATTGGCCCTATAACACTCTTTCGCTGCCCTCACCTACTCTACATTGCCCTATCTCTATATTGCTGCGTTTAACATATTTAACATATATATTATAGCGAACTACTGGTTACGCGTATAATAAGCCACTGCTGTCTATGATATATATATTTTTGTATTTTAACAAAATATTTACTATCAACATATATAACAAGCTTCAGCTGTCTATGCTATATATATATAAAACGGTGTTTTAATAAAAAAATTCAATGCTACTTGCTTTCTCATTTAACGACTGATTACTTTTTTTTTTGACATATATATATATATAAAATATTTCATTACTTCCGAGTATTTTCGTTCCTTCTTAACTTACACCCAAACCCTGCTTTCCTTAAATTTGTTATTACGCCTGCTGTCCTTTCATTTACTCGACCCACATTATTTCACTCGATTTACTTTTTTTTTCATTATTTTTATCAAACAAAATCATATATATATATAGATTAATTAACTAACTCGAGTAACGAATGCTAAAAGAAATTTGCGTTATATTTTGCTCAGGGTATATATGGTTTTTTTGTATCGGAAGCTTCACGTTGGAAAGCGCCAAACGCTAAAAAAAAAATTTAACTATGTAACGGTCAGAAAACGGGTGACTCGTAAACATAGTGCAGAATTCGACCACCATACAGAACAGCAGCACTATCGAGTAGCGAAACCACCCATGGTACTGAGTTCGAACATAGTTTATCGGTTCCACAATACAATCCACGAAACAACGCATCTGATGCGACAGTAAATATTTCCTTAGGCACGGTGGTCAGGGATATGCAAGAGACTCATGATTTTATTTTCGAGTTAGCCAATAATCAAACTAATATTAATTAAACATTCATATTTACATAATCGAGGAAATATTATATAGAATGGGTATCGAATAAATGAAACGTAACTGCAGACGTATAGTTTAAAATTATTTATTAATACATTTTAATAAAACAATCTAATAATATTTTATGGACTAACAGCTTCAGTAGCGGGATTTGCGCATGATTATATTTTAAAGAATACATTTATTTATTTAGACATTATTTTATATTGAGGATTTCAGTAGCAGTATTTCCGATACTGTAATGTTTACAAAAGGAATACATTTATTTGAAGGCGTAATCTAGCTACCTAAAATTCTCGAGTGAGTATTTCTAATGCATGCCTGGAGGGATTTATACCTTTGCAATGCAAGAGTCTAAAGTATGGGTTTAAGAGTAGTGGCGGACATATATTTATTTAATTAAAATATTTATTTATAACTAAGGGCAAACATTTATTTGAGAGTGAATTATGAAGATAATGCAGAGGCGGAGTGATATATAAAATAATAAAACTAAGTAAAGGAACATGTGGTACGCTTTAGAAAGGCGATATGGAATGGCAGTATATCGAAACTGCAATGCCGTGAATGAGTTTATAAGAATGTCTGGCTGGTCTCTGCCATCAGCCCGATGAAGTAAGGTGTCACATAAGCAAAACCAGGGACAAGCGGTCCGTGTCGCAGTTTTGCCGGCTGGCTGCATGACATTGTCAAGTCCTATGGGGGAACCCATTATGCCCGCTTGTGTAGGACGACCGGGTTTAATTTCAACCCTGAAGAATCCGGAAATTTCACAGCAGAATGGGTCATCGCATCTCTAAAACATAGCGCATGTATACTGTATAAATGATTATGATGAGATTTAAAATAGATTTCTAACTAGGCCCTACATTATCAACATTTACTAAAGAACGTTGGCGACTCTCAAAGAAATGTAATTTGATGGAATTATTCATTAAGATTTAATATATACAAAACATATCTAAACTGGGAGTTATTACAACTAATATGCCAGCAGTTTGCGAAGTTGTAGACCCCTGCATCACAATAAATGAAGCATTGAATGCATGTCGATTTATATGAAAGTTAAGTTAGTTATGAAAGCAAATATTAATGAAAATTTGACACGCATTCACTGTTCCAAGCGATCATAGGAGATTTAAAGTTTGAAAATTGAGACAGTTATGAGCCGGCAATAATTAAATGATAACTATAGATAAAATGTAGATTTGAGAAATATGCACCCAAGAACGATAGAGTGAGGTAAGCTAGATTATTAGAGAAATTTACACATTAAATTAATTATTCAATTTTAGTTATACAAATGATAGTTTTTATATTTTATAATTTAGATAAGTATTATGAAGAAGAGCTATAGCATATTATTAGAGTACTCTAGAGTTTGAATACAGACAGGTACCTGTTTTATAAGAAGTTTTCCGAGTCCATTGGTTAAGTAGCAAATAGTTCATGAGTGGCCATTCTTTCTTGTATTTAGACATTTCATTTTACTTTCACAGCAGCAGCAGCTTTCTCATTTATTTCAGGCAGCAGATCTTCATGGTTAATTTATGATGGGCAATGGAAAGTTCAGCATCCGACAGGCCATCTCCCAATGGAGAATAATCTAGGTGCTTTACTCGGTCATACCTTGGCAGGAACAAATTATTTTATATTTTGGAGACTCTCAGTGATCAAGAGCAAAGCTAAAGTTTAAGTGAATGTCTCTAGCAAGTCTAAGATGGCCTCTTTTTTTATCTTGATCTTTCACATTTTTGTTAAGATATTTTTAGGTTCTACTTAATCTACCCTGAGGATAATCAATGCATTTAGTTGGTTTTTAATTAAAGAAAGCTGCCGTTCTATCATTTTACATTTACTAATTAATTTTGGGGAATTTTTCTTTAATTAATCTATTATCTATCACTGACCGATGCTTTTAAATTTCAAAAACAAAAAGGGAACATAAGATTATTTTAACTTTTAATTAAATATTACATCAGATATTTTTAGAATTATTATTAAATGAAATTTAAACAAAGCAATAAATACGAACTTTATAATCCAAAATAAATGATTAAAATTACACAAAATTATATAACTAAAAGAAACCTAAATTATATTATTTTATCCCTATTTATTGCGTTTAATTTGAGATCGAAATGTGTGCATGTTTATGCTGAATTCTATGTATATTTATACATTTTTAATATTGTTACACACACAATTCGATATCAAAAAGTTTAAATTTGGGCAGGATAGACCGGTCAGTGAGAGACAACAGAAAAAAGGTGAAACTTAAGATTCGAATACGAATCTTACTGTTTCAATACCATATATTTCAAATCAACAGGCAAGTGTCATAAGGAAAATTTATAAAGGTATATGTGTCATTGCATTTTGTGCACCACCTACATTATATAAACTAATAAATAACTGTAAAGATAAAACATTATTTACAAATAAAAATTGTATCATTTATAAATGGATGTGTAAGTGTGATAGTGGATATATAGGTGAGTCGAGATGCACATTGGAGAAAAGAATAAAAGAGCATTTGTTGTTATTAAAAAGAGTTCAAAATACAAAACAAAATTCTAAAGATAATGATAATTTATCAGCTTCTGTTTTTATGACCATAATAAGTCATGTATATATGGTTTTGATTTTAATTATAATAATATAAAAATATTGCAAACTGAAAGAAATAATAATAAAAGAAAAATCAAGGAAGTTATGTTAATATATAAATACAAGCAAGACTTAATCAATAAGCAGGCAACAAATGTTAAGATCATGCAATTATGGGAAAGTTAACCTTTTGAAGTATTAGTTGACAAAGACTACAAGGATAGTTGAAAGCATTCCTAAGTGATGTTTATATTTGTTGTTTTTTTTAACAAATTTTAATTACTGTATTTTATAATATTTATTTATAAGTTTACGCATATTATTGTAAAGAAATACAGACATCAATTTGTGGTATAATACAGCATAATATGCATATATATAAATTAAAGTTATGATACTACAAAAGCAAAAATTTTTAAAATCAGCATTAATAATTAAAACAGGGAAAACTCTCCATACAGTAGTGCCACTCAGTGCAAGCCATTGTAATTAATGGATACAAAAAGATTTGTGCATAAATTCCCTATCTAGTGCTTATTCATCCAATATCCCCAGACTAGTTTCTAACTTGTGGCTTTCATCAGTGATGAACCGTAGATCTGAGACCACTGCACCTAGATCCTAGGATCTAATGCAACTCTCACTGATGAAAGTCACAAGCTAGAAACTAGTCTCAGAATATTGGATGAGTATGCACTAGATAGGGATTTTATGCACAAACCTTGCATCCATTGATTACTCTGGCTTGCACTGAGTGGCACTACTATATGGAGAGTTCTGCCTGTTTTAACAGCTTGAGCAAGCCCAAGAAATGATCATGTGATGTTTACTGGTCTAAATTAGTTATTAATAATAAATTAAAGAAACACATTTAGCTGTATTTCACTGAGTGTTTGTGTTCATTTATCCGTTCACTGAAAAAAATGAGTAAGAAAAAAAACTTACTGCCATGTTTTATTTTTTAAATAAAATAAATGGTAAAGTGTGTGACTTTTATTCCAATAATTACATTCTAGGTAATATTCTTTTTTTCTCTTATAGAAACCTAATAGTAGTCTCACTATTCAGAAAATATAATTTTTCTAATTATTTTGATATTTTTAATAACTTTAAGTATGTTTTCAAATTTTTGCAAAACTTTTAGCATTAAACTTGTTATAGGGTTTCAGAACACATATATGTATTATAAGGAATAAAGCTAAATAATAGTAGAAATATATCTTAAGTTTAATGAAATATATTAATTATAAAATAAAAATGGTTAATAGTGATATTAGTGATTAAGCCAATGCACATACGCTTTAAAGATATATTATAAATGAATACTCTCAATTTTTCCAGACACAAGATATAGTATTTTAGAAAGAATGGAATGAATCCATCTATTCTTTTGACCCAAACGTGTGTGGAAATGAGAGCATGAAGGTATTCATTTATAATTTATCTTTAAAGTGCACATGCATTGGCTTAATTGCTAATATCACTATTACATAAAAAACATAGCGCTATATAAAATAATATCTCAAAAATGGTTAATGAAAAATAGATATTTTATGTTAGATAAAAATACTTAGTTTTATAAATGATTAAGCAATGAGTATTAATTAATGAAAGTCCAAAAGAATTAAAGAACTAATTAGAAAGTTGTTTAATTAAAAGAAGAGATAAAGCAACTTAAGTCAGACACATTACCTACGAAACATAATTAGGAACTGATATCAGGAAATAGTTCATGTACGAGATTTATTATTGAATGTCAGTGACCAGTCAATATATAAACATAGAATGTATTTGAGATTGTAGTTTATACATGTGTTGAAAGAAAGGACTAATTTCAATGGGATATTAATTAGCAATGGTGCTGGATGTAATTATATGATAATGATACAGACTATAATGTGGAGAGATCTACTTCCAAATGTACCAAAATAGATACTGAGATGCTTGGACATAAAAAATGTAAAAATAAATGGAAACTAAATAATCTATTCCTGTTTATAGTTTATGTGAAATCAAACCCATTAATAAGACAAAAATGATTTAGTCCAATCATATTTAAAAATATTATTAAGATGAAAGTTACATTTCCTAAACTGTTTTATGGAGAGCCAGGTAAAATAGACTATTCCAGTAATATTTGAATTAGTGCCTGAGGCAAGATCCATAATTTGTAAACCATACAAGGTTCTCTATTGTCAAAAAAAAAAAAAAAGAAATAGCAAAAAAATATTTAGATAAGTTAAAATCAAAAGTTCTAAATAGTAACATAGTAGTTAAATAGATGTAAAAATGTGATGGATATAAGTATTAAAAAATTGGATTTGCAATGATTGGCCAAATAAATATCTCAATTTCCTTTATAAAAAAGTTTTAAAATGTCCAAGAGAAACTTTCAGTAAGTAAAGAATGCATTTTGAAGGAAATCATGTAGTAATTGCTGCAAAAGAAAGAGGCAAAATATTAAAATTATTACACAATGGACAAACATTACTCTGCAGCTATATATGGTGCCTCAAAATTAATCTAGCTGCTGAAAACTACACTAAATGTCAATCATATAGTAGGCTGCTTATCAACCTTTAAGTCAGAGTCAAAAGCATCAAAGCTATGATAACATATTAAGAATGGAAATAAAAGTCATTATTGTTCCTCCTGAAGCAATACAAATATGTGTATTTATCTTTAGTATACACATGCTTAACTTAAATTAAAGGTTAAATAATAACTTTGCTAAAATTAAATGTCATTGAAGATAGAAAGTAGACATATTTTTAGTGATTAAATAACTTACATTATTTTGAAAAAGCAGTTAAAAAAAAGGCATAACTCTGTTATCTAGTTGATCTTAAAAGGTTTTGCTAGAGAATTTAATTAAGATTTCTTTATTTAATTTAATTTCAAAACTTACCAAAGTAGCAAAGATAAGAGATTATAATAAAACAATGGGTATGGTAATCTTAAAATCAACTGGCGCTGGTATTTCATTTTACTAATTGCTTTGCTTTTAATTAATTTTTTTTTATTTTTAAAAAAGACCTTTCTGGAGATTTTATATGTAAAAGATAAGACAAAGGGATGTATATACCTGGAATTGTTCTTGGATTTATTCTTGCATTTGATTCCTGTACTAGCTTGAGCTTTAAACAAATCCATTGGTGTGTTTAACGCTATAATAGCAGATAAGTAAAACACTGTTGCTTTCCTGTCTTCTCAGGGAAGCAATGCCATCGTCAGCTGCCTAGAGCCAGCACTGAGAACAACTGAAGCCAGTCCCAACAATATGAATAATAGAGTGTAAACTTATCTGCAATGACATACCATAATAAAACAACTCAGTGTAAGCCAGAGAAAAAAGAAAAGAAATATTCTGCAAATCATTCCCACCATGGATATAATCTGCATGAAGCCTATTTCACCCAGCCACAGACAATTTCAACAGTAAAAGAAGGTATTATAAAACTCGAGTATATATATATAATATCAAATAATATAAGTATAATAAAACAATTCACTAGAATAAAACTACAAAATTTTAAAAAATGCCTATATAAAATTGAAGATTAAAATCCTTTGCTGGCTATAGCAAAGGATTTTAATCTTCAATTTTATATAGGCATTTTTTAAAATTTGTAGTTTTATTTTAGTGAATTGTTTTATATATATATATTGTACCAATCGGAATGAAAGTGAAGATCGAATCTAACCGCAAAAACAATATCTTCACTACAAGGGCGCCATCTAGGCATTTGAGCTTAGAAAAATTTATAAAGTAGGCAGATACGCGCTGTTAAGATTCCACTTTATTTAAATATTCCGATTGTTAGCCCAAGTCACTAGCTCAGTGGAGACGCAGAGATAAACATCTATATCTTAATTTATATCTTAAATATCAAAGAGTAAAAGCCACTGCCAGAAATTAACATATAAAAATATTTATTTATGCACATATAAAATAATATTTAAATTTTTAGGAATAAGTTTAACATTTTAGATTTTTATATTAACTTTTAATTTTACATTTAACTAAGTTTCAATGAGTTTAATTATTATTTAGATAGTCAAGTATGAATAGACTACATAGATCTGCATTTGAAAAGAAAATATTCTTCCCTGATTTAACCTCAGGCAACAAATTTCACAACCAAATTGGCGCCAATCCATCTGATACATTCATGTATTCAATGTAGCATGATACGACAACACAAAATACTATATTGTCAGGAATGTACATCTGAACAATAAGTAGAAATAGAGAAGACATTTACTCTCCACCAACAGGAATGTGACATCTGTTTGCAAGTAGAACAATAAACAAAAAACTCCATAGGAATGGACTGCGGTCTTCTGCCGACTTACAAACCCATCCATAGGCAAACAGAGGGTGTGTGGCGTATATCTATAATCCTGCCCGTAGCGGACCTCATACTATATCTACTAATTACACAAATATATCCAATCCATTGAACCAATTCAACTACAAAATGAATAACCTAAGATTACCCTCCCTTAATACAACTTTACAAAACTATACAGCCATTCACGCCCGACTTAATTTTAACATTTAAATACGTTCGCACAGATTTGTTTAAAAATGTTGGGTATAGATCGATTACATAGATTCCACGGTCAAAAACATTTCAAAATAAACATAAACGATCAAAACACAAAATTATTGATACCGACAATCACAGAGGGAAACTTATAAGTAACCCAATAGTATTCACCATAAGATACTTGCGTTGTCACCAATAACTTAAAAGACATCCAAATAAATACATTTTAGATACTCACCGTAAGGTATCATTATTTATCGAATGTCTATATATTTTGATCAAATATGAAAACCAAAATATAATTAACCGCAAACGAATCCATGCAAGCGTCTATAAACAACTTAAATTTCATACATTTAAATAATCTTTACAATAAGGAAAAAAAAATGGAAATGATGTTTATCAATCGGGAAACATATAAAATTAAACATTATTAATTTGATTTAAAAACTTAAAAGTCAGATAGAAGTTCATAAGCTTGAACGAAAGTTCTTAGTTATTTTTTTAAATTTAGAGTTCATGTCAATATAGCTTACAGTATAAGAGTCCAGGTTCCTGTTGGCAATTCCCACGGCGTCTCCATTGGAAGAAAATGTTCTGGAGGTAGCATTAGCTGGTTCCATTCTGGTATCACAGTCTTTTCATTTTATTTTATTTTTTTTAAACAAACAAAAAAATGAGAGAGAACGGCAAGTGCGTCTTACCGTTGTCATCAAATCAAGTTGGCAAAAACTGACTGGAACTCAATATTTTTTCTTTTTATAGTCCTCCTATGGATTCCATGAACAAAAACGTCACTGTTCTGTTTTTTCGTTATGGTCCGGGCCTTTATTTGCTTCCATTGGTCAAGCTAAAATCTCTTTCTTCTCTTATCTAACTTTTCATCTGACTTTTTAATTAAACAGCTTTTAGATAATTAATAAACAATCATTTCCATTTACAGATTACAGGAATTAATTAATACCTGTTTTTATTTTAACTTACGTTATTTTTTTATTAAAATATTTTTATATTTCAATCTTGTATTTTTTTATTTAAAAAAATACGTTCAGATACTTATTTTTTTTTTTTTGTTTATGAAAAAAATATTTTTAAAGTTTAGCATCTGTGTGAATATATATATATATATGTTTAACAAACATTTTAAAAGTTTTTTTCTTTTATTTGCGAACTTTTAAGTTTTTATTTTAAATTAATGTAACGACATATTTATATATCGTTACATATCAGTAAACTTCCTCAAAAAACAAAAACATTTAAAAAAAAAAAAAAAAGAATTTACTTAGTGTTAGTAATTACGTTACACAAATTTGTTATATATGAAATTTCAAAAGGACAAAACTTTTTTTTTTTTAAAAGACAAAACAGTAATTACAAATATAATGATAAAAAAAAAATTGACTGATGATTCCTTACTACCAGCTAAATTTCTGCCCCCTCCCTTCCAAGTTTCATTTCTCCTACCTTTAAGTATTATTTAGGCAAGTTAAATGATTAGATTTTAAACAAGACTTTTTTAAAAAAAAATTATGATTTATATTTATTAATTACGTTTTATTTATTACTTTTTATTCCTCGAATTTATCTCTACATATGCGCAATTTTTCGACTGGCAGTACCTTTAAGACAAAATTTCAAAGTGTAACTCCATGTCAATACAACAAATCTATTTATACTATTTCAGAAAAAAAATTTACGGGCATGATTCACTTTTAAAATTCTCAGGGCACTCGTGTTTATTAAAGATCGGCCCAAGTTGGGTAGCCAGTTTGTACCAATCGGAATGAAAGTGAAGATCGAATCTAACCGCAAAAACAATATCTGCACTACAAGGGCGCCATCTAGGCATTTGAGCTTAGAAAAATTTATAAAGTAGGCAGATACGCGCTGTTAAGATTCCACTTTATTTAAATATTCCGATCGTTAGCCCAAGTCACTAGCTCTGTGGAGACGCAGAGATAAACATCTATATCTTAATTTATATCTTAAATATCAAAGAGTAAAAGCCACTGCCAGAAATTAACATATAAAAATATTTATTTACGCACATATAAAATAATATTTAAATTTTTAGGAATAAGTTTAACATTTTAGATTTTTATATTAACTTTTAATTTTACATTTAACTAAGTTTCAATGAGTTTAATTATTATTTAGATAGTCAAGTATGAATAGACTACATAGATCTGCATTTGAAAAGAAAATATTCTTCCCTGATTTAACCTTAGGCAACAAATTTCACAACCAAATTGGCGCCAATCCATCTGATACATTCATGTATTCAATGTAGCATGATACGACAACACAAAATACTATATTGTCAGGAATGTACATCTGAACAATAAGTAGAAATAGAGAAGACATTGACTCTCCACCAACAGGAATGTGACATCTGTTGGCAAGTAGACCAATAAACAAAAAACTCCATAGGAATGGACTGCGGTCTTCTGCCGACTTACAAACCCATCCATAGGCAAACAGAGGGTGTGTGGCATATATCTATAATCCTGCCTGTAGCGGACCTCATACTACATCTACTAATTACACAAATATATCCAATCCATTGAACCAATTCAACTACGAAATGAATAACCTAAGATTACCCTCCCTTAATACAACTTTACAAAACTATACAGCCATTCACGCCCGACTTAATTTTAACATTTAAATACGTTCGCACAGATTTGTTTAAAAATGTTGGGTATAGATCGATTACATAGATTCCACGGTCAAAAACATTTCAAAATAAACATAAACGATCAAAATACAAAATTATTGATACCGACAATCGCAGAGGGAAACTTATAACTAACCCAATAGTATTCACCATAAGATACTTGCGTTGTCACCAATAACTTAAAAGACATCCGAATAAATACATTTTAGATACTCACCGTAAGATATCATTATTTATCGAATGTCTATATATTTTGATCAAATATGAAAACCAAAATATAATTAACCGCAAACGAATCCATGCAAGCGTCTATAAACAACTTAAATTTCATACATTTAAATAATCTTTACAATAAGGAAAAAAAAATGGAAATGATATTTATCAATTGGTAAACATATAAAATTAAACATTATTAATTTGATTTAAAAACTTAAAAGTCAGATAGAAGTTCATAAGCTTGAACGAAAGTTTTTAGTTATTTTTTTAAATTTAGAGTTCATGTCAATATAGCTTACAGTATAAGAGTCCAGGTTCCTGTTGGCAATTCCCACGGCGTCTCCATTGGAAGAAAATGTTCTGGAGGTAGCATTAGCTGGTTCCATTCTGGTATCACAGTCTTTTCATTTTTTTTTTTTTTAAACAAACAAAAAAATGAGAGAGAACGGCAAGTGCGTCTTACCGTTGTCATCAAATCAAGTTGGAAAAAACTGACTGGAACTCAATATTTTTTCTTTTTATAGTCCTCCTATGGATTCCATGAACAAAAACGTCACTGTTATGTTTTTTCGTTATGGTCCGGGCCTTTATTTGCTTCCATTGGTCAAGCTAAAATCTCTTTCTTCTCTTATCTAACTTTTCATCTGACTTTTTAATTAAACAGCTTTTAGATAATTAATAAACAATCATTTCCATTTACAGATTACAGGAATTAATTAGTACCTGTTTTTATTTTAACTTACGTTATTTTTTTATTAAAATATTTTTATATTTCAATCTTGTATTTTTTTATTTAAAAAAATACATTCAGATACTTATTATTTTTTTTTGTTTATGAAAAAAATATTTTTAAAGTTTAGCATCTGTGCGAATATATATATATGTTTAACAAACATTTTAATTTTAGTGTTTAGTTTTTTCCTTTTATTTGCGAACTTTTAAGTTTTTATTTTAAATTAATGTAACGACATATTTATATATCGTTACAATATATATATATATATATCAGAGCTCTATTCCCATTTAAATTGTAAGCATGCTAATTAACATAATAATCATTTTATACCTTGAATCTGAACTTCATGAAAGCATTTCCCTTAGTGTATGCCCTTATAATTTCATTATAATCTTACTTGTAAATTAATTTATGTTCGATTTATAGATAAATTGCATCATTTAAATCAATGGTATTCAAATATTTTAGCAGTACAACCCCGCATGGGACATCGAGGTAACATGCCGACCCAAAATTTAAAAAAATCAATAATCTAATTCTAATTGCTCAAAAAGTAGGACTAGGTAATATTAAAAATTAGGAAGATTTAATTTATTTTTTATTTCATTTTACAAAATAAACATAAGTGTCAATACAAGTACAATAAACTGAAAATCAACTCTGTAGTTACCAAAATATTAGATGAAATACGTATATTGGTGATTATTTATCTTTTCAGCATATATGTGCTTGAGTGTATCTGTGTTATTAGATAGAGTGGAGAGTGGTGAGTCATGTGAAAGTCTGTGCTCATATACCCTATATATTACATATATAGACACAGGTACATATGTAATAAGCCTGTGTTTCAGTTATTACATTGTAGAGATGTCTGCCCATCCTTGCATATGTATTAAATGGATTATGTCCTGTACATGTGGAGTTCAGATTGACCTTAGATCAACATGGGTATGATAAGAATCTCGGCCTCAGGGTGGCTTTCGAGCATTCATCATCAGATTTTCAATTGGATGGACGGTTGAAGAGTTGGAGTGTGTAGTAGATTGGAGCCTGTCCATTAAAGTATGAAGATTATCTATCTTAATATATATATGAGCACTTATAGTATATATGTGTGGGAGATGATAATCTGGACCAACTGATGATTGCTGGTTTATTGGTGATCATTTATCTTTTCAGTATATATGTGCTTGAGTGTATTTGTGTTATTAGATAGAGTGGAGAGTGGTGGGTCATGTGAAAGTCTGTGCTCATATACGTATATATTATATTACAAAATATTAGATTGAAAAATCGACTAGTATTAAAAATATGACGTATAACACGTAGGAGCTTAAAAAAATTCAGTTTAAAAAAACTACAAAAGGAAAATATTTAATGAGATCTATGAGCCTGATTCTTGTTTACAAGTAGCGATATTTTTGGCTTTATTTTGCACAATTTGAGTCTTGCTCTATTGCTAATTTGTTTCGATATTTAGATTTTAGGTAGAGAAATTGGGAAAAATTCCATCTTGCACATATAAGATGAGGAAAATGATAACTATAATACCTATAGAGCAGGATTAGACAGTTCTGTATATTCATTTTGAATTTTAAGCCAAAAATTATTCAAGCTCTTTGAAACAATTTTTTTAATTCTCCATCAGATGATAACTCAGTTTTTCGCTTAAATGAAATAATAAATTTTTGGGTAATACACACTGAAAGGGATTTTGAATCCGTTCACAGTCCGAAAAATCTTACAGAAAATAAGTATTATATTGATATTTAAAATCTGTCAAGTGGGTTGTTATATCTTTAATAACTGATTGAATAACTTTTAATTTGTTTTCTATGACAAAACTTTCTAAAGTAGGAAATGCTGCAAAATTTATCTCCTTGCAGTACAAGCAATACAAATCTATTTTCTTTGTAAAGACTTTGATTTTATCATTGGCCATACATATATTTAATTGTTCATCTTGAAGACTTAAAGTCAACTCGTTCAATTTGAGAAAAATATCACTTAAGCAAGCTAACCTACATAGCCATTCTTCATCAGTTAAAAAGTGTATAAATTTTTTACCTTTATTATTGTCATTTAAAAACACAAACACCTCATCTTTAAGTTGAAATAGTCTTGTTAGGACTTTACTCCTCGAAAGCCAACACACCTCTGTATGTAAAAGAAGCTGCTGATGTTCATTTCCCATTTCTCTGCATATATGCAAAAAAATTGAGTTCAGAGGATGCACTTTTATAACATTATTTTAACTCCAGTATCTAAGACAAACCTTTAGTTCGGTGGCATGTTTTTTGATACAAGCACTTCTCTATGAATCATACAGTGAACCCATGTTACATTAGGTGAGGTTTTTTGATTTGGAATGAAGTCCACTGTGTTTTCCAACTATAGCTCAAGCTTCATCACTGCACACCCCCACACAATTTTCTCAAGACATATTGTTTTTCATGATGTAAGAATTTACCACTTTAAATATTTCTTCTCTTATATTCCTTTGTAGTTCCTTGCAAAAAAAAGTTCCTTCAACTTCATTTTTGTATTTATATTTTGCAAAACAGATTAGTTGTGCAGCATCTTGGCAACTAAAGACTAAAAAATTTACTTTTTTGAATTCTTATTATAAGTTCGCTTTCCACAATATCTGCCATTTCGACTATTCTGCAACCAATTGTTATATCAGAGAGTGGTATTTGATATATCTGTTGCTTTTCCTTCTCACCAAACATAATGCCTACTATATCTTGATCTGATGGAGCAATTAAGGTTTCAGCAATTGTGTATGGCTTGCCAGATTTATCTATACGATAGCTTACTCAGTAAGAAGTCTCCAATGCTTTTTTGTTAATATCAGTAAAAGTATACATAAAGTTTTGCTTACATGTCAAATGCCCTATTTTTTCTGAAAAAACTCAATGGTTTTATCTTTGGATTCTGGGTGTTTGGTGTGTAGGTGCCTCTGCAGTTTATTTGGTTTCAGTGACTCGTTTGACAGTACTGCCAGGCACATAAGGCATCTAGCTCTAAGTTTATAATCTTCAGTGCAGTCAAAAACATATTTTATAAACTCATTGCCAAACTTATAGAAATGTTTGTTTGCTTTTACTTTTTTATGTCTCGACTTTATAGAAGTAGAAGCTCCCAAACATATTTGGTCAATGATGGAAGCTAAAACAGCCAAAATCGAAGTGCTTTTCTTATCATTTGTTTCTTCATTGTTTGTTTTTTCAATTATCCTACCAGTTTTTAGCCACTTATCCATGAGGGTTCATAAAATTTATAACTTTAAAAGTTAAAAAAAAGAAATTTTACACTAAAATAATAATTGAACTCACATATGTGCCACGATGAGATGTAAATAGAATATGTGCTGCCATCACTTGTTTGCCAAGTCATGTGATTTGCCGAAAGCAATGCTACATGAAGTCGTACGAGACACATCCGAACCTCTCTCTTTGAAGTTGTCATTTTTAAAATAGAGTAATCTAGAATTTAATGAAATTTCATATTTTAAAATTAATGTTTTCTCAAAATTTTTTGTCAATGATGTATTTGTAAGCAATTAAATTTATTTACAATTTTTTCATCCATCTTGCAACCCCAAGGTAATTTTTCATGACCCTGTTTGAGGTCACGACCCATAGATTGAATACCACTGATTTAAATGGTTATATATATATTCTATTAACAACATATTTCGTTAATGGATGGTAGTGTTAAAAGAAAGTTGGGGGGAAATAATTGTTTATTATAGTTTATTACTGCTTCTCTTTTTATACTTGGTCATCCCTACCCCTTAAAATATTGTAAAAATAATTTGAATTATTTTAAGCAGAACTTTGCTTTTGTCTTATCCTCCCGACTTGAAAATAAAGTAGGTAATTTGGAAACAATCAGCAAACTATACATATAAGAAAATCTGAAATGTTCTTTATTTTATTTAAAATCTACGTTGTTATCTGTTTTATTTAAAATTCAAATGTTATCTACTTATGAATATATATATATATTGGTTCAGGGATATAATTAATGACTAGCTATGCTTACAATTATTATTATTATTTTTTATGAAAAGATTAAAATATGTTATTTAGCTTAGGAATCTATAGCTTGCAAAATACTATTATGATATTTGCTTTATTTATTAAATGTAAGCTAGAGACAACTTAATCTTCAGAAAAGCATTCAGTTACACTGGGTGATATTTTATTAGTAATAGATTTTTTTTTATTAAATAGATTTTTTTTATTAATAGTGAATGATGAAATGATATATCAAGAAAACCCGGACATATTCTTATATTTTATAAACAGGCTTAAGCTATAGTTTTGTATTTGATTATTTTTATGGATTGTGTTATATATAGGTTTCCAATTAAAATTTAGTATGAATAAATTCATCATGATCTGAAAGTGGAATTAAAGTTAGAGATAGTGAATGCTTGCTCTGATGTTTATGTAAGCATACGCTTGATGGTGTTTTTGGTAGAACGCCATCTGTTGACATAAATACAAGCGTTAGCAAGTTTTTAACTTGTTTTTTGTTTTTTTATATATATACACATACTTAGGGGATGTGTAACTCCCATAGCTCTTCTTCAATGTATAAACATTATTATTTAATAAAATGTGGAATGCATACATTGTGATGAACAAACATGTGTCAATGTTAAGAGTAAATATACATGTGATGTAACAGGAAGACGTGCATAAGGGAAGATTAACCCTTTTCCCGCGCTCGACGAGACTCCTCGTCGACATCTAAAATCACTCTAACTTAGTTCGTTTTTATACGATAAAATTCGTTAAATATGTATTGAATTCGTTTTTAAAAGTTCTGTACGATGGTGACATCTTCCGATTTATTTTAGAAGTAAAAAATAAAAAAAAACGCATTTAAACCTAAACAAAGAAGGAACATTATTTGTGATTGGTTCTTAGCATGCTCTCAGCCGAAAAAGACATTCTGATTGGCTGGAAAGAACAAAGAAACTGCCTGATCAAAGAAAATAAAGAAAAACGCTGAGATTTTCATTTCGAATACGATTTAAATTATTATTAAATAATATTTATGGAAATTAAACATAATTTTCAGAGAGAATAATAAAAAAACAAAATTATTTTCGAAAAATATTGAAGATTTAAGTAAATATATTGAAGATGTAGTAAAAAGAAATATTTACTTTTCTATAACGTAAAAGTCGATCTTTTTGTTTACATTATAACTTTTATGTTGCCGATATAGAATATCTTAGAATAAATAAATAGCAATTTATTTTTGAAAGAACTTTCGTTTTCTTCATGACCTGAAAAATTAATTATATACTTTTTATAAACGTATCTGAGTTGAATTTAATATTATAGGCGAATATGTTTTAACAATAGGCTTTGTCTTCAGTTTGTGAGTTGGCCAATTAAAAGATTTGATTTTTATCTGATACAACCAATGATAAAATTAGCGGTTTAAGGGTTAAATAGACACTAGCAGATTATATGCATAAAAGGACATGAATAATATTTTATTTATTTTAGTAGTAGTGGAGTGATCATCTGGCATTCAATGGAAGAAAGAGGCAGAAGATAGTAGCTCCTCTGGTGAAGTTTGTTTGAATTTGTCTGATTACTATGAAATAAATGAATTATAAATTATCATGCATTAGCAGAATATGTAGATAAAGGTATGTCATTGATGTGAGTTAAGTGAAAACAGGAAAGAGTAAAGTTGGTAGGTCGGAATGGAAAATAATAGCTGGGAAATAGATGGATGGATGGTTGGTGTTTTGTTTTTGGAGGGGAAATAGGGAGGTGGATGATTTGATATAAAAGAAAAGAAAAAATAATAATACTATATATATATATAAGTCCAGGGTAGAATATTTTAGGTGACTGAGAAAATCAGAGAGAAAAGACAAAAAATTTGTAGGACAAAAAAAAAGAATCTTTTTTGCAATAGAAAAGAATAGTATTATGTATAGGGGGAAGAGGAGATTAGCCATATGGAGGCTGATATCAGTGCCTTGATGGAAGATGGAGCATCAGAAGCATGAATGCAAGAGGAGTCATTTTGGGGAAAGTGGTTACTTTTGAACAATACCAAAAGTATAAGGTGGGAGTCCCAAGCCCAAATATGGATATAGTAGTACTTCTCAATCAAATACGAGAAATCATGGCACAAAACTCTGAGAAAATGGAGAATCAGATAAAAAATGAAATAGATGTTATGACAAATTTGAAGCCATAATGGACCAGAAATTGGATATGGCACAGAAGAAAGACTGAGAAAAGCTTAAATGAATCCCAGAAAAGAATGTAAAAGATAGAGGAACAGGTTGAGAAGAGGGGACAGAAATACGAAGAATTACAAATTAGATAGGGTCATGAAATTCAAGAACTGAAGGTAGGTGAAAAATATAAAAACAATCAGGAAGAGAAGAAACAAGATGGAGAGACCAAGACAGTTGTCAGGGAACAATT
The DNA here is from genome assembly GCA_028023455.1 of Epiperipatus broadwayi. Lineage (NCBI taxonomy): Eukaryota > Metazoa > Onychophora > Udeonychophora > Euonychophora > Peripatidae > Epiperipatus > Epiperipatus broadwayi. Next base: position 3,833,229 of record JAQFVV010012393.1, on the reverse strand, counting down.
AAAATTGGAAGTCATCATTCATATTGATGATAAGTACAAAGAGATGTCAAACCCAATGATTAATTTAGTAGAAAACCAGTTCAGAGAATTAATCACCAGTCAAACCTTAGAGGCCACTACCACAGTTCATTCACATATAAAAGGTGAAATGCCATGAATACTGATACAGACCAATATAGAGGGAAATATGGTAGACCCAAAGGGTGATAATTTTCAGATCTCCAAGTTTATCAGATCAAGAAGTTTTGAGGATCTTCAAGTTTATTCAGATCAAGAAGTTTTGAGGGAACATTGGGAAAAGCTCCTTTAGAATCCTTAAAGAAGGTATTCTTTTTCCATGCATTCAGCAATGAAGGACAGGTAGCCATTGCTATAAATCATCTGGAAGGCCCTGCTAAAGACTGGTGGTGGGGCGTACAATTCAAGCCACATACATTTAATGATTATTTTATGGCCATACTGAAGATATACTGGAGTGAAGAGAGGCAAGATGGCATAATCCACCAGATATCCTAGAAGTATTTCAGTACAAGTGGAGAAACCTAGACCCAGTTTTTCACTCATCAAGTTGCTCACATTAGATCACTCACTGCTTTCCCATGATCAGATGGGCACATAATTTGCATTATAGTGTGTACCATGCCATTTCAAGTACAACAGATAATGATAGGAAGTAGAGATTACAGAAGAGGGCACAGAGCTCCTCACTGCAGTGGTTTTTTGTTATTGGGCTAGAGAACCCCCAGATATATGGTAAAAAGAAACAAGGGTCCAATCAAAATACAGATCAGATATAGCAGCCACAGGCTTATTTGGATTTTGTAAGTTAGATTGATTAAGCAATTTATTGGTGGATTATATAAAGTAGGCATATGTATTAGTTAAACCATGGTATTATATTGGTTCTGGTGAAATTTAAACCAGGGAGGTGCTTCAAGACCACTCTACTACACCTCAAGATCTTAGAGTAAGTGTCAGCATTTTTTTCTCTCTTATTTTTTTTATATCTGTGTGCTTCATCTTTAGAATACATTTACATGCTTAACTTAATTAAATTAAAGGCTAAATAATAACTTTGCTAAAATTAAATGTCGTTGAAGATAGAAAGTAGAAATATTTTTAGTGATTAAATAACTTATATTATTTTGAAAAAGCAGTTAAAATGAAAATGGCATAGCATAGTTGTTTAGTTGATCTTAGAAGGTTTTGTTAGATAATTTAATTTAAGATTCCTATATTTAATTTAATTTTAAAATTTTGGTAGAAAATAGTAAAGATAAAAGATTATAATAAAACAATGGGTATGGTAATATTGAAATCAACTGATGCTTGTATTTCATTTTAGTAATTGCTTTGCTTTTAATTACATTTCTTTTATATTAAGGCCTTTTATGAGATTTTATGTGTAAAAGATAAGATAAAGAAATGTATATATCTGGGATTGTTCTTGGATTTATTCTTGTACTTGAATTCGATCCCTGTACTAGCTTGAACTTTAAATAAATCCATTGGTGTGTTTAAAACTATAATGGCAGAGGAGTAAAACACAATTGCTTTCCTATATTCTCAAGGAAGAATGCCACCATCAGCTGCCTAACCTGGTGGGCCAGCACTGAGAACAGCTGAAGCCAAAAACTTATCTGCAGTGACATACCATAATGAAACAACCTGGTATAAGCCAGAGAAAAAAGAAAGGAAATATCATTATACTTTTCACCTTGGATGTAATCTGCATCATGGAAGCCTATTTCAGCCAGCCACAGACAATTTAAACAATATAAGAAGGTATTATAAAACTTGAGTGTAAAGTAATTTATATATAGAGAGCTATACTTCTCAGAGCTCCATTCCCATTTAAATTGTAAGCATGTTAATTAATACAATAATCATTCTATACCTTGACTCTGAACTTCATGAAAGTATTGTCCTTAGTCTAAAATACTATGGCCTTATAATTTCATTATAATCTCACTCGTAAATTAATTTATGTTAGATTTATAGATAAATTGTGTCATTTAAATGGTTATATATGTTCTACTAACATTTTTCGTTAACAGATGGTAGTGTTAAAAAAAAGTTGGGGAAAAATAATTGTTTATTGTATAATTTATTACTGCTTCTCTTTTTATATTTGGTCATCCCTACCCCTTAAAATATAAAAATAATTTGAATGATTTTAAGCAGAACTTTGCTTTTGTCTTGTTCGCCTGACTTGAAAATAAAGTAGGTAATTTGGATGTCCTTTATTTTATTTAAAATCTAAGTTGTTATCTGTTTTATTTAAAATTCAAATGTTATTTACTTATGAATATATATGTTGGTTCAGGGATATAATTAATGACTAACTATATGTACTTTTTTTTTTTATGAAAAGATTAAAATATATTATTTAGTTTAGGAATCTGTAGCTTACAAAATACTATTATGATATTTGTTTTATTTATTAAATGTAAGCTAGAGACAACTTAATCTTCAGAAAAGCATTCAATTACACAGAGTGACATTTTATTAGTGATAGATTTTTTTTTATTAAAGCGTGAACGGGGGAGGGGGGTCATTTTAAGTTTCCTATTAATAGTGAATGACTAAATGGCATATCAGGCAAACCAGCACATACTCTCATATTTTATAAACAGGCTTAAATAAGTTATAGTTTTGTATTTATGATTATTTTTATGCATTGCTGGATTGTGTTATATATACATCTCCAATTAAAATTTAATATGAACAAATTCACTGATCACTTCTTCATTTACCTTTATTTATTGTCCGTGCAGATGCTTTTCCACCATGACATATTTAAATTTGCCATGTGGTTTAGTTAGATTATGGTTAACTAAACAATGTCCAACTGGCTCTGAACTAGATAATGTTCACTCTACTTTAATTTATAATACTAGCCGATAGTTCTGGGTGCCAGTTTTCAAGTTAGTAATCCAGTATGCCTAGTTGATTTTTCAAGAAAGTACATAAGACATATCGTTATGAATCAATTTATGTTAGTGATTATTATTGTCATATGTACTAATAATATTTCAATCAATTTCTAGCAAATTATTATTTTGATAGTGAATAATGTTATCGAATACCTCCTCAGCCAACATACATACTGGGAATGAATATGTCCCATCTAATCTGTGCACTTCCACGGTTCTGGATACTATCTCATGTCAGGACTCTAATTAGCCAATAGTCTTCTAATATGTCACACTTTTCTTTCTACTACACAGAACTGGGAGTAAACATGAAGATGAATACATTTTGTTTTTCTCTATATAGTCTGGCATAGCATACTCTCTTTTCACCCCCCTCTTCCAGCAGACTTTTTTCTCTGAGGTCTTGGTGATCTTTCTTTAATGTTCTTCTTGCCTGCTACTTCTGTTGGCACCTCTTTCTATTGTAGTGTATAATCATCTACCACTTGTTCCTCTTGAGTATCTGGTTGTCCAGTTTGTGATTTATCTATCTTTGATTTTGTCTCTGTCAGTTTGATGATTTTATTTTCACTGGATTTATTATTCTCCCAACTTGGAGAACTGTGATGGTGTATGTGGTTTATATGTTGCTTGTTTACTACACTATCTTCTGTAATACAAATAAGCTAATGCACATGCGCTTTGTTGATGTCACTATTATAATACCACCCTTTTATTTTTATATCGCCATTTGTATGCTTTTACCCGTAGCTTCGAGTGAGGATATTTGTGAGCATGGTCTGATTCCATCTCATGCGCCAATCTTACACATGGATAAGAATTATCTCATCGAAAATGTAAATAAGGGTTCGGGTATATATATATACCTCTATTTATGGTAGCGCATCCGTACCAGCTCAACCTCAGGGTTTGGGGACTATAGTCTAACTAGAGAACAAAGCTAAACACTACCCAACTAAGTCTTATGTGTCTATCTATTTTGTCCGATAATTTATCCGTTATAAATCTAATAACCCAACCCGAATGTTATCATACCATTTACTCTATTTATTACCATACTTAATACCGATAAAATCTCATTTATCCACGCATATAACTATCAATATTCAAGCGCACAGCTCATTTACCCTGATACACACATATATAATTCATATACGCATCAAAATAGTGCAATTATACATCAGAGCCGTTTATTTAAAGTTGTTATTTTATTTAATTTAAAAGAGATTTATTATAGGAATTAATATTGAGGTAACACTAGTTTCTTTACCAAGATGCATTCATTGAACATATATTTAGTGTAAACGTCAATTACCTTAAGTACCGTCAACCGTTCACACGGTCAAAGACAAGTCCGCATTTATAATTCTCCACGAATACTGGTCTGGTTGATATAACGGATGGCAAGGATTTCCAATGTGGTATATCGAATAGCTTATTCCGGAGGTGGAGTAGATGATTCACTCACTTTATGAAAGGGTCCCATTTCCTAGATCTTTCGTCGCCATTACACTTGATGAACAAGAACTCTTTTGTATAGCGAAATTCGTAGGTCCACTTCAGATGGGTTCCACGACAACTGTCCACTGGATCGGTTAACGAAACTAGCGCTATTGAATTACCCTGACATTTTGGGTGAGAAATATTAATAAACTTCTTAAGAAAATTTTATACGTCCACACACTCCGTAGTCCAAGCCGTGTTTTTTTTTCTTTTTTTTTCCACTCTCGAGCCCACAAAAAAGTTCTTTTGTTTTCACTCTTTAACTTTGTAAAATTTTCTTCCAATATCCCTATGCCACTGTCCCGTTCTTCTATTGTTTTCCAAAGATACCCACTTGACTTTTTGATGCCAGTTATTACTAAACCGCCTACAGCAACTGATTTATTTCTATTTCTATCTTCATATGTTCAAAAGATTAATTAGCAAAAGAAAACACGTGTTACCGACAACATTATTAACCAGACTTAAAGAAAATTTTTAACGGATAAAATATATACGAATAATCAATTACAACTTATACAGCTCCATATATAATTGCTTGTAACCATCACCGTTAATACATACACACATTTTATCCTCACATATATAAATATATTTATATAAGCATACCCACCTAACATTCACACTCTTTGTAACAGGGTTCGAATGACTATTTACATATATATCTTTTCGTATATAGTCGCTCAACATTAACACTCGCAATTAGTAATATATTACATACGCTTGTATTCGAACCCCGTTTGTTACACTATATAAATGAATACTCCCACTTTTTCAAACACAAGATAAAGTCTTTGGGAAAATATAGTATGAATCATCTATCTTTTCCATATATGATTCATTCTATCTTTTCCCAAAAGACTTTATGTTGTGTTTGAAAAAGTGGGAGTATTCAGTTATATAGTGACATCTACAAAGCACATGTGCATATTACAGTTTATAAAAACATCACGCTATATAAAAATAAATGTCGTTTACATTATCTTCTGTTCTCACCACTGCTATAAATTTGGATGTTAAGTTAACAATTTCTCTCTTTATCCATGTTTTGTGTAGACTATCTCTGATCCACACTTTTTCTCCCACTATGAATATTTTTGTTTGGCCTGCATGTTGTACATTTTTTGGCAGTAGCAGGGTCAATTCTGTCCTTAACAGCAAACTATGAATGTTTTTGTTTTGGCCTGAATGTACATTTTTTTGGCAGTAGCAGGGTCAATTCTATCCTTAACTTCCATTTCAACAATAATTCAGCTGGGGACTTTCCACTCACTGCTGTTGGTATGGAGTGTTGATGTAATAGTATGCAGTGCAGTGTTTCCTGTATGTTTGTTGACTTTTTTTTCAGTGCACATTTAAGTTGATTTACTGCATTTTTGGTCAATCCATTGCTCTCAGTATGTTATGGGGTGATTACATGTGTTTAATGCCTCTGGTCTCTAAGTGTTTTTCAAACTTTTCTAAAGTAAGTACAGAACTGTTATCTGTAATGAGAGTCTCCAGGTAGTCTTGTGTTGCAAATATTTCATTTAGATGATGAATGACCTCTTCTGTCCCAATGTTTCTCATAATTCGGTATTCTACCCAGTGGGAATAGGCATGTACCAGTATCAAGAAGGTATATCTCATAAATAGACCTGCATGGTCCATGTGAACACATTCCCGTGCATTTTTAACTGATGGCCATGAGCTATATTTTTTTTATTGTTGATGCTGCACACATTATTATGAAAGACTCAATGTCCTCATTTATCTTAGTTTACCAGACATAGCTTCTGGCAAGTGCTTTTGCATGAACTACTCCTGGGTATCCATTGTGCAGCATTTTGAGCACCTGGTTTCAGCCCTGTGAGGGTATTATGACTATCTCCATTTAGTATGTACCTTTGTAGATTGATATGCTTGAACAAGCATTTTAGAAAAACAGTGGCAAGTTTTTTGGTCATTTATTGGGCTACCTTTACTAATCCATTTTTAAAGCAATTGTTATTCTGAAACATTATCTGTCCACTCTGCTACTTTTTTACTATATATCTGTGAATTCATCTCCACATTGACTTTTTTATTTCAGTTGTCTCTGGCATCCATGAGAGAGTGCACCTGCATGTTGTATCAAACTGCCCCCTTATAATTTAGATCATAGTCATAAGCTCAAAGAAGAGTTATCCAATGCAGCATGCATAACTGAGATGATCTGGGATTGGTTTTACATTTTACCAATATTTCCAATAGTGGTCAGTTATGACAGTAAATTGTCAGCCATACACATATTGATGGAAATTTTTTTAATTCCAAAAACTAGGGTCAGCGCTTCCTTGTCAAATTAACTGTAGTTTTTTCCACATTGTTTATGGTTCATGATGCATATGCTATTGGTCTTTCTCCCTTGTATATGGGATGAGTCAACACTGCTCTGATTTCATACTCTGATGCATCTGTTGTCAGTACTATCTCCAATTTACTGTCATAATGAATCAGCAACTTTTCTGATGTTATTTTGGTTTAATTACCATTCCCAGTTTTTTTTTTCTTCAAGAATCTATATAGAGGTTAAGCCACATGTGCTTTCCCTTTAAGGAAGGGCTCAAAGTAGTTAATCAGTCATAGAAATGCCTGAAGTTTTGCATTTTTCGGTCTGGTGCATTCTTTACTGCTTTAATTTTGTCTGGTGCAGGGGCTTTTCTATCTTGTGACACTTTGTGTTCCAAAAACATAAGTTTTATAGTGTTCCATATGCATTTGTCAGCATTTAGTGTTGCTCCAAAATTCTCAAGCCTCCTGCATATTTGTGTAATTCTTTCTCTGAGTGTTTCCTCAGTGTTATCTGTAATGAGAATATCATCAAAATATGGAATTACCCCCACTAGTCCATTGAGCAACTTGTCAATTTTTGCCTGAAAAATATTTGGTGCCATGCTGATTCCAAATGGAAGATGGTTATATATAATTATCCTAAGTGAGTTGTAATTGTTAGTATTTCCAAAGTTTCCTTATATACTGGTATCTGGTGAAAAGCTGTGTGAAGATCAAGTTTAGCAAAATGTGATGATTTTTGCAAATGCTAAAATTTCTTATGCATTCAGAACAAGGTATGCACTTTTATAACAATTTTTATTAACTGTTATTCTATAGTCTCCACATATTCGTATTTTCCTATTGGTGTGTCCCACTCAGAGTCTTCTATTGAACTTATTATTTCCTTCTGCATGAGTTCATTTAATGCTTCTTCTACTTTAGTTTTTTGCACAAATGGCACCTTCTGGGGTTGAATGGTCCCTGAGTTCTAATTGCAACAGCGTTATTTTTATCTCACCAATTTTGCCTTAAATAGGTTTTGGAATTTATTTTGCATTTCATTTTCAATATTGATTTCTTATTATGTTTATGGTAATCTCAGGTGGTCGAAACCAATTCTGGCCTATTAGTGGATTTATTAGTTTTCTGATTTTTGAATTTAATTTTACTTGTACCTTTACCATTCCAGCTATTTCCACCATATTGCCATTTACATCTTTGGCACTCACATTGGTGTTACCCATTTTATGTGCAACATTTTTTTGTACAGTGAGATCTTCCCAATCACCAAGGGACATTAGTGTAACTCTGGAGTCACTGTCAATCTCAATTTTAACACATTTCTCTTTGATGAATATTGGCAGTTTGAATTCTGCTTCACTACATTTTAGATTTTTAATACATGTATTAAAGTTTCTTTTGCTTTTATACTCTGGTTTTGGTTTACAACACACTTTTGCTAGATGGCCTTTTGATTCACAATTTGTACAATATTCTCGATTTTGCCTACAATTTTGAACGATATGTCCCGGTTTGTCACAGCAGCAACAGATAGTTTTTTTATTTTTTATTTTTTGCTATTTTGTCATTTCATTCCCCTGTTCAATGGTTTTATAAATTGTTTGGTAATAGACTTCCATTGGCATGATATCAAGATATACTTTAGTCTGATTCATCACAAACTCATGTGCAGTTCCACTTTTAATCCCATCTTTGTAATTTAACTTTGAATCAGCTATAGTGACAACCAGTCTCTGAGATCATACTATGCATGATAAAGCATTTATTTTAATAGATTTAACATATGTATTATATATAAGGTTCGGACTTTTGTATATGCAGCATTTATTCTACATTAAAAAAAGGTTAATTAATTATACATATATTTACATAATTGAAGCATTATAGTTTTGACTGAAAGCTTTTATTAATAATAAAAGATTGCATAAGCTGTAGCAAATCCTAAATCTATTTGTTACCTAGATTAGATCTCTTTAAGGCAGAAGCTCTATTTTTTTGGTCAAGTGTTTATGATGTTAGCTAATCCTTATATATTCTGAGAATGTATTGTTCTTACATTCTTTGGAATGCACCTGAATTTGAATAGTAAATGATTTTTAAACATTTATATAGATGCCTCTTTAATTTCTCTGTGTAATTATATAGGTTGATAATGACACTTTGTTTATTGCCATCGTTAAATATTAATGATGTTACTTTATTATACTGAACATTTTAATGGCTCTTTAATCAATTAGTGTATTCTTATTTTGCATTTATTATGGTATTATTTAGAGAAGCATTTGAATTGCTTTTAACTGTATCATATTCTGTAATTAGGCTATTATGTCTATTTATTTTCATTATTTTTATTAGTTTTATTTTTACACATACATTATTCTAATAATTTCTAACATTTCATTTACTCTGTTAACAGTCATCACAATTTCTCCCCTCACTAGATCATTTAATTGAAATATGGAGCCTTTAAACTCCATTGCTTATAGAAGCCTTTTTTTCTAGGTATCTCTAGTCAGGGATTTTCTTCATCAATGAGTGCCTCACTTTTTAAAAAAAAAATTTATTGATACTTTCTCTTAACTGATATCTCTGTTTCTCTAGTGGTTAATCTTGTTTGATTATATCATTTTCTTCTGTTGAAATGGAGAGGAATGATTCTTCAACATTAGTTTCCAACTTGCTAGTCTTTTCTTCTGAAGTGATGTATGGGCCTACACATTTTATCACAAAGATTTAACTTTATTACTCTTATATTTTACTTCAATTAATTCTTCTGCATTTTCTTGTCAGGTCACAACACCATCCTTTTTTTATTTCTATTCATTTGGGATTAATAGCATGACATGAATCTGCAGTTTCCCCCCAAATAATAACTCTGCAACCAAATATCTTGTCTAATGACATGGTGTCAAGTATTGATATAATATGGTAACAATTAATTGTTATGTAAACCTGGTCTAATTGTTGTACAATCTTTTCAGTTAGCCCATTAGAAACCAGATGATATGAAAATGTTAAAACGTACAGACCTATACTGCCTATAAATCTTTTAACTCTTGTCAAATCAACTTCTGGTCTGTTACTGGAGATGAGGGTTTTGAGTTATCCTCGATTCTCAAGCAGGATATTTAATTCAATTACAGTGCCTTGTGCAAGTACTTTTTACTACATGATAAACAACCCATTTTAAATATATACTAAAAACAAATTAAATGAATTCACTGTTATGCTTTTATGATAAGTAGTCATGATTATAAATCACTGTATTACACACCTTGCAGTTATTAATGTCTCTCTTAATATTTCTAGTTATTCCTGGTCACCAAACATAAAATGTTGTTAATGCTTTGGTTCGTACAAAGTCAGAATATCTTACTGAGCTCAATCACCTGTTTCGGCTTACTGTATCAATACAGTAAGTAGTTTATTGGAAGGCATTCATTACATATTGATAGATTGTTTTGCATATTTCATAATTGTGGTAATGCATAGTTAGATCTGCAAGTGAACTATCCTCATTGAAACTCTTTGGTAATTGGCACCTGGTATCTTTCTTCTCCACTTCATTATCACAACACTATTAACCATGTCTAAATTTATTATATTTATATAATTTATCCAAAATAGATTTACTAGTTATTCAGTTTTCAGGCATTCTTGATAAAGTATCCTTATGACTGTTTCACCAGGTTTTTATATTATCTCATAATCATATGATGAGAGTATATTTTTACATTGCAATGTTTTCTGGCTTAAGTGATCTTATATTTGTTTGGGTTGGCTAAAGTACATAAAAAGGACATGCTCTATACAGATTTAAATTTTTGTCTGTGTAAATGTTGATGAAACTTAATGGCATAAATAATGTCTAAACCTTTCTTCTCTAGTTAACTATAGTTTCTCTTGGCTTAAATAATGTTCAAAGGTATATGCTATCAAGTATTCTACTGTGAAGTTTTCATGTGATACAGATAATTTCAACCCATATTTAAATGCATTTAGTTATAACTACTTCTTTCTTGATCATCATTATAGTGATGAGTAAGTTATCTGACCTCAATAACTTTTTGTACTCTCAAAATCTCTTCCATAGCAGTTCATATATCAAATAAGCAAGGGTTTTTTTTTTTTAAAAAAATGGCTTAAAATAATTTAATTTCTAAGAGTGCTAATGGTTTTTAATATTATTAGGCCTGGGTACATTTCTTACAGTACTTATTTTCTCTGGACTTATACATAGCCTAAAAACTTGACCTAAATTCAGAGTCATTTACATTTACCTTTGTTCAGGTGTGTTTCTATTTCCTGTAACAGTCCACATACTATGATTACTCATTTTACTAATTCAGTCTCACTTCCTGCATTTTCCATATAACAATCTTGATCTCATATTACAGTCTACCTATTCTTAGTTGCAATTCATTTGAAGCAATTGTTATTCCATAAGGAAGCCTATTATACTTGAACAATCTTATATGAAAGTTGATCAGCAGTAACTCAGTTATCCTTAAGGTAAGAAGTATTTGATAAAATATAGAATGTAAATGTAATTTTTCAAAGTACAATTCTTTCTGAATTGATATTAAAAATTTGTGGACAATAACATATGTTTATTTATGTATTTATTGTAATGGACTAAGTAATCATTGGGAAAATATTGATTGAGTTTAAATATTAATGTTTAATGCAATCTAAAAATCACTAATGATAAAACTAGTAAGCAAATAAAGAATGTATGCATAGATTTATTTTCATCTGCCTAACCAAATAAATGGTCACACAATGTAAATGTCCTATTTATATGTTAGACTGCTATTGGTTTGTTGGTTTCATGTGGATAATTTGCTATCTATCTCAGGTTTGTTTTTAAAATAATAAACTACACAATAACAAAATCAAATAGGAAAAAAACAAGTTACATACAATTTATTAATATTGAATAAGAATATATAATTATAACTAGAACATTTATAATATATTTTAAGTTAAGGTTGGTCTGACTTTGATGCCAATAATCTTGCTATCTTTTCATTATTTTTAATAGACTTAACTTTTATTTCAATTCATCTCTTATAATCTTGTTTAATGAAAGTGTGTGCTGACAAAAACATGATCATCCAGTGCAGAATCATATTAATGTGAATTTATTAACTATTTTTAAACATTCCATTGTTCGAAAGTATGAAACTTTTATAATCTGTGTGGCCAATAATTTGTTATATTTAGTGGGCCATCCAGTGGTACAAAGATTATTAATGTGTAGAAATAAAATAATTAATCAGAGTAAAAGTAATTTTTTTAAATATCTTGGTTAACATGTTATTCTGTCCTCATACTAAAATAAAAGTTTTAATAAAATGTAATTATTAGAATTAAAAAAGGTAATTCTCAATATAAAGTACACATTTTATTAGCAGATATGTTTTATACACTTTAAAAACACAAAATGTGTGTTATCCTGAAATTTTTTAAAAAATTTCATTTTGTTTGTAATAAAATTTTAAGAGGGACCTTATTGTTAGGCAATGATAGCAAAATTTAAAAATAGCAATTAAAAGGATGTGAGCTGAAGATAATTTCTCATGCAGATTGCAAATCTAAATTCTGAGTATTGGTAATCTGGCAGCAGCAAAAACCATTAAATAATAAACCAAAAGAAGTCCATAATGCATTTTATTTAAAGCTGTGAAAATCATCAAATTCCACTGTAAAATAGTCATGATGTGCTAAAAATTTGAGCATTCTGTTTGTTTTTCACTGATCTGTTTTTGTGCTGAATGAAATGAGTTAGATCATACCTACTAGTTTTCTGCTGTTATTCATCTATAAATTGAATACTGCAGTGTCTTATGACCCGCAAGTAAATGAATGGACAAAGGCAGAATTGAAATGGTAAGATTATAGTTTAATACGGTTAAATTCAACTATATACATAGCCTATTATAAGGTGAAATAAAATAATTAAAACTCAGAACATACTCAGAACGTATTTAGAACATCAGAACAATTAGAACAGGTTATGAGGGTTTATATACCCCTCAAGACTTCTGGAGTCTTTTGCATTCCTAACCATATATGATGTTTTCACTTACAGTTTTACATACACACAGTATTTTCACGTTTCTCACCATATATGGTATTTTACATAGTTTTCTGACCCTATAAGGTCAGCTAAGCTTTCTATTATTATACAACTGTCTATGATTTAATAACATTGTAATTTTTACACATTGTTACACTTAATTACTATACAGTTATTTTACATATTTATTTATACATTACTTTTATTCTACATTTACATATTCGTTATTTTTATACAATTATTATTATTTACATATTCATTATACATTATGTGTTTATACCTTGACCTTGAATACTGCAAATACAATTTGTGATTATCTGCAAAAATTATCTTCAGACAGTCCTACATTAATTTATTATCCAAGGAAATGTAAGAAGAAAATTATTATCCAAGAACATCAAGCAAGCATGGAAATATCCTTCAAGATTAAGAGGCAGAAAAGTAAATATATAAATATAAAAAAGTACACCATAATTGAACTGAATCTGATATATAATGAATTAATTACCAAAAGTTTTTTCTAAAATATGTAAAAGATCTCAATATTTTATTACATGGATTTAAATTTAGACATTTTTTAATGTATGATATATATTTCTTTCTTTAAAATATTTTTTGTCATTTGATATTTTTAGCTATTTGTGTACTAAATAATGTGTTAGGGTGAGGCAAAACAATTTGTTTTTAATATTATTAACGTAGACCTCAAAAAATATCTTTCTGATCACTTTATGTTAATTGCTTTTATAATTGCCTAAAACAAGCAACCTATTAGTCAGTGGTAAAGAAAATTAGAATCAGATTTAGAGGAAGTGTCAGATCACTTCTTTTATTAAGATAGTACATTAAAATTTACATTAATGCCAATATCCAAAATAAAAATGATTTTAGGTAGAAGGATGACTCTTAATGAATTCCAGTCTAGAAGAGAGGTTGGATAATCAGGAAATGTACTGTTTTCCATGTAATGATACATTTTTATGATTGTATATTAGAAACTATAGCTATTATCTTATAAATATGGAAAATAAATTTGTATTGTGTATTTTGATAAATCTCAAAATAGGAACTGAGTAATTTTAGACATGTAACAGAACAATGGCACTCAACATGGGGCTCAATTAAAAACTATACCTTGGGATGATCTAATAAAAAAACAAATATTGTTAGGAAAACTATGATGTTATGTTGTTAATAAAACTAAGTTATTAAAAATAATGTACACCATTTAAATATTTTTTTCTACTTCTCAAATATATATGTAAATGAGGAAAAACAAATAAATTTTAAAGCATTAGGAGAAAGGCAAAATTATTTTTTTAGCAAAAGGAAAAACAAATGATTAATTTATGTAAATATTTCTTCAAGAGATAATAATTATAAAAAATTTAAATAAAGGTTGAGTCTATGCCGAGAAGTCAGTGCAGTTGCCTTGCAAGCAAGCAATTGGTTGCAGACGGTTGTTGCGGGTTCGCCTCCCGGCCGGTGCTATGACATATGAAAAAAAAATAGATCTATATATTCAATCAGCTATTCATTTCAATTTTTAATTCTTATTCTGCATAATAACATATTTAATGAAACCCATTTAATGTAATTTATTTTTTTCTTATTCAGAAGTTTTCTTAATGTTCATACTTATTATAATCCTCCTTTCCTGGTTTGACAATTGAGTTGTATGCTACTTTTTATTTTACCTTATTTTCTTTTAAATATTCAACACTGATGATCATATTTTGCATAAAGCAATGGTCATTCTTAATAAGTATTTGCAATCTCCTTTGGTCTATTACACCACAGCAATGACAAATTTTATTGAGTCAAGTCTTATTTCATGTCCAATCTCATTTTCTCTGACTGCAACTTATTTATTAATGCTTGGGGTTTTACATATTTATAAGTTGCATATTTTCTCATAGTCTTTACATAGGATAGCTCTGTTTCATTCAAAAAACCACTGCCCCAGCTTTGAATCATTCATTCTTTACAACAGCTGATTTAGAAATTTTTCCTATTGTTATTCCATAATTACATATTTTGGCTAGCATAGTCAGCTCAGCATTATAATTTTGTATTTTTTAATTGCTGTATACTTCTAAAATGCAATGTGCCACAAATTTGGGTGTTGCTAATTTTGAAATAATTATATAATTTTTGTCAATTACCTCTTTATATAATGTCTTCTAGGATTTTAAGATTGTGCAATCAATTTGCCATTTGTATACCCTTTGCCTGCCAGCATATAAATATTGC
Organism: Epiperipatus broadwayi; assembly: GCA_028023455.1. Lineage (NCBI taxonomy): Eukaryota > Metazoa > Onychophora > Udeonychophora > Euonychophora > Peripatidae > Epiperipatus > Epiperipatus broadwayi. The sequence continues at coordinate 3,818,139 of JAQFVV010012393.1, read as the reverse complement.
CCTATCATTAATCTGGCATTGATTACTGTTTATTGGCAAGTATTTTTCCATATGCATTACATAGTTGTCATCCTGTTATTTCACTTACCATCTCAATGATGGGATTATTTTCTTATTATACATCACTAACCATTAACTATGTTATGAATTATTTGAAGTCAATGTCATTATTAACTGCTTCAGAACTATCATCCAATGACAATGCTATAATGCATGTATGCATGCTACCCTTTGATTACTGAGTCAGTGCTGCCAATGGTGGTCCACTGCTATGTTTTGAAGGGACTGGTCATACAAGTTCAGTTTTAACTGGTAATATTTAGTCATGATAACCACCCACTGAAGTTCGTGATAAATAAAATCTTCATTAGAATATATGATGTCACATATTTTAATATATTTAGTATAGTGGTAATGAGTGCAGATTATTTGCGCATGCAATATTTATCCAATGCTAAAAACAGATTAGTTAACTTTATACAGTTTAAGAAGTGTGGATTTTCTTGAAGGCTTACCTAAATAATAAAAGGTTAGTGTGACTTCCTGAAATGTATTTATTAACTTACAAATATAGATCATTCTGGAAAAGCATCTCCATGTTCTCAATTACTTAAGGCTCATGCATCCTAGATCATGTTATCATATTCTTTAGAGTGCATCTGCATTTTGGATTAGTAAATGGCTTTGAATCATAATAATTTTTATTTTTAAGTTAAATGACTTTATTTAACTTAATCAACAAAGCACTAATAGGTAAAAAAAAATATTTTTTGTACTGCAATTTCATTTCAATCAATTATAATGTTTAACATATATCTCACAATGTTATTTAAAGTCACATATAAATATCAAAATTGTGTTGAATTTTTTTTTATTTTATTAGTACATTATTGATTAAGTTAACTAAATTCATTTATCTCAAAACTTTTTTTAACATAATTTGAAAACTATTTTACATATGAATAACCCTATAAGTTTTGTAAGAATGTTGAACAAAAGAAATATTTAAATATATATTTTATTTTAGAAGAAGCAGCACTTTTTAATGCTTCTGCTCTACTATAAGAATATTGAGTAAGACATCAAACATCCATTTATATAGCAACACTTATAAAAATGAGCAAAAGAATAGAGAACATTTTTGTCCACTAGGCCATGTTTTTAAAAAGGAAAAAAGACATTGAATAAAAAATAATAGTAAAGATTGCATTCTAAACAAAGCAAAAGAAAGCAAAATTAAGTTTAAAATTATAGAAATATATCAACTTATCAAAAAAAAAAATCATGTACTTTGAATGGTGATTTGTTTCAAATATTGCATTAGCAGAAGAAAATATTAATAAAATAACATTTTACAATTAGACAAATAATTGTTTATATATACACATCAGTTCTTTATAATATATATTCTACTCAAGAACTAGAGACTTTTCAGATGTTTTGGAGTTTCATAAAAGATGACATATATATACAAAAAAATTAAATAAACTGTGCAATATTTTAAACTATGAATAATATTTTAATACATATATACTGAAACGGAAACCTCCAATCCCTTTCCGTTTCACCATCAACCTAATGACCTACTCGTCTGAACTAGTTTCGAACCTATCTTAAATATAAAAATGTCATATGTAAAAATGTTATATATAAGTCGAGCGGGAAAACTTTGCTATAATGGCCGCTTGAGTTGCATCAGCCATTTACATACGAAACACGCTATAATTAGACAGGTTTGATAAAATTATAGCGGAGAAATGCTCATAATTTATTACAAAATGTTTTATTAATTTTCAGTCAATTCTTAATTATATTCGCTATTATATTCGTATGTGGATGGATAATTTAAACCTGGGAATAACGGCAAAATGATTTTTATATATATATTTAAGTTTAAATAAAGAAGATATAATGTAAAACATTTTCTTTAAACATATTTAACAGTTTTCTGATTTAATGTTTTACATATATAATTGAAACTAAAATATTTTCTTTAAATTTGCTTTTTTTTAAATAAACAAATAATATTGTAAGAACAAATATGTTAAAAGTTATTTATTTCAGTAAAATAAAAATCATCCGTTTGTAATTAAAAATGAGAATTTTGTCTTAAACAAGATATCAATTAGTGACTGCACCCCGGGTAAAAAGTAAAATCTAGTTTACTGATTGATTTTTGTTTGCAACAAAAGACTTTATCATTAAATCAGAATACCGTTCCTTCTGCTAAGCTTTAACATTCTTTAACACTTAAAAAGGAATTTGATTAATGAAACTGAATCAAATTATATAATTTATATATTTTAATAATTTTAAGTAATTAAATGTAACACCTCGGAGACGTTATCTGTTGTAGAAATTGGATTATATTATTTTGTTTAATTAAAAGTCAATTGGTCCCGAGGCTAATGAAATTCCAAAAAGGTGTTAAAGTTTAGTCGAAATGTATAAATAGGGCTTATTTTAAGCGGGAAGATATACTCCATCTTGCTTTTGAAGAGCTATTATTATCCAAGTTATAAATTGTTTAATTTTACCATGTCTGGCTAAAGTCAGGCACAATTTTGCTGCCGTTCCCGTGATGGAACGCCGAGTTCAATCCATCAAATGCCGAAGCAACAAGCTTACACCAAATAAAAGATGTCATAAGCCACTAAAAGGGAATTGCCTTCGTTCCAACACCATTTTAAATCGTCTCGCAACTGAATAAGAACATGCCATAAGCCGCCAAAGAACTCACCTTCGTTCCAGCTCGAATCTATCCAGTCCAGCTATAGAACTGTTATAATATTATTTAAAATAGCAGAGCTCTGTGAATTTCAAAAGCAATCATGATTTCTTCAAAAACAGGTTAGCTAACCATATTATTGAAACTTCTTTCTAAATTGTTTTTCAAATAATCTTTAAATTCTATAATATGAAATACTTTTGTAAATTTCTGTGTTAATTAATGTTTTGCTATATAATTTAATCACTGCAGTTATATTTTTGTTTTTATTTTGCTTATTTTTAATTATTATTAGTTGTGCCTATGTTTCGAAACGGCGTGCATTTAATTATAGAATATGTTTTTAAAGATATAAATTTAAAATCTTCGTATTATTATTTATATAGCGTCATTTCGTGCGCTGTTTCGAAACCCAAATTCATATTTTTTCATTTAATAAATTAATTAATATAAATATAAAATGTGGCTTTTCAACCTTTAATTATTATATTACTAAAGATTAAACTAGCCTGGAGTGCAATCATAAGTATATTTTTTAGTAAAGTATTCGTAAGTCCCTTGTTAAATATGCTTTTCCTCCTTTTTAAAAGTTTAGTAGTTATAGATAACTAAAGAGATTGAACGGGATAAAGTAAAGTTTTTATATATTCCCATCAGTAGCATATACATATTTCTCATGCTACAGAAGAGTTGGCTCTTTTGATCAAGCTGATAAACTTGTGTTCATTTAATATGTGATATTTCATTTATAATATCCTTCGGCTTGGCGGATGTGAAACTTATTAATATTTTTCTCGTTGTGCTGTTTTATATATAAGATGGAGCCACGGCATTGCCAGCACATCTTCTCTTATAGGGTAGTGCAGTAGCGAAGTCTGAGCTACGGGCCAGATTAGCACGTAAGTCCCCCGCTTCTTATGAACCAAATAAAGGTTCCCTTTTGCAGCATGACGATCGGTTATTGGGTAAACCGTTGTTTGTCACAAAAACCCTAAAACTATTCTTCCATCCGCAGAGCCACTTTATTATTATATTTTACTTGTGCCTAGGGTATTAGTAAAATCGTTATAGCCAACTTTTCCTCCCTAATATGCAGTCTTCGGCGTTGATCCGAAGCATTCTTGAAAACCCGTTCGATCTAAAGCTATCTGGGATGCTTTAAAAGCCCATAGTTAATATAAATTTATTATAATTAAGACGTATTATTAAGTTTCACTCCAGACTTTGTTAGATTTCACGTACAATAGCCACACGAACTGATGATGAAAGGGCATAACTGGTAAAAGTTAATGTAGTGATTAGTTATATAGTAGGGTATTTGTTTCCATTAAATAATATTGGAGCAATTAAATAATAGCCAACGTATCAATTATTGTTTAAATGGCCTAGAGTAATGTTACTTTATAAATAAAATGCCTGCGTGCATTTGCCAACAACAATTATCAATAAATATATTTTAATTCATCATATATCAGTTTCTGTCTCATTATTAAATCAATCCAATTCACTAATTTCCCATAGCTATTTCATTAGTAAAACCCCTATTAACTAATTATCTTAGATTTTATCTTTGAAATGTCTTTAGTGTTTAAGTTGTTTATATAGATGTTTAAGTCCATGAGTCTTTTGTTTCTCCGATTTGCTAGTGGGCCGGATTAAGAATTAATTCTCGTGGGCCATCATTGTTATGTTGTCCATTAGGTGTTTGATCTGGGGCTTGGAGAGTGGGTTCGAATCCAGGCTGGTCCCTGACCAAAATCTCGGGCTCGACTGAGTTTGAAGTACATTTTGTGAGTTCCAGCTCGTGTTAGATGGATAAGCATATTTTGACCGGCACAATACTAAAATGCATAAATAAATTAAATAATTTTTAGGGTCATGTACTATTATTTATGCAGTGCATTTCAAAATGTGTATGTTAGAATATTATTTATATAGTTATTCAAAATAATGCACAATTAACTTAATATGCAGTACATATTTCAGCAACTTTACATTTATGATGAGTTTTTGAAGCATAGCTTTAGGGAATTCAAAGACTCTAGTTAAAGAGAAAAATATTTATTGAATAAGAGTTTATGATAATTGTTGTTGTTTTTAAAGTACTCAGAGTTTTGTCTCAACATAAAGCTTGATTTTAAACAATACACTGTTGAAAAAAGGGATTAACTATTCATTTATCATATATATAATTAAGTTTTCCTTTATATCTTTTCATACTATAAACTCAGTTATTCAAAATATAAAAATTTTGACTTAAAAACCATAAATTGTGTCTACAGATACACATGAACAATTCCAACAATACCTTATAACAATTGAAACACACAGGCTTATTATATACCTGTGTCTATATATGTAATATATAGGGTATATGAGCACAGACTTTCACACGACCCACCACTCTCCACACTATCTCATAACACTGATACACTTGTACACATATATGTTGAAAAGATAAATAATCAATATACGTATTTCATGCTAAACCAGCAATCATCAGTTGGTCCAGATTACCATCTCTACACATATACGCTATAAGTGCTCAGATATATATATATATATATTAAGATAGTCAATCCTCATACTTTAATGGACAGGCTTCAATCTACTCCACACTCCAACTCTTCAACCGTCCATCCAATTGAAAATCTGATGATGGAATGCTCAAAGGCCACCCTAAGGCCGAGATTCTTGTCATTTATATCATAAAAATGTATTTGATACAGATTTAGTCATTTAAAAATAATTGTTTTAAAAAAGCTAAAATTATTTAAATGGCACACATAAACTTCATGTTTAACTTCTCTGCTTTCAATAATAACAAAGCAAATATAAGCATCAATGTTTCATTATTTTTATCATCTATCTATCTCTTAATTTTAATGTGTAAATGTTCTCTCAGAAGCACTTTTATATTTTTAACATTATCTACAAATAAAAGTTTAAATAAAATTGACCAAGTAAACACATTTACTATCGTTATCAGTATAGACACTATTACATTCGACTTTTATTCATAGTTAATCTTGAACATTGGCGATTTTTAATACAAAAATAAAGAAAAATAACATACCTGCCAATTGGTGGAAAAATAATTAGCACAAACAATGGTACATTGATATTTATATTAGACATCTGCTTTGGTCTATGGAAATTGAAATTGAATTAAAAGTTCATAATATCATTTAAATACGTTTTTTAGTACTTTAAACTCACTATCTGCAAATGAAATGTAAAATAAATTATAATAAATATTTATATCTTATTTAATCAAAATAATCTTAACCAGACATTTGAATAACTGCACTTTAAATATTAACGAAATATTTTATTAAAAACTGGAAAAAAAAAACATTAATAAAAAAATTATACAAGTAGGCTAAATTAGATAAATTAAATGACTAAGTATTAGGATGCAAGTTATATTCTTCAGAAGCTTCAAAAAAATTAACTCAAAGATTAATATCCACTTTAAATCAAGTACTAGAGTTTTTTGGCACTGACCTATATTTATTTTTACTATAATCGATTCTTGTCAAATAATTCGGCAAAAATTTCAACTTACTGTAGATTCAAAACCAAATCTATGCTAAAAATATAAAATTTTGTTTTGATCATTGTAGGTAGAAATGTATCAGTTTACTAGAGAAATTTTTCAAAAGAACAAAAACATGAAATTAAGTCAATCACAAGATGCAAAGACATTTTAAAAATTTTCATTTTCAAATAAAGATAATATTGGATAGAAGCTATTCTGGAAATTCAAAAATATAACTAGAGATAAAAAATTACAAATGTATTTTTCCAATGTACTGTTTGACATAAATTTTTGCTATTTTAATTGTAATTAATTAAAATGTAAAAAACAGTTTACTTTAAAACCTGATTTGTTGTATGAAGTTCCTTTTTTTTTTCAATTTTTTTAGTACAATCATCTTTATTTATTCAAATATCCAAAAGTAATTCAGAAAATGATCATTATAAAATACTAGACTAAGATCATTTTTCTTAACATTTAATTCTTTTTTTTTCATGAAAGATTTTTATTTTTCAAAGAAAACATTTTGTGCATAAAAAGTACTTGTAAATGAATTATTTTAAAGATTAAAACAATCAAAACATCACATGATCATCATGTCATATGCTTATGAATAAGAGTACCAAATTTTCCATACAATAGTGCCATCAAGTGCAAGTCTTCATAATCAATAAATGCAGAAAGGTTTGTGCACAAAATTCCTATCTAATGTCTACTCATCCAACATCCTCAGACTAGTTTTTAGTCTTGACAATTCACCCTCCATAGTTATAGTTAAATTATTGTTCAACAGATCCAATAGATTTGAGTTAACACAGAGATTAAACTCTCCATACAGTAGTGTCATCAGTGCAAGCTTGCACTGGTGGTTCTACTGTATGGAGAGTTTAGCCTCTGTGTAACAACTTGTGCAAGCATAAGAAATGGTGATCATGTGATGTTTAGTGGTTTTTAGATTTGAATTTTTTAATTATGTTTTTGTGGAATAACAATATTTGCCATATTCATTGAAGTCTATGCTTGCATAGATGATTGTTACTATTTGGCAAAATATAACAATTTGCAGATATTTAAAATTTTCAATATTTTGTATTTATTTGTTCTGATATTCCATGTTTTTTATTATTTTTAACATTATAAAAATTATCTTGGCTGTTTGTTAGTAATCAGTGTGGTCATTTTATGAATGAAAATATTTTTGATGAAACTTGTTGTCTGATGATAAAAGCATCACAATTTGGATAGCCACTGTGAATGTAAATTTTTATTGTGTCAGTAATACTTAACCTTCAACAAATTTAAAAATCCAGCTTATATACATTACTGATACAACATATTAAATTTTTACATTTGTAAACTCTTGTAATAAGTAGTTTTGTTCATTTTATTATCACAATCTGAAGAAGCAGATTATTTGCTTAAAGTCATTTTTCTCTTGTTTTTGATTAGTCAAAATTATCCTGCAATGAAACAGAAATTGTTTTGTTTTATAGAAGGTATTTCATTTGTTTCTACCATACATCTTGTTGGCTGTCCAACTCCTGAGAATCATTTAGAAACAAAACTTTCATAGGGAATTATTGGACCATAATTCTAATTACTTCAGGTTTAATTTTTATAATAATGCAAAGGAAAAAAAACCTTTTTATTTAAAGTGATTACATGTTAATAGAATTATTGAATAAAATTCTAATTTTATTAAGCTTCATGAAAAGACATTTCATTAAAACATTTTTCATGTTATTAGATCTCAGTGGGTATAATATTATATAAAAATGGCACTTAAGATATTTTTAACTACCTTTTCATCAAACATTACAAAAATCTTTAATAAAATCCTTTATTATCAATTAACTTATTGTGAAAAACTCTTTGCCATTATAGCAGTTATATTTTATAAATTAACATCATAAATCATTGACATATTTGATATTCATTTTCTGATCATCTTTTAAATTATTGTAATAGTTTTCAGTAATTATAATGCTATATCTTTGGTGTATGTATAATTTTACTTTTGAAATATTTCAGCTGTAATCACATTTATTATATAAGTTCAGAAACTTTTACAACCTACTGTAAATTGCTTCCTCAGTCGAAACCTTTCATAAGTTAAATTGAAGCAGAATAAAAATTATTTAAAAAAATATTTAACTTATCAAATAAAACAATATTAGAAGTAAATTACATTCCTCTTTTCATCATTGGAAAGATCATTTAATTCAAGCATTTTCAAAATGTAAACATCCATTTTCAACATCATATTAAAGGAAATCTATGCAGTCTACACATGCATTTTTTACAGCATCATTTCAATGTTTGTTTGTAGTTTTCAGAAAGGTACATTTTATTTTTCTAGGATAAAAAATAAAAATTTTATGATAATTTTTGTGATCAAGTAAATTGAATTTTTTTTGCCATTCTTTTTTTGATAGTTACTGGAAAAGATTTCACTCTGAAAAATACATCGGTAAAACATTTTACTTTTTTGGATATATTTTGAAGACAATGTTATCGTGGGGCCTAATGGTAAATATTTATTTTTCTATATTTTTTAATTATTATTAATTTTTATATTTTTTTAATTATTATTTTTATATATATTTGATAAAAAATATACAAAAAAATTATTATTGAAACTAATGTAAAAAAAATAGATCGTGATTATCTGCATTTTTTTCTATAATAAATATATGCAAATGCTAAAGGTAAAGATTTTGACAGTATATATATATCAACTACTAACTTATGAACCTCAAGCTTAACTCTATAATGAAATTAGTATTTCATTCACTTTTTATTTTGTATATAGTAACTATTTTAGTAGTACTTTTTAATAAATTACAAACTGTATTGAAGTTCTTTATTATAATATTCAAATTATACTAATTATTGATCAATATTAACTACTTGTTATTAAGGATGACATATACATTGCAAACCCCTGTATGGAAACATTTCTAAAGACTACAGAGAAAAAGGAAAGGTACTACTGTCTTTATTCTATGAAGTTTTCAAGTGATGGATTACCTCAGGTAAGTGTTATTATATACTAATTTTTTAAAAATTTTATGATGAATCCATGTAACCTACTAACAAAAATATAATTTTAAGTTGTATGCATGATAATTTAGAATTTGTGAAATAATATGAAAATAATTATTGGAAATATTAACTTTTATTCCTTTTTTTATTATTTTGAATATCAATGACTATATTTTTTTCAGCTTAATTACATTCTTTGGTGTTTGATATTTAAAATAATATATATTATGTCATTTATGATAAAATTTGTGGCTTAACATAATTTTTTAAATATTCAATATGGTTGCTTCATCAGTGTAAAGGTGAGAACTCAGACTTTGGAAAAAACTATAAATTATGGATTTGTCTTTTGTTTGATTATTAATTAGAATTTTGCCGAAGTCAGTATTTGATATATTGGTTTTAATTTGGTTCAGACTCTTCAATATAAAAAAAATCTGTAAATTAAATAAAGAGAAAAAATGTTGAGTGGCTAGAGGTAAAAGAACTTTCCCCTTTGGGAACCTCTTTCAATTGCCACCTGGAACTGCCATAATGCCGACATTACATAGGACACTGAGAGCTAGTCGAGGAAAATGGACTAAAATGGAAATTCCGGACAAACCACAAGCATAAAGTGAAATACTTCACCCACAGGACCAATACACTGATCGATCAGGATAAATCAACTTTTCTTTTTATTACAAGAAACATTTGCATGATGATATATGTATTATGTATAATGGCGTATTTTTGAAAAGCCTCCACTGCAAACATATATAAGCTTCAACAACAGAAAAGTGGGGGTTTTATAGATTCGTTAATCATATTTATTTCACTAATTTAAATTAATCCATATTATATTGTTTTTTTTTTTTTAAATTGTATATATTTTATTAATTAAACTTACCTTTATTTCCTACCATTGTTATTCTGATAATATATATATATATATATGAATATAAAAGAGGAAAAAAAAATTTGTATACTCGATCTAAGGGAATAGGTATAGGATTTAACATTAGAAGAGGAGGTTTGAGTGTTGTTAACAAGCACACTCTTACAGTAAGTCACCCTTGAGTACACTCATAGTATGTATTTACCATAATTATTGATAAAATTTTATACATTTAATAAAATACTGGCACATGTACCTTCAAGAATGATGTGTTAAATCTGAACTAGTAAGGAATATATCGGGATGGCTTGAATTAAATAATTGTGAGGGAAGGGAATAAGAAGAAAATAGAAGAAAGGTATAATAAATGTTTCAATATTAGCCAAGTGCTGGTCTGATTCTTTTTTATTATAACTAGTTAAGTGTTATATTTCATTTTATAAAATTTTAGTCCGATAAAATAAAATTATTTGAGAGATTACATTTGGTGATTGCCATTCGAAAACAAATAATTGACTGTGATTATACAAACCATTGTAATACAGTCCAGGCTGAAATGGTTGGTAGTACCCTCAAATGGCCACCGTATTTTGTAATCATTGAAAATTTTCGATCGTGGCAAAATGTTTTGGCACAATGTTTAGAATGAAATGTGTTAAGTGGCTATGAAGAAAGAAGTCATTTATGATATATATTATATTGTCAGGGATTGAAAAACTCTCCCTTAGTTTATTTAAATACTTGTCATGAGTGGATTATATTTTATAGATTAAGCAGTTGCATATTATGATGATTATATTATATGAAGTGAAGCAGTGTATTTCCCTTGTTTTCAGTGATGAGACTAGCTTCACATTAGTATTGAACCTCTGAGTAAGGTTAGGGAGTCACTATATTTTGTTCTTTAGATTATTAGAGTTAAGAAAGTCCCCTTATCCCTCATGTATCCATTTTAGAATGTTTTCCCATCATATATTCATAGCTATGTGTAATGTAGTTTGCTAATAAAAATAAAAGGTAGGATTGATTTCTTTTATAGAACATCTAAGTAGAAATAGTGCTATAGTTGTTGGTTGGTCTATGGCAACATTCATATTATATTTTATTTCTTAATTTCATAAGCAAACCAATGGGATGTAGCAATGTTAATTATATTATAACAAGTAGCATAATACACTAGCATGCACAAAATGTTATTGATTCTGAAGGTATGGAAGAAATTCATCACTGGATTTGTAAGTCTTGGTAAATATTTCAAATAATATCATACTAATTTATTCTAAATTTTAAATCATCAAATCTTCAGAATAATTCATCCTCAATTGAATGAGTAAACAAAAATAAAAGAAAGGTGTAGTTAGTTAATAGAATTGTTTAATTGATTTATGAAGAATAGTGTGACCTCTAATTCATATGTTTATATTCATATTACATCATTTAATGTTTAATTACCCCAGTGTTAATTTGGTTGACAGAATGTTAGAATTGGCAAATAGCATATGTATATTTTAGGTAAGAGTATAAAGAAGTTTAATTTTATGTTTAATTATTCCAGTGTTAGTGTTAATAAATGTTTAATAAAGCAGTTGTTTTCTTATCCCTGGTGTTCGCCTCGAGATGTCACTATTTCTAGGTCAATTCCTAGAAATATACCATTTCACCAGCATTCACCCAACAAAAGAGGAAATTTTCGACATTATAAATGCAGAAAAGAGTTCTCATGTTATGTTGGATGGAGGCGGAGGCAGCAACAGAAGCCAACCCAAAGAGACTTCTTTCTATGATAAAACACAGAAAGAGTTCCCAACGGCTGCCATTTATGGCTTTTTTTTTCTATGCTAAAAGCAAAAAGAAAGAAATGCCTTTATTGGCTTTGTTCATCATTTTCTTGTAATAGTAGAATATCTATTTTCTTTGTAGTTTCGTGTGAGAGTGTGTGTATGTGAAGCAGTCGTAGTTTTTAAAATTTGATAAGATGTCTATTTTTTTTTATGTGTTGCAACTTACTTTACTGTTGTAAGTTTAGTAATAATGTCCTGAAGATTCCATTATGAATGGGTAACCCTCAAAAATTACTTTTAAGGGTGCGGAATGAAAAAAATTTCAAGGATCACACGAAAAGTACCGTTTTCGCAAGAATTCATCCATGACCAGTTACTTTTTCTATATATATATGCACAAACAAAAACAACCCAGTATCTAATTATTAGTAATTACTTGTCCAAAAAAGAAAATTAGTCGGGTATTATTATTTTTTTTTTACATTTATTATTTCAAAATAAGATTAGTTTTTATATCTACACACTAACAAAACAACCCAGTTTCTGACTAATTACTATCTTAAAAAAAAAAAAGAAAGAAAGCAAATTCAATGGGGTTTGATTTGAATTACCATTTTTTTTATATATATACACAAGATTTACCAAAAAAAAAAAAAAAAAAAGAAATCCATTTTCTGATTAATTACTGTCAAAAGAAATGCAAATTAGTCAGCTATCATTTTTAAATTTAGTATTTCAATAACGGTACCCTTTTTATATAGACAGACTTAACAAAAACAACCCACTTTCTGATTCATTACTGTCCCCCGAAAAAAGAAAGCAAATTAGTCAGGTGTCATTTTTCAATTGAGTCTTTCAATGACGGTCCTTACTAATAGTAATTGGGTATCAATTCTAAATTGTAGTATATAAATTACATTACTTTTGATAGATTTAGAATTACGTATTGCTTTTTTAATAAAATGATTGATTTACTCTTGACCAAAAATACTGTAACTTTAAAAAAAGGCACACATAAAGTCCAAAAAAAAAATGAGAAAAAGCCCCGTAACTTTAAAGACACACACACAAACTAAAAAACAATCTAAGATTAATAAACATTGGCTTATTATGTATTGCTTTTGAATCAAATTATTGATTTACTCTTGCAAAAAAAATACTGTAACTTTAAAAAGACGCACATAAAGTCCAAAAAAAAATTAGAAAAAGCGCACTAACTTTAAAGACACACGCACAAACTCAAAAACAATATAAGATTAATAAACATTTACTTATTACATCTTGCTTTTGAATAAAATTATTGATTTACTCTTGCAAAAAAGACTAACTTTAAAAAGACACACATAAAGTCCAAAAAAAAATTAGAAAAACACCATAACTTTAAAGACACACACACACACAAACTAAAAAACAATATAAGATTAATAAACATTTACAAAAATGAAAAAACTAACATCATATAATAGTATTAGTTAGTAGAATATTTTATTACAAATCTAAGAAATCATCTTTTTATATTAAATCGATCATTTAGGTCCGGCCCAAAATCGATATATGTATATGTTTTTGATTAGCATCAATGCCATCCCACGGCGAACACCAGGGATGAGAAAACAATCAATAAAGCATATCAGAATTGGCTACTAACATGTCTATGTTCTAAAAAAAAGCACAAGAAGTTTATGTTAATTACTCTTAAGTTAGTCTATTCAGTTATGGATATTGGAATTGGCCAATAACCTGTATATGTGTAAAGTAGAAGTACAAAATGTTTCTTTGCCTATATAATGTAATAAATATTTTATTTATTTAAAAACTTTATTTAGGGTTATTCTTTTACATGCATTTGTATCCTTAGTTTCCACACACATATACATATCCAATATGATATGATTGCACTATTTTATAAACTTAATAATGAACATGTTCAGATTTGATAACATTGTTTTCTCAATCCAAACACTGTATGAAATGCTTAACCATTTGATGATCCTCTGGGAAAGTTTGTGTACTTAGTTATTATTTAGATGATGATTTGAAATCAAAAGGTATCCTATTTCTTTCATTGTCTAACCACTATTTCATTAGAACAATGCTCAATTGTATGATGATAATTGATAGCTATTGTAGAGTATAAATTTTTAAATAAGTCATGCAATAAAATCCCTGAGATATTCCCTTATTGTTTCCAAGTAGATATTAACTTAGTTATTTAATTTAAAATTATTATACAGTAAAAGTTGGTTAGTGCTATATTTTATTTTATTTAATTTAAATTATTATACAGTAAAGTTGATTAGTTCTACATCTTTGTTTTATTTAATTTAAACTTATCCTAAAGTAAAGTTAATTAGTGCTATCTCTTTGTTTAATTTAATTTAAGCTTATTTTCCAGTAAAGATTGATTAGTGCATTTAGATGATGGAGGAGATAAAACTGAACTATAACTTGTTAATTTATATGGATGGAACTTTATCAATTTCAACTACTTATTTATTGCAAAACTAAGCAGATATTTTACTCTGTGATTCATAATATTTCTTCCTGTATTTTATTTGCATTTTTCATATAATAGAACTCTGCAGCCCCCACTGAGCTAAGATATAGTTGGACAGTATTCTAAGAGTCTCAATAGTAATTCAAAGTAGAATTAGATTAGTAGTTTAGTCTATTATCAATAGAATTGGTGCCCCGGGTATTTATTTATAGATGTAGAATTGGTGTTGGGGAGGGTTACTCCATATATATATATATTGTAGCCAATGCCATTCTTTTCATCTAATATTAAGTTACAATGGATGCCCAACTGGGGCATGATATATGTTACCACATACCTGAGATAAAAAGGAGTCTATAGAATGATGGGAGATGTGTGGTTAAAAAGAGAGAAGGAAATTTTTTTTCTCAGTGAAAATTTTTTTATCTCACAAAATTGTCTTGGTCATATAGTCTTATTTTAGATTTGTATATGATGATGTTTAATATGATTTAATTTTTCATTGATGATGATAAAATGGGTACAGCCATAAAACAACTTAGTTTTGTTTTTCTCAATTTTGAAAATAGATGTATATCACAACTTAAGACAATAGTAAAATAAATAATATAATTTTTTTTAAAAACATTAGAAGGATTTATTGCCAGATAGGGACAGACATAGTGATAGTGGTGAATTATAGGATAGTAATCTCATGGGTGCTTGGAGAGTTTATTTTGTAGAAAGTCTATGAATTTTGGAGGTTGGATTGGATATTTGATTGTTGGAGTTTGGTTGGTTAGATCGCAGTTTTTGACAAAGAATGGAGAGTTTTGTCATTGCCTTGAGAATGCCATGTATTTATGTGACAAATGAATGATCAAACACATTCACTGCTCCAACCCAATTTATAAGTTATCCTTATTTATCATGAAGCAGTTAACAGCAGTCCTGCCATGGTATTAGCCTATAAGACTCCAAGAGAGAGAGAGAGAGCAAGGCATAGTTTTTGACAATGAATGGAGAGTTTTGTCATTGCCTTGAGAATGCCATGTATTTATGTGACAAATGAATGATCAAACCCATTCACTGCTCCAACTCAATTTATTAGTTATCCTTATTTATAATGAAACAGTTAACAGCAGTCCTGCCATGATATTAGCCTATAAGACTCCAAGAGAGAGAGAGAGAGAGCAAGGCATAGTTTTATGTAGTCTATAAAGCAGGGCATCCTTTAAGATTTGCCACCTAAGACTCCAAGAGAGAGAGCAAGGCATAATTTTCCTATGTATTTTATAGCCCATGAGACTTAAAATAAGCAGGGCATCCTTTGATACTTGCCACGTAAGACTCCAAAAGAGAGAGCAAAGCATAGTTTTATCTATTTTAGCCCCTAAGACGGTATTGCAACAGAGCTTGAATCATTCCATCAAGGGTTGTGGTAGCTTTTGATCAAATTGGGATGATCCTCTGAGTGCTCATGATGCATTGTGTGATTATAGTCCTGTGACTGAATTCTTTTATTTGTCTCATGATTGTGAACTGCTAATCATTCTGGTGACTGTCAGTATCTGTCGGATCTCTAGGAGAATAGATGAATATATAATTTGGGCTAGACATGTACTATATAGATTATTGTTGTGTGATTCATTGAATGAGGGATATTAAATTTTTTTTTCTGTTTGTATTTGTAATGCATGGTAGAGCAAGGGGAAAAGCAAATCAGTCAGTCAGTCAGAGATGGGTGTCAGACAAGGAAATGATGTATGGGTTCTTGGTGGTCAGGGAAGCACTGATGAAATATATTGAACATATTAAGTTTTAATAAAATGAATGAACTTGACCTGGAAATGATAATGCAGATGCTTAAAGGTATAAAAGAAGATTATAAGCAGATGTTTAAAAGTTTAAAAGATAATAAAATAGACATAGAGAATGTAGAAAGTTTAAAAGAAGAGGATAAGAGGAGTGAAGATGGTTTAAAAGAAAAGATCAATAACTCTGTTGAAAACAACAGAAAAATACCCATGGATTTGGGAAATAAAATAGAGAAACTCCTGGAGATGATAATCTTTATATAGAAGAGGATGGAGAGGTTGTAATTAGATTAGAAGTTACCAGAAAAGTTAAGGAAAATACTCCTAAAGTTAGTGGTAATGGGGCAGTACCAAGGACTGAAAAGTTTCAGATGTGAATAAAGAAGGAAGCACTATCAGGTATAAAATTGACTGAGCTGATGATTAATTGTATGTTTCAAAACTTACTAGAAGATTATAAAGATCCCAAAAGAAATAGGGAAGTCTGGAACAAAAGATATGTCATTCTGTGAAAAGATGGATAAAAAGTCTAAGAGAGGATAGAAAAAAGGGTACAGAAAGTATAATAGAAGATAGTCAAAGATTAGAAGATAATGCTGAAACCTTTTTAGAAGATAGAGCAGGAGAGTTGTGTGAATATGCTAGAATTGTAAAACAGGAAGGTAGTCAGAGCTTACCAGTGTTAAAAGATAAGTTAGATAGTCAGACTACTGATAATAGAGAAAGGAATGAGAAATTAGATGAAGAAATAAATAAACCAGCTAATATAATGATAAAGGACAAGTCCCAAGAAGTAGAAACACTGATAGAAGCCATAAAACCAAATCTCTCAGTAAAAGAAGTACATGAGATGATGACCAAAGAGCAGATTATGATGGATCATGAAAATAAAAGAATGAAAAGAAAGTTGAAGAAACAGCATGATGTAAAAGATCAGATGGTTATGTTAAAAGAGGAAGCCCTAAGACAAATCCCAAGGAAGAGAACATATATGGAAATGGATAAATGTCCGGTTAAAGGGGATTATGAAGTGAAAAGAAGAAAAAGGAAGTTGGAGGAAAAACTCCCTGCACAAGATAAGGTGATTAAGTGAAAAGAGGCAATAGGGGAGATGAAACCAAATATTTCTGAAAGAGAACAAAAGTTTCAATAGTCTATAGTTCTCAATCTATTAACTAACCAGTGTGTGTGGTTTCAAAAATCTATATTCTTAAATAGATTAAAGGGACCTTATATCCGGTACAGAGAGTCAATCTCTCTGGAAAATCTAAAGGCAGATTACATATGGTATAGGGAATCAATCTCTGGAAAATCTAAAGGCAGATTATATATGGTATAGGGAGTCAATCTCTCTGAAAAAGTTAAAGGTATATTATGTATGGTATCAAGAGTCCATATTTTAGGTGGATTCTGTAATCCAAGGTTACATAAAATAAATCCTCCAGATGTATATTATAATGGAAATATCAAAAATGGACTGAATATACATTTGCAATTTTATGCAGACCACAATATGATTTGCAAAAGGGAAACACCCAAAATAAGACTCAAGAGCTAAACTAGAGTGGTCCTGAAATAATAATCTCATGTTAGCAACCCCCAAATAAACCAATTTAAAAAGTTTCTGTATTTGTATGAAGGGCCACTCCAAATTACTACGAAAATAGGAGAGAATGCTTTTATGTTTGCTACTCTTGATGGGAATAAGGGAACCTATAATGCTAGGAGTTTGATCCCCTATCCTTCAGCTGAGTAACCTGGAAAAGATCTCCAAATAAGTCATGATGCCAGGTTTTCTAATGAAAAGGGGATTTGGTGGGCATCTAGATGATGTTTGTTTGCCAGTAGTTAGAAATTTTTTTATTTGTTTATTATTATTGTTATTTTATCAGTTATAATCTTATTATATATAGTTAAAGCAAGGGTGCTGATGATTTTATTAGAAAAGGGGGAATGTTATGTCATTTCAATTCAGCCAGTAGCTAAATTTTGTAGTAATGTGTATGATAGAAAATATGGAACAATAATCATCATCACATTTTTATATAGGAAAGGAAGCTGTAGGACACCCAAGTTTAAACCCTACAGGATCAAGTTCCAAAAGCCTAAGACATAAAAAGAATGGGGGCAACAGTTCTTTAATTGTTTGTGTTGACAAAACTCAAAAAGAGTAGTACACATCTTTTGATTATTCAATAGTTAATTTTGTTTTGTTAAACAGCAAGGTTATAACACATATATAGGCAATGTGTGTGTGGCCAAGCTATTTAGTTTGTCATTTTTATATTTCAAATAATAACTTTCTTCAAAATTAGTCTACACTTTAAGCTAGATTCTACTATTTTATTCTTTGCTATTTTTTTTTAATAGTTGTAAGGATTTAATTTTAAACATTAAAAGTATAATTTCTAAAAAACATTCAGATTATTTTAATAGGCCAGTTTTATAAATGATTTCAATGATAGTGTGTCTATTGCATAAATAAATCTATATTTACACATATTGAAAGGTTGAAAAAAAGTTAAAACTGTTAAATTCTTTGCTTCACAATTTTGTGTTATAAGAAAAGATTGTTGTTTTATGGGAGCTTAGATGGTGTGAGAAATATAGCTTTAAAATTTTCCCATCAGCTTGATCAAAGAAAGAAGCTTAAATTTTCAGGTGTGACATTTATGATAGAGATGTGAAGAAAAGTGATTCAAACCATTTTCCTTCAAAAACAAAATTTGTTTGGAAAGCATGGTGGTGTGAAGTTTCATATTTTTTCTTTAACCAGAAGATAAAGTCACACTACCACTCTAATTAAATGAGTTGACTGAAAAATAAGGTGTAAAAAGAATCTGGAAAATCAGTTGGGGGATTTTTTTAAATATTGAAACTAGGGAAAGACAAACATTAAATTCTGCAAGATATTAATTTGAAATCATTTTTTTTTATATAAAATTTTTTTTTGAAGATTGAAAATATAAGGATGGCGGGTTAAAAATCTATATGTATCTCATTGGGGCAATCCCATAATCCACAATAGAGCCAGCATATCATATAGGAAAGAAAAAAAATAGTTTGTCTGAATTAAAAGTATTCTACACCTTATGACTGATTGGAAGAAATAAGATGTATTAACTAAAATAAAATATTCACCTGCATTTGAAAGCTGAAGGAAAATAATTAATCTACTGATAAGTATTAAATCAGCTAGTTCAGTTATTCCTGTGACTGAATTTAAACCCAAGAAAAATTATAAATGTGAGAACAACTGATATACACCATCTATTAGAAGAATTATGCTTAACAGGAAAAACAGAAAAATTTCCAGTGCTAAATGATTCCTGCTGAAGCAAATAACCTCATCATCATCACCATCAAATAATTATAAGCCTCAAAAAAAGAAACTATTCCAGTGAACTGCAAAAATTGTTTGTTGCAAAAGTATAGACATTTAACAAGCTAAGTTTGAACTCTTGGAAGCCTCCACAAAATAAAAGGAACTGGTAATATGAATTTTCATTATATATTTTCTTTTGTGATATCAGAGATTATTAGTAAAATTTTAGCAATAAAGTTTTATATTTTTTTTATTTCAGAACTTTAAAAGCAACCAAAATCGATTTAAACCAAGAATTTCTTCAGTAATAATAGATAAGCTTGATTAATGATTTTATGTATGCTAAAATTATTATACCTGCTCATTGGTGAATTTTGTTTTCTAAAAGGATATGATTGTCTATTAATCTAGAGTTATGAGATGTTATTAGTATGTACAAATATTTTTTGTATTATTATTTGTTTTTAAATTACATGGTGATATATTAACTTGTCACAGGTATATAATAATAATAATAAAAATAAATATGCGGTCCTGCTTCTACTCGGAAAAGAACACGTTGACTAAAGCTCTCAATTAAGTTTAAAAGTTTTTAGCCTACAAAGTGATTTTTTTTATTTTAAAAACATTTAAATAAAAAAGAATACCATTTCCAAACAGCTGAGTTTTTTTCATGCCAAAAAAAGTAAGTAAAATTATATTTTTAATAGAAATATAACTTTTACAGAAAATAGAACGCCATGGCGTCTTTAGAAAAAAATATTGAATCAGACAGTAAAAAAAAAAGCAAATCCAACAATATTAAATTAACCTATGCCAACGCTATGAAATTAAACAATAAACAGCACGTTATAAAAAAAAAACAGACTAGCTGCTTTAGAAAAGTAAACTCAACAGATATTGATGATTTAAATCTAGTAAATAGTGATATTACTGAACCCCTCCTGCCAACCTATGGAACAAAGAAGAATTACAGTTAATCAACACTAACTTTAACAACACTATTCCTAAAAAACTTTTTAATACATTCAAAAAATTCTTTTCAATAAAATCAATAGTTCTAGCGGTTACAGACAAAAACCTAATGCTCTATAAATTTCCGAGAGAATTATTATATGATTAGTTAAAAAAAAAAATTTGTGGGATATTATCGCAAATATTGGAGAACATCCCAACAATAGATACATAGCTATAGAATTTTATGATGAACACCAAAAAACAAGATTTCAAACTCTGGTTAAAACATTTCAAAACTACGCCCTAATAATAGTAGATCCAAGTTTACAAAATTATATCACAGGTATTATCAAAAACACGTATTTCGGGTACAGCATACGACTTTAATAATCTAATTCAACCTTATGGCAAAGCAATATATATAAAGCAAATTTTTCTAAACGATACACCTATACCGATTGGTAGCAATAGCTTTAATTTTAAAGTAAAAATAAACGATAATATTGACCCAGAAAACACACCCACTCAAATAATAGATCAAGACGCAGTATTCACTCTTTATATAAGGGGACTAAGGCCACAAGGTTTTGCATGCAAGGATTGAGGACACTTAGCAATCAACTGTAATGCAAAACAGGCCAACAAAAATAATAATAATGAAATTTCAACTTGAAGAAACAAAAACATCAAACCAACTAGATAAAACTACAAATAAACTTGAAATAACTAATAAAAATGATACTAATGAAAATTATAATAACACCGATATGCTTTTAGACATATCAATTAAAAAAAATAAAAGCAAAAATCAAATACCAGATAAACAAGTGACAACAAATAATACGTGTATAAATAATGAAAAAATAGCCCTAACAAAACTTGCAATCAGAAATAATACATCTCAAGAAATAATGGAAGATCTCAGCACAAATTCATCACTAAGCACACCAACTAATCAAGAGCAGAAAAGAAGACCACCAAAAAAAAAAAAGGTCAAAAAAGTCAAAACAGAACAATATAACAATTCTAGTTACTCACAGCTAGATAACACAAGCAGCACATCAGATGAGGATTTAGAACTAAATTATCAAGATGCCCAAGATCAACCACAAATAGCTACCCAAATAACTAACACACAACCACGAACAATACTTAAACATAATGAAATTAAAAATTGCAGCAATTAATATGAGGCCTGAACTTAACCACAAAAATTCATAAACTTAAACAATGGATCAGAAATACACAACCACACTTACTTGGATTACTGGAAACAAAAATTTACACTGGATCAAAAATAGAACCAGCTAAATATCTAAGTAAAGAAGGATTTTGTGCCTGCTCAAGAGATTCATCATCTCCCTCAGCAGGTACTGCTATCCTAATTACCCCAAAATGTTTTTTCACTACATTTAAAATAATATATATTGATTCTAATATGCTTATTACAACTTTTCAACATAAAATTATAATTATTAATATAATATTTATCTACATGCCAATACAACACAACAGAATCAATACCATACTAGCAAACATCAATTCCATGCTAGCAATCACAGCAAATCCAACAATACTAATAGGTGATTTTAACACAACATACAAAGAATTCACAGAATGATGGATCCATACCACTCATGAATGCACAAGGATTCCTACCAGAAAATGCAATTTCCTTTCACAGTGGCCGATTGTCTTTACTAATTGATTTATGTTTCTACTCACCAATGCTTCACCATTTAGTAACAATAAAACTTACACCATCAGCTTTCTCAGATCACTCAGCACAAACAATAACAATTAACTTCAATGATATCCAACCATCAACCCTTCCATTCACAAGAACAATTAGAGTTCTATTACCAGTAAACAACCTGAATTATTTTTTCTGAAACCTACACCATGATAAACAAACTTAAAAATATAAAACTCAATCCTATACAACAATATATAGCATTTATAAACATTTCATTTAATATCAATCATATAGTAATGAAGCAACCACCACCATCAAAAGTACTGGCACTAGCAGATGAAATTCACAAACGATTAACCATGATTAACCCTTCAAAGAAAACACAAAAATACATATTCAAACTTACACATGCATACAATAATGCATGTGACACCCTTAAAAGCTACCTCAAAATTAAAAAAAGCAAACTATGTCTTACAAAACCACACACTTGGACAAGGGAATACATTAGATGGGCACTTGGAAGGCCACAAACTATCAAGGTGCCAATGGCAATACACACAAATCAAGGAACATTTGCAGGTCACAATATGATTTTGCCCATATACCAATATTTCAAGCAAAAACTTCAAACATTTAAACCAGATTTATTTGGCCCAACAGAAACAAAAACACCTTTTACCACAAATGTCTTTATAGAAAAAATAAACAGTATCCCAAATGAATGCCATTCAGGTAGCCCCGGAATTCCAGCTTTTGTCTTAAAACACATTAGTCAATTCACTGCAAAATATTTATGCAATTTAGCAAACCATCTAACACACAAAATACAGTACATGGAAGGAGTGTACCCAATTGCAATTGTTCCTTTCAACAAAACAAAACACATTACTCCCTCATTAACTAATTTACGACCTATATCCATGGGGCCATCACCGATTAAAATCATAGAAAAAATCATAAAGAAAGTGAGCCACACATAACAATGCTTATTTCAAAATACCAATTTGCAAAAAAAAATCAACAATACAAGCAGCTCTATTGTCTAAAACAATCCTAGCATCAATAAGAAAAAAAAAATGGCCCCATAGCTGTACAATTAGATATTGAGGCAGCATTTGATTCAATAGATATACTTATACTTCTAGAAATGCTCAATAACACTGATATACCCAAAACTCATCTATATCTAATAGCAAACTTCTAAATCGTGAAATCCATATAACCATCAATGGAAGAAACTCCCCATCATTTACTCCTACACAATCAATATCTCAAGGATCATCTCTCAGCTCATTACAATTCATACTATACATTAACCCTCTCATTCAAAAAACAGAACAATCTTTTACTGGAATACAGATACCAGGCACTACAGAACATATACCATGCTTAGCCTATATGGATGATGTTACTGTTTTCCTATCACCAAAAAAACAACTCTCCCAGCTACAAAACATTTTTTATACTAAGCAATATAAATTGAAAATTCAATCCCACAAAAACATTACCATGGTCACTATTTACGGGAAAGCTGTGCACAAACACATACCAATCAAAACCAACTTCTTTTCTTGGTTTTCCTTTTCATATGGGACTTACAGGAATGAGATGCCACTTACAAAATAAACAAGGAGGAGGCCAAACAAATAGTAAACTCATTATCAAAAACATATTTATCCATATATTCCAAAGTACAGCTGATAAACCAGCTCATCATAACAAAAATAGTTTATTATTTCCTGATTATATCTTTCTCAAAAGTTTTTAAATCAAAAATAAAAACCATCTGCAATCAACTACTATGGTCCAAAAAACAGTAGCAATTTCAACAAGAAGGCTCAATCAACCACTCATTAAAAATGGACTAGGTTTACACAATATTAACATATTTCACATCCAAAAACAAAGGAATCTCATAATTACCACTTTACAGCAATTCACAAAACTAAAACACCTTGTGCACATCATCCCAACTGATCGTCCACCTCCAACTCAATCATACATATCAACAATTATTTATGAATTTAAAACTACGGCAAACATACTTGAACAATATACACACAAATATTCATATTGAAATATCTATGATCTCACAAATGAAATAAATAACATTAATGATGTAGCACCAATGTTAGGGATAAACAACAAAAGATTACTAAAAGAATTTAAAAAATGGGCTCTGGAACCAAAATTTTTTGACTTTATTTTGAAATTAAATCTTGTTGCCATGCCCACAAACTATTTTCTGCATCACAAGAGAATGTACTTCAAAATAGATCCTTTTTGCGGACTGTGCCATCGATCGGAAGAAACCTTACAACACATGCTATACCAATGTACAGCACTCGAACACATAAAAAAAATAATTTTTGACACCTACAAAAAACCTAACACATCAATTGAAAATATAATTGCTGCATACAAAACAAAATCAATGCCAAACATTAGAACAGCTACTTTTATTCTATATGCTTTTTGGTGTACAAGGTGCACTTTTATAATAGGAAATAACACCAGGCGGCATCCAACTACCTTTCACAACAAATTAACACATAAGGAATCTAGATAAAATCATAACAAACCCCCACTTATATGCTGCAACATGGTCACTACTAAAAGAACAATCAATGCTATAACACAACACTAAGTATCTGACAAAAAGTACTAGAGATAAACTTTTTCAATAGCTTCTCAGATTTTTAATTATATGCATACAAGCTATAAACAACAAAAAGATTATCAAAAAAGCAATTTATACATCAACTATTATGATTTTTTTAAGGACTCATTCAAGTCACAAAAGTTCAAACAACTCAAGAAACCATAAATTGAACTATATCATTCAAATATTCATTTTTTTGTGTAACAGAATAAATTAATGTATATACCAAAATTATGTAAACCACTTTTGATGTAACCTTTTACAGAATCAATAAAATGCCTTTTTGAAAGCTAATAATAATAATAATAACAACAATAATAATAATAAAAACTTTCATGTCTATCTAGAAATTGTATGTATATGTTAGAAATGCAGTAATAAATGTTAATTTGTTTTATTAAATGAGGCATATATATTTCATTAAGGGTATTTTTTATTAGTTGTGATCATTCATCATCACTGGTGAATATTAACTGTTTAAGATCTAATTAGATATACTAAGATTAACCAATAGTTATGAATTTCTTTAGAACTAAATTTTAGGTTAGGCTTGGTCCTAAAGCCATGGTTGACACCATCATCATCATTGCATTTTAATTAATGAGCTAGATAAATGTTTAAACGCAATAAATAAATAGTGATTTCATGGTATTTAGTGGACATTCATGAATCATTATAATAACAACCATTCCATCATCTACATCATTCAAGGATGAGTGAATTGCCATCCCAAATTAATAGTATAATATGAGCTAGTAAAACTTATAGAGATATTGAAACACATTTATCATGTCAAGATCTAGGAGATGATTTCTGTCTGATGAAATTTATACACCCACTTTAGTTTAAGGATGATTTGTATTTATCTAAATGTTAGTGCATACAGTAATATGAGTCTAAAATCAAAATCCCACATTTTTGTTAGAAATAAAGTACCCAAAAAAGGGTTCAAACCCAGTACATTTGAAAAGGTTATAAAATATAACTTTGTCTAGGTTAAAATCACCTAGTGGCACCCTGCTAAACCATATTCACTTGTTATTCACTTAAATATGCACTTGATATCAAACCAAGAGATAAGAGTGGGTAAAATTTATTGTTGGATTTATTGAGAAAAGATTTTTATTGGGTTAACAATGTACTCACCCACTTGATGTGGTTTCATAAGTTATAATGTCGTAAGAGTTTATTTGAGTTACTCTGTGTTCCTACTTGTTTATTGAGGATACATGGCTGCCTAACTAGGGTTTGAAATAGGCCAGATACCAGATTACTGAAATGACTAGTTTCTAAGCATTGTTATTATATTGTTTTACACTTGGAGTTGATTTATATCTATTTCATCATCATTTTTCTCCCTCAAGACAGACATTATATGTAGGGTGAGAATGATAAGTGGATATGATATTTCATAAGTATTAAGTTACAGAAATCTTAAGTAGCAATTGATGAATTTAAGCCACCGATATTTTGATTGATAATTAACATTTTGGCTACCATGTATTTTAGTTACAATGATTAATTTAAATTGATTACCAAAGGATGAATATAATCTTATGGCTACAATGCCATTCTTTTCATCTAATATTTAGTTACTATATAAATATATGTCAATAGATGGCGTTCTACCAAAAACACTGTCAAGCGTATGTTTGCATAAACATCAGAGCAAAGAATTCACTATCTCTAACTTTAATTCCACTTTCAGATCATGATTTCAAGCTATTTGCTATCATCAGTGAAAGACAGGAATAAGAAACTAGATCTAAACACAAACTCTGAGTGTTCATGAAACAGTTTCTATTTAGCTTGCAAGCGTGAATCTTTTAGACATGTAATGTCTTCAAACTCAGCATAGCAAGCCAGATAGCTATATGGGTCTGATATCAGTTCAACATCACCACATAATAGAAGCCTCTGCAATATATATCATTGCAAGAAAGACCTCAAAGGTACATTTATGAAAAACAAAAAACAAGTTAAAAACTTGCTAATGCTTGTATTTATGTCAATAGATGGCATTCTACCAAAAACACCGTCAAGCGTATGTTTACATAAATGTCAGAGCAAGCATTCACTATCTCTAACTTTAATTCCACTTTCACATCATGATTTCAAGATATTTGCTATCATCAGTGAAAGACAGGAATAAGAAACTAGATCTAAACACAAACTCTGAGCGTTTATGAAACACTTTCTATTCAGCTTGCAAGCATGAATCTTTTAGACATGTAATGTCTTCAAACTCAGCATAGCAAGCCAGATAGCTGTATGGGTCTGATATCAGTTCAGCATCACCACATAGAAGCCGCTGCAATATAAATCATTGTAAAAAAAACCTCAAGGGTATATTTATGAAAAACAAAAAAGTTAAAAACTTGCTAACGCTTGTATTTATGTCAATCACCGTCAAGCGTATGTTTACATAAATGTCAGAGCAAGCATTCACTATCTCTAACTTTAATTCCACTTTCAGATCATGACTTCTAAAAGATTCACGCTTGCAAGCTGAATAGAAACTGTTCATAAATGCTCAGAGTTTGTGTTTAGATCTAGTTTCTTATTCCTGCCTTTCACTGATGATAGCAAATAGCTTGAAATCATGATCTGAAAGTGGAATTAAAGTTAGAAATAGTGAAAGCTTGCTCTGACATTTATGTAAACATACGCTTGATGGTGTTTTTGGTAGAACACCATCAATTGACATAAATACAAGCGTAAGCAAGTTTTTAACTTGTTTTTTGTTTTTCATAAATGTACCTTTGAGGTCTTTCTTGCAATGATATATATTGCAGAGGCTTCTACTATGTGGTGATGCTGAACTGATATCAGACTCATATAGCTATCTGGCTTGCTATGCCGAGTTTGAAGACATTACATGTCTAAAAGATTCACACTTGCAAGCTGAATAGAAACTGTTTCATAAACGCTCAGAGTTTGTGTTTAGATCTAGTTTCTTATTCCGGTCTTTTACTGATGATAGCAAATAGCTTGAAATCATGATCTGAAAGTGGAATTAAAGTTAGAGATAGTGAATGCTTGCTCTGATGTTTATGTAAACATACGCTTGACAGTGTTTTTGGTAGAATGCCATCTATTGACGTAAATACAAGCATTAGCAAGTTTTTAACTTGTTTTTTGTTTTTCATAAATGTACCTTTGAGGTCTTTCTTGCAATGATATATATTGCAGAGGCTTCTACTATGTGGTGATGCTGAACTGATTTCACACCCATATAGCTATCTGGCTTGCTATGCTGAGTTTGAAGAATTACATGTCTAAAAGATTCATGCTTGCAAGCTGAATAGGAACTGTTTCATAAACGCTCAGAGTTTGTGTTTAGATCTAGTTTCTTATTCCTGTCTTTCACTGATGATAGAAAATAGCTTGAAATTATAATCTGAAAGTGGAATTAAAGTTAGAGATAGTGAATGCTTGCTCTGATGTTTATGTAAACATATGCTTGATGGTGTTTTTGGTAGAACACCATCTATTGACATAAATACAAGTGTTAGCAAGTTTTTAACTTGTTTTTTGTTTTTCATAAATGTACCTTTGAGGTCTTTCTTGCAATGATATATATTGCAGAGGCTTTTACTATGTGGTGATGCTGAACTGATATCAGACATATATCTATCTGGCTTGCTATGCTGAGTTTGAAGACATTACGTATCTAAAAGATTCACACTTGCAAGCTGAATAGAAACTGTTTCATAAATGTTCAGAGTTTGTGTTTAGATCTAGTTTCTTATTCCTGTCTTTCACTGATGATAGCAAATAGCTTGAAATCATGATCTGAAAGTGGAATTAAAGTTAGAGATAGTCAATGCTTGCTCTGACATTTATGTAAACATACGCTTGATGGTGTTTTGGCTAGAACACCATCTATTAACATAAATACAAGCATTAGCAAGTTTTTAACTTGTTTTTTTGTTTTTCATATATATATATTGTAACCTTCTGTATAGGCACCAGAAATATTGATTGTAATCATGTAGCACTGTTTCAGTAACAGTTTATTGCATCCTACTAAAAAAAATGAAATAACCTGAAATTTTTTTTTTTATTAATGACCTAAAACTATGTTTAAAAGCACTTATAGATATAATCTGTTAATATTTTTTTAGTGAGTGATTAATGATAGAAATGGGGTGGCCTGTCACAGAAGTTGTCAGTTTGGTTTAAGTTCATTCCAATTTGTTTTATTTGTCTGCAGAACTGTATTGATATTTGTTTAGTTAATTCTCTTGTTTATTTGCTTATAATATTCTAATCTATAGTATAAACAGTACAATATGTTTGACTCATCATCATAGAAACTTTCATTTCAGTCAGATCAGTTTAGTACCTGTGGCATAGTAATTGTGAATGTTCATGTATGCTTGTGCCATCTTTCAGCTTCATTTTCCCTTCATGTACTTCATTAAACCACCAAATATCATGTCTCATAGCAAAATATTTAATTTCACAACCAATAGCTTAAATAACCAGCTTAGTTACATTTTAAGTGAATTAATGGGTCACTGGACTAGTGGATTATTAAACAACAAAATATTTTATTTGCTAATATAATTATCATTAGTTTTATTCTGTTAGTTTAGAAATACAGAATATTTTGCTCTTAGTTCAATTTAATATTTTTTTTAAAGACAAAATGATTTTTTTTCTTTCTTTCTTTTTCAAGACAAAAAAAAATTCTTGCATATCTTTTTTTCTAATTAAATTTCAGTGCAATGGGTGGAGAAATTCTGTTTCTAGAGACCTTTGAACTTTCAAATGACCTTGTATTATTGGAAGAACAGATACTTGGGTAATAATTTGGGATATATAAAAAGGGAAAATCTTTTTACAAAAGGGGGACTTCATTTAACTTCACTGAACTTCACTTTGCTTCCTGATTTCATCATTTCTGTCCCAATAAAAGTTTTTACTAGTACAATTTTGTTTTACAAGCTGATTCTTCCAAGACCCAAGTCTGAAAGTGAAAAACCATTATTAATTTTCTGGAACAGGAAAACGTAAAATGACAGTAACAAGGTACATCCTTTGCTTTTTAATTAGCTAGTTTAAATTCTAAAGTCATCATTTGAAATGCATATATGTGCCTATATTATAAACCATTTAAGTTTAATTTCTAATATTAAAGAAGTAATGGAAATGCATGTTTATATTTCAAAACTATTTTTCTTAAATCTTAATTCTAATATTAACAAATTAATTGAAATGTATATGTACATGATACATTTGATTTATCCTGATTTACTCTCTAACATTAAAGAAATAATTGGAATGGATGTTGTCATATTGGAAATTTTTTGTTGAACTTGTTCATTGGACACGTCAGAGACTCTTTATTAGTAATTTTTGCTAACTATAAAGGAATGAAGTTTAAATGGAAGTATTATTGTTAAAACATTTACTAACCATTTATCTAAAAATAAGAACAAATGCATAACGTATAATTTAATGGATTAATTATTAACTTATCTCTAAATATTCTGGAATAAATGGGTAGAAGAGCATAAAACTGAATGTGAATTTCTTTTATTTATTGTTTTCCTTGTTTGCAGTTAAATTTTCTTATTAAAATGTGTTATCAACAAACTTACATGAATTTAAGTGGATTTTATAAACTGATTAGTTATATGCTTTGTGAATAGCTTTAAAAACTCAGAACAAATGCTTGAACATATCTAATGAATTAAGTAATAAATTATTGCTCTACTTGTGTGCAATAAATGTTTATTGCTGTAAGGAAGAATTCTCTTATATAATTTTGTCAGTGGTTTCATTAGCTATTGCTAAAAACTTTGAAATGCTGCATAAATTGGATCCAAATCGACAGCTGCTTTACAAGCAGTTGTCCCGGGTTAGTGGGTTCACTTCCCAGCTGATGCTATGACACATGAGAAAAAAAAATCAATATTATTTATCTCCCTGCAGGAATTTGTTGTGTGTTTATTATTATGTATATGTATGCCAATTACCATCATTATTTAGTACATGACCAAGGTATGTCATTTACAGATTAGAAATAACTTTCATTTCAGCCAAAAAAACCTTTAACGATTATTATTATTTGTTAGCATTTAATAGTTAGATAGATTTAAAAAAAATTTCTTATGATTTTATTTTTATTATTGCTTTCTCCAAGAACATCTCACAAAGTATAATATGGAAAAATATTATACTAGGTAATTAGTATTATTTTATTATAGTTTTATTATGTGCTTGTATTTCTGTGTTAGCAATAGAAATATCCATTCGCTAATAAGGGGTGAAAAACTTGTTTTTGAAAAGAGCTCATTATATAAAATTTATTGTTTTCCTTTGTGTTTTTCAAGAAGTTATAAATTTTATTTCATAATAATTATTTAACTCAGAATTTAAAGATTTGTTGTTTATCCTAAACCAGTGTTTCCCAACCTGTGGTACGCATACCACTGGTGGTACGCGAGTTGCTGGTTGGTGGTACACGAAAAATAAACAATAATGGCGGACATAAAAAAAAAAATTAAATCATAAAAATATCATAGAAATGTTTTTTCCTATAATTCATAAAAATTATTTTAATTAATAATATTATCCAGTAAAGTTGTTAATATGTACAGTCGATAACGATCTTTAATGTTAATGATAAAATTGAAAGTATGATTAAGAAATTAGATTTTTGGAAACAGTGTATTGAAAACAATCAACCGAAAGTATTCGAAACTCTACATATTTTTTTGTTTGAAAATAAGGTTAGTCTGTCTCAAGATAGAAAATATAATAGCACATTTAACAGGATTAAAATTGCCTTTCATGGAATATTTTTCAAAACCCGAAAACACAAATGATAGTTGGATTTCAAACCCCTTCCATGAAAATTTTTTAGAAAAAGCTACATTATTATCAATAAAGGATAAAGAAAATTTAATAGAATTATCATGTAACAGAACTTTACAAGTAGAATTCAAACGACACAATCTAATTAATTTTTGATTAAACATTAAAGAATATGAACAACTTTCTAAGAAAGCTCTTAAATTATTATTACCGTTTACTAGTATGGAATTAGTAAAAAGAGTTTTTTTTTCATATATTTTTAAAAAAAATATGTATCAAAACAGATTGAACGCATTTTTTGAACCAAATTTCAAAAAATTATGTTCTTCGAAACAAGCACAAGGATCTCATTAAATTTATTTTATAAAAATATTTGATTATGATAAGAAAATATATTAATTGTTTTTTTTTAATTTTGTGTTTTTATTAAAATCATTTATTAGTAAACGAATTATGACAAAATAGTAGATAAATATGAAACTTTGAACAAATATATATATATATATGTTACAGTGAGTTTATAATTTCAGTGAGTTTATAATCTGGCATTTAGGTGTGTTTCAATGTAATTTGTCTCATTATGTGATGTGAATACATACATGGTCACCCTATAGTATTTATAATGCAAATAAAATAACATACTCCCAATAACAAATTTCACGAAATACAATCATTTTTATGAAGTGGTACAATTTAGCCTGATGTACTACCAAGTGGTACGTAAGCCAAAAAAGATTGGGAAATGCTGTCCTAAACCAAACTTTTATCTCAATTTTGTGCTAATGCAAAATGCACTAAAAATTATTTTGTCTTTGCTTGTTAGAAGTTATTTTGTCTTGCTTATTTAATAATAATTAGTATATTTCCAAGTTAAAATAATATACTTGTCAGAAATGAGAGATTTATTCATTATTACCTTTACAATTTATTAATTGATATTGTTACAGTAGTTCTTTATCTACTGGGATTTGAAATTGTTTGTGCATTATTATGCTTATATATATATATGTCTATTATTAAATCCAGTTATAATAATGTTAGAAGTGAAAGTAAAAATAATTTAATGCCCATCAGTTTCGGACAATGAAAATGTACCAAGAGAAATATAAAGATTAGAGATTTATTTAAGTGTGAATTTATTATTTATTTATTATGCTTAGATTGAAATGTATTTAGTGGCTATGCAGAATGAAGTTATTTATGTTATATAGTATATTGTCTGAGATTGAGAAAGCTCTCCCTTAACCCTTTTCCCACCTCTTACGAGGCCTCTCGTCGACATCTGACGTCACTCTAACTCTGCTAGTTCTAATGCTAGAATATTCGTTTGACAGTTATTGATTAAGTTTTTAAAAGT
Organism: Epiperipatus broadwayi; assembly: GCA_028023455.1. Taxonomy (NCBI): domain Eukaryota; kingdom Metazoa; phylum Onychophora; class Udeonychophora; order Euonychophora; family Peripatidae; genus Epiperipatus; species Epiperipatus broadwayi. Next base: position 3,785,046 of record JAQFVV010012393.1, on the reverse strand, counting down.
TCTGTAAGATGGTGCCATCTTTTGAATTATTTTCCAAGTAAAAAATAAATAAAAAACGCATTTAAAACTAAACAAAGAAAGAACATTGTCGGTGATTGGCTGTCAGCCAGCTCTCAGCCGAAAAAGACATTCTGATTGGCTGGAAAGAACAAAGAAACCGCCTGATCAAAGAAAATAAAGAAAAACGCTGAGATTTTCATTTCGAATGCAATTTAAGTATTAAAAAAATATAATTTGAGAAATTAAATTAGTTTTTTAAAAAATATACTAAAAAAAACAAAATTATTTTCGAAAAATATTGAAGATTTTAGTAAAAATATTTAAGATTTAGCAAAAAGAAATCTTTACTTTTCCATAATGTAACATTGAAAAAAAGCGTTTGCGTCAGCACTTTTTTGTTTAGACATTCACTTTATATTTGCCGAAATTGAATATATTTTATAATAAATAAATAGCAATTTATTTTTGAAAGAACTTTCATTCTCTTTCATAACCTGAAAAATTAGTAATATACTTTTTATAAACGTATCTGAGTTGAATTTAATATTATAGGCGAATATGTTTTAACAATAGGATTTGTCTTCAGTTTGTGAGTTGGCCAATTAAAAGATTTGATTTTTACCTCATACAACCAATAATATAATTAGCGGTTTAAGGGTTAACTTGTTGAAGTATTTGTTAGGAGTATATTATATCCTACAGATTAAGTAGTCGTATTTTATGAATTATAGTATGAGAAGCCAAGTAGTATATTTCTCTTATTTTGGTGATGAGACCATGTCCACACCAATTTGTTTTAAAGCTCAGAAGTTAGACTTGGGAACTATTGTGTATTGTTATTTAAATGACTAGAGTTAAGAAAGTCTTTATCCCTCATGTGTTCTAGCTGAAGCAGAATTAGTATTAAAGCTTGGTTGGCCATTGTCATAATCCGTATTATATTTCTTCCAATTTCATAAGTAAACTGATCGGATTTAGTAATATTATTTATTTTATAACAGATAGCATAGTTCAGACACATGCATAAATTATTAATTTGGAAGGTATGGAGAAATCCATCATTAATGTGTAACTTTTAATTATTGTTCAAATCATATTATATTAATTACTTAGATTTTATACCATCAACTCTCATAATGTTTCATCCTCATTTGAATGAGCAAGCAAGAGAAGACAAAGTGTGGCTAACTAATAGAATTATTCATTTAATTTATAAAGTATAGTTTGACCTCTTATTCTTACCCTTACTCTTAGATTTAGCCCCTCTTATTTTATTTTGATATGCATTTGAAGCAAAATGTTGAGAACTTTAGTTTCATTTTATAATTTTAATGTCAGTGTTTAACAGAGTTTCATTTTTCATGAGCATATCAGAAGTGATTGATAGCTTGAGTGTGCTGAAAATAAAATACCAAATATAGAATAAATTTATATCTAATCATCTTAGTGTAGTATTATAATGTTTCTGTGTCATATGCTTATCAGAATTGATTGATACCTTGAGCCAATTTTGCAAGTAAAATTATCAGACGTTTAGTTTTGTGTTATTATTTTAGTACTGGAATTATAATGTTTCTTTCATAAGTCTATCAGAATGTACTGATGGCATATGTTAAAATAAAATATAGAAAGTTATCTTTATGTTATTTGCTCTTATGTAGACCATTTAACCATTGATGTTAGAAACATCTAAAACATATATATGCGTAAATTATAAAACCAAATGTTTGTTTAAATTATCTTGTAAATAAATGTTTTATTTATTTAAAGTTGTGTTCAGAATTCTTCTTTGACATGCATTCATATTTCATATTTTCACACATGCACACACATTTACATATCTAATATGATATGATTGCACTATTCCATAATTTAATGATGAACATGCCTATATCTGATAATGTTGCCTTTGCTTGATCCAAACACTGTATGAAATGTTGATTATTTAATGATTCTCTGAAAATTTTATCATTTAGTTATTATTTAGATGATGAATTGAAATCAAAATGTACCCTATTCCTTTCATTATCTAACTGTTACCATTTTATCAGAATAATGCTTAATTTGCATCATTACTTTTATAATAGTTATTAATAGTTGTTGGAAAGTATAGATTTAAAATTAAGCCAGGCAATAAATTAATTCCCTGAGATATTCACTTATTATTTAGATTAGACATTAATTCAGTTACTTAGTTTAAATTACTGTACAATTAAAAGTTAAGTAATGTTATGTTTTATTTTATATTTAGTTCCAACTTGCTATACAGTATAGTTAGTCAACATTACATCTTTATTTTATTAATTTAATTTTCTAATACAGTATGCATGTGGATGATGGGAGGAGACGAGACATAGACTATAACTTGTCAATCTAAATGGTAGAACTTTACCAATTTAAATTCTTTATTTATTTTAGAACTTAACAGATGTTTTGTTCCTATTAATCATAATGTTTCCTCCCACATCTAATATACATTTTACACCCTATAGACCTCTGTAGCCCCAACTGAGCTAAGCTAAGATAGAACATCTTTTAAGAGCCTCATTAATGATTTTAAAGTGAGATCAGATTAGTAGTTTATTCTATGGTTAATAGAATTGGCGCTCCTGGGTATTTGTTAAGAAATGTAGGAGAGGTATTAGGAGAGGGTTAAAATATATATATATATATATATATCTATATACCCAATGTTTATATATATATATATATATATATATATAAACAGAACATTGGGTGTGAGTAAACAGAACATTGGGTGTGAGTTAATTTACAATAATAGCAATGAAAGTAGTTTATTGTTTAAAGTTTGAACAGGATTGTTAGCAACAAGGGCATATACACCTTAATGGAGAACTGAGGACGCTTTAGTCTACAAATTGTGTAAGGAAGACATGGAAAATATTAGGCATTTGCTAATTGAAAGTAAATACTACAAGCAGAAAGGATACAAATAATGAACTTGTGGGAGAATTGTTAGAAAGTGGTTTCTTGGTCTTTATGATAGGCTTGGAAAAGGTTAAGGGAAATTTAGATATAAAGGCCATGGAGTGGACAAAGGTGAAGTTGTGGAAATGGTATAGAGCAGGATATGGGGAAAAATAGAGTGGGGAATGGAAAGGGAAAGTAAGGTGACTAACAGGTTTTCCTGAGCATATTGGCTAAGAGATCCCAACTTCGATAAAAGAATAGCGACATCACATGCAATATAATTTTTACAATTTTTTTATGTTGTGCAATGGTGATTATTATCAGGATTCATGGATACAATTATACTTGTTTTAAATTTTTGAAAACTTCAGTACTGGATAGTTAAATATTTTTATAAATATAGATACTTATTATTTTTATATACACTTAACATTTCTATTCCACCACACACTTCAAACACATGAATAAAAATGTTTAGATCAAACTGTAGTAATTTATTATTTTTATATGAATGTAGCACCAATGTGATCATTATTATATATACATTTTTTTCTCTTGATATCAAAAAATTTTATATCACTTCTGATTTATCACTAAATTAAGTTAGGGAACTCAACTATGTTTAAGCCTTCAACCAAACATTCACTATGTTTAAGCCTTCAACCAAACATTCATTACTTACAGATTTTATTTTGAAGATTTAAGGTGATATACAATTAAAACAGGCAAAACTCTCCATACAGTAGTACCACTCAGTGCCAGCCAGAGTAATCAATGGATGCCAGAAGGCTTGTGCATAAAATCCCCATCTAGTGCCTACTCATCCAATATCCCCAGATTAGTTTCTGGCTTGTGTGCAAGCATAAGAAATGGTGATCACGTGATGTTTAGTGATATACAATTGTTGCATAGTGAAACAGTCAGATTTATCCATGTCTGTTCCATGTATTTTACCCCCACATCTATCTATGCTAGGTTTAAACCCTCTCAGAGAACCATTTAAATAACATTAAATTACTACGTATGCAAAATCATGTATATATATATGCGAATGGTAAGTCTGTAATTTAATAGTATACGTATATATTGCAGACATGTACCCATTTTAAAAATATTTCTAGTTTAAGAAATATTTTAGCTTAAATTATTTAGCCAATTTTATTGTATTATGGAAATCGCATATGTATATTTCCATTGTTATTCTGCATGTATGGTTATAAAATTAGTTTTCTACTAATTATCAAGCAACTTTTAGTTGTTACTGGTAAACAAATTTTAAAGTAGGTCACGCAATAGTACTAAAATAGCATGAACTTGATTTTGTAAATATAAAATGTTAACAAAATTTGCAGAAAAACAAAATCTAAATTAGTTGTCATAATTAAAAATGTTTTTCTAAATAAATAAATGGGTTTTTCTACTAGTTTTAGCAATTAAATATATTTTGCTACAATAAATAAATGTGGACAAGCTTGTAAAATTAAACAGGTGGCCAGAGTTTGAAAAGTATAAATACTTAAGTTTTGTCGCCAAGGAGGAATGATATATTTATAATAAGTGAAGTGTAAGCAGAACCCATGTCCATTTTATCTTCAAAATGGTGGGGTAGTCCAGCAATAAATCACCACCTCCTGCCCTTGATCAGCAATGGAAAGAACCTTGGTCCGATAAAATATAATGCTGTACACCAGCAAAGCAGTCCATGGAAAAACCTCCATTAACTTTAAATCATCACCAAAAGTGTCAACTTATTATCCTCCCAAGTGCCCAGAACTGCAATCCAGAAACAACTACAGTGAAGACAACTGAATGGTAAATTTTCACTCAGAGCTTGGTTTATAAACTGTAACTTTTGATTCTTTCTTTTAAAAGCTAGCTATTTATTAAATCTGCCTTTTCCAAGCACCTTTCCTAAAATCTGCAAAGAAGACTATTAAATGCTAATGTTTAAATCTTGTCTGATTGTACTATTTGAATTCCCTTTTAAAATGTAAAACTCTAATAATCTATTTTAAATGTATAATTTTCTGCCATCTTTTATGCCTATTTATAATCTATTCAATTTATTCTATGATTTTATCAAAATGAAACCATGAGTGTTTATAAGTATAATTTTAGCTTATCAATCTGCGAAGATAATTTCAAATCTTCGCTATAATAAATATTAAATAATTGAATTATTATTTTTCGTTCTCACTCGCTGTTTCAGATCATGTTATTGTTATTTTACTGATTAATTTTGGGTATTAATATTACAATAATCAGTCGTTCTTTAGTTAAAATTGTAGTTTGCTTAATTCTAGTTATGAATTATAACTATTTATATATGTAACTCATACATCATAGGAACTAGCCACAGAGATATCCTCAAAGCATATTTTAATATTTTATTTGTAATTATTCCTCAAATATGCTTTGTCCTCCTTAGATTTATATATGTTGAGATGCAGGTGATAATATTAAACTAGGTTACTAATTAATTTAGTCCCTAAATAGTATATTTGAAATACTAAATTTGAGTACTGGATTGTATAGATGTGCAAATACATGCTATCTATTTTTAGGGCACGATAATATAATTTTATGTATTTGCGTTATATATGTATAAGTTGTGGATGTGTCCTTACAAAGTATGCAATGTACAATTATCTGCTTGCTGCATGATTCTTGATGAGTTGCTGGTGGAGGTCACACTTATCCACTTAGTTTGGTTAAAGCACATACTTTTAGAACTAGGGCACAAGGACCTAGATTATTCATAATTAATGCTTATACTGAACTACTGATGTTCATAGCAAATTGATCGGTTGTAGGGCAACCGAGCTTTGAAGCTGAAGCCCATGAATAATGACCCATTCGCACCTTTTAGCTTCATTAATATTTTAATATGTGCCATAGAGTATATAGGTAAACTTATTATAAACCAGTTTTCTCTCCTTTTATATTAAATGCTTATCTAGCATCAGTGTATACCCTAATCTAGGTTAACACACTAACCTGCGTATCTCAGCCTAAGTATGTGTTCGATTTAACTTTGTATAGATAGACGACACAGGAGCGCTATTAAGTTAGTTATATAACTTTGGCTACAAAGTTCCGTATGATTTAGCAGACTACAAAAGAGCTAGAAATTTGGCATATTAATATAGGCATAAAACTTAAATACCGCATTACATTTGAGTGAACACTTGATGATGAGATAATATGTAACATTAATCTCATTAGTTATGCAATGCCTGCGACGTCACATTCCATAGTTTTATATATATTTTGGTTTTTATATCTTTTGTTATTGTTTTATTAAATTAATATTTAAAATATAACTCGTTTTCATATCTTTATTGTCCGTGAATTCATTTTATCCAACCCTAGATTTAATTGCACATACATCATTTTATCTATATGTACAGCAATCATTGATATATTAATTAATCACTTAGTCATATGTGTGTATATCTGACCAAATCAGTGTTAAATTAGTTCATTTACAAGTCTTTTGTTTTACGCTGAGTGACTGCCGGACCGAGGATAAATTGAATGTCTGTGTAAGGTGAGAAGTGTCATCCATATGGTATTAGATCATTGAGTAGAGGTAAAGGGATTAAATGTTGGTTGGGTTCTGGATCCCAGCATCTGGATTCGATCAGCTTTAGTATATTTTGCCTGTGTTCTAGATTTTGTTATGTGGAGGGACAATTCTTACCGTTAAGACATATATAAAGACTGTATAAATAGTTTGTTTTCTATATATTCATATTTTTTAATTAAATAATTGTTTAAATTGAAAGACTGCATAATGTGGAAAAGTTTTTAGCATTTTTGTGAAATATAATGAAGCGGATAATCTGAAGTTCAGATTATGCTTCACGATTATTAATACACATCGTACCATTCAATAGGATTCAAAGTCTATCTCTCCATGCTTGTACGTGTACTCGATATTTGCCCAATTTTTTTTTCTTTTTACTTCAATATTAATCCCGTTTTCATAGAAATAAATTAACAATTTGGGAAAGAAAGTGAATCAATAGAGTCGTGGACATGCAATGAGGGATAGATTTAATCAAAATAAACACATACTTTTAATGTATTAATAATGTGAATATGAATTAATTGGGAAATATTATGTATTTAAAATTTTATATATTTTATTAATCATGGTTGCACGAGATAAGGCGATCGGGTTGGAAATTTCTAGAAACATTACTATAAAATTTAAAACAAAGAAAAGGAGGGAAATTAATTATTGTAAGTCAAATAAATCAAAAGTAACTTTTTTATTAGCATAAAAATCTGTCAAATAAATCAAAAGTAACTTTTCCATTAGCATAATAATTAATCTATCTAAGAGATCTTTAGAATGTAAAACAATCGTTCAAGAATTTTTCAGACCGATCCCATTATCTTAAACTTCTTACGAAACAAAGATGGGCTTCCTGTGGAAAAATATCCATTGTATAAAAATTACACAGCACTTTTGACTATAGGCACTAATTTCATTCCGAATATCCAAGGGATCATAAAAAGAGTGCGAAAATTTGATTGTACTTCATTTTTGTTTTTTTTCTTTAGAAAGAGTCGTTCAAGTTACTTCACGGCGCTGTTCACCTTAAATATGGCAGAGGAGTAAAACTATCATACTTTGCCTTTTGGCTGTTCCTGAACCACTCTCTACTGAAATGCCTCTTGAATGTAAACGAAACCATGAACTATTTAACCATGCCCTGAACCTGATCTGGAAAAGTATGCTACCTGTTGTTAAGTTTTAAAGCACGTCAAAATAATAAACTGTTACACAAGAATAGAATCAAGAAAAGTATTACAAAGGTAATAATGCCACCTTCCACTTATTTTCTATATCTGTTATATATTAACTATAACTAAAATTAATGGAAACTTAATGTATATTCTTATAAAAGTAACTTACCTATGTAATAGTATTTAATCCACTTTCTACACGATTCTTTATAAAACTAATCATAATTTTTTATTAGCCTCGCTAAATTCTTATTCTAAACGGGTGCAGCATTGATTTTCTATATAATTGTAACATATATTTATTTTTGTTTTGTTCATGTAATATGCCACTAATTTATTCCCCAACTCTGCAAATGTGTTTAAATTTAGCTAAGTCTCCTGTCATCAAAAAAAAAAAAAAAGAATCATCATTTAATTAATTAAGTTGTTCATTACAAAGTTGTATCTTTGCTGGGTTGGAAAGATTTAAAACGTTATTCTTCGTAGTATATTATTATTGCAGTTTGATGGAAGGGGTGGGGAGGAAATTTCCCACATTAATAAAAAAAAAAGTAAATGATTTAAGATTGCAGATTTTCGGAAATTAGAAAGTAAATGGTTATATATATATATCATTTTTATGTTTAGTCATCGCCTAAATTAATAATTATATATCCTGTAATGATCCTCCAAATATTCTCAGCCATGTAAATAAGTAAATTAATGCTATTAAATTTTTTTTTAAAATCACTTTGGGTCAAATACAAAACAATGTTAAAGTTAAGGTTAGATAGCATAGGATGGAGAAGTTTGGGCTCTATATTTTAAATTTATTAAAAGAAAAGAAAATTACTAAAGTGAGATAATCAATCTGATATTTCAAAATACGTGTTCTAATGTTAGTTATCTTTAAATAAGTCATCTTAAGCAATTTGATTATACCGTCAAGAAAAGGGAATCACTAATATATTCTGGGTTAATTTTAAGCATTATTAATAATTGTTATATTTGGTCGAAGCATTGCTAATGTCGGCCTATTTCATAACTTGTATGCTATTCATCCAAAGTGCGCATCAGGAAACACCCGAGCTATCTAACCTTCGTTTCTAGTCCATGATAGGGGCATATACCCTGGACAACGTGCCTGCTTAATAATGGGATTTTGCACCATTTGTGCGATCCCATTCAGGCTAAATATTTCTTTGTTCCAGAGACAGACCTCTGTAAATTTGGAGCGTGACAAGCCAGTCTCATATGATGCGAAACAAAAATTACATCTCCATTTGTTAATTTCACAAGCACACCATCATATCTCGTAAATTAATTACTTAACATAAAAATAGCCTGCACATTAGCACCGCCATTACTTTATCTTATTTTTTTAGTAAGTCTTAACTATAAAATTCCATAGTTTGATGTTGTGATCACTTGAGGCTGCATTATATGTATCTAAATGTTGCTTAATATTATATTTAAATTTCATAAATCAATGTTTATTATCCAACTCTGGATATTTAATATTCCCAGAATGCCCTTCCCCTACGTTCCATCTGAAATATAAAATCTGTGTTGATATATAGTATCCTAACACAATAAACTAGTTGTGTAAGCAAAAAGATGGGTAATTTATTCCCAGGTTAAGTGATTTTACATAAACTTATATATATATATTTGTGTGTAACATTAGGCTGATGGTAAATAGCATATCATTCAAATAACTGCTGTAATCCCTTTTTACTCCATTAGTGCAATAATAATTATTGGCATATCCCTAAACCCACACTATAAATAAATGTATTTAAAGAAGAATATATTTGCTCTCTTATACCTATAAAATCATATTATAAATAAATGTATTTAAAGAAAAATATACTTATTATCATATATGTATAAAAACACACTATTAATAAATGTATTAACATATAATAACCACATTCCACTTTTTTTACACTTTGAAGCAAAAATATATTTATTAATATTACAGTTTCGACTGTTCCTAGCAGTCTTCATCAGATCTACAAAAATTTAAACATTATATCAATACAACCATATTTCATACATATATCTATTAAATTTTTACAATTTTACCAACTTAATTATTGACATAACTTTATTCATAAAACTTACTATTATATAACTTTAAAATCTACTTTACCCTTTATTTCTATTCTTAGTTATTATCATATTTATATTTATTCACCTTTTTTCTTTTGCCATAATTTTATAAATTCAATGTAATATTAATGAAATCTTTCTTATATTACTATATTCATATATTTAACCTTATTTTACATATTACCATATTTACAAATTTAACTTTATTTTATATTTCACCTATTATTTTAATTTTTAATTATCTTATTCCATTCCTTAATTCCATTTTACCCATATTTTATTCCTGTTTCTTCCATTTACTTATTTTTTATAAAATTATTTTAATTCTTATATGTATCTTTATTTTATTTCTTATCTTATTATCTACTAAACTGTCTTTACTCCTTAATTTTCTATCCCATAATACACTAATTTCTTTTTAATCTATATACAGCTCCCTCTATTATCTATTATACAAACTACTTATTTTATTTCTTATTAGTTTTTTATTGTTTATTTTATTTATTTTTATACTAAGCTAGTTTTTAAACCACTTTCTCTATTAATATTTGTATTTATCTTCTTTATTAAAATTGCCTCCCTTATTTTTCTATCACTCCTACTACTTGCATAACTTATTCTAATATTCTCTTTTTTTAGTTTATGACCTGTCTCCATAGAATGCATATATACCAGTGATCCTCTATCATATTTATGTTGTTTTAACCTAGTACATATTGAATTTTTTGTCTCACCAACATATTTATTTGTAATCCTTTTATCGTTACATTTTCTACATTCTATTTTATAAACCCCATTTATATATTTCTTCTCCCCACTTATATACCTATTATCTACAATATTCATTACATTTTTCTTCCTTTTATTCATTACTTTATATTTAATATTTTAAAATTCTTTATTAATTTTTCTAATAATATTATTAATTCCCCTTACTATACTACTATCATTAACTTTTATTCCTATGTATTCTTTCTTTTCTTTTCCCTTCATCCTTTTCCTCTTTTTTATGTAACTCTTCTATCTTTTTTATATTCTTTTTATTACCTTTTTTGGATATTCATTTTTTTAAAAATCTTCCTTTATTATATTCATTTCCTTATCATATTCCTCTTCTTCATCACAATAATATTTTGCTCTATATACCTTAGAACTTATAGCACTAATCTTATGCTTTATATCCATATTAGAACTCCAATTTACTGCATTTGTAATACCCATTTTTCTATACACTTCTATTTTTACTTCACATCTTTTCTCATATTATTCCTTGTTTGTCATTATATCTAAATACACCAATCTATTATCATTCTCCCATTCTGTTGTAAAATGTATCTTCTTATCTATTTTATTTATTTTATCTATAAATCTTTTTATCAGAAAATCATCCACAAATCTTTTAATTAATATTGAGTGAGATATATATGCAGGATATGGAAGATCATATGATAGGGGATGAGAATGCACCAATATTAATTAAAAGGTTTGTGGATGATTTTCTGTTAATATTTAATAGGGGTGAGAGACAAATAAAAAGATTTATAGATAAAATAAATAAAATAGATAAGAAGATACATTTTACAACAGAATGGGAGAATGATAATGGATTGGTGTATCTAGATATAATGATAAAGGAATATTATGAGAAAAGATGTGAAGTAAAAATGGAAGTGTATAGAAAAATGGGTATTACAAATGCAGTAAATTGGGGTTCTAATATGGATATAAAACACAAGATTAATGCTATAAGTTCTAAGGTACATAGAGCAAAATATTATTGTGATGAAGGAGAGGAATATGATAAGAAAATGAATAGAATAAAGGAAGATTTTAAGAAAAATGAATATCCAGAAAAGATAATAAAAAAGAATAAAAAAAAGATAGAAGAGTTTTATAAAAAGAGGAAAAGGATGAAGGGAAAAGAAAAGAAAAGAAGGCATACATAGGAATAAAAGTTAATGATAGTAGTATAGTAAGGGGAATTAATAATATTATTAAAAAAATTAATAAAGAATTTAAAAATAATATTAAATATAAAGTAGTGAATAAAAGAAAGAAAAATGTAATGGATGTTTTAGATAATAGGTATATAAGTGGGGAGAAGAAATATATAAATGGGGTTTACAAGATAGAATGTAGAAAATGTAAGGATAAAGGGATTACAAATAAATATGTTGGTGAGATGAAAAATTCAATCTATACTAGGTTAAAACAACATAAATATGATAGCGGATCACCGGTATGTATCCATTCTATGGAGACAGGTCATAAACTAGAAAAAGAGAATATTAGAATGATAAGTTATGCAAGTAGTAGTAGGGATAGAAAAATAAGGGAGGCAATTTTAATAAAGATAAATCCAAATATTAATAGAGAAAGTGGTTTAAAAACTATCTTATAAAAATAAATAAAATAAACAGTGAAAACTAATAAGAAATAAAATAAGTAGTTTGTATAATAGATAATAAAGGGAGCTGCATATAGATTAAAAAGAAATTAGGGTGTATTATGGGATAGAAAATGGTGGAGTAAAAACAGTTTAGTAGATAATAAGGTAAGAAATAAAATAAAGATACATACAAGAATTAAAATAATTTTATAAAAAATAAGTAAATGGAATTAAGGAATGGAATAAGATAATTAAAAATTAAGATATGTGAAATGTAAAATAAAGTTAAATTTGTGAATATAGTACATTAATATTACATTCAATTTATAAAATAATGGCAAAAGAAAAAAGGTGAATAAATATAAATATGATAATAACTAAGAATAGAAATAAAGAGTAAAGTAGATTTTAAAGTTATATAATAGTAAGTTTTATGAATAAAGTTATGTTAATAATTAAGTTAGTAAAATTGTAAAAATTTAATAGATGTTATATATAGAGTAAGTTAAAAACAAACTCTTATGAAGCTTCAAAAATACCCTCAACCTCAGACCGCGGTTTCTGCCTCTAGCGTCATCAGTGAGGTGCTAGGGAATAAAAATACTAGAACTAGTCCAGCATTTTATCAATGCCTAACTATTGAGAAGAAAATCTGAAACTTTCAGACATTTAAATGTCCAAAAATCCAGCTATCTAACTCAATTTAATAGATATATGTATGAAATATGGTTGTATTGATATAATGCTTAAATTTTTGTAGATCTGTCGAAGACTGCTAGGAACAGTCGAAACTGTAATATTAATAAATATATTTTGATTCAAAGTGTAAAAAGAGTGGAATGTGATTATTATATGTTATATATTAGAAAAGCAAAAATAAAGAAGGAGAGGAAGAGAAGCTATTAAAGATTATATTATAATAAATGTATTCACACAATAAAATATACTTGTTTTAATATACGTATGAGACTATCAGACATGTAAATGTATTTCTTTGAAATGCGAAGCTAATATTTATTTATTCAAATGTAATATATCTATTAATGCATTATATGCGTATTATTAAACCATATTTAAAATCTTGCTCGAGTCATTGCCTATACTATTGATTATGCTTTCCCATACACATATATCTATACACCTTAGGTTTATATGCACCCATAAGATATAAACAATTTATTATCAGTAACTGTTATATAGATATGGCCAGTTGCCCAATTAGAGTTTTTTTGTTTCACCGCTGAGCTGCCAGCCGGAAATAATTGAATATGACTTATATCAAAGGTATTGCTGATCATAAGTAAAGAGATCTGGGTTTAAAACTTGTAGGGCAGAGTTACAGAGTGTTCCTGACTTATGTATCTTGTACATGATTTGGCTCGAGGTACTCAAGCTGGAATTCCAGGTCTGGTTGTATGAATTACGCAAACTGACTGGTACAATAATAAATCTGACAGTTCTCAAAATATGATAGAATAGTTTCAGTTTTTACAGCTGAACTGTTATGTATATTACAATCATATCAACATGTAGAAACATCTGATGGTAAGAATAATAAAAGTGAAAATAATTTATACTTTTGAAACAACAAATAATTAAGATTTGCCCATATATAAACATTTGGGTTGGAAAGAATATGTGATTCATTTTATTCTTTCATAAATACTATATCTTGTGTTGGGAATGAAAGTATTCATTTATTATTAACACTCGTAAAAGGCGCATGCACAATAGCTTGAGAAGGCTGATCTTTAATGTATTACAATTTATAAAACATAGTGCTATAAAAATAAATAGAGTATTTCAAACAAAAGTACAAATGGTTCATAATTGCTCATACTAGAAATGTCAGATGCAAGTGATCATTCCCCAAGAAAAGCTCTAAATCTAGAAAGCTCTAAAAATTTACACATTTTATAAGAATGGTAATTGTATTGTGTAAAAGTGCATGTTTCTAACAGAGATACTTTGCAATTCTTTATAATTTAAGATAACTGAAAAACACCATGAATCAATATTGCATAATAAAGCATTGCATATACTAAAATCTGCTGAAACAATATAATTTTCAAAAGCATTGTTAGAACCAATGAAAAATATTTGAACAACATTGTAAATATTTTTAACATGATTTATTAGATAAAAACAAATCATTTACAGACACGAATAATCTAATTATTTTGTGAAATAAGAATAATATTGACTTGGGGAATTATCATTTCATTCTAGTTTTATGGCTCCAATTACTGCCAAATATATAATAAAAAAAATTTGTTTTTTGAAAAATAATTAATTACAATAGTAACATTTCAATTATGTTCATGAAGTTTACACTGTTTCACAAATTTAAAAGACGAGCAGCTATCTATTCTAGCGCCATCTAGCACAACCTTGTGTAATCAGTGACTACAAGATACACATAAAATCCCTTCTCTTAGTATTTCTCAAATCAGTTTCTGGCTTTTGCCTTTATCAATAAGGTTTAGGACTCAAAGTTGGAAAGAATGCAAAATTTCTTTCAAGAGTCTAGATGACATAGAATGAAGAGCTGCTTTTATCACATAGATAGTTTGATGATTTGTTATTATTGTTTTAATAATTTTTTGAAGGATGAAATTCAAGATTTTAATGATATTGTAACTATTTCATCAATCTTGTAGAGACTGAAGACACAACATCACACACACAATTTATCAAATTTTGTTTTCTGTACATAAAAGTATGGTTTTAATGAAAATTATTTTTAAAAAATAACAATATAGACTCAACAATATTGATATCAACAAGGGCTTTGAGCATACCATTATCAGATTTTCAATAATATGACTGATTGAAGAGTTGGAGGGTAGAGAAGATTGACACCTACCTATTGAAATTTGAAGATTTGCCGTCTTAATATAAACTGAACACTGATTATATATGTGTGTGGAAAATGATCTGGATGAACTGATGAGTGCTGGTTTAGCACAAAATACATATAAGGGAAATCATTTATATGTGTGTGGAAAATGATCTGGACCAACTGATGAGTGCTGGTTTAGCACAAAATACATATAAGGGAAATCATTTATCTTTTTCACATATATGTGGCCATGTGTATTGATTATAGAAGATGGAGTGGATAACTGAAGTTAGCTTGGAAGTCTGTATTCAAATCCCCTCTAATTAAAAAAATCATAGATTTTGTTCAGATGACATCTAATAACATTAAAAAACCCTAGATTTCCAACAATTATCGAAATAATCAGAGCTCTGTATTTAATATTGTTTAACTCATTATATTATCTATCTTTAGATAATACCATGAAAAAGTCCAGGAAATGAATAATTTTTTTTGTAAACGTTTTGCTTTTTATCATACTTGTAATAAACATCAGAAAAGAATTAAATAATATTTCTAATGAGCATGGTACTGAAATTTTGAAAATTGTAAGAAATTTTTGGGTTATGGACAACCTTAAATGCCAGAAGAAAAAAGAAGTTTGGAAGTCAGATGCATCCTTATATGTTCATTGTAACAAAAGTAAAGAAAGTAGAATGAAGAAATATTTTGAAAATGAAAATTTTTATAGAGATTTAGGTTTTAAGTCATTCAAATGGAAGTCAATCTGCAATAATGCACTATTTTTTAAATATAAATTTCCACGCACTCGCCTGCCGGTAAGAATTTAAAAAATTTAAGTGAATCACTTAAGTTTAGAGCATACATTCTATACACACCAACTCTTACAGACCATGCTTAAATCAGGGCTTGAATCTGTTGTGTGCCTGATGTTATAATCAAATATTCAATTGTACAAATCTATTTAAACCATCACAGGAGAAAGACTGTCTCATTTTTGGTGTATATAGAATATACACTCTAAACTTAAGTGATTCACTTAAGTTTTTTAAACTCTTTCCGGCGGGCGAGTGTGTGGAAATTTATATTTAAGAAATAGCGCATTATCGGGATTGACTTCCATTTGAATAATTTCAAAGTTTTCAGCGCTTTATAATAATAGATTTACCCTTATAAGTCATGTTTGTCTAATCGTAGGTGGTTAAAAATGAGACACTTTCTTTCTCCTGTGATGGTTTAAATAGATTTGTACAATTGAATATTTGATTATAACATCAGGCACACAATAGATTCAAGTCCTGATTTAAGCATGGTGTGTAAGAGTTGGTGTATATAGAATGTATGCTTTAAAGTGATTCACTTAAGTTTTTTAAATTCTTACCAGCGGGCTAGTACGTGGCAATTTATATTTAAGAAATAGTGCATTATCGGAGATTGACTTCCGTTTGAATAATTTCAGTTTTCAGGGCTTTATAATAATAGATTTAGCTTTAATAAGTCATACATTTGAAGGAATCTCATTTCATTATACAGCCTTACAAAACAAAGACATTTTAGTTATTTAAACAGATAAATTAATTTGTCAACCATCAAAACTTTCAAACAAAAAAACTCAATGAAGAGTCATGAAAAAAAGAGAAGATATAATAAAATGAAAAATACAACATATCACTTAAAGCAAAATAAATGAAAATATCGATCCTAATGCATGTTTGTATTTGTTAATATATTAAACAGAGTATGCGACTTGATAATGAAAATGAACAATTTATTAAATCCATAAAAGTGGGGATGATAAAGTGCCAAAGATAGACAGTAAAAAATAAATGAAAAAAATTAAACATTAATTAAATGCAAAATTTCCACGAATGATTTTAATAAGAAAATTCCACCTAGCATAAGAAAATATTGAGCGTTAATTAATTCTGCAGTGGCTGAAAAATACTTCAGCAGTATGATTAATATAGTAGATATTAATGGAGATTCCTTATTTATGGAGTCTATATGTAATTTAATGACTGCAAATTTAATAATATGTCATTGAATTAATTTGGATACTTAAGAATTAGTCCCGACACCAAGTGTATATGAATTATTAATCAATGAAATTAATAATTCATATTTTTAATTGTTTAATTTGTTTCCACAAATTATAAATGACTTTTTAAGAAAAAGTCTGACAAATCAACAAGAAAATTCACAACATGCATATACAATATTAATAGAAAGAACTGAGGGCAGTTTGTCTTCTTTTTTATTTATTTTGAAATGAAAGTTTGTAAAAATTCCTGATTAAAAAACAAAATAAAAAACTAATTACATCTTTAATTAGATAAATTGTAATTATAGATCAAATTAGTTACTTAACTGATTTCATTTTAACTTACACTTTTTATATATGTACATACACATCACTTTTATGAATTTCATTTAAAAAAGACAAACTGCCCTCAATCCTTATATTAATATTGTCTATGCATTTTTGCGAATATTCTTGCTGATTTGTCAGAATTTTTTATAAAAAGTCATAATTTGTGTAAACAAACAATTTAAAATTTGAATCATTAATTTCATTGATTAATAATTCATATCTGGAATTATCTAAAATCAAACTTGATGTCCAGGCTAATCCTTAGGTAACCTAATTTGATGCCATTCTGCATGTTAATATCATGATTCATCCAAGAGCATCATCTGGAAAATGATATTCATATCAAAAAATTATTCTCAAAATTTTTTTTACAAAATCAAATATTTGAAAATTACTGTAATAAATTTTTTCCATTTCATATCTGTATTCACTAACATTTAATGTGTCTAAATCATAACAAGAAGTTAAAATCAATGATAGATATATTGTATCTAAATAGGAAATGCTCCATTAGAAACCCACAGTATCCAACATTTGTAAGAATGGTTCTCGGTATTCTTGTATAAATTTGTCAGGAAATGATAAAGCACCTTTTTTGTGTGTGTGTTTTTGTATCATAATTTTGTAATTAAAATTCTTGGTCATAAAAAGTTCTGATCTATTTTTTCTTTACATATTGGGGAAAAATGAGGGTTAGATTTAGCTCAACAGCTGATAAGTATTTTGAATCCCGTCACTGGCCACAGTTATTAAAAAGTTAAGTCATATATATATATTGTGACAGTCAGATGATGTATGTTGGTTTAACCTACTAGGTGAAAGTAACTTGAGGCCACCCATACATGAGATATTAAATCAAGAATACTATGACCTCTGCCCTATTTGCCTATTCTCAAGGCTAACTACGAACCAATAACATTATCTGAGACACGCATAAATTTTCTCATCCGGCCACAAAGCTTAGCCTCAGGGGAGAGACATGGACAGGAACACCTACAGAGCTAAATAGATAAATGGGTGTAAAAGTACTATGAAATATGTGTTTTGCGTGCCTGGATCATTGGAAAAGTAACATAAAGCATTAGAACAAAATTAGCAAACTCAAGCTTGTTAGTTAAATAAGATATTTAATTAATGATTTTAAAATATTAATAATGATTTAATGGCCTCCGCTATTCCCCTAAATGAATGGAAAACTAATTAGACAATAAAAACAGATAGTAACGATATATTTTTGTGGTCTAGGTCTTTTCTTCCCAATTTTAATGAAATTGTCAACTCGAATCTCCTCGATAAAGTACAATAAAAAAAATCTTTCGCAAAGCATTTCTAATTGCTTTGTGCTAAAAACAGATAGTTTAAAAATTATTTAAGACGTATATAGCTAAATCAGATATATGTAATAAGCTAATGGCAGACAAAAGAGGCATTATCGAGGAGATCAAGTTGGCAAACAAAGGAAACTTACTCGTATGGAATTTAGAAACATAAATAAAATTGGAAAGAGATTTTAAATGAAAAAATTAACTTTTAAACTTAACCACAATGGAATACAAAATATTTATACATGTTAGTAATGAAGAATAGCGAAGGAAAAAGGGTTAAATATATATATAGATGATCACACAATATATATCCTAAGACTAGTCTAATAAAAATGGTTACATAACAAATATAATTAAATACATTTCAGAAATATAATTCAATGAAGCACTTAGGAAAGGTATGAACAAAAAAGAATAGAAAGTAAATAGTTCAATGAGGAGAGATATGATTACTGTCCTGGTTCCTTGCTCCTGTTGGGCGTCGTCTTGGCTTGATCCGACCGTCGATAGGTATTTGTCCGGACAAGGAAAATGGAAATACGTAGCATGGTTTCATGAAAAGTCCTACAGACATGGCACAGAGTTCAGATTATATTGGGTGGATACTATGGCATTTTGATGGTATTTAGGAACCTCGGTGGCAGGCAAAGCTGTTTTGCCTAACCGCCTAGCATGGTAGAATCCATCAAATTCATATGATTTTTAGCTTGTAGCATGTTCAAACTTCTCCGTGATTTCAAAGACGACAGTTGAATAACTTTTTTTTTGAGCAAAATGGAAACGAGAAGCAAAATCTGGAAGGTTCAAAGCACTGGAAAAATCTGAATGAATTCTCTACAGAGAAATCTCAGCAAGCCAAAGCAAAATCTGAAAGAGTTCTGAATGCCAAGTCTTTTGTTCTCTCTCCTATTTTATACCTTTTTTGTAAGCTACCTTCTATTGTTTTGCTTATGATCTTAGATCTTGATAAGCCCCCCCCCCACGCTCCTTTGTTTCAAGGTAACATTTTTTAAAAATAACTTTTACTTTTTTATTCTAAATTTCTTTCTTTAAAGTTGAATTTTATTAATTAAAAAAAAGAAAGAGAATGCCATCTTTAATTTGCTAACTAATTACAAACATACATTCTTTTAGAAAATGTTGGCGGGCTTATCTCAAAATAAAAATCATACACCATATTTTAACAAGATTTCAAAAAGAAAAATATTATTTCTTTTAATAAAATGAGCATTTTATTTCAGCAGAATTTTGCATTAACTCATATATCTACGCTTGACGTATATATATGTTTGACTAATAGGTTTGACAAGTAATTTTTATTAACAGAAATTTAATCTTGAAATGGAATTTATTTAAAATGAAATAGTTAAATGCAAATACAAATTATATAAACATAATTAATTTTAGCTTTAATGCAAAACCCTGCTGATATTGGACTATAAACTTAATTCAGGCCTACAATACTAATTAAGTTTATAGGAGGCTGTGAAGCATGGATCGGAATTCAGATCCATTGCTTCAATATATATATATATATATGTATGTTTGTATTTAAAATAAATAAAATGTCCGTTAATTAAAACAAAATTGTAATTAAAATTGAAATAATAAATTTAACCGTTTACAAACTATTATAAACAATCCTTAAATCCGCAAAAGTACTTTTGGTTAATTTCTTAAACCTGCCTCAACTGCCATTAAAAAAACAAAGTGGAAGCAAACGTCATCAATTCAAATTCCATGAATCTCGTATTTGAATTGATGACGTTTGCTTCCGCTTTGTTTTTTTTTTTAATTTAATGGCAGTTGAGGCAGGTTTAAGAAATTAACCGAAAGTACTTCTGCAGATTTAAGGATTATTTATAATAGTTTGTAAACCGTTAAATTTATTATTTCAATTATAATTACAATGTTTGTATTTGTATATATACAATATAAACTTTTAATTAAAAAAAATATGAAATCACTAAATTTAATTGTTTTTTAAAAGAAATAAGTTTAATAGCAATCTTACAAGTCTTTTTTTTCTATGAAAAATTGTGTAAAATAATAATTCCAACATGAAGATAATCATCCTTCACACAAGTGCCACATTCAATTATCAATGTTAAGTACTAGTAAAATCTCAATTCAAGTCACAAAATATTGACCTATATAATTGCATGTAGGTACAGAAGATAAGACAGGCATTCTTACCCTTTGATCTGAATCAAAAATTCATTAGTATTTAACATTGCTAATTGAATACTAAAAGTACAGCACTTGTGTGAAGGATGATTACCTTTGGATCAGAATTACAGTTTGATACTATGCTAGTAAAAGTTTCTAGATTATTTACAGTAAAATAATAATTATAAAATGTTTAATTCTGAAACTATATTATTTTTTGCCTGAATAATAATAACACAATGCCTAGTGAATAGAAGCACAGAACAAATTTTATTTTATTTATTGAGAACTATTTATTATTTTAAGATGTTATTAAAATTATTAAAACAGCTGTTTTCTCTTTTGTGTTACTAATAATTCCATTATAATTTAGTTTTTGGAGCTGTTGATCATTGGAAAGCTTAGATAACTGCAATATGTATCTAATCAGTACAATTAGAATTTGTTCTACATTTAGTTCTAAAAAATATCTCAATATTTTATAACTGCTTTAGTAAATATAGTTTTATAATTTTAGATACGTCTTAGAAATATACAAGATTATTTCAACAAATCATTTAAAAAATCATGTCCTAAAAATTGGTTATGTGTGTATATAAGATGTTTCCAAGATCATAGAAATTGCAAATTAAACCAATATGGTTCACTTGATCACCATTAGAAGAAAATTTTAAACCATCCCTTCCTCCCTTACACTTTTAAATGTAATATCTCAGACTCAGAGTAAATCATAAGCTTTAATAAGCACAGAAGTTTAAATTTTCATCTTAAAATAATAATATCTCTTACATAATTAAAAAAAGCACACAAATGTATTTTAATATTTTATTCCATTTGTCTTTTCTTTAATAAGATTTAGGGCATGAGGAACAAGACATATTTAACAAAAGTTGGCATAAAAAATTCTGAAATTATGTTTTTTTTCCATAAATAAAAGACAAAATTATATTGACATTATTTAATGAGATAATTAACAAGTATTACAATTGCAGTGAAATGAATCTACTTGGACATCTTTTAAAAAACGTTTATACTGTTTTTATTTTGAATCAATCTATTATCTTTATCATAATAAAATGATAAATTTTAATTGTGTTTAAACAAATTAAACAGTATTAAAAGCCATTAAGAAAATAATTTAAATGATATATAAAATGATGTCTTTTAAAATCATGAAAGATATATTAGTAAAATATTGAACTCAACAGTTAAAATTCCTGGATCAATTTTCACTTGTAGAAAACAAACAAAATTTCAGGCTTTTAGTTTTAATAGTATAAAAGAAGTTAAAATAACTGTTCAACATTAAAATCTCAAGTTCCCCTTGATGAAGGGAAATAATAAAAACCATTCTAGAGTTGCAGATATTGTAGTACTAATATCTAAATGTTCTTTAATTTTTACAGATGACTTTTGGAAATAGTTGTGTAAAAATTAAAAAAAGTGAGTCAGCTTGGTCAATTGAATAAAACTGTCATGTTTAATACATCATTTGAATGCTTGAATATTACATGAGCTTCCTAGCAGTTAACCATACATTTATTATTAATAATGGAAATGGTATTAAATAAGCATAAAATATATCTTTGGTTATTAGAAATAAATGATTATAATTTTATACCAAATAAATTATGGCAATCATTGTACAAATCCCTAGACATAAAAATATCATCAGGTACTAGTAGAATTTTGAAGCATTATTTCAAATAATAGTATGCAAATACTTAAACAAAACAAAAATGAAATTAATTGTGGTTGGCAGTAGAATAAAACTTTCTGAAAGCTTTAAAACAACAGCTATATTTTTGGTTAACAATACAATTAAAACAATACTATTAAATTAAAAATTGATTAAATAAAATATAAAAAGTCTAGAATGTGTATGAACAAACAACTTATTCACAAGTTCAGTTTTTGTAAAATATAATTAAAAAGTAATAAATAAAATCCTCAGTAATTAATCTCTTTCAGGTACTTGTTTATTTTTCATTTGCGATAAATATTCATAAATTGGAGTTTTTTCCTTTAAATCCCAACATGGATCAGTTATTTTGTCAATCTTTATAACTGGAGATGAGGTCTCAGTATGCCTTTTATTACAGTCATTAGGAATAGTCCAGTTAATGTATACTGAATCTCTTAATGGATTACTAGGCATATTTTGTTGTCTATTTGTGTTTTTTATAATTTCATGAACATCTACGTAAATTTGATTTGGTGTATTCACCGATGTTTGTGAAGTTGATTTGTCTATTATTTTCTTTCTTTTTCTATGAATGCAGCAATTTCCCATCACAGGCAGATCTAAAAATATATAAATAAATATTAAAATTTAATATACATATGTGTGTGTTATTTATTATTATTTTACTTTTTTAAAAAAATAAATATTTGTTAAACCCTCTTGCCATGCAGATTAATAATAATAAAAAAAAGCTAATAAACCATTATATTATTTTTTAAAACGTTCCTTATTTTTGAATACATTCAGCCAACCAATTCAGTAATTATAATCAAATATAAAAAGAAGGAAGAAATGAAAAACTGTTATTATTCTCTGTTTATTATGTCTTTCCATTTATCATTGAAATATACTCATATTGACTTGGAAATTATCATTAATATAATTTTTTTTTTTTTCAATATAATATTGATTGTCATTTTCTACAATAATTAAAAATGTATTAGACGTTTTCTAAAATTAATATGCACTAAAGTATTTAGTTACCTTATATCCCTGCTTCCTCCCCCCCCCCCCTCATGCAAATAAATAGCTTTGCTAAATGAAATATTTATGAAAATAAATATTTTCTTTTAGCTAATAGATTATATACATTTTAATGGAAAAAATAAATGGAGTTTGATATACTTTTATGTACCAGAATTAAAAAAAAAATTCCAGATGAAATTTGAAGGAGCATTATTTATTTATTTAAACATAAAAACTAAAAAAAAAGGTTCAAGCGTTGGTGGCCTAGCGGTTAGCATAGCTGCCTTGCAAGCAGCTGGCGCGCGTTCGCTTTCCGGTCAACGCATTTGACATATGAAAAAAAACAACTAAGAATGGACTTTGAATTGTTATTATGCTAAAATGAATAAATGAAATAACATCCATATATATCTGCTCTAATTTGAATAAAAATGAAAAGCAAAACATTCATTAAGGAATGTAATATGTTGTCAGTCATTGATCTATTTAAATTTACTTTCAAGTTGCTATTAACTATCAATACGTTAAAACGCTTCTTATGAAATATATGATTTTCTGACTTTAATACTCGACCTCTGAATCAAACACTAGCCCAAAAATACTGTCAGATTAATTTTGGTTTAATTTAAAAGAAAATATTTTGTTTATGTTTAATATTTACTTATATTGTGAATGGTGTTTGTGCTTGTGATAATTTGATTAGTAAGATTGTAAAATATTTCATACATTTTTCAATAAATTTTATTTTTTAAAAATCTACTTACTTATTATCAATTTATAAATTTATTATTATTATTTTAATTATGAGATCTAAGGAGCAAAGCATTGTGAAAATTTAGAGATTTTAAGACTGGAATATTAAATATTTATGAATATAAAATGTGAGTTTAATATCAATGTAAAAAATTAGCTTTAAAATAAAATGAGTATGCAGAGAATAAATAAAAAATTACGTGATAATATAAGTAATATTTACTAAGGCTATAAACCTCAAGAGTGTGATGTGATGCACTGCGACTTCTCCTTAAACGGAGTCAGGAATCTCTCAGCAGCTATGCTCAGAGAAACCTGTTAGCCACTTTACCTTCCTTTTCCATGTCCACTCTAAGTTTTCCCATAATCTGCTCCATCCCATTTCCACAACATAATCTTTGTCAACTCCATGACCTTCATATCTAAATCCCCCTTATCTTTTCCCAAACCTAACATAAAAACCAATAACTCACTTTCTGTATAATCACTTTGTTCATATTTAATCTTCCATAACTTCATTATTTGTACCCTTTCTGCTTCCAAGCATTTACATTGAAGTAACAGATGCCTAATAT
This sequence comes from Epiperipatus broadwayi, assembly GCA_028023455.1. NCBI lineage: Eukaryota > Metazoa > Onychophora > Udeonychophora > Euonychophora > Peripatidae > Epiperipatus > Epiperipatus broadwayi. Next base: position 3,760,129 of record JAQFVV010012393.1, on the reverse strand, counting down.
TTTCTATGCTTTCCTTACACAACTTGCAGACTACATCACCCATATTTTCCATTTACGTGTATATTCCCTTGTTGCTAAAGATCCCGTTGGAGCCTTAAACAATAAACTACTTTCCTTACTATTATCATAAATTAACTCACATCCAATGTTCTGTTTACTTCTATATATATTTAAACTCGTTTTACTCTCCATACTAGTTCTTCATCTCTCCAACTCTGTATTCTTTATTAATGCACTATTCTTCTATCCCACTCCTTTACTATAACACTCAACAATCCTTCTAATACAATCAGCCCACCTTTTGTACAAGTATACTGACATAAATTCTTTATCCAAATCTTCCGCTTACCGCATTACCTTTCTCACCCATCTTGTTGCCTGCCCTTTACTTGTAACCCAATTAAATATTATTTTGGCTATTCTTTTATTATCCATAAACTGCAATCTACCAAACATTTTCAATTTGCTTTTTGCATCCCTCGTATAAAAACTTGACCATCCCATTTCTCCTTGAATTGCCTCCTTTGCTGTCCACACCTCAGCATCTAATGCATGTCTTCCTACTTCCCTTTGTACTTTTTCTATGCAATCTAATACCCCTTTACTAACACATAATGCATCACTGCCATATGTTAACCCTGCTACTGCCACTCCCTTCCATACAATTCTAGCTACATCATATTTATTATATGAAAACACTGTTAATTTCTTTATCAATCCCTTTCTTTTCTTTGCTTCATTTGTCAATTTTTTCTCCCATTCATCCAAGCAATTTTCCTTATTATTCAAGATGATTCCCAAATAACTATATCTATTCACCACACTTAACTTTATATCCCCCAATAAGAAATCTTTGTCTTCTCTTTCCCCAGTATTCACCATCATTATATTTGATTTTTCTTCACTAAATTTAATCCCCATATCTTTACCCACCCTTGCACATGTCCTCAGCATAACTTCCATATCTTCTCTTCTTTCTGCACACAAAAAGATCCGACAATGTATATACTGTCTTGCCACCTATTAATGGTATCTCTATCCCTCTTCCAAGACTTTCTATTGCTCTTTCCATTTCACTCAAATACAACACAAACAAAATAGGTGACATAGGGCATCCTTGCCTCAGTCCCACCACATTTTTAACTTTAACAGATTCTATATCCCCTAATTGATATGTATAGTAATTATTTTCATATAATTTCTTATAACACCCACTAAAGCTTCATCCATTCCCAGATTTGCTAAACTTATCCATAATCTACTTCTATTCATTCTATCATATGCCTTCTCTATATCTATAAAACTCATATAACTGTCTACGTGAATTTTTAATCATATCTATAAGTTGTGTAACTACAAATAAACTATCTCCTATATGCCTATCTGACCTAAAGCCTCCTTGCATTTCCCCCACTACATTATTTTCTTCCATCCACTTTGCAACTCTTCCAGCCACCATATATGAAAAAACTTTATATAAAACTGATGTTACTGCTATTGGTCTATAATTATTTAACTTTCTATGATCCTTACCTTTTCCTTTAAATAATAATCTTCCTCTTGTATTACTCCAGCTACCTGGAAAAACTCTCTTCTGTGCCATTTTATTAAAACATGATAGTAACTTTACTTTTGCCCTCTGCCCTAAATTCATTACCATCTCTGCTGCCCATCCATCTAACCCTCTTGCCTTACCACTTTTCAATTTCTTCCATGCCTCATTCAGTTCCTTTTCTGTAAAGCTAATATTCCCATTACTATATGCTTTCATATTTTCTATCCTTCTGTCCTTCACATCTAACATCTTTTTCAAAATGCGAAGGTGGGGACCTCTACAGGTCTTAACTACAAGCTTACGCTAAGAGAAATAATTCAAGTTAGAAAATCCTATTTTAAGTGTTAAAAGAAATAATTAATTAAATTTGTCATTAGCTTTCATTAAGAGAAATCTCTGGGGTATAAAAGTTTTTATACACTTTTGACTGTATTTTTTTATTTTTATAAAATAAACTTTGTTAATAGCAAATTATATACAAGCATTAACATATAATAATAATTCCAACACAAGTGAAATAAAACAACTATATAAAAATAAATATTTTCTTTAGTACTGAACTGATTTTTGTTTTATATTCGGGCCTTTTCATATTAGGGCAAAAACCGGTTCAATAATAAAGAAAATATTTATTTTTATATAGTTATTTTATTTCAATTCTGTTGGAATCATTATTAATTATTTGAAAACAATGTTATGGACAAATTTATGTTCGACCATTGTTAAAGATTAAGTATTAACATAAAATAGAAATTCATAGAACATTACAATACTAGACAAAACAACAACATTTTCATTAAAATTTTTACACAACCTTGGTTTCAAACCTTTTCAGGTGAAATTCAACTAAACATAAATATATATACAAAACAAAATAGTCTTTTCATCATTCACTTCAATAATCAAGTTTCTTTCACGTCAAAGCATGTCTTTATGAGATTGATGGCATCGGATTCAAAAAATGTTATCATCAAAGTTTCTTTTACTCTTCTTTTCAATTAACTTTTTTCATAAAAGATAACCTCTGCATTATCAAATAATATTTTATGACTTATCAATTTCTTAACTCTACTCTTACGAACTTTAACTCTTTCATTAAGATTTAATTTACTCTGACCTATATAAATTTCATGACACCTACAAGGTATCTTATAAACTATCCCAGAAATAGATTTGCAATCAATTGATATCTTGTAGTTTTCATAAAATTTATATAGGTCAGAGTAAATTAAGTCTTAATGAAAGAATTAAAGTTCATAAGAGTAGAGTTTAAAATAGATATCAAAACTAAGTAGTCATAAAATATTATTTGACAATGCAGAGGTTATCTTTTACAAACTGAAGAGTAAAAGAAACTTTGATGATAAAATTTTTTGACTCTGAAGCCATCAATCTCATAAAAACATTCTTCGATGTGAAAGGAAATTGGTTGTTGAAGTGAATGATGGGAAGACCATTTTGTTTTGTATATGTATGTTTAGCTGAATTTCAATTGAAAAGGTTTATTTGTTAATAGATGAAACCATGATTATGTAAGAATTTTAGTAACAATTTTGTTGTTTTTGGCTAGTATTGTAGTGTTAATTGCTAATATAGCATTAGGCAGTATTTAATTTTTAAGCATTAACGTATATACAAGAGGTAAAAAAAGAATTTTCATAACATATGATATATAATAAAATATAATCTTTACAACTAGTGTTTGTGGGCAGGTGAAAATGATTCAGTTTTATGTAGATATTTCAAAGCATATTTTTATTGATTAAAAAACAATGATTACATAGGTAAGATTGGGCTTACACAGTAAGCATAAGTCTGTTCCTGTGTCTAAACAGTTCTGTAGGCATAAGTTTGTTCACAGATATATGAGAGAAAGAGCTTTCTCTTGAGTTCTTTAAGTTGTGTTTTTGCTACTCTTAAGGCATCAAAAGTTGCCTGAATTCAGTTTGTCTAATTTTTTTTTATATATACATTATGTTGATGGACCCTACTTTCAAAATAATCTACATAGACTCAAACCTAATAATTACAACTTTTTACTACAAAAATCTCTCAATCAATATCATATATGTATATATTCCACCAGGGCCAATTATAATCAATAGAATAATTGCAACAATAAACTCAATGCTGGCAAACAATCCTTACCCAACAATACTAACAGGGGATTTTAATATGAGCTACCAAAAGTTTGTTAATAAGGGGATTCACCAATTAGCAATACCACTTATGAGTGGAGAAGGATTCCTACCACCAAACTCCATATCCTTTTATAACAGCAGATATGGAACTCTGATAGACCTGATGTTCTATTCCCCAATGCTGCATCAAGCAATAGAAATGAGTCTATCCCCCACACATTTCTCAGATCATGCAGTGCAAATAATAAAAATAAATCTAGATACAAACTATAACCAAAAATACTACCTACAGAAAACCATAAGAATTCTACTGCCAATCAATACACAGGAAGTTTTTTTCTCAGAAATATATATAGCAATAAACAAACTAAATCAAATGGACCTTGACCCAATAACAAAATATATAGCTTTCACAGAAACCATATCTTATAATATCAATCAAATGACACAAAAAACAACCCCACCAACAAAACTCATAACATTGGCAGAAGAAATACATAAAAAGATCATAACAGCAAAACCAATCAAAAATAACCAAGAAATCATTGTTAAACTTACACAACTATACAATCAAACATGTAACCAATTAAAACAATATATTGCCATCAAAAAGAAAAAAATATGTTTAACAGAACAACACACTTGGACCCGTGGTTACATTAGGTGGGCATTAGGATATCCCTCAACTAACAAAGTACCTATGGCAATTAAAACAGGAAATAAAGTGATAACAGGCTATAACATGATAGAACCCATCTTTCAATACTTCAGAAGTAAACTCACAACAAACAACCAATGGAAAATCCCAGAAAATTACTTTGGAAAACCTGAAAATGAAAACCCCTATAAAATAGAAGATTTTGCAAGAATACTCACAACATTACAAAGCACTTGTCACCCAGGACCACCCGGGATCCCAAAATTTGTACTAACTCATCTAAGTCAATTTACAAACAAATTATTATGTCAACTAGCAAATCAACTTTCACAAAAATTATATAACATACAAGGTCTAATCCCAATATCAATGGTCCCTTTCATGAAAAAAATAGAATCCATCTCGGAAATTACAAATTTAAGACCCATTTCAATGGAGCCATTAGGAATCAAAATTTTAGAAAAAGTACTAAAAGAAAAGATAGAGCCCTACATCTTACCAATAATATCGGAGCATCAATATGCTAAAAAAGGGTCATCAACAGGCCAAGCAGCTCTAATTTTTAAAACAATAGTAAATTCAACAATAAAAAGAAAAAAACATGGGCCCATGGTAGTACAATTGGATTTTGAGAGTGCCTTTGACTCTGTCCCCATCAACAAACTAATCAATCAATTAAAAAAAACAAAAATACCAAGAACAATCTTATACACAATAGCCAACCTACTCCTAAATAGGGAGATACACATTACGCTAAATAGAAGAACATCACCCACTTTCCATCCTAACCAATCCATCCCCCAGGGACCTCCACTAAGTACACTACTCTTTACACTATACATAAACTCTCTACTTGAAAAAATCAAGGAAAAATTACAAGGAATACAAATACCAAACACCAATATTTACATACCCTGTATAGCCTACATGGATGATGTTACGATTTTTCTAACTTCAAAGAAACAACTACATATACTCCAAAAAATAATAGAAGACTATACAACAAAATTTCATCTGAAAATAAATACTAATAAATCAGCTGTGTGGTCAATCTTTACTGGGAAAACCAACACACAAATATACCAAGGAAAACCGAATAAGTTTCTGGGTTTCCCATTTCATTTGGGAATGGGGCAGATGAGAAGAACAATACAAGACAAAATTTTAACACAAACAGAAAAAATCACAGACTCACTTGCTAAATCATACCTTTCTCTATACTCAAAGGTTGCTCTCTTCAACCAACTGATAATGACAAAAATCACATACTACCTACCAGTGATAAAGTTTACCAAAAAATTTATATCAACAATAAACTCCATGTGCAATAAACTACTTTGGAATAAAAAGGTGGTAGCAATTTCAATGAGGCAAATAAGCCAACCCACAAAACTAAATGGGCTTGGACTACATACAATTTCAACTTTTTACACACAAAAAATAATAAACCTGCTGATTACAACATTTACAAAGTTTCCAAATATTCAAAAAATAATAGATATAATACCCACTGACCGACCACCTCCCAAAGACAACTATATAGCCACACTTTTAGACAGCATAAGAAATCAAAGGGACAAAATAACCCTGTCTAATCCAATTAAATACACATATTGGCACATACATAGCCTAACAGAGCAGACACAACAAGATATCAACAACAAAATGGTCCTTGAAATAAACAATGCACAGCTCCTAAAAAAATATAAAAATTGGTACCTGGAGCCTAAATTCTTTGACTTCATAGTCAAAGTAAATCTGAATGCCTTGCCTACATCACATTTCATCCATTTTAAAAGGTTCTTTACGAAAATAGACCCACTGTGCAGATTGTGCCAAAGAGAAGAAGAAACACAACATCATTTTCTAAACGATTGTCTGGGCTTGGAAAAGGTAAGACAAATAATGATAAATAACTACCATCAGAAAGACACAACAATGGCAAAAATTCTCCAGGTATACAAAAAAAATGCAATCCCAACAATAAGAGCAGCGACATTTAGCTTGTATGCATATTGGTACACCAGATGTAAACTCAATTTTGACTACAATGCAAAACAAAACCTTAACACTTTCCACCGCAAGCTAGAAAAAATAAAAGAAAGGGATAACATGCTAGCACCACCAGATATTTTTGCTGCAACTTGGTCACTGTTTAAACTAAAATCAGCACTATAGTTGAAAATCAGTAAAAGAGATACAGAATAACACAGATAAAAAGAAAAAGAACCCAATACACAGTTTTATGTAGATGAATGTGTAATTTATATGCTTTATATCATTCTAAAACAATGTAGAAGTAAAAAAAAATATTGTTATACCAAATTTTGCTATATTACTTTTAGGTTAATATATTAGAGCATATAAAAATTTATAATACCATTCTTTATTTTTTTTTTAAAAAACGTACTTTTTGTTGTCACAAATTAAAGAGCAGTAAGAAAGCCACATGGTTCTAAGAGTATGAATAATTATCAGCAATAAGGATGAAAAATTTTAATATTTTTCTTGAACAATTGTTTAACATTAATTATTTTCTTATGAAATACAAAGTATCATAAAGATGAGAAGTAGGGGCAAGTTTGAAAAATGTGTATCATATCTTATGAATGATTATTACATAGGACATGTATGGGATCCATATTTAATTTAAATTGATTAATGAGGAAAGTTTTGGTAAGAAGTGTGCCTAATAATAAGTTAAACAAAAATTTCAACTATGATTTAAAAAATCATATATTTTGTATCTGGCAATTGGAAGAATAGACCATAATTGTCTGTAAGGATATATAATTTTCTTCAAATAAAACACCAACCAAAGATTTAATATTACAATTATCCAACAAACCTGCATATGTGATGGTATAATGAGTAAAAAACAGGAATGACTTACAAATAGAAGTAGAACAAGCAATATTACAGTTAGAGGAATAGCTTTCAGAATTGGTCTTATTAAGGTAATGATGTATATTTTAATTCTGATATAGAAGACAAATGATTGAGAACATGTAGCTTTCAGGATTGGACTAACTAAGGTTGTGATGTATATTTAAGCTCTGACATAGGAGATAAATGATTGAGGACATATTAGATTAGGAAATGTGTTGATGATCTCCCAGATGTATGATTTTATTATGGACATAAGATTTTAAATGGTAGTCCTGAAGAGATGCAAACATGATCTACAGTAAGCAAATATACAACCCATAATAGTACTAACAATACAAACTTTTCCTATAAAATAAAGCAATTTAGGAAGAATGTTTTTGTTTTTGTAATGAACTTGCTGTTGACAAATTGATCTACATGATGATTTAATTGTGGTTTAGATAAATTGATTGGAATTCCAAGAAAAGATGAGTGTGTATCTGTGAAGAAGGTAGATTGCCACCAATAGCTATTTGTCACATGAATGATTTACAAACTTGTTTTGTAGGTCCTATTAGTGGTTCAAATTTATTCAAAATATGAAAAATGAAAGGCATGTTCTGCAGATCTCTGAAGACTATCAGGGCATCATCATCAAAAGATATGACTTTAAAAGTAGTTGCACTGCTCAATTTTTTGATCGATCGATCGATCTATCTATCTATCCATCCATCCCTCCCTCCCTACCTACCCACCCACCCTCCTTCCTTCCTTCCTACCCACCCACCTACCTATCTATCTATCTATATATATTGCAAATAGTAGTGATGCAAATGACAAATCATGTGGAATACCTTGGGGCTTGATTTGTGAGGTGAAGGGAGATACATGTAATTTTTAAGCTTGATTTGATCTATTGGCAAGATAATTTTATGGCAGTAATTAGATGTGTATAGCTTAGCAGAAATTTATTTAAAGTGCTAAACAAATATTCCCAGTCTACCAGATCAAAAAGCACCCTTAGAGTCAATGTGATATGCAATATAACATCAATTTACCCTTTTTTCATACACTATTGACTCCTGTGCTAAAAGAATAGTTTGAGATACATGGCAGTTTTAATTGCATAATGTGATGAGGAAAGATTAGGAATGATAAGATCATTTATTTGTTTAGAAATAATTCTTGTAAACATTTTTCGATCAATATCTTCTGATGAGTTGATATGTAGGTTGTTCACTGAGGGATATAAGACAATTGATTTTTTTCTAAAACAGAAAATGACATTAGTGGATAGGTTAGGTATGTAATAATTAATCTTAATTATAATACTTATATAAAATGAGACTGACGATATAATTTAGATTCTTGTAAATATTAGTGGAAATAAGATCGTATGCTAATGAGGTGTTTGAATACAAGTGTATAATTTCTCCAAGAATTTGTTACTATGAGATATAATTATTTTTAGGAAGTTGTCTATTATAGCCAATAGAGAGCAAACAATAATCAAATGCTTTTATAGTGTTTTTTAAGTGGTTAAAAAGTTCAATATCCACTTTGGTGCCTGACATAACTATATTTTCTTTCAACAAAATTAGGAATACCAAAGGCATTCGAAGTTGATTTCACATAATATACAGTAATTTTTGTTAACATTGAAAAATTAGGGATTACTTTTTCAGATCTAAACATAATGGCATTTTGGTTATAAAGAGAGCTTAGCTGTTTAGTTTCACTTTGCAGTTTATGAATAAGCAGTTTTGCATTATTGAATTGTATTATAGTTTGAAGAATTGAATTGATGTCATCAATATGTTGTCTTATAAAGTTAATTGAATGATAAAAGTAAATGGAGATTATTTAAGTCATCTGTATTTTTCAGATATGTAATTGTTTTTGCAAATAATGCTTAGAGCTTCAGAAAAGTTGCAATAGTTATCAGATAAAAGTAAAAAGATAGGACTAAAGATAAAAGCTAAAAAAACTAAAGTTTAATGGATTTTCTGAAAAGAAATTAAAAATTGATAATAATGAATTAAAAGAAGTTAATAACTACAAATACTTTAGTCAAATTATTTTGTACAGATGGAAACATAATGAATGAAATTAAACATAGAATTAAACTTGGATGAAGTTTTTTTGATAGAAACAATTTATGGTTAAATGAAAATAAGCCTATGTGTTTAGATTTCGACATTTAATAGAAGAGCAACATAGAGATTCCAAAGTACTCAACAAAATATGAAGAGATGTATAGTAGGAATAACAAGAAGAGACTGCAAATGAAATACATAGATGAGAGAACAAACACATTACTGAGAACATTAAAAAAAATTAAGAAACTGACAAGAAAATGGGCTAAACATATTGCTAGAAAAGATGGTAATAGATGAACACTAAAAATTTTAAACCGAATATGAAGAAATTGTAAAAGACATAGAAGGAATACCACATGTGAGATAGATAGACGAAGATTTACAATGAAAATAAGTATGTAAGATATATATATATATTGAATCAATCTTATTAAAAAAATTATTAATTTGAGAAGATTTAGAAACCAAAAAATTTGATCATTAGCATTGCTTCAGTAATAATACAGAAATAATCTAGGATGCATATAATTAAATAAGCAAATCTTCACTAATTTTATTATATAATTGTACATATGTTATGTCCTTTTCCTAGTGATAGAATAAGTTATTAGACAACTGAATATTACAATCAAATTGTAAAATTTGATTCTTACCAGTAATAGAATGATTCTATTTGACACATAATTATCCCAATAAACAGAAATAATTTGCTATCTTATACTGCCAAAACTTATAGATAAATAAAACTTTTGTTAGGTCAAATTTTAAGCATTATTGGAGTTGATAAAAATGTGACATTTTAAATAAATTATTTACAACAGTTTCCATTTAGAAGTTTTAAATACTTTTTTTATGTGCCAAATAAAAACATACAATTTTCAAAGTATGCATTAAGACATATGAATTATGCGATCAAATTACTTTATTAAGCCTTTTGGTATTTAAAAAAAGATTGTTGATTGTTAAATAATTTCTGACATACTAATGGCCTGAAAGTACATTCCTTTTAAATAATTTCCCTTCTTTTGATTCACCAACTTAATGTCTACTGTAATATGAAAGATTTAATATTATAAATATGATGACATGCAAACATTTGATTGATAAGCTAAGTGGAATTTAATGTAGTTTGAGAGATTTATTTTAATAAACAATTTTAATAAAAAGAATAATTATTGAAATAACATGAAAGGTAATCATCACTCTATAAAGTTTTTCAAGATAATAAATATCATATAGGGGAGAGAGATATGTTACTAGCAATGACAGCATTGCAAACAAGTTTCACTAAATTGCAAACAAAATTCATTATATGCCTTAATTAACTGTTATTAAAAATTGTAATAAACAACTACATGCAAATATGAGTATATGCATTTATTTGTGAATTTAAATGGCATATAATTTAAACAAAAATGGAGTTCATTACATTCATTAAGCCTCATTCCAAGAATTCTCTGATAATAATACTATAAAAAAATAATAGTCCATCTTCAAACGTAAAAGTAACCTTAACTCTTAAAATCAGCATAGAAAAATTAACATAAACAAATTTTCTTTTTAAAAATATTTAAAAAATCCAGAATGTGATAAGAAATAAAAGAATAAGTAAGTTATATTTTTCTTTTAATTAAATTCTTATTAACTTTAATATACGTATTGCTAAGAAATTAATTAATTATTTCAGTCATTTAAAGATGTTTATATATATATATAAAGAGACAATAATATCATAATCCAATTCAACATTACCATCACATATTTATAATTGCTTAGTAAATGACTAGAAAAAGATAATTTGCTTGTCTAGGTGGAACATCTTTTCCTATTATAAAAAAGTGTAATGAATGTTGAACTGGATTATGATATATTGTTATTAGCTTTATGCTAAATTTATATATTGTAGGGTATTGAGCTCAAACCCTATATTACAAATCCCAAGAGCCTCAGAAGAAAAGTAGGAAAAATATTTTTTCTGTTTATTCAACTTTTTATTAGTAAAAGAGGGCAATATATATACATATATTTTGAATAGTTTGATAGTTTTATTTAAAAATTAAATATAATAAGCACATATAAACAGGTGTCTGTAGACACAAATTCTATAAATCATTTTTTTAAGTTTACATATTAACTTTTTACATTCAACTTATATCTGATGAATTATAATGTTCTTTCTTAATAATGCTTTGATTTTAATATTTTGTCATTACTATTTTATTCAATGACTTTGATACTAATAGTACTGATAATCTGTAATTTTCAAATTTAGATAATTTTTGATAAGCAAGTTTTACAGATATGAGTAGATATAAGTATATATGTGTGTGTATGTACAAATACTAAAATATAAATATTTACAGATATATTAAGAGTTTTAAATAATTTGTATTTTCTGTGTGAAATTTGTTTTTCTTATATATTATTTAAGTTCAATTATTCTCATTTTATGTGAAAGGGTTAAAAGAAAGGTTTCATTCTAATGTTCAAGTTGAGAAATCAAATGTGGGGGGATGAGAACAAAGACTTATTAATCAGTTATAATTACCAAGAGGCCCAGAACATTTTGACCATACTAAATAATAAATTTTGAAAAATTATAAAGATAAAAAAAAGGAATGTACCCAGCTGCACTGATGAGGTATAATTTATGGATTACTGAATGCATCAGTTACAACATGTGTGTAATGTCATCAAAAGACCAGCACACATATATAGTCCGAAAAAATAAGACAGTTTTAAGCAGAGCAGAGAAAAGCAGCAGAATAAGTCTTATCATTTTTTATGCAGATTATGCATTGACATGAAGAGGTGAGAATATATATTTTGTTGGAAGGTCTCTCATGACCGATCCCAAAGAACTCTTATGCACATTGGAAGAGTTAAAATCTGAAATAGAAGTAACAAATACCATTCTATGGCTGATCTCCAGAGTCCAAAGAAGACTTTGAACACTGTTATTGTTTTGCCTATGCCATCGCTTAATTCAAATAAAAAAAAGCACAAAGTAAAAGAAAATGCTGAAATCTATATCAAACCAATCATAACCAGAGCAGTGCTGAAATTAATATTAAACCAGTCATATTCAGAGCAGAAGAAATGAAGAAACCATCTCAATGATAAAATGGTCCCTAAAGAAATACAATTTTTGTCACAGTGTCATCATCATCGCAGTCAAGCAGAAGAATTGCAAGCCCAAGCCAAAAATAGAACTTTTCCAGTAAACCACTGTAATTGATAAATATATGCATGTTACACATTGATATATGGCTGAATTCAAATTCTCAAAACTTAAACAAGCTAACTTCAAAGTGAAAATAAAAGAAGAACTCGGTAATATTGATTTTATTTTATTTTTCTCAATGACTACTAACACTTTCCTTTAAATAAATCCATTTGTCTCTCTCTCTCTCTCTAAATATTAAACAAGAGTCAATTATTAGAAAATGTTTTTCAATAACAATAAATATTGACTTTATCAATATATGACGCGTTGTTTTATTACCATTACATGTAACCATTTATATATGTATTTTTTTTATAAAATGTTTTTCTTATTATGTATTAATTAAGGTATCATGAAAATATGTTATTCATGTTATATATATAGAGGCTAAATACAAATTTTGTTAATAATTGGGAGTAACCCACACATCTAACAATATATACATGCTTATGTGAATATAGTATAAATGTACAAACCAGTAAGGGTAGAAATTTGGCATCATGAGAGATAGATTTTAAAATAGTTAATGACCAAGATTAATGGCAGTTGAGATACGTAATTTGAAACCGATTTCTTTAGATATTCTTATCTTTATAATGCAACTAACGTTCTCTACCTATTTCTTGTTTATTATTTTCTAAGATTATAGATATAAAAATGTATATATGTGAGTATGTGCATGTATCGAGTGTTTGTTTTTAAAATTAAAATGTTTTTAGGTTACAAGATTTCTATTCACCCACTAGAGATATAAACCTACACATATCACACCATATAATATTAACGATTGAATTTCAATTTCATTGAACGAAAGTGGGGAAGACCTTTGGTCATGTTATTTAAATGTATGTAATTTTGTTATTAATTACAGTAAATTTTCTATTTGTATATTGATGATTAATCCATAATAAATTTTAATTTGTTTTATTTAAAAGAGGCTTATATATTTCTTAAGAGTTAATCACTGTCTTGTGAAGTTGGTTTAGTCATCATCATCACTGATGGATGCCAATCTTTAAGACATCGTTTAAATATAACAATATTTTGGTAAATAATTATAGATTGGTAAGAGGTAAGATTTGTGTTGTGAATTAGTTCTAAATCTATGGCTGGAAACATTATCATCATCATCATCTTATTAATCAATAGTCTAAATAGATGTGTTTAAGGACCATATATAAATAATGGTTCTCACTGTGTTTGTTTATTATTTGTGAGCCATCATAAGAGATATGACTACCACTGAAGCATTTGATAATCTATAGTATTAAATGTGAGCTAGTAACATTTATGATAATATTAAATATGAATTTAAGTTGTTAAATTCCTATATGAGAATTTGTCTGAGAATTTATTTGCACAGCTAGAAAATAATAAGGATGTTTTTCCCTTAATAAAAGTGCACATGATAGTTATAAAATGGAAAATCCTATACAGTTTTAAATAATGTATGACTGAGGTTCAAACCCAGTACAAGAATAAGTAGCAACCTAATATAATATTATCTAGGTTTGGATAGCCTAGTAGCACCAAAATATACAGACATATACATGAGAAAGCAATGAATAGAAAGGAATAGTTAGTTACAGAGTGGTTTGTCCTATTGGGGTATAAGTTGCTTACATTGGTTATTGGTGATGACTGCCCCAATGAGGAGTAGTAAGGGAGTGAATTTTGTCTAGGATAATTTCATATTCCATTATAGGCATGGATTCTTACACAGTTATAAATGATCTAGATATTTTCATTCAGTTACAAATGGTAAATACTAGATTATTTTCATTCCTAGATGATCTTCATTCCATTATAAATGGCATCCCAAATGAAGGCTCTGAGATATACTATCTATATGAGATGAGAGGTAGTCATAATAGAGATGAAATTGAGATGTGTAGTGAAAAAAACAATATTTTTTTTTGTATAGAATTATTTTGGCCTTGTATTCTTATTTTGGACTTTTATATGATTATGTTTATTGTTGTTTTATTTCTTGATTGGTGTTGATAAATGAGTATAGCCATTAAACAGCTTAGTTTTTCAGTTCTAAGACATTATATGTATCACAACTTCAGTCAATGTTTAAACCAGCAGTAAGATTTTTTTGTTAAATAATTTTGTTATTAATAAAGTATTACAGTGAGATAGGGACAAGAATATTGATGGTTATAAATTATAAAATAGTAGTTTCATGTATATTTGCAGAGTTCATGTTATAGAAAATCTATGATTTTGGAGATTGGATTGGGTATTTGATTGTTGGAGTTTGATTGGCTATATTGCAGTTTTTAATGATGTATGGAGGGTTTTGTCATTGCCTTGAGGATGTGATGTATTCATGCAACTCATGACTGATTAATCTCATTCACTGCCCCAACCCACATTATGATTTGTTATATCATAAAGCAGTTAACTTAATCCTGCCATGATCTCATCATCTAAGTCTCATAGAAAGTGAGCAAGGCATATTTTTTCTAAAATATTCCCAGCCCCTAAAAGTTGAAAGAAGCAGGGCATTGCCATAATTCAGCTTCTAAGTCTCCTATGAAGTGAGCAAGGCATTGTTTTATATATTCCCAGCCCCTAAGACTTGAAAGAAGCAGGACATTGCAACAGAGTTTCCATTATTTTATCAAGGTGTGGTAGCTTAAAGTGATTAAATTGGGATAGCTTTCTGGGTGTTCATGATGCATTGTGTGCTTATAGTGCTGTGACTGAATTCTTTTATTTGTCTCAGAATCGTGAACTGCTAGTCATCATGTTAGCTGTCAGTATCTGTCAGATCTCTGAAAAAATAGATGAGTATATAATATGAAATATAAACTCTTCTTAATATATGCATGTCCTATGTAAATTATTGTTAGATGATTAATTAAATAATGGATATGAAATTTTTTTTTGGAAGCATGAAACACAAGCTGATAAAGGCAAATCAGTCAGTAGGGGATGTGTTCTCAGAAAGAGAATGGATGTGCAGATTCTTGGTGGTCAGGGAACCTGACAACAAAATAATTAAATTTGATTGTTGTAAGAAAAGAAAAGTATTACTTATTTAGAAAACAATAAGCAAATAGCTTAATTTTTTTTTATATAAAAATAGAGCAACATGGACTCTATCAAGAAAGAAAAATCTGGGAATCAGAATACAGTGAAACAGACAAGTTCCACATCCTGTTAGACCAATGACAAAACAATTCAAAGAAATAAATGAAAGATTTGATAGTCAATCTGTTCAATATCTAGAAATAAATATGGAACTCAGAAGATAATGAAATGAGAAAATGGATAGTCAATCCAGTAAATGGGAAAGCCAAATTAATAAATTAGAAAGTAGGATAGATAATCAGTATCTAGAAATGAAAAAAGAACTGGATGAAAGGTTTAATATCTCAAATGATTAATTGGAAAATTTTGAAGAGAAACTGTAAAATAAGATTCAGGAATTTGATGACAGGTGTGATACCCGATTTAAGGAACTAGTGGGTAAGCTAGAGAAATCACAAGAATATTGGGATAATAAGCCCCAAGAAATAGAGACTAAGATTGAGGGTATACAGGAAGGATGTATAAAGATGGAAGAGAGATGTGATGATGGAGAACAAATGAATGACCAGTTCAGAGATGTAAAAGGGCAAATGAATGACCTTAAGACAGAAATTATAGATGTGAAAAAAACAGTAAAAAGAGTGTATAAGGAAATATATGAAGGTCAAAATAAAGTAGATTATGAAGTGAAGAGAATGCAAAGAGAGTTGGAAGAACAGTGTATAAGATATCAGGGCGTTAAATTAAAAGAGGGAGAGATAGAAGGGATAAAACAACGTCTCCAAGAAAGAGAATATTATAGAAATGATGAAGAAAATCTTAGTACAAAGTTAGACACTCAGAAGATGGTTATAAAAGTACATAAGTTTAAGAAAAGCATATATATTATCCAGAAATCTTTAAGTAATATTAGTTTTATTTGGTATCAGGATGTATTTTAAATAAACAAAACAAATGTGAAGGTAGAAAGCTATACCATTTTTTGAATGTGGATGACTTATTTTATAAATACCCCAGTAGAATAAAATTAGAGGAAAATATTATATTGGATGATAAAGTTAGACTTAAGACTATCTGTCACTAGGGACAATTATGTATGGTATCAAGAGTATATTTCTAGATAGATTAGACAACTGGTATACTGACCTAGAGTTATATACATTGTGTCATAGTTTTATTATAAATGTCCAGTCAAGATGGAGGGATCAGACAATCCTATACATACTCTGCCTACAATAATATAAATGGCATAGTCAATTTATTTTAGTAGTTACATGATTTCAAAAAAAAAATCATCAAATATTTTTTTTTCTTCTTAGGAGGGGGAAGCTGAGAGTATTGAGTTCAAACCCTACATTACAAATCCCAAGAGCCTCAGAAGGAAAGTGGGAAAAATATTTTTTCTCTTTATTCAACTTTTTATTAGGGAAAGAGGACAATGTATATATTTTTTGAATAGTTTGATAGTTATATTTAAAAATTAAATATATTAAGCACATATAAACAGTTGTCTGTAGACACAAACTCTATAAATCATTTTTCCAAGTTTACTTATAATTCTTTATATTTAGCTTATATCTGATGAATTATAATGTTCTTTCTTAATAATGCTTTGATTTTAATATTTTGTCATTACTATTTTATTCAATGACTTTGATACTAATAGTATTGATAATCTGTAACTTTCAAATTTAGATTTTTGATAAGCAAATTTTACAGATATGAGTTGATATAAGTATATGTGTGTTTGTATGTACAAACACTAAAATATAAACATTTACAGATATATTAAGAGTTTTAAATAATTTGTATTTTCTGTGTGAAAATTTGTTTTTCATATACACAATTTTTAATTATTCTTATTTTATGTGAAAGGGTTAAAAAAAGGTTTAATTCTAATGTCCAAATTTGAGAAATCACAGATAAGGTCAATGTTGACATAACTGTCAATGTGAGAAATGTGGGGGGGGGGATGAGAACAAAGACTCATTAATCAGTTATTATAATTACCAAGAGATCCAGATCATTTTGACCATACTAAATAATAAATTTTAAAAAATTATAAAGATAAAAAGAAAGGAATGTACCCAGCTGCACTAATGGGGTACGATTTATGTATAACTGGATGTTTCAGTAACAATATGAGTGTAATGTCATCAAAAGACCAGAGCATATGTATAGTCTGAAAAATAAAACAGTTCTGAGCAGAGCAGAAAAAAGCAGCAGAATAAGTCTTATCGCTTTTTACGCAGACTATACATCGACATGGAGGATGAGAAAAGATATTTTTTTGTATGTCTCCCATGACCAATCCCAATATGCACATTGGAAGAGTCAAAATCTAAAATAGAAGTAACAAATAGCATCCTATGGCTGATCTCCAGAGTCCAAAGAAGACTTTGAATCCTGTTATTGTTTTGCCTATGCCATTGCTGAATTCAAATAAAAAAAGCACAAAGTAAAAGAAAATGATGAAATCTAATAAAATCAATCATACCCAGAGCACTGTTGGAATTTATATTAAACCAGTCATATCCAGAGCAGAAGGAATGAAGAAACCATCTCAATGCTAAAATGGTCCCTAAAGAAATACAATTTTTGTCACTGTATCATCATCACAGTCAAGCACAAGAATTGTGAGCCCAAGCCGAAAATAGAACTTTTCCAGTAAACCGCTGTAATTGATAAATATACGCATGTTAGACACTGGTATGTGGCTGAATTCTAATTCTCAACCTTAAACAAGCTAACTTCAAAGTGAAATTAATCAGAATCATTGAAATTGCCTCTACATTGAAAATAAAAGAACTAGGTAATATTAATTTTAATTTTGTTTTCTCAATAACTATTAACACTTCTCCTTTAAATAAATCCATTTGTCTCTCTCTCTAAGTATTAATCAAGAATCAATTATTAGAATAGGTTTTTCAATAATGATGAATATTAACTTTATCAATATATGAGATGTTGTTTGATTATCATTACATGTAACCATTTATATATGTATTTTTTTATAAAATGTTTTTCTTATTATGTATTAATTCAGGTATCATGAAAATATGTTATTCATGTCATATATAGAGGTTACATACACATTTTGTTAATAATGGTAGTACCACACACATTTAGCAACATATACATGCTTACATGAATATTTGTTGAGTATAAATGTACAAACCGATAGGGGTAGAAATTTGGCATCATGAGAGATAGATTTTAAAGTAGTTAATGACCGAGATTAATGGAAGTTGAGATAAGTAATTTGAAACCGATTTCTTTAGATATTTTTATCTTTATAATTCAACTAACTTTCTCTACTTATTTCTTGTTTATTATTTTCTAAGATTATAGATATAAAATGTATGTTATATGCAATGCACGAGTATGTACGTGTATCGGGTGTTTATTTTTAAATTTAAAATGTTTCTAGGATATAAGATTTTTATTCATCCACTAGAGATATAAACCTACACCTATTACGCCATATAATATTAAAGATTGAATTTTAGTTTCATTGAAGGGAAGGGGGAAGACCTTTGGTTATTACTATTATTATTTAAATGTATCTAATTTTGTTATTAATTATGTACATTTTCTATTTGTATATTGATGATTAATTAGTAATAAATTTCAATTTGTTTCATTTAAAAGAGGCTAATATATATTTCTTAAGAGTTAATCATTGTCTTGTGAAGTTGGTTTAGTCATCATCATCACTGATGAATGTCAATCTTTAAGACAGTTTAAATATAACAATATTTTGGTAAATAATTATAGATTGGTAAGAGGTAATATTTGTGTTGTGAGTTCATTCTAAAGCTGTGGCTGGAAACATCATTATCATCATCATCATCTTATTACTCAATAGTATAAATAGATGTGTTTAAGGGCCATATATAAATAATGGTTCTCACTGTGTTCGTTTATTATTTGTGAGCCATCATAAGAGATATGACTACCACCAAAGCATCTGATAATCTATAGTATTAAATGTGAGTTAGTAACACTTATAATAATATTAAATATGAATTTAAGATATTAAACTCTTATATGATAATTTGTCTGAGATTTTATCTGCACAACTAGAGAATAATAAGGATGTTTTCCCCTTAATACAAGTGCACAAGATACTGTTATAAAATGGAAAATCCTACACAGTTATAAATAATGTACGACTGAGGTTCAAACCTGGTACAATTATAAGTAGGTACCTAATGTAATATTATCTAGGCTTGGATAGCCTAGTGGCATCCAGATATACAGACATATATATGAGAAAGCAATGAATAAAAAGAAATGGTTAGTTGCAGAGTGGTTTATCCTATTGGGGTATAAGCTGCTTACATTGTTTATTGGTAATCGATCTAAAACAATTGATCTGGTGCTAATGATTGCCCCAATGAAGAGTAGTAAGGAAGTGAATTTTGTCTAGGGTAATTTCATATTCCATTACGGTCATGGATTCTTATGCAGCTATAAATGATCTAGATATTTTCATTCAGTTATAAATGCTAGACACTAGATTTTCATTCCTAGATGATTTTCATTCCGTTACAACATATATATGTGTGTGTAAGTAAATAATGTAGGAATTTATTTGTAATGTGTAAAACCTCACCAATCTATTGCCATTAGATATAAAGTATATTTTATTTATGTAAAATTAAATTTTATAAACATATAAAAAAGTCAGTAAACTGATTTTTGTACTAACATATTAAATGTTATGTAATAACTTATAGACTATTATAAGATTAATGCAGATTTTAGTGATGAATAAAAGGATCTACATTTATAATACTGACAAGTACATATATAACTATATCTGAAGTCTTATGACTTTTATTGATCTTTAAGTGAAAAAATTTTTATAATAATTTTTTATAAGAATAGTTGCTTAGAAAAATCAAATTTCAAATAAACTTAACACAGCAATTCTACTCAACTGAGCATAATTTTTTTCTTAGTTAAATATCTATTTAAAAACCTGTTACTCTCCAGAGAGCAACGGAGTCAATTAGATTAGCACAATAAGGAAAATGGTGCTAAAGTTTCTGAATCAGTTGAGTAAAATAAATAAAATTTTATTTTTGGTTAATTAAATAGCAGTTGTGCTCAATGAGTTTTGGGTACTCTAATGTCACATAACAATCACATCATCATTATATATTTCAAATAAAGTTGATTTCAAACTTTTTCTCTCCCGAGATCTATTGAACCAACTACTTAGACCAACTGAAAAACATTAAATGGAATGTTGAAAATTTGTTAGAAATGCACTTTCAAAGGAAAAATAAATTACAAAACTGAGCACTTTGTTATATAGCAGCATTTAATAATACTAAAAAAACCCACTAATTTAAAAATTTTCATTAGCAAAGCATGAAGGAAAAAAGTATAGAAATAAAAAAAAAATTCAAACAAAATTGCAGCACTCCCAATTAACTTTGAAAAATTTAATTTTTTAAAAAATAATATGTGGATGTATATGTCCTTTGTTCAGAGGTAGATTAATTAAGCAGTAATAAGATTAAGAAATAAAATTGGGTGGTAACTTACAGTTGCTTGCTGTTCTTTTAACACAATTTATTATATATAGCTTTTCAGTTTTAAAACCACACTATAACCATTAAATAGTCGTTATATGATAATGTTTAAGTATGAATATTGAATTTGCAGATGAAATAGAATTGAATTAATATTCTGTCAAATCTTATTATTTTATGATATAATGATTAGAGGAGTAGACTATCATTTTCATGCTCTATATTTCAAATGTAGAATGCATTGGAGTGATTTTTAAAAATAGGTGATTTTTTTTTTGCTGAGCCAAAACTTTTCTAAGAAATAGGCAACAAAAACACATTCAATATTCATTTATAGACAAGTAGCAACAATTTTTAGATAAAAGGTAAAAAAAATTTCAGATAGTGTGAGTTAGTTAAATTGTATAGAAACAAATATACAATAGTTTTTCTTTTACACTTTTAAAACTTGTTTTCATTTTGTAAAATCATATTATTTTACATTAGATCAACATCTCAAGTATCTCATATTATCACTATCACAGATTATACAAAAATAAAATATTGAAATATGACAAAAAAAATGGTAATAGACGAAATGAATAGAAAACATATATTTATAAAAACGAATGATAATTTATTTTTCATTTATTATCATATTTTTTTATCACATTTTATATTTTTTCAAAAAATATTGTATATCTCGCCATAAGAAACACATAAGATAGTTGAAACTTTGGCTCAATGTACTCATATGAATTTCATAAATAAAAACTTTTTTTTATAAAAATAATGTATCAAAGAAAAATTTGTATATTTTTTATTTATGGGTCAATTGGGGGGGGGGGTGAATAGATACATTTTATTAATTAATATTGAATACATTTTAATATTATTGTTTAAATAAATACCAAAGTATTGATTATAAAAAAATAATTAAAATTTATAGAATACAGTACTGAGATGATTGTGTGTGTTGGTCATTTTATCAGAGTGTTTTCTATTTTATGTGCATAAAAGATCAATTATGCATTTCAATGTATTTAAAATTTATTAAAGTTCAAATTTGAGAAATTAAAATAAATTGTATTAAGAGATTGACTAGAAATGCCAAACTATCTTTTACAACGATTATATGATATTGGTTGTTCATTATTCTCTATAGCCTAGTCAGTCTTCCTACCTGCATCAAAGATTTTAAAACACACACACACACACACACAAGATCAATAAATAATAGTCCCAATAATCAACGAGTCACAACCTCCGATTGGGATAATTTGGCATACACTGGAAATATGCTTGGTTAACTTTCCGCGCACATGTACACACATATTACAAATATATAAAAAATGATAGTATGATTTTTTAATTTTATTTTAACTCAGTAGTATATATCCCAAAAATTCACAGCAAAAATTATAGTTATTACCGAGATCAAATAACTTTTGCTAATGATCTGGAGTCAGTGATCTTTTAGATTTACGATATTTGTATTAACGCTAATAATAGTATGCTAATCTAATAAAAGAAATATCGTTAAAATAATTGTACTCACTTCAGATATCAGCTTGATGTACAATATTAATAAAATTCTCGTTTAATTAATTAATCAAAGCCCAATATTTACTTCTCATTACTTTAAACGTTTGATAAAACATTTTGCTGTTTGCTAAATTTCTTCAAAATGAAGTCACGAGGTTCTGCGTTAACCAGTTTTTTGTTTTGTTAAATAAAAATCATTTAAGTATAAACAAATATATAGACTATCAATCAATTTAAATAACAAAAATAACCTCGCTACAGTTCAGCAATAAATTGAAAACAGTTTAGTTTAATGTACATATGTAAATCTCTAGCCTTGAAACTTTTTTGATTTCACTTAATAAAAAAAAAAAGCATTAACAAAACAAAATATAGTACTGATAAATAAAAAATATATAAACACGTCACTTTAATAAAAAATCATAAAAAAAAAAAAACAACAACGAAAAAATGATGCGATCTCCAAATTAAAATATAATTATACCCTTCAATAATATATATAAAACAAAGGCCAGAATTATTCATGCTATATTTCCTCTGACTTTATTTTCAAGTTGCACATTTGAAAAAGGATAGGAAAAAGTAATGATATATATATATTTAAGTTAACTAATGATATTTTTAAACTGAAAAACTAGTACACTCTATCAGACATTCAGTTTTAACAAATCAACAAACTCTCCAATTTAAATAATATGTTAAGATAAGAACAACTCTCCATTCTAATGCCATCCAGCTTAAGCTTGAATAATCAGTGATTACTAAAAGGTATAAAATCTCTATCCTTAGAGTGATTTCGGGCTTAGGATTCAAAGCTGGAGGATTGCAGACATATATCTAGCAAATAGCTTTATCTTCATTTTATCGATTAATTTCAAATTCCAAACCTTGTTCATAAAGTCAACATCCATTGTATAATCATTGTATGATCAACTTATATCAGATGGCACTAATAGAGAACTACTCTTATCTTTTTACGCATTCACTTTCATTTGAGAAACCTGAAATAATCTTATGATAATCATATAAAACAATTTAATTGATTAGAAAATTATATAATATTATTAAAGGTTGGTTATGAAGTAAAAGATTAATAACCTACATTTAAATGCCAGACACCAAAAATACAATATTGAATACCCATCAAAGTGATTGAAAAACCAAACAGATATATTACATTAATCAAAACAAATATCATTAATATTAATAACTATTTTAAAACTGAGTGAAGTTAATAAATAAAATATTATTTTACAAAATAATTGGTTCCTATAAATAATTTGGTTTTAAATGCACTATCATTCTATTTCAAGAATGGTTTTCAATATACTTACGTTTTCTTATTTTAGTTACTCAAGTCCATTAATACCACAGGAAATACATTCAAGCCTATAACCAACTCATATAACTTTATTAGTAGTTGATAAAAACCACTAATCCAATGTTGTTGTTTTTTTTTTTCGATCATAAATCAACTCGGGAAAAAATACATTGATTACGTTTTTTTTATTTTTAAAAATATAGAACATATCCTTTAAATACGTATTTTTGCAGAGAAAAGTTTGCTGTTAACTGATAAGAGACTCTTTGATTCAGAGACCTTAATGAACTGAACAAGGCAAAATACTTAATGTCCACTCCATATTTTTTTGTTATTGCAGCTGTTATTTTTATACAATTATTCTTATAGCAGAAGGATGGGCTACTCATCAACACATATCAGTCAGTATGATGAATTTAATAACTTTTTTTATCGTTGAGTTTAATTAAGATCAAGAAACACTGCAGGACTTTCTTCTCATATGTCTGATAGCTCTTAATTGAAATATCAGTTAAATTTTCTTGAAGACAGAAATAATATGTGTATGAATGCATCTTTTTTTAAAATAAATATTTATAATCACGACAGACAAAACTAAATTATGATTCTTATTCTCAGGAAGTTGTGAAGTCACCACCCAAGACAGTAATTGACAGCCAAAAGTGGAAAGTGCTAAGATTCCCTTTATTACAGATCCAGACTGTCATTTTATGTAAATACTTACATCTGCAGATCAAAAATATTGCAAGAATTGGAAGAAGTGCTATCTAATATTAAATAGGATTTATTGGACTTTGTGAGATAGAAGAAAAGGTGAAGAGATAAAAGCACAAATATTGGAAGCACAAGTGAAGTATACAATTTTGTCAACAATTTTCCTATTTTTCACCTTCTTCCTTTAAGATATCAATTATAATTGAATCATTTTCAATCATTATTATACTAGTGCAGGATTAAGGTCCCTCCAACTTGAGTATTTTTGATTCATACTCTATCTTTTCCACATCACACCAACAATTTTTTTTATTTTATTCATTCATTTCACATATAGTAAACATCTTACTGATCTTTTAAATGCCTTGAAATCAACATAAACCTTCAAATGTCCATCTATTATAATCTAATAATATGTCCAGTCCAAACTCCATTTCAATATTTAATTCTTTCAATTATGATAATGATATCTGTTTGTTTTCTTATCCATGTATTTCATTTCTTTTTTTTTCTCATGATTCTTAACATACATCTCTCCATGTTTTATTCAGTTATACTGTATTGATTTTTTATTGTCTAAATCTCAGATCCATAAGTATAATTGGTAAAACACATACATTTAAAAAATCTTTTTCAAATACTTTTTTTACATACTGTAATGGAATAAATGAAAGAGAAAAATAAGAGGTTAAACAAAACATCATCATCCCCACTGAATATCATAATTAAACAACAAATATAAAATGAATTAATATTGGCAATGAATAAATATAAAAGGAGCATGAAAATATCAACATAACATAAATAAATATAACAAATATAAACCGCATTACCAATATTGAACATCAGTAATCAACAGTCATCTCTTGAACTGGATTTAAAAGTGGTACATTATAAACAAACTAATTATCTTCTAAACAAAGCCAAATTTAAAGCGTAATATAAAATAGTCATTGACGTGCACATACTTAAGTCCTAAAGTATCTCATGATAAAAAATGCTAGTATCTTGGTATATGCTGATCATTATAAATGTCCTGCTTATAACACCATAAGTTTATGAGACAATGATAACCCACTTTTTAATCTGTATAAATAAAGTGCAGTAAATGGACTTTAAATGCGATCTTGACCTTTGCACTATTCAGAAAACCATTTGGATGTCCAAACACAAACATATGCACCACATACATATACATTAACTGTTATTGCTCTAGAGCTAACTCAAGAGCATAAAAACTCTAGGCAGTATAAACTGTGAACATAAAATATAAATGCATGTGCTAAATCTATCTCCATTAAAATAATTTTACTGGGATCATTTATAAATCCATTAAAGCATCATGCTACAATAAAATCAAGTCACATATTGTGCCAATTCATAGAACAAATAGCTGGAGGAGTAAAGACTAATACTTTTTGGTAATAACATATAATCCCTTTGCACTCATTGCCAGAAGCTTGCAAGGCATTTTTTATTAATAATACATTTTCAGGGGTATCATGTTTAAACAATATAGTTTTTTAAAGCTGATTATTATATTAAATATTTCATTGATTTTTTTTTTTAAAGATGATTATAAAAGCACAAGAAATTACACAAAACTCCAATTATAATTAAATGAAATTTAGTATAAATGTAATAAACCAAATATAAAATATAATGAAAGAATACTTCCTTCAAACATGTTTTGAGAATACACCACTACTGTGTCTCTGTTCACACAAAATTTCATATCATGCCCATTAACATACACTTTTCAGACAGCACTATCCTGTAATTTTGAAAATACTCCACTGCATCTTTTTCTGTCAGTAGTAGATTCCAAATTTTAATCATTTTTGCAAAAGGTTATAAAAAATTAACCAATAGCTTGAATGAAAATGCTACAGTAAGCATAAAAGAATCACAACAATGTTAACAATTGTACATTATATACATTAAAAATAATTCATTAAATTTGTGAATGACATTTATAAAGAAATATTTAAACTTAACATGAATTTATATTCAATTTCTTAATATTTTTTAAACTTAATGTAACACATGCTCAATAAAATAATTTTGATTTAAAAAAAGAACAAATTCTTCACCCCTGAGAATGAATATTTAACTGTAAAAACACCTGGAAAACTTCCAGAAAAGAGAGTAAAGGCATTATATATAAGACCCACTTTTTAAAACAATTATTTAATAAAGTTAACTACTGAATAATAAATAATAATAAATTTTAAAAAAGATAATATAACAATTCCGAATCTATTATGTTTCTAAATAAGAAATACAATTTCATAAAACAAGATTATTTTCTGTTGACTCTTACTAATTAATTAACATTTATTTTGTTATTTCCCTTTTTAATGCTCAAAATTGAAAAGTAATATTTCATAATAACAGATAAGAATTTAAGATTAGCTAAAATCTTCTTTCCCTTTTCTTATGAAAATGGGTAAGTTCCATACATTTTTTACAATTTTTGAAAGAAAAGTAAAATAAATAGAAACATGTTTCAACAAAAAACTGAATCAGAATTATTTATTCCTAGTAATTATTAGAAGTTATAATTTTTAGTTTATTTCCTGTTAGTTTTCCTTTCCATTTCTTTAAATGTTCAGATTAAAATAAAAATATAATTTCCAAGATAAATTAACAAAAGTTGAATTTATTTATTATTGGTATTAAAAGTTTTCCATTAATTTCTTTTGTAGCTAATATTAATTTCCAAATGAACAGAAATTTCCAGAATAGGTTAATACAATTTAATTTAATTCATTTCTTAATATAATAATTTGCATATGAACACATATTTCCCAAGTAGATTAATACAAATGAAATTTGTCTATTTTCTAATATAATAATCTGCAGTCAGGTTAACACAGACCAAGCCAATCATTCTTTTAGATGAAACAAAAGACTTATTGAGATTTCTTCCAGGAGTATTTTCCTTCTTCTATATCTTAATTTTTAAGAAACAGGTTACATGTTGGTTTAGTGATGCTTAGCTTCTAGCTAATGATTAGCACATCATTTCATTCAAATCCATTTCAAAAACATTTTTTAAAACTAGAAGTGAAATTAGAGTTATTTTAGACTACAGGATTATTTTTCACTGTTCTCTCAAGACCTGAGCTGCTATTACTATTCTCTTCAATAGTTGACTCCAGAATGACTTGCTGATTAAACTAGATACTGAAATCTAATGCTTTAAGCTACCCCCCCATCTTATTTTTTTAAACAATCTTATTATCCACCTAATCATATATATTAGAAATGTTAGCATTAAACTGTGACCAAAGTTTCTATTTTTACAAAAATATTATTTCCTTCCTTTTTTATTTTTTAACTAATTAAAAAAAATCCAATCATACTTTATTTATCAAAATACATTTCTTGTAATTGTTTTTTTTCTTCATAATTGCCAAAAATTGAATAATCTTTTAATTATACAAAACATTAATTTCTATAGAGAGATAAAAAGAAAAGAAAAAAAAACTTTAAAAAATGTCTTTTAACAAAAATGCTTTAATCATTTTTTTTCTTTCTTTTGCTAAAAAAAACCTGATAAACATAATTTAAAATTTTATCTATTTATCTGTTATTATTTTTTAAAGGTTAAAAACTAATAAATAAAATACAATTATTTAAGAGAGAGAAAAAAAGATTATATATTTTATTATTATTACTTTTTTAATACTTTTCTTTCCTTTTTACAACTACCCTTAACAGACATTAAATATTCACATTCTTATTTGAAATGTTTGGACTTTTCACATTATCACTTTCATTTGCAATTATTATTCTGAAAAAAAAAAGTGTAGAAATAATTCTTCTCAATATATATATATATATATATATATATATATATATATATATATATATATATATATATATATATATATATATATATATATATATATATATATATATATAGTACAAATTGAGGTGAGATGGGAAATCATCATCACATCCTATAAATAATCAATTAAATTAAATAATATAAAAGAAATGAGCATGAGAGATCAGCAAAGAATAAAAATAACTAAAAGTTTACTCAACATTAAACTAAAGTAATCAAATCATTCATTATCATGAACAATCACCAACAAAAATCAACATCAACAGTCAATATCATAAAATCACTATGTCATCCTTGTGACTAAATTTGAAATAGATCTGCTAAGAATAAAAGGGTACATTATAAGCAGGCTACATATCTAGCCACTGCCCAAATTTGGGACAGATTATATAAATAATTTGAATGCACAAACTTAAATGCTAATCCATCAGGATATAACCATAAAAGATAATGCTGGGATATAGAAACATGCTAATCATCATCAATGCTCTTTACATAAAGGCCTATTAATGTACTAACCAACTATAAACTTAATTTCTAAGAAATAAAATATACATGGACTTTAAAGATGATACCCTGCACCAAACAGGATTACCATACAGACATTCAAAACACTAACATAACCCCCTAATCTCTATAAATAACAATTCTGCTCTAATTTACCTCAGGAAATAATAACCCAATAAGCTATTACTGTGATGAAGCGATAAATAAATATAATAACAGTTCATTCTAAATAATTTATAATTTTACACTATTATAATTAAATAGCTTTATTGGGATAATTTAAAATATTTCTGAATTCTAAGCTTTATTGAAATCAAGTCACACACTTCTAATTCATGCAACAAATAGGTGGAAGAATAAAGACATTAATACACAAAAATATTTTTAAACAATTATTTAATAACTAATTAATAAAAATATGACACATTACCAAATTCACCACTTCCTTTATTTTGCTGTAATATCTTATATGAATACAATTTATCCACTACTCTGAAGACTAAAGGACAGTCAAAATATAAGATTATGCATTAATATAAGTCAATAAAAGTTTTTTGCTAAAACATGCTCAAAGTAGTGAATAAAATATATTTATATAAAAATGACATAATATGAAACTTCAAAACATTCATTTTATTAAAAAAAAATAGTTTCATAAAAATTATAATTAATCAATTGATTTTTATTCTTCAAATTAATTAACCTTTAATTCATTAAATTATTTCTTTAAATAACCAAAAAGTTGGAAAAACAATATTTTTAAAATCAGAGATAATGATCTTTAAATTAGTATACAAATCCTTTGTTGAGTTTTGGAAGATAAAATAAATGAATGAAAAGAAAAAATGTTTCAAAATAAACTTTTAAATTTTCCAAAAAACTTTCATAATTTTGAAGAGAAAAAAAGAATGGATTAAAAAAATATGTTTCACAAGAAAATATTAAATTACTGATATTCAGAATTATCAATTCTTGCTTTTACAAAATTATTAATTTAAAAAACAATTACAATGTGCACATAAAGAAAATACCTTTAACCATGGTTTTATTCTTATTTGGAGTTCTTCTTTCCAGTTATAACTTCGAGTTTTTCCAGATATTTTCTTCTTGAAGGTTTCTACACAATTTGTTTTATTTTTGTATTCAGTACTTCCAGGTTACCAAACAGCAACCATCCATTTTTCCCAAATAAATTTCCAGGTGAGACCAGCACATACAGATTCATGATCTTGGTTGATCACAAGGTTGCAAAATACTTTAGGAGAGTTTTGTTATCCTTTACATTTTATTCCAGTGAAGGCAGGCTACATGGAGGAAGCTGATGATAGCTTTTAGCTGAATTCAGCACAATTTTCATTGTAGAAACCATTTTTATAATTAAACTCATAGTATGATAACAGCTTGATTAAAATGATTCCATTCTTTTTTAAAAGTTGAATCATGACTTTTTTCCTACTGTCCTCTTCAACAACTAAGTCAAGAAAGACATCTTACCAAACACTTAGGTTTTCTGATTTATTCACCCCACTCTTGGAACCACCCTTCCTCTAACCAATAACAATCTATCTCTAATATGTCACCATTAGCAAAAGCCAATTGAGTTAACCTTTAAAATTTAATAGTTCAGTTATTTTCCTACTTCAACATTGACACTGAAAAACAAGTCAAAAATTTAAATTAGAATGACAAAATTTTTGACATTCCTTTCTAATTAAAATTTTCTTGCAAAAAGAAAACAAGATAATCAGATTAATTAGACTGATTTGATAACACTATTTTTTGGAGAGAAATAAAGAGAAAAGAAAGAAAGAAAATTAAAGTAAAATTTTAATAAAATGTTAAAATCATATTTCTTTTCTTTTTAAAAATGTTATTAAACATAAAATATCTCTCTTATTCTCTTTCAAAAGTTAAAATCAAAAGTTTCAATTAACTTTTCAAAATCAAAACAGGTAAATAGTTAAGAATTATTGAAGAGAAAGAACAAAAGCAATTATTTATTTGATTTTATATTTGTCTCTCTTTTACATCTATTTATAAATTAATAAAATAATCACATTACTAGATGTGATATGTTGGACTATTTTCATCATCTATGAGTGAATGCTGAATGTATAGAAAATTTTAAACTTTATTTAAACTTTTCAAATACAAAAAACTTGTTAGTAATAACACACAAATAGGCAACACAAGTTAGTAATTACACAACATTTTGAGTAGTATTATTCTCCATTCTTCTTCAGGGGTTGCTGGTCTAATAATCACAGTGGCAGTATTCACTTAGAAATTGAACTTGCATTTTTAGATTCTTGAATATCAAATTTAAGACAAACAGAATAAGTCAGCTACTTAGAGCATTTGCCTTAAATTCAATATTCAAGAATCTAAAGATGTGAGTTCAACTTCTATGCAAATACTGTCACTGTTCATATCAGGCCAGCAACATCTGAAGAGTTGAGAGTAATACTACTCAAAACATTGTGTAATTACTAACCTCTATTGTCTAATTGTGTGTTATTACTACCAAGTTGTTTGTATTTGAAAAATTTAAATAAAGTTTAAAATTTCTATACATTCAACATTCACTCATAGATGATGAAAATAGTCCAACATATCACATCTAATAATATACCATCATCACAAACTTTCAGGTAATCACATTACTATTTTAAAAAATGTCTAGAATTTTTATATTATTATTTTGAAAAAAAAAAAAAACCCATTAAATTAATATAAAAACAGATAGAAAATTATTTATTAATTAAATCTAAATTTAATTTTAGGGACTTGTAATATTGACATGGCAGTAGTCATATATATATATATATATATATATATATATATATATATATATATATATATATATATATATATATATATATATATATATATGTAAAGGATAGCTTACAATGCACATATTCCTAAAAAGATCAAGCCTATTTATTGAACCCAATCCATTTGGAATTTATATTAATACTGGGCAGATTATTTGTTTGTTATTATTACATATATACATATAATACACAATAAATTATTATGTTATAATAAATTTAATATGATCAATATTTTAGAAAGTAATATTGTATATATATTATTGGATTAATAAACTGTAATGTATATATTTTTTTAAAATTTAAAATTGAATATTAATTTATAGTTAAAGGATTTAGGGATAGCCTGAGGTTAAGTTAGGTGGCCATGTGTGAAAATAAAACTGATTTTATTATTTTTTTTTTTTTATCTGTAATAAATGAAATGTATTTAAACAATAGGCAGTTAAAAATCTCAGTGTTTCAGGAGATTTTCAGCATTCTATATAAAAATAGAAACTTTTTAAAAATCATTCTTATTGTCAAAAAAATATAGCAGCTATAACAATAGACAGCAGTTTAAACTAAAATTTAGAATGCTAAAATTTAGTTTTGTTTTTTCATTTATTTAAATCATAAAAATTTTTAAAAGTCAAATGCTGTAACTAAAAGTTTACCAAATTCAGAAGAAAGTGAAATAAAAATAATTGATAAATTTTGTAATAATTAAAGCATGTTTTAAAAGTTGTTGGAGTAATTTTTACTATTTTAATTTTTTTCAAAAAAAATAATGAAAATTAATCTGCTGAAAATTGGAAAAGAAAGAAAAATGAAATAATTTTCTTAATATATATATACATACGTAAAGTGCTTCTATATTATCCAGTATAAATTTATGATTACAAATAATTATTGAATTGTACTTTAATATGAATATGGGCTAAAGCAAAACATGATATTGTGCATCATGTTATTTCCTAACAGCTGCATTAAACCTCTATTTATTTATTTATTTTCTACTTTATTGTAAAACACACAAGAGGATTCCTGCAGTCCAAAATAAACAAGCATTGGAATACTTAATGGTGAATCGAATAAGGATCAAGGTGTTTACCATTAAACACAACTACAGGAGACACCATTATACCTATCTATCCTTGCTAAGGAAAATGATTTTCTAAGTGAAACTGCTTTGAAGAACAACTTGCCTAACTATCAACTACTACTACTTCCATTAGGATGATTTTTATGAACTTTGTTTCAATTACAATTTTTAATCAAGTAATCAATATTGTAAATTTTTTTTATTTATTTTTTATTCTTGTTATCTATGTTGTATTTTCACACTCTGATGCTGAAGCCTCATTTTTCAGAATTAGCAAAGAAGAAAAAAAGGGGGATTATTCACTTTGATATTTTTCTATTTTCATTGTAAATAAAATTTAAGTTAACCCACCTGCTTTACATCAGGTTATCCACATAAATAGTAAGGTAAGATTCTCTACATTTATTTTCATAGATTAAATTGCAACACTTTATACAGAATACATATTGTTTTATTTTGTTAATTAACCTTCTATATATATTTAAATTGGGGGGAACTTAAGTTAAATATATTGTTAACATCAGTAAATATATAATTTAGCTAGCCAGCATCTCAATTATTTTAAATTACTAAAGTTTATTTTTTTATATAATTATGATTTGTAAAGAATGAGTGATTTAGATGGATTTCTACCATGGGGTATAAGGGTTGGATTTGGAGAATCATTAATTAGTAAAATGGTAGAGGTTCACATGTGACACATGTACATATGATTATTATTATTTTTTATTTTTTTATCATTACTATTGTTATTATACTTTGTTATTTATTATTGTTAATAAATGGTTAAGAGTTTATATTATTCCGGTCTCTAGTTTATTGAGTTGTCCTGACATTCCACAGTTTATAAACAATCATGCATGCACACACATCTATTTTTCTTGTCATATAAAAAAGCTTTAATATAAAACAAATATAATAAATGCTAGTTGTAACCTATATATAGATGCAGGAGTTGCTGTGTGTATCTGTTCATACCTGTTAAAGGAGTCAAAAGCAATATTCTCTCTGGGCTGGAATATTAGGGCATAATGGAATTGAAAAGAGGGAAAGTGGATGAACTAACCTAAATTGCATTTAATATTATTAAATAGGGCTAGAGTTAGTCAATTAAAGTGTATGCAATCACTGGTTAAGAATTTCATCAGGTTCTCATTAGCATTCTATCAGAAGACCCAAAGTCTGACCATAGTTAGATGCAACTTTTTCCCCTTCTAAGCCTAATAGGTCTCTGCAGATTGTTTCATTAGGGTCAATAAATTAGACCATATTAACTTATCCCACACCAGATTGCTACATCTGCATAGTATTACAGTCTGCAAGTTAGTTGACCATCCGTTACATCTGGCACACCATCATTGGGCTTGGTTAGCTTATGATTGTTGATGAAGAGTACTGTCCATTATATCTCATATCAGCAACATTTGGGGCTAGTGGTAATCGTTCCATCCATTATTATATATATATATATATAGAGTGCTGTTTTCTGGTAGATTAAGTCTTATTTTATGCACTGTAAAGTGATAGTTAATCAAACTATTTTAAAAAAGAATATTCCATTCATGTATGAGTTTAGATATTTCAAGAATATAGTTATATTTCCTGATTAAATGACCTAGCAGAGTTAGTTTTAATTTGTTTAAGAGAGTTCCAGGGTCTCTAGTTACATTGCATTGCTAATTTGAAACAAATAACTAAAAGTAAGATCGAGATTCTGGTTCATCACTTTAATCTGTATATGAATTTTCCCCAGGATTAACTATTAAACAAGCATAGTGGCAAAGGTAACATATATTTCTCACACATTTATTTAACAATAAATCTAATAAACCAAAATTAAAAAAGTACAATGAAAGGTTTAAATTAATGATAAACACTTTAAATATTCAAACTATTATTACAATTTATTTTCAAAACTGTAAAGAACAAACAACAATATGAATCAATTAATTCACACAGTTCACTTTGAATAATAAAACAGCAAATGTCTCTTCTTCTTCTTTTATCTAGATTAGGAGTTTATCATTTAAGTTTAGTTTGCAAACATTTTGATAGACTTAAGTTATGATATGACTAATAACTTACCATTAAGTTCTTCAGGTTTACTTGGTTTTGTTAATTATTGTGCTAGGCATGTTCTTTTATGAAGGATACAATAGTAATTAATTTTGGCTTCATTCTGGTAACTAGACTGGAAGCTTTTGGCAACTTTTGTGAGAGGTGTCAGTGAACATTTTGTTTTCCTTTCACACATGACAACTAGGTTCAGCATAGTAGTTCTGGATAGAAGCATTTTATTATGGTTTCAAAAATGCTGCACACAAGAAACAGCCAGAAAAACACAGGAAAATATACCTATGACCAGTTTTAAATCTCTGCACATATCTTCTTATCCTTACCAAAATACAAGTTGATAATCTGCTTCTGAGATACAAAGTTCATTTTTTTATAAATTATTTCAGCCATCTTTAATTATTTTTAAGAGAACATTACTTTGATTTTAATCAATTTCTTTTGTTTATTTGGGTTATCAATCCGTATATGTTTTTATTCTCTCCAATTTTAACTTTGCTTTAATTAAATAGATAAAATCAATCACAAATAACTTTCATTGTACATATCTAAAAAAATAAGATTATACTACCTAATAAAAAAAATCTAAATTGTGTCGATTGACTATTTTTAAATTTTTACTTCTTTTAGCTTTTAAATTTTACCCAATGCCAACATAATTGTATTATATATATGTTATCAGTGCAATACTTTCCAGGTCAGGGAATGAGAATAAAGTAGGGGTTTAAACTTATTTTATTCTTAATAAGTTTTAAGTATAAATTTTATTATTAGTATTACTGAATATAGTTCTGAAGACTGTCCACATTGTGGTGTTATGTGTTTATCTAGCATGCATATTTGGATTTATTATGGCACTTCTGACAGGGATTGTTTCCATTCTTCTTGTACATACAACACTTGCAAGATTAATAATGAAAAACCTGAGTCTATGAATTTTGAAGCATTGCTCACCTATTATTTTGTGAGATTTATCTACTCAAAAAGGATTCAGTCCACCTCCCAATTTAGGAATCCCACTATAAATAGCTGTGAGACAATTAAATCTGGTTTCAGTGGTGCATATGGAGATAGAACAATTAATGTCCCCAATCTAGATTTGTGACATTCAAAGCACTAAACTTATAGGCTATAATAGCTGCAATCATTTTCTCTTCTGTAGATATTACAATTTTTTTTATATAACCTGGTTCAAAGTAGTAATCTAATTTCTCACTTTATACAGTTTTAATGCCCTAAAATTATAGGTACACATCTTCCCTTTATCATTTGTCACAGTGAAGGCATTGGGG
The DNA here is from genome assembly GCA_028023455.1 of Epiperipatus broadwayi. Taxonomy (NCBI): domain Eukaryota; kingdom Metazoa; phylum Onychophora; class Udeonychophora; order Euonychophora; family Peripatidae; genus Epiperipatus; species Epiperipatus broadwayi. Next base: position 3,723,792 of record JAQFVV010012393.1, on the reverse strand, counting down.
ACATTTTTCCTAGTGATCTAACAGGGCCATTCATACAGGTTTTGAAATTTTCTATAAATATGTTTGTCTGATTGACTCACTAGTTTAACTTGACCCATATCTTATTCCCTTCCCTAAATTTGTCCATTGTAATACTTTTTCTTTGTATCCATGGTTTTATGCAGTGTTCCTCCACTTTTCATTGATGTCTTCCAGAATGGTTGGTAACATATCTTTGCACAACCTAGGTGTAGAATATCAGAATTATAGATGGATAGGTGAAAATCCTGTGGATTTGTTATATCACCAGTTTATATAATTCAATACCTGAGGAAGCACCTTCAGCCATCCACTATGATCAGAAGAAGTAGCTCAATTCTTTCATCATCTGCTCACAGGGATTGATGAAAGACAGTATATGTTTGAGTTCCATTTTCACAATCAATTTGCCATTCATGTGATATAAATGGTATTCCATAATCAGACAAAATAGCTTGGGGCTTCCCCACTTATGTAAAGTATTATTTTTCCAGAACATGACCTACATCCTAGGTATTGGCCTAAGATACTGATATGCTGATACACTTAGAAAAAGCATCATAGACCACCAGTAAATATTCATTTTTTTCAAAAATCTGGTAATGGCCCATAAAAATCTATGGCTATCAACTCTTTGTGGTTCTACAGAATTATGGGTCTCAAAGGTTCTTGGTGATGCTCATTTGCAGGCTTTGTCTTCTGACAAACCTCACATATTTAATGCACTTACCACCTGTCTCATATTTGGCCAGTAAAATCAAGTTTTTAATAAGTGTTCTACTTTACTGAAACTGTACCTAAAGCTGTAATGCGCATATAGAAAGTGAGTATATAAATGAGTCTTTTTTTATGATCCTTCTAGCATGATGATCCTCTTCTATCCCACTTGCACTTCTGTCAAATAATGTAAAAATGTCTCCCTTTAATCAGTAACAGTTTATTTTACCATTCATTAAGACTTTATCTCTACTTTCAGACACACCCTCAATCTCTAGACTATAAATAATCTTTTGATACATAGGATCTTACAATTGTATCCTTCCAAGGTGTTTCAGTTCTTCCCCTACTGATACATCTTGTAGTTCCACTGTGGCCAAACATGCATCATTTATTTGTAGGTAATTCTGCACTCATGACACTGTTATGGATGCACCTACAAACAAATTTCTCACTTTCCCTGCAGTATTGGATGAAGTAATTGAACTCCTACAGAAAAAGACTCCACCAGATTAGTCTATTACTTGTTAATTAGCTGTGCTTGAGGAACTCCAGGTTTTTATGGTCTGACCTAATAATCATTTCTGGTCCCATCAAGAACTGATGAAACTTCTGGAATGTCCACACCACAGCCAAAGTCTCCTTTTCTGTTACAGAATAATTACATTACACATCCTGTAATTGTCTGCTTATGAAATAAATTGCACTTGAAACTCCCATCCTCTTGGGCTTGCATCAAAGCTGCACATAATCCATACTCACTACTATCCACCTGGACCAAAAAGAATTTCTTTACATCAACATAAACTAGCATCACCTGACAGAGAAATTTTTCATTAATATCTCAAAAGCCAGTTTTTTGCTCCTCAATCCATTTCCTAGGAGTTTTTTTTTGCATAGTCATTGGAGTAATGGTTCCAAGAGTGTTGCCAAGTTTTCATAAAACTCCAGTAGCCATGAACTTGGGACTATAAACTGTCCGGAAAGCACTTGGAAGTAACTTTTGGATAATATTACTTATGTTAAACAGCTTCATTATCTGTGCATGAAGCGCACACACACACACACACATATATATATATATATATATATATATTGATTTCAGATGCTAATGAAGTAAAGCCTTAACTATTTCAATAAAATTTATTGTAGAAATTAAACAATCCTAGAAAAGTTCTAACCTGTTTTAGCATTTGAGGGGTTGGTAATGTCTATCACTAGGATTTTGTCAGGATGATGCTTACTTCCCTATACATTGATCAAATGCCCCAAGAAATTCATCTCTTTGGCTGCTATGGGCTTTTCTGAAGGTTGTTATGGGTTTTCTGAAGGTTGTTATGGTCACCCTCATTTCACATTCTCACAAGAAAATATCCAAGATGTAAGTGCTCATCGAGATTTTTAGATGTGATAATCACCATCATCCATGTATATGGTGACTATGTTCTTGGTCTCCTGTGACAATATACAATCTAGGTATTTAATAGGCTTGTCCTGCTATTCTTTAATCAGAAAGACATTCTGTTGAACTGGTATGAGATCCATTATAATGAAATGCTGTGTATTTAAAGTCTGTGGGGTGTATTCTGATTTGCCAATAACTGGAAGTCAGATCAAGAGTGGAAAAAATTGTTTTTCTCTGAACCTATTCACAATTCATTGATTGGTAGGGAAACACTCTGATGTAGCCATGTGATCTTATTTAACTGTCTAGTTTCCAGGTAGTTTTATTGACTATCTTTTTTTGACAATCACTAATGGGTTATTGTAGAGTGATGAACACTTCATTATTATTCCCTGTTCTTTCATTTGGGTTGTTTCTGTATCTTGGTCCTATCCTGATGATGTACTGAATATGACCATGCCTGGTATGGTGCTTCATCCATAACCTTAATTCAATGTTCATAACCTTTGATCTATTCCAGGTAAGTCAGAAAAATTTTGAATTGTCTGTCTAGTAAATTTTCTAGAGCCCCTTTCCATTTCCCTTACATCTGGTCTGTTAATTCCTGAATCCTCCTCTTTATTGTCAGCCTTGTTGTTTCACATTTTATATTACATATCCCTTTTTGCTTTATTTGTTTCCTTGTTTCAATCCCAAATTCTGTTATTTCATCTTCACAGATAATATTTTTACTCTTATAATTGATCAAGCATTGAGTTTTATGCATGAAGTCAGACCCTAGTATAGTTTCATGCATCAAACCTTTTAAAATTCATTAATATATGATGGATAATTTTATTTCCTACCCCAATCTGTACCCAGACTTGCTTTGAGTCTAATTGCATCTTCCTGTTGTCTGCCAGGGTTACTTGGGTATTTTTTATTGGTAGGGTTTGGATTTCCACACACTGTTTAACCATCTGTTCATATAATGCTTCCAACATTACTGATATCTGGCTACCAGAATCCCACATCTGTACTTGAATTCCATTCATTGGTATAGTCATTTTCAGGTATTCTTGTGGTATGAAATTAATGGTTTCCCTGTCCCACTCACAAATAAGATTTATCTACCCTCCTTTCCTGGGTTGATTTATAGCTCTCTTTGCCCTATTTCTCTTTTTTTCTTTTTACTTCTTTCTTTTCTAGTTCTTCAGCTTACTTAACTTTTTTATTTCCTTTTTGAAATCTGCCATTAATTCATATAGTAATTTTTTTACTAAAGGTTCTATGTCCTCTTTTGATTCTGTTTCACCTTCTGTCATGGTTTGTGTATTTTTATCATCCCTTAATTTCATATATTTCACTATTTAATGTATTTTTCTGTTACACAGTAACCAATAATAAAATAAAGTCTTAACACAACTATTTTCTTAACTATCAAAAAAAATATGAACTCAATATCTTATTTTATTTGTCTTGATAATAACTACATATGCCAACACACCCTCTTTTTTGTCATCTTATAATCCCCCATCAATATCTGCCTTTTCATACATTAGCAAATTTCGACCGATTTTATTTATATCTTTTATTTCTTATTATTCACTCATGTGCTATTATTTTGTTTTAATAAAACATCTTTCTTAAAATTTTCTCTCACTCCACTTCTCTCATGCCAGAAAAAAACTTTTGAATCTCATGCAATAACTTTTTTCTATATGTTAAACTCTTGTATTTATTTTCCAACTATGTGAATCAAATTTAACATTTTAGGCCACTATTGTAATGTTTGTTATATCTCAAGTCATGCCTGCATTAAGCTCCACCTTGGGTGCCATTGTACAATTTTCTGGTAGAATTAGGTCTTATTTTATACACTACAAAGTGCTAATTAATCAAATTATTTAAAAAAAGAATATTCTGTTCATGTATGAGTTTGGATATTTCAAGAACATAGTTATATTTCCTGATTAACTGACCTAATAATTATTATGATTTGAATTGCCAGAGGAGTTATTTGATTTGTTTAAGAGGACACCAGGATCTGTAAACCCACTAATTCTCATTACATTGCATCACTAATTTGAAACAAATAACTAAAAGACCGAGATTCTGATTCCTTATCACTTTAATCCTTTATATGAATTTTCCCCAGGCTTCTCACACAATTATTTAATAATAAATCTAATAAAGTAATATTAAGAATGTACAATGAAAGGTTTATATTAATGCTAAAAGTTTTATTAAGAAACTAAATATTTAAACAATTATTACAAATTATTTACAAAACTGAAAAGAACACACACATATACTCAGGTACCATTAATCAATTAATTTAAACAGTTCAACCATTGAAGAATGAAACAGCAAATGTCTCCTTTCTTTGCTCTAAATCAGGAGTTTATCCTTTAAGTTTAGTTTACAAATATTTTGATTTAGACACGAGTTATAATATGGCTAATAACTTATTGGTAAGTTCCTTAGGTTTATGTAGATTATTAATTATCATGCTAGGCCTGGTCCTTTTATGAAGAATTCCATAATAATTATGACTTCATTTTGGTAACAGTTTGGAAGCTTTTGGTAACTTTTGCAAGAGGTGTCAGTGAATGCTCTGGTTTCTACTCACTGTAACTAGATTCAATATAGTAGTTCTGGATGGAAGGTTTTTACAGCTTTGAAAATGCTGCACCCAAGGCAGCCAGAAAATGCAGAAAAATACTTTTCTCTAAACTTGTCTGCTTTTACATCTACAACCAATTCGAAATCTTTACACATATATTATCCTGTTTTATTATCAAAATACAAGTTGATAATCTACATTCCCTTTTGCTTTTGAGATACAAAGTTCTCTTTTATATAAATTCTTTCAGCCATCTTTAATTACTGTTAAGAACATTATTTTGATTTTAATGACTTTCTTTTGTTTATCTGGGTTAGCAATCTACATGTGTTTTCATTCTCTCCAATTTTAACTTTGCTTTAATTAAATAGATAATATCAAACAGAAATAACTTTAATAGTATGTATCTAAAAAAATAAATTATATAACAAAAAAAAAAAACTAAATTGCATCCATTGACAATTTTTTAATTTTACTTCTTTTAGCTTTTAAATCTTATCCAATGCCAACCTATTTGTAACATATATATGTAAATAATACAATATATATATTGAAACGGTAATCCTTTTGATCCCTTGCTGTTTAATCTTCAACCTGATTTCCACCCCATCTGTGCTTTGTTTGAACTCTATCAAAATAAAATACTTAAAACAGATATAGAAATGAATTATCATGGCTGCTTATATAGCATTATATGACTGAACACCTTATACATATGCTATATTAAATGATATTGCATATATAATAGTTTAAATTTTATTCCTTATGAAGAAAGAAATTTATATTGCATATTTAATATTAAAAGTTCATTTTTTAATTTTATTTAAAGTATAAATTCATATTTAGATGTATAATCCACCTGTAGAGTATTACATATATAGGATGGCATGAATTAGTTTCGTTAAAAGCTTTTAGTTATTATAAATTAACCACCACACCTGTGATCTAATTGATCTAAGAGTCTTGTAATTGCTATACTTAAAGATGTTTGAAACAAACAGATATTCAATAAAATCATTGTTCTGGCACTATTCGACTTCTCCAGAGTAATTTTGACACCTTGAAAATTTAAACAAAAGTTTCAAAATCACCTTTTGCAATCTTTCAATATAATATTTTAGAATTAATGGATTTTCAGGTGAAGTAAATTCCTTGCAAGTAAGTACTTGTGTCATATACATATAAATAGGCTATATTTTGAGTGGAAAAAAAACACACCAATTTTAAAGAGCATTAGTCAACATAGTCCATGCCAGTTAAAATTTTAAATGTCTGGCTAAGGAAGGCACCACTTGCTGCTTGTCCATGGGAGGGATGATGGAGTCTACTGCAAGATGATGCTGTTAACAACTTAAATGTCGCAGAGATGAAAAACTTTCACAAGAACTTACTGCTTAGAGAAGATCGCATGAACCTGCTCAATAAATGTCACCACCACACCTGAAATTTCCTGCATCTCCAGCTACAAGTATAATCAGTAATATCAATTCAAACCTCAGAGCTCTGTATAAATTCTAATTTAAATTTTTAAACTCTCATTTAACTGTTAAAGCTGGCCAAATATGATTATAATCTATAATTTTGGAATGTTCAAATTGAAATTAATTGTAATTCAAATATTAAACCAACTAACCTGTAATCTTATGATTTGCCTAATTACATTCATAATTCTATCCTGTCTAAACTGATTAATGTATTATATCGCTCTTATCTATCACTGTGGTTATGCCTATACTTTCTTTGCTATAAATAGGATTTGAAATTTTACTCTAAGGTATAAGGAGTATTAAACTAGCCTTGGAGTTGATCAAAAATATATTTATTAGTTAAGCCATTAATAAGATCCTTCAAATATACTTTTCCCTCCTTAAATTATAATTATTATAGGAGTAGATTGAAACATGTTACCAAGAGTAATATTCTAATTATCCCAGTAAGTAGCTTATATACATAGCACTAAATGAGAATTGGCTCCTTTTAGTAAAGCTAATTGGACCTATCGTTCAAGTACATATGGTTTTAAATATTTTGTATTTCTTGGTCGACAAATTAGATATTAAATAATTAACATTTTGCTCCCTCTTCTCAAGGTAGGACTTTGGTAAGACCATCCCATATTTTCTTCTTTCATGGAAGTGCATTAGTGTATCATGATTTTAAGGCCAGACTAACATATAAGACACGCCATCCATCAAACTTTACACGTTCACATTATAAGCAGCAGAATGCTCCATCTTGGGGTACTGGTGTTAGTTGCAAGAACCTTCAAATTAAATAATCTATCCACAGAGCCATATTTACTATTAATATTTGCCTGGGCTATAGCATATTGGATGATCTGGAGAAGCAAATTCTTTTCTTCCATAAATTAATATTCAGCATTAGTCTGTTATACATTTTGATTTCTTAATTCAATCTACTTTAGTGAGCTGATTTGTACACTCATTATGTTGTACTTACACATATATCTTTAATATAACCATATCACAAATAGTTTTCCAAGAACTTGTATCATTACTTATACATAGCAACCATAGTCATAGGATAGGAATTGGCATTCTTATTATAGGCATTGCCACATGATCTTTTACATACTCACACATTATTTGATCTGTAATATCGAATAATCAGAGTATCTTCATATATAGTCATGACTGCATGCATTCACAACAGTTTAAATTATGCTTTCTGATTTATTTTGTTTCATTGTCTTATTAATAAGTAATTTTATATTTATATTAGTTTGATTTTATATTATTTCTCATTGACCAAACTCCAATCCAATCCAAGCCCAGTGATTTAACAAATATTTATGAATAATCTACACATTAATAGTAAATTTGAATCATTAACTTGCACCTCCTCTGTTAATTTGTTATAATTTAGTTAATTTCTGTGTATTTGCCCTGGAGCCTCATGTTTCTCCCTGACCTATGTTGTCCATGAATAAAAGGGTATATGAATGTACTTTCAAGGGTGTCATTTGTAGGGTATTGAGTCTTGGAGCATGGGTGAATGAGTTGAAGCATTGGTGAGGCTATGGATCTCACCATCCTGTACTGGTCAGTTTTGGTCTCTTTACCTGGATTCTGTTATGCATATGTACAAACTTGACTGTTACAATATATATATAGCAACTCCATGTAATCTATGGATAAATAACATTTATATAATTAGTAAATGATAAAAAATAAAATGGACCAATAATTGTTTAAGCTTTATATGCTTATGTTTATTTTCATTTCTGGAAATAAAGAGTGGAAATTATATATTAACCTGACTTAAATATGACACAATTAATCTGATATTACAATTAAACATATAGAGAATAGACAAGGTTTTAGTTTTTAACAATCTCATAACATTAATGAAATATTAGTTTGTAATGTAGATATCAAATATCCATAATTTAATGTTTATAACAACTCCATTTTCATTAATGTTATAAGTCCATATTTCTTCTCTGTATTTTCAGATGGATTTGTGACTATTTCCACTATTTTGTCAACAATGTAAGTAAATAAAAGCTTATGACTATCAAAAGTTTAAAGAATACTTTAATAAGTTTAAAAAATAGGTTATTATTTGCTGACATGAGTATTATTTACCCATAGCTTATGGAGTATTGTTGCTTTCATTTAAATTTTATATATAATAAGTTATTTAAAACAGAAGAAAACGGAAGAAAACGGAATATACCTTTTTCTTTTTCGTTTTTTATGTTGTACTAATCCTTCAAAATCAAATAAAATGTTATAAAAACATATTTATAAACAACAAAACATAACACTTATATTAATTATATAAAAAGCCTTTTTCGGCAAATTTATTTTTTGCCCTTTTCAAACATGTCTTCCAAAAATACTACGACTACATATATATAGCGACATCTATGTTAATACATGATAAGTAAAAAATATAATAAAAGACAAAAGAATAAAAGAAATATACAATTAGAATAAACAATTCATATAGAACAGCTGAAACTGAATTGGACAGCCTATATTATCACATAACTTATACAACTCTACTATAATTCAAATCTCCATTTCGTAAATTGCATTCCAAACAATCATCCACATCAGCTATCTATCCATTCTTTTTTCATCAACCATTTATTATTCATTCCAATAGACGCCTTATATATATTCATACAATTAGTTTTATTATACATAATATAATTTGTTTCATATAATCTGCGTCTATTAACATCTTTTATATAATTTAAAGCCCTTATACTATCAGTACAATTAATTTTATGTCCAGTTTGCAAATAATGAACATATAATGCTGACTTATCATCTTTCCTATCGATAGCACCATTATGTTCCTTAGCTCTTTCGCTCAATTGCTTTGCTGTCTGCCCATAATAAATCATATTACAAAATTTACAAGTAATTTTATATACCATTCCCCTTTTATATTGTATCTCATCTATTAACCTATAATTAGTTATTAATTTATCTAAATTTCTACTATTGGCCCATCCCACATTAATATTTTCACTCAAATATTTTTTCCTTTTTTTACATAAAATTTTGTATACATTAGGTAAATATGAAATCTTTATCCATTTCTTCCTATCTTTATTATCAATTCTCTTGTTTCTCTTTTTATAATTTCCTATAAAAATACTATTAATATGTCTTATCCCATATCCGCATCTTACATAATCTTGTTTAAATTTTTCTTTTTGCAATTTAGCAAAATTTCTATCAGTGTTAAATTTATCATTTTTATATTTAAAATTCTTTATTACATTCATCTTTTGTATCCATGGCTGCCTTGAATCAATTGGTATAATTTTTCTCAATTTATCATCTTTAACAAAATGCCTAATCACAATATTTCCATCTTGACCCAAAAACATCTCAATATCTAGATATCTAATCTCATTATCAATTTCCTTCATAGTAAAACGGATATTATCCGCATTATTATTAAACTTCCTAAATAATTTATGTACGATCCTTCTATTTCCAATTACTAAACTATCATCGACCTATCTAACGTAATATATTACTTCTTTTTTAATTATACTTCTTGTTATAATATTATTTTCCATATCATTAATAAAAACCGATGCCATTAACCCACTAATTTCACATCCCATTACCCATCCCTTATTTATTTCCCAGTATTGTATAAAAAATACAGAGGCCATTATTGATGAATTGAATAAGTTGAAGGTAAATAGAAATCATAGTATTTTTGTGATGGATATAGAATCAATGTATCCTAGTATTCCTAGATTGAAAAGTATCGATGTAGTAATAAAGGCATTATCGATTCACATTACTGATGATAACATTATTAATATAATAAAGGAAAGTTTAATTTTGATAAATAACAGTTTGTTTTTTAAATATAATAATCAATTTTGGGAAATAAATAAGGGATGGGTAATGGGATGTGCAATTAGTGGGTTAATGGCATCGGTTTTTATTAATGATATGGAAAATAATATTATAACAAGAAGTATAATTAAAAAAGAAGTAATATATTACGTTAGATATGTCGATGATAGTTTAGTAATTGGAAATAGAAGGATCGTACATAAATTATTTAGGAAGTTTAATAATAATGCGGATAATATCCGTTTTACTATGAAGGAAATTGATAATGAGATTAGATATCTAGATATTGAGATGTTTTTGGGTCAAGATGGAAATATTGTGATTAGGCATTTTGTTAAAGATGATAAATTGAGAAAAATTATACCAATTGATTCAAGGCAGCCATGGATACAAAAGATGAATGTAATAAAGAATTTTAAATATAAAAATGATAAATTTAACACTGATAGAAATTTTGCTAAATTGCAAAAAGAAAAATTTAAACAAGATTATGTAAGATGCGGATATGGGATAAGACATATTAATAGTATTTTTATAGGAAATTATAAAAAGAGAAACAAGAGAATTGATAATAAAGATAGGAAGAAATGGATAAAGATTTCATATTTACCTAATGTATACAAAATTTTATGTAAAAAAAGGAAAAAATATTTGGGTGAAAATATTAATGTGGGATGGGCCAATAGTAGAAATTTAGATAAATTAATAACTAATTATAGGTTAATAGATGAGATACAATATAAAAGGGGAATGGTATATAAAATTACTTGTAAATTGTGCTCTTCCGATTTATTATGGGCAGACAGCAAAGCAATTGAGCGAAAGAGCTAAGGAACATAATGGTGCTATCGATAGGAAAGATGATAAGTCAGCATTATATGTTCATTATTTGCAAACTGGACATAAAATTAATTGTACTGATAGTATAAGGGCTTTAAATTATATAAAAGATGTTAATAGACGCAGATTATATGAAACAAATTATATTATGTATAATAAAACTAATTGTATGAATATATATAAGGCGTCTATTGGAATGAATAATAAATGGTTGATGAAAAAAGAATGGATAGATAGCTGATGTGGATGATTGTTTGGAATGCAATTTACGAAATGGAGATTTGAATTATAGTAGAGTTGTATAAGTTGTGTGATAATATAGGCTGTCCAATTCAGTTTCAGCTGTTCTATATGAATTGTTTATTCTAATTGTATATTTCTTTTATTCTTTTGTCTTTTATTATATTTTTTACTTATCATGTATTAACATAGATGTCGCTATATATATGTAGTCGTAGTATTTTTGGAAGACATGTTTGAAAAGGGCAAAAAATAAATTTGCCGAAAAAGGCTTTTTATATAATTAATATAAGTGTTATGTTTTGTTGTTTATAAATATGTTTTTATAACATTTTATTTGATTTTGATAATAAGTTATATATATTTGATATTTACATTTACAAACGAATATTTCATTAATGTTATGAGATTGTTAAAAATAAAACTATATCCTCTATATGTTCACTTGTAATTTCAGAGTGATTTACATCATATTAAAATCAGATTAGTAAATAATTTCCATTCTTTATTTTCAGCCAATAAATGAAAGCTTAATATTTATTAAAAGCTTAAAGGATATGTGATCCATTTTATTCTTTATGGTTTACTGACATATGAAGGTTATTTATCTATAGCTTTAAGGATAGTTTTGCATACATTAAACAGTGTATTTGATTTGTTAAAGAATCAATTTCAAAATAGAAATGTGGAGGTGGAATGATAGTAAAGTTAATCCTTTAATCTTGACACATATCAATGTTTGCAATGTTTTTTTTATTATAACATTCATTACTCAATTGATGACTAATGCAATTCAGCTGTAATATCAGTATGATATAACTATGAATCATACATGAATGAACCCAGATAATGTCATTTATATATGGAGTCTGTGAAAAAATCCATTTTAACATACTTATATTACTAGATATTACCAATTGTTTTCATAAAGATTTGTGATGATGATGTTCTAGTTGTATTTTTATATTGGACTATTTCCATCATCTAATATAAGTATTGAATGTCTTTAGAAAAATTTAACTTTATTTAAATATTCCAAATACATCCAACTATTAGTAATACATCTCAAAATATTGTGCATACACTTACCTGTTTGATGTGCTATTACTAACTGTTGAATGTATTTGGAATATTTAAATAAAGTTAAATTTTTCTAAAGACATTCAATACTCATATTAGATGATGGAAATATTCCAATATAAAAATACAACTAGATATTACCAACATTCCTTTTAACATTGTAAACATGCTGATGTAGACAATAAAAACAAAATGGAAAAAAACAACAACATGGTAATGATTTTTCCTCAGTATCTGCAGCAATAAATTTGGATGTGTGTTTGAGAGGTATGAATAAATGTTATAATTTTTAAAAACATAAACTTTATAATGAATGAGTAGAAATAGGTAAAAAATTAAAAGATGAAGACTCATTGGTGTTCCTTTACCATACACTCCACTAAATCAATTCATATTATAATGTCTCCTTTATTTATTTGTATTTTTTATTTTAAACTTAAAAAATGAAATGAATAAAAATGTTACAAGACAAAATGCGTATATTGTTGGAAGGAATGTTTCACAAATTTCATCAATACTAAAGCAAATCCAAGGTAAGAAATTTTCTTAGTAATTATATTTATAAGTGATGAATACAAAAATTATGACTCACCACAAATCAATTAATTATAACTAAATATAATTCCTGAAGAATAAAACTTTATGCAATAATAAGTGTATTTACTGAAAAGCATAGTATTAGATGTTACATACCATCCGGTAGATGAGCATAAAAGATGGTAGGGTACAGACTAAAAGAGCACCAACTCAAATAAATAGTATTTTTAGATATATTGAATTTCATTTAAATAAAATTTGTATTTTAGCCCAAAACAATTCATTAAAAAAAAACAATATGATTTTAAAAAACTCATGACCACAAGTAATTATAAATTAAATAGATAATCAAATTTCAATATTCGAATCTATTAGAATATTTTCCAATATATTTTTTATTGATTACAATTATTTGTTGTGTATTTATATTTTCACTAGAGTTCTCACTTTCATCTATTTATAATGTAGATATTTTATAAAAATTAAATCTCTAAAGTGTATCTTTTTTTTTTTCCATATATCATAGCATCGACCGGGAGGTTAACCCACAACAACCATCTGCAATCAACTACTTGCTTGCAAGGCGGCTGCGCTAACCTCTCGGCTAACAACGCTTGACTTTTGTATTTAAATATGGCCAAAAATTATCATTTATAATGTAATTTATTATAGCCAAGTGCAATTTTTTTTTCAAAAGAAATTTTTTTTCATATCAAGGATAGTCAACTATAAACAATTATTTTCATGCTACTCTCTTAGATTCATTTACCGTAAACCTCAATAATCACTGGATATTATAGGGTAGAGTGGTAAAATAATCATATTCTCATACTATTTTCTAGGTTTTATCTTTATGAGTGAAGACATAGGATTTACAATTAGAAGCAATGCATTTTTAATATCTTTTCTATTCAAATTGATATACTGAAATTTAAAAAAGTGAAAAGATTTTGAACTCAAGTCAACTTGCTTATATAATTATGTAGATATGATAGCTAGTCAGTTTCTATATATTTTAAAGTTCTCAGTTTTACGATAATTGTTAAGTTCTTCTATCCTTTGGCTAGAAAAGTTTATACCAGCAATAACATCACATGATAATGCTAAAATATTAATAATTGGTATGGAATTGTGGATAGTTTAGCATTATTCTATCCCATGTCCATTGATTATTCTATTTCACAGTAGATGGCTTCACAGAATAGTGAAAAGAATTCCTTTTACTATTCATTTTCTATGTACATTTTGATCACTTTATACATTGGTCAGATTCATGATATATCCAATATATATGTAAAAATCATGAAAAAGACCAATGTGTAAAGACGCCAAAATATATGTAGAAAATGAATGACAAATTTTGATCCCAAATTGTAAAAACATCATGAAAAAGATCAATGTATAAAGGACATTCAAATGTACATAGAAAATGAATGATAAAATCAATTCATTTCACCATTCTTTGGATTGTAAATTAGAGCAGTCAATGGGCATCTGATGATATAGTACTAAAATATCCACAATCCCAAAGCAGTTAGCATTGCTAAACAAATTGTATATATTATATGCATATCTGTAAAAACTTGTACAGATGACCCATGTATAAATAATACATTTTAGTGCACATACAATAGAAGCAAAAAAAATGCATTTACAGAAATGTTAGAATATTTAAATACAAGTATATTGTCTATACTGAACTTAATGTAATTAGAAAAGATTTGAACTCAGATTTTCAAATTCCCTATAGCCATCCACTCCATCCTATACAACTGATATATATGATTACATACATGTGAAAAGGATAAATGATCTCCAATATATATATATTTTGTGCTGAACTAGCATTCATCAGTTGGTCCAGATAATCATTAATACCGTTAAAGTAAATAAAAGTTAACCCATGGTTTGCAACAAATGAAGAGATATGAGTAAATACATTAAAAATAAATTATTTTAAACAAAAAGAAAACGAGCTACACACACTGAAAATAATTAATAAGAAGCACATTTTAACAGGCTGTTTCAATCTTCAGTAAAGAAAAGAGATGATTTCCCATACTAGATGCAAAGTAAATTTCTTAATATTAGATACAGCCAGTAACTCATTAAAATAGCTTAATGTGATAAAAAAATGTTTAATTATAACAATACAAATCACAACTATATATAGGGATAATAATTTTAAGACATTAAATAATAAACAAATTATGGAGAATCTATTTTTATTCATAGAGGAAGTAATTTACTTAATAGTCAAGATGGTCATGGGAAAATTAATCAAGTTTAGGGCATAACTACTATCATCATAGAAATTAATTGTATTCATTTTATAATTTTGTATCCATTTTTTTAATTTTCTCAATAAACAGTTTTTAAAACCCAACACAGTAATACATTCAATTAAATTTCTTATATTAAGTAATAGGAATAAATGGTAATAATTTAGTATTGATAAATACTCAACATATGATAAAGACATAGGAAAGAGATTGTGACTGGAACCAACTGAAGTGTGCTAATTTTAGCACAAAATGTTTCTTAAAGGCCATTAATTTTTTTTCATATGTCTTTATTCATATTTTCAATAAAATGTAGTGGAGTCAAAATGTTTTAATTATATCAAAAAAGAAAAAGATGTCTCCTATATATATCCTCATATATTAGTTCTGTGTGTCAGAAGCACAAAAAACACCTATTAAAAAGATGATAAATATATGTATTTGTTGAAAAATTAATCTCAATTTTATAATACTATTGGACATGTCTTAATTTAAAAAGTTAAATTATTGGTGTCTAGTATTGGAATGCTGATGCATGAAACTGCTAATCTGTTTATTATCCAAAAGAAGGAATAAGTGAATTTGTTAAAGTTAAAATCAAACCTAATAGAATAATTGGTTAAAAATCAATACTTACTGAATGAAATCAGTTTTACTTCATAATATATACATTGTTTTTAGATATTGCAAGATGATGATATTTCAAATTAATATAGGGTAAATAATCAATTAATGTTTGAGTAACATAATAATGACACCACACTATTAATATTTGAGAACATAATAGTGAAATTATACATTTTTTCATGCTCTCTAATCACCTGAGTTACAAATGATCAAAAATATAATGAAAATCTTCAAAGGTCAACATATACCTGAATCCCCTAATATGTACCAAAATCATCTATTATTACATTCATTTTTAAAGCCATTAGTTTCTAATGTGAATGCTGCAATGTGTAAAAATTGGATACTGCATGCCTATAAACATCACTCAAAAAAGACACATTTGTTGGCCACCGAAAAAGTTTTTGTTGTCAAATGTAAAAAAAATTTTTAGCATTGAAATTGTCTTTTGATGAAACTATATGAGAAGTTCCATCATGGTGAAACAATTATTACTCTGCTTAGGTAAATTCCAACTGCAGACCAGGTTCTTTCCATTATATAAACTTTATTTTTAGGCATCATTATCCATTACAAGTTGGTAATATTTCAATTTATATAATCTCAAAGAATGACAAACAATATTTAAAAAAAAACACACATAAGAATAATATTAAACATCTCCATGGCTTTTTCAAACATCTGATTTAAATTTTAATAAGTCTCTAATAGCCAATCTTAAATAACACAGAAGATTTTAATATCCCTATATTCATCTCACTGGAAAAAAAATCACATAAAAATGACTTGATACTATTTGGATATTGGATCATTTTAATCCTATGCAGAGATGAAACAAATTCTAGCTGTATTCTATATTAACAAATACGACAGGTATTTCTAATATTTTGCCCAACCTTTTCTAAACAGCACACAATCTTTGAATTGCTCTTTATATAAATGTTGGAAGCATTCAAGACTTATGTAACATTTAAATCATAAATATAGGTGTTTTTATAATAACTCCCAAGTATATTTGTAAATTTATGCTATTATTTACCATTTGTTAAATATTAATATGAGCAACACCAGTAATATGAATCATATAACTGTATGTAACTTAAGTATGATGTTTAATTAATATTATTTATTTAAAAAGAATGATACTATAATAACTATAAATTGACAACCTTCATATTTGGAAAGTGAGTTATGAATCATTTTGAAATTAATTTAGACTTTGGAAATATGTTCTACGATCTTGGATTTTTTTTATTATATAGTATTATGAATGTAGTAAAGGTAAATATTCATTTAAAATTTAGAGACCATTAAATATACTTCCAACGCTTATAATATATATCATAGTTTCTTATTCATTTTTTTCTATATCATTAGTTTCAATAATCCATGATGATGATGATGATGATGATGATGATAAGAAAAAGAGAAATTACTAAAAACAATTTTTAATTCTTAAGTTCACAGCACAAACATTGGACGTTATGAAAACGTCACAAACAATAAGTGACATAAGCAATTTTCAGTAAAGCTTCAATTTTCTAATTTACGATACAAAATTATTACATATATTAATAAAATTGATTTTGCTTAAAAATACATTGAAGAAATAAAATGGAAATACTGTATAAAAGATTTTATGTTAAATTAAACCTGTATAAATAAATCTGTTTTATATAAAATATATCTAAGACAGTGTTAATGCGAATGAAAGCAAAAATGTAAGCAACAAATTATTTTTAGACTGAGAAATGCAATAATTAAAAGTATAATAGGAAAAAGGATTTTAGGTGTTGGGTAAAACTTTTTATATAAGTAAACCGTTTATAAGATCGCTAGTAAATGTGTGATAAATTACACTTATAAAAAATATTTTTATAATAACAATAATTATAAAATTGACATTTATTTAAATAAAAAAAAGTGTGAAAAGTTTTTAAACCTATTTTCACTCACCTTAAATCCGGTAGAATGAATAAAACTAATAGAAATGAAGAAAACTTTTTTGTTATTGTTTTAACTTATTAAAACTTTATCTCACACTTGATAAAACCAAATTCACTTAAAATTTCTAGATAACTTTAAAGTTCTGTTATTATTAATTAACATTGAAATATTAATGAAAAGTTAACAACATCTAAGAGTTATCTAATTGTACTTAGATATGTTTGGTAATACGTGTACGT
This sequence comes from Epiperipatus broadwayi, assembly GCA_028023455.1. NCBI lineage: Eukaryota > Metazoa > Onychophora > Udeonychophora > Euonychophora > Peripatidae > Epiperipatus > Epiperipatus broadwayi. The sequence goes on along the minus strand of JAQFVV010012393.1, from coordinate 3,705,898 downwards.
ATAATATATTCAAACGGAATGTTATGGGATAGAGAAGCGGAACTGCTTACCTGTGATTCAGATATAAATTTTTTTTTATCATCTTATTAAAGTACATTGAGCGTTTTTATTTCCTGATTAAAGTACAATTTTAAATTAGAAAATCAAAATTGCAACTTTGAAATAAAAGGCTTGAAATTAATCTCTCTTATATAATAAGGCACGATAAAATTGACTTCCCGCTCTTGCTTTTTGATACAACAATTAATTTTAAAAAAAGAAGTAATTATTCACGTGATTTTTTAAACCCATCTATTTCTTAACAATCTCAAAATAAATAAATGACAGTAACTACAAATAAAACAAGTTTTTCTATTTCCTGTTATCAGTTTATTGAAGATAATGAATGACATTTGTTTAAAACACATTTCGGGATTTTTTTTCCTTTCTATCGACATAAAAAAAAAAAGAAGCTTTTACAAAATCTAAAAGTCCTAAATAAAAAAAACAATTATATGGTTAGTTGCTCGGAAAGTCTTATGGCGTTCCAACATCCTTAGCGGCTTGTTGAGTACAATAAATGCATTAAAAATAAATTGTTTGTTTTATTGCTTGAAATTCACAATAACTTCGAGCACCGAAAATAATTGATAGAATCACGATTCATAGACTATGAATGCTATCATTCTACCATTATATTAAACCATGCAGGAGAACAAACTCATTCAATCCACTTTTCTGAAATTTTTTTAAAATATAATTTCTCAATTAAGAATAGATTATAGAACTTTTAGATATGAATTTACCACTCTCCTACAGTACTAAACTGCAACAATTTTTAAAAAGTAATTGAATGCTTTGTATTATTTTTCTAGTGATCGCTATATTTTAACGGATTTTTGTAAATATTGCAATGTTTGATTATGACTATATATATATAAATTAGCGTTTTTGGTTTATTTTAAAGTAAGGTTTGATTTATAGCATTATATTATTTTTCTAGTGATCGCTATATTTTAACGGATTTTTGTAAATATTGCAATGTTTGATTATGACTATATATATATATAAATTAGCGTTTTTGGTTTATTTTAAAGTATTTTTTAATTTTCACTTCTTTTTCTTTTCCCGCCCTTTTTTTTTTGGGTAATAGCACCTTAGGCTATTTAATGTGACGTTTCCCGCCATTTTTTTAAGTGTAGTCCCTCCCCACCATTTTTTTTAATTGCAGTGCCTCAGGCGTTTTACGTTTTTGAAAAATGACTGTTTCTAGTCGATGACATCGCTTGCATGTGCCAGCAGTGTTTTTGGGTGTTTCCAAATTCAAAATGGCCACCGAGCGCGTACTATATCAGCGCCAAATAATTTCTCTAGAATAATTGTTTTTTTTTTTTTCAGCTTCTTTAATGGAACACCCATTATTATGATAAAGGAATCAATTTATCTCATAGTTGGGTATTTTCTTACTTTTTCATTAAGCAAACTTTCACATTATTATATACTTTTTTGTTGTTTTGAATTATATCATAATATGACCAAAATTAGGCAATGACAAACAGGTCATTTGTAACAGTTAAGACGAATCTATTTGATTATTCATTTGTATATTTTATTAAGTATTAATTCATTATCTAGTCTTCTTCAGTATTTAAAATTCACTTCTAACACAAGAGAGAGTATAATTACTTATAACTTAAACATTTCTGATCATTCAAAATCATACATGTAATAATATTTATGGAATTTTTCATTGCAACTCTGCCCAGTGTCTTCTACCTATCTACCTTTTTTTTATTATCTACATACGTATTTATTTTATCTTGGCTGACTTATCTTGGCTGTCTTATCCTGGCTACCTTATCTCAGCTACCTTATCTCCACTACCTTATCTCAGCTACCTTATCTCTGCTATCTTATCTCAGCTACCTCATTTCAGCTCCCTTATCTCATCTACCTTAGCTACCTTATCTCAGCTACCTTATCTCAGCTACATTATCTCAACTACTTTATCTCGGCTACCTTATCTCGGCTACCTTATCTCAGCTACCTTATCTCAGCTACCTTATCTCAGCTACCTTATCTCCACTACAATCTCGGCTACCTTATCTCAGCTACCTTAGCTACCTTATCTCAGCTACATTATCTTGGTTACCTTATCTCAGCTACCTTATCTCAGCCATTCTTTCTATCTATCTGTTTGTTTGTCTATCTGTCTGTCTGTCTACCTATCTATCTGTCTGTCTGTCTGTCTATCTATCTATCTTACCTCAGCTATTTTATTTCAGCTACCTTATCTCAGCTACTCTTTCTTTCTATCTGTCTGTCTGTCTGTCTATCTATCTATCTATCTATCTATCTATCTATCTATCTATCTATCTATCTATCTATCTATCTATCTATCTATCTATCTATCTATCTATCTATCTATCTATCTATCTATCTATCCATCCATCCATCCATCCATCCATCATTATATACTTTTCTGTTGTTTTGAATTATATCATAATATGACCAAAATTAGGCAATGACAAATAGGTAATTTGTAACAGTTAAGACGAATCTATTTGATTATTCATTTGTATATTTTATTTGCTGTTCAAAAACATCTTAGTTCAAAAGTATTAATTCATTATCTAGTCTTCTTCAGTATTTAAAATTCACTTCTAACACAAGAGAGAGTATAATTACTTATAACTTAAACATTTCTGATCATTCAAAATCATACATGTAATAATATTTATTGGATTTTTCATTGCAACTCTGCCCAGTGTCTTCTACCTATCTACCTTTTTTTTATTATCTACATACGTATTTATTTTATCTTGGCTGACTTATCTTGGCTGTCTTATCCTGGCTACCTTATTTCAGCTACCTTATCTCCACTACCTTATCTCAGCTACCTTATCTCTGCTATCTTATCTCATCTACCTTAACTACCTTATCTCAGCTACCTTATCTCAGCTACATTATCTCAACTACTTTATCTCGGCTACCTTATCTCAGCTACCTTATCTCCACTACAATCTCGGCTACCTTATCTCAGCTATCTTATCTCAGCTACCTTAGCTACCTTATCTCAGCTACATTATCTCGGCTACCTTATCTCAGCTACCTTAGCTACCTTATCTCAGCTACCTTATCTCAGCCATTCTTTCTATCTATCTGTTTGTCTATCTGTCTGTCTATCTATCTGTCTGTCTGTCTGTCTATCTATCTATCTATCTTACCTCAGCTATTTTATTTCAGCTACCTTATCTCAGCTACTCTTTCTATCTATCTGTCTGTCTGTCTGCCTATCTATCTGTCTGTCTATCTATCTATCTATCTATCAATCTACCTGTCTATCTATCTATCTTACCTCAGCTTATTTCAGCTATTCTATCTATCTATCTATCTATCTATCTATCTATCTATCTATCTATAGATAGATAAGATAGATAGATAGATAGATAGATAGATAGATAGAATAGCTAAGATAAGATAGATAGAATAGCTGAGATAAGATAGATACCCACCTACCTATCTATCTACCCCCTACTTACCCACCCACCTATCCACACACCTACCTTCCCACCCACCTATCCACCCATCTACCTACCCACCCACCTACCTACCTCCCTATCTCCCTACCTACCTGCCTTACCCATCCATCCATCCATCTACTGACTATGCAATAATTGATCATGATATTTATAATTGCTGATTTCTTGTAACACATTACTGTCTATAATTGTTTTCTCTTTCTTTGAAAAAACATTGAATACCACATTAATCTCTATAGTAGTTTGTGTCTATAATGTAATGGTAATGAGATCAGTATAGATATTGATCCTTAGGCTAGGTTAAGCTATTTTGTTATAATATAACTTGGATTTATGAATAAATAATATTGCATGCATGTCTTACTTTTGCCAAACTCTGCCAATGGTGATCAAATTAAGAACTCTATTATATATACAATTATTCTATAATAATCTCTTTTGAGAATACTGGTAACATTTCAAATTATGCATATTCTTAAATGGTTAGCAAGAAAGGAATCTGCTAAAGATCACTTTTTTAAAATATTCAGTACTGGTATATGTTATTATGCATGCATCACCCTTACAGTGAAGATCTATACTATAGACTTACTGATTGTTCTCTGCTATTGCTTTTGGAGTCTAACTAGTGCAACACAGACATTGAAGATGATAACTGCACATACTAAAGTATTCTTGACTACATAGCTGCATATCATGAAGGAAAAGTATATATATATAAGAAAGAGAATAAATCTATAATAGGTTTAATTAATAAATTAATAACAATGTGTTTAATAACAAGAAAACAAAGAAATCACATAACTATATTGTAGTGATATATTTGTGAAATTAAGAGGTAGGATACATATTAAATTATTTAATGAATTATTACCTAATACTATAACTTAAACACTAACATACAAAAAGAAAAAATTATTAGAATAAAGAGACCCCCCCCTCCCCAATCCTTTTTTTTTCTTTTCCAATTTGTTACCTTAATTTAAAATATTTTTCTCCTCTCTCAAAAAATGCTGAGATTATATTCTTCCTAAAGTTTCAAAATATAAGAAAAAAAAATCAAATCTTTAAATGAACAAATAATTCCATTACATAATTACAAATTATACAAATATTTTACAAGCAAGCTTCTTTTAACTGAAATAGTAAAATTTTATACCGGGGATATTTTGTGCAAAAACATTAATTATACTACATATCTATTTACTCTATCTCCTAGCATTGTTCTTTTGAGGATTAACTTTTTTTCTGGAATCAGAGAATCTGTTCTCAATATAAAATTATTTTCCTAACTTGATTATTTATTAGATCCCTATATAATATTACAGATTAGTTTGCTAACTTGGTATTGATTATAGTATGTAATCAATCCAGCATCAAAACAGATCCATTATGGACATGGTTAACATATCCTTAGCTGCAGTAGGGAATTAAGTCAACTACATAGGTCTTGGGGGAAAATGCTTTCTCTTTGGACATCATAGAGCTGGAAAAGTAATAGACATATGCATGTGTAATGACTCTTAGCATACATTTTGAACAAGTCATGAGCACAGATGCAAATTCTCATCATTGCAGTTGAAGAATATACTGGAAAATACTCTTCCATTTTAATAACTTGCTTCTTTATTTTTCTTGACTGAATAGTAATATTTTCCCTGTTGATGTTATAATGGTTGGCTGTTATAGATTTCACTAAGAAAAGTTGTTGATGTCTTTACTATATATATATATATATATATATATATATATATATATATATATATATATATATATATATATATATAATGAACAATCTAATTGGGATGAAAAAACAAAGTGAATAAAACAAACTGATTAAATTATTTTTGTGGATTTTTTATACTGGTATCCATCTGTTGATTAAAAAAGGTTTTCCAAAATCCAGAAATTAATCCCATCATCTGCACAAGATGTTTCTTGAAAGACTAATCTAATTTTTCACTTTATGGCTAAAATCTTTAATTAGTTTATTTCAAGGACAATAGATTGTTTTCCAAACTTCCCAGCTGTTCATATTTGTAATTTTATATAAATTATAAATATATAATTTTAGGATTTTTTTCTTTCTTTTTTTTTTATTCAGTTATAAGGCTTTAATACAAATAATTTACTCCATAAATTATTTTTGCTATCATACCATAATTTGAGTATAACTTAATAATTACATATATAATTATTAGTGAAATGAAATTTTGCAAAGTTAATTTCACTTTAGAAATATTATTAAATTCACCACTTCCTTTATTTTGCTGTAATATCTTATAAGTGCAATTTATCCACTCTACTTTGAACACTTTTTACCAAAAACCTTTTATTGTACATATAAAAGGTTTTTGCTAAAAAAGGTTCAAAGCAGAGTGGATAAATTGCATTAATTTCACTGTTATTATATATAGTTTCACCCTTAGTAGTAGGTTGGTCAGGCGTTTATCCTGGACTTTGTGCTTAGGGATCTCTATATTTTATAAAAATTAATTGAATTAAATATAATAGCAGAGGAATCAAAATTTTGACCACATTTTTGAAATTAAATTATTTTTATAGGAAATTTATGTTAGTAATGTAAGTGGTAAAATGTAATTTTCTGAAAAATGAGTTTGAAAATAGGTTCATCTTTTATAATTATATAATATTTTGTTTATTTATTGACAAATACATTTCACTTTTATTCAATTTTAAAGCCATTTCTCATTATAATAGATTTATCACCAAATTTTATAATAAATAACAAATATAAAACATGCATGCTATGTATTTACATATATAAAAGAAATGATGTTCATTTATTATGAAATTTGATGTTAAATTAAGTATTCTGAAAAACAGATTTTCTTTGTAATATGGTATGGTCATGCATATAAAAAACCAATATCAGACATATACTTTCCAACTTTCAATTTACATTTTTTTTTATGTTATTGTGGTTAAGTGTGCTATTTAATTCTTTTTGTGAAAATTCTTCATATACAAGAGCCAGTACAGAATTATTTTAAAGCTAAATAAGTCTATTGTTCTCAGGTAAGTCTTATGCAGGTTGGAGTCAAAAAAATAATATATACCTGCAAATTTTTAATTCAATAAAAATAATCAAATTATTTATTAGCATAAAGCAAACTGAAAAACAAACAATAATGTACCTATTTGTTTAGCATTAACAAATTAAGAATACAAATGCAAATAAAAACAGGCAAAACTCTCCATACAGTAGTGCCACTCAGTGCAATCCAGAGCAATCAATGGATGCCCTCAGTGCACTGATGAATGCCACAAGCTAGACACTAGTCTGGGGATATTGGATGACTAGGCACTGGATAGGGATTTTATGCACAAACCTTCCTGCATCCAGTGATTGCTCTAGCTTGCACTGAGTGGCACTACTGTAGTTTTGCCTGTTTTAACAGCTTGAGAAAGCATAAGAAATGGTGATCCTGTGATGCTTAGTAGTTTAAAAATGCAAGTGCTTATATTTTTATAGCATTTTCAAACAGTCTATCAAATGCAAAACTGTTTTGCATCATATTAAATTCAAGGAACAGAAAAACAGATGTATGGGAATAGAAATAATTTTATTATTCAATTCCCAAATTTTGATATTACAAAGTAGTTTAATATTTAATATCCCACCAAAAAAAAGGAGTGTATTTCATATATATTGTACCGGGTTCGAATATGTGTCCTCGAAACACCGGTCTCTTAGGCAGAGAAGAACATACTCGGAGAGTATGTATGTCCAAACGATAGCTATAAAATATATATAACTAGCATTACATTTCCAGGACATAACTTCTTCTCGACTGTTGAGTTCAACACCACGTTCAAAGCACTTTTTTTTGTTTGTGTATAAACACGGGTGCCAGCTATCTATTCAAGAATGAATAATAATGCACTTTGAATAATGGCCACTAACTCAACACCCAAGCATCCATGACTAGCTCAGCTGTTTGTTATCACTAATAGATTATACATAATTAGTGGTGAAAAGAATTGATAAAGATTTGTAAAAGAATTGACCGACAAATAGAGTTTAAATTTTAAGACAATTTATTAACTAACATTAATTTACTAAATTTAAACATCTTTATAATTTTTTTTAAGTAATATAACACATGCACATTTTAAATTAACACACTATAATATATATCTTATGAAAAGCATAAATAATATTTGAAATTGATAAATTATCTAACATTCACAAACACGCACATCAATAGTTCATTTTATGCATGATTATAGAGTTCAAATTACTTGTCTCTGGAGGCTTTATGAATTTTAATTCAATGGCTATTATGGTATAAATGAAAATAAGCAAATTTTTTACCTAGGATTTTGAATGTAGATTTAGAACTTTGTTTTCTTCTTCCATTACGCATACTTCCAGCTGAATGGGACATTTCCTTGATGAGTTTCCTTATTCTTCATGATTATTATTATTGGAGACAATTAGATACTGATGGAGATTTTCTAAGATGTTATGCTGACATTATTTCACAGGAAGATCTTGCTGTTTTCATCGGACATCAGGCTGTGGAGTGGCATGAATTTCCCAAAAACTGCTCAGCACTGCATTTTGTTTCTGGATACAATTAACTCAACTGATTGTCTTCTCTTGACTTAACTGACTCAATTAATTTCTGAACTGAACTAACTGTCCGATAAAAAAAAAGTCTATTTATACCTGTGACTTGTTGTCCTTGTAATATCTTCCGGCAATATCTGTTGTCGAAATTCCATTGATAATCCTATGTTTTTGGAAATTGTTTAATTAGTAATAGGCAAGCAAAACATGTTGTTTTATATTTTAATTAATAGCCATTGCCATGTTTTTTAATGATAATCTTCTTTACCTTTCATTTATTTATAATAACATTTATTACGCATACATTTATTCTATTATTGACAATCGCACATATATACACACATATATTTTACTAGTTTTAAGATTTTTTTTTTAATTCGAATGAAAAAAGATTTGTATTTTTTTTTAAACTTTAAATTATTTATATTTTATGAATACTAATAAGAAAACTGTTTACTTCCTTTTATAAAACTTTTAGTTTGACTTTTTCTAATGAAACACCCCTCTCCCCTTCTGATTAATTAATTGTAGCTTTTTATTTCAAAAACTAACGATGGAAAACTATTTGATTCATATCTTTTTCTAAAACAAACTGTAATAAACTCTTAAACTTTTAATTTCACTTTTGACAGCAAACTGATTTTGTTTACGTAAAGAAACCTTTTAGATTTTTATAACTTATTTATTATTTAATAATGTTTTAGGCAAAATCATCAATTTATTATTTAATAATTTTTTAGGCAAAATCATCATGTGCCAATTTCAATATTGGTACAATATATATATATATATATTATTACTGTTATAAAAGTTTTATTTATATACAGATTTATAATAATAGTGTATTTAAATATCATTTGCAAATGAGATAAAATAGACAGAAAAATAATTTCTTTTATATTTAAACACTATATGCAATTTAGTTTATTTTTGCTCAGATAATTTTAATTTTCACAAAAGAATTTAAAAATAATTTATGAAACAATTTAATAAAATAAAATGAAATGAATTTATAAATAAGTCCATACTCCATTAAATTAAAGAAATAAATTATAAAAAAATAAATTAAAAATAAAAATAGATGATCACTAACCATGGATATAGGACAGGAGTGGAATGGGCTGAAAATATTACAGCTGGGGGAGGGAATTAAGCTTTTTAGAAACAGCTTTTACCCAACCTAAGTAGTATATGAAGTAGTTCTTTATATCTAATTAGATGTCTTCAATAATAATTGCTTTTGTCCTAAGTTCCACAATCTCTAAAGATGTCTCTGATTATATATGTAAAAGTTTGTAGATAACAGATTTGTAGAATTAACAAATTTGAGCATGTGCAATAATTATAGTTTTTATTTTTTAATTGTTAAATAAATAGTAATAAGAATATTAAAACCAATCTAGTAAGTGTAATTTTTTTTAAAATTTTAAAGTATCCAAAATCTACATATTTGTTAACAGTAGACATAAAATAACACCAATTATTTGACAACCCTCAATAGTGCTTTTGGAGTGCTTAGGGCTCGTACAAGTTTCCATTTGAAGGATCACTCTTTTAAACTTGTTAAAAGTTATCCAGGAATAATTTAGTAGCTGTTATATAGCATTTTACTTCTTGGAGACATTAATGATTATGTTGTTAGTAATAAACTATGATTCAAAATTAATAGAAAATAATTCTGTCAGTATTGTGAAAAACATGGATTAAGTATCATGAGCATTTTATTTAGACAGAAAAATCTCTGTGAATAAATGTGGACATATTCACACTAAGGCTAAAAATGGAGTGCACATGTAGTTGATAGTGAAATAATCTTTAAATATTATGATTGATTATGAATGACAAGTAAGCAATATATGACCAAAAGTATCATCTACTGCCTTGTGAATTAAAAATGTTATCTCATAAAAATATTAAGTATTGTTTTCAACAGTCTTTTTTTGCCCTCTTTGTACTATTTTCCTCATTTGCGTTACTTGTTATCTTACTATATTCAATCATTTAAATTAGGATAGACCTGATCATTATTAATTTCTCACGCCATTGACCACTTTATTGCTGTGACGAGGACTCCGTATTTATACATCCATATTTTTATCTTTTATTGACAAATACACACAATAATTTTTACCACAATTTTTACATTTTTTTTCTGCTTGCAAGTATGTGTGCGAATTTAAAAATGCAAAGCTTTTACTCACAAGAAAGCAATAATGTGTATAGATTTTGCAGATGGGAAGTCATAGAGTTCTTGCATAACATTGGAAAAAAAATAACTTTGGAATTATATTAGGGAATTTTAAAGCAGTAAAAAAATAATTTTGATGGAAGTTAAGAGAAGAATTTCCTTTTTCCTCATAACAAATGTACCTGGAGAGGTGAATTTAGTTTGGTGAGAATTCTTCAAGGTCTGGATGGCTGTAAATTTTTATGAAGAGCCGTTTAACAACAAAAAATGACCATATATTGTCAGAGCTAACTTGATATCTTTTATTCTTTGAATTTCTAGATCATATAAAAGTGATATTGATTTGTTCAATAATACCTTGACACATTATTAATAGTTATGCTCCAATGTTAGCATCAGAAAATTAAAAAAGTGAAATCTTTTATGTTTTGTTGATTAAGATTACTGTATCAATATTTTTAAAAGACAAAGTTTTGAAACAATAAAGCCAAGGCTTTTAATTTTTTGAGTGTTTAATGCATGTATTTGTGGATGGTAAACTGTGACTCAAAGTTACTAAAAATAATGGCATTAACTTCATGAATTTGAATGACTTGTTTTACATTTTGTACAATATATGGCTTGATTTAGATACATCTAAACTTAAAACTATTGTATCTTAAACATTGTTAGATTTAGAATTTAGACTGTAAAAAAGTCAAATTACATAAGCATTTAAAGTTGTGAATCATAGATTAAAATGCTTAGAGGTTAAAATAATTAACTGCACTAAAATTATATCATATCTTAAAGATATACGTAGACATTTGATGTTCATATTTTAAAAACAGGCTGCATATTGTAAATTTTAACAACAGTTAAATAGTAATATGGTTAATTTGGATTTTCAAATGCATCATGTTACCGAGGTAGGTTTATCATAAAAACATATTGTGGATGTAGAGAATATGGATTTACTATAAATAAAAATCCTCACTATAACTTTGTCAGTAACCCTTTTATTAATGATTTGATAAAGCAAAACATTGATTTTTTTCTGCTTGGTAGCTCAAGAAACTGAATATTTAACTTCATAAGCAATATAGAAATTGAAATACGGAAGTTAATAACTATCAGGAGACTTAAAAATAATTGAGTAATAAACTGATACAAAAGATGCAATCATTTCCTGAATACAGTCACTTTAGATGTTATTTTGTTGCATTTAAAAGCAGTATTGTAATTTTATTACATAAATAAGTGGCACTCTTTTATATATAGATGAAATGAGTATTTTAATCGCATTTTGAATAATGGTGAAAGAATTAAAATAACTATTTTTAGTGATATATTTATCAGATTAACTTAATTTTAATTCAGATAAAAATGTTCAGCTTAGTGAATCTTAAAAATAAAAATACTTCAGGTTGTAGTGAGATTCATGGGGAAAAAATTAGAATTAAGATTGAGTGATACAACTTTATGATTCCATACATTACTAAGCAAACTCTAATAGATTTAAAACTAAGAACGTTTGCACGTTTCCAATTCATAAAAGTAAAGATCATAGAATTTCTAATAATTATTCAGCAAGAAATATTTCCTGGGATTTTACTGTATTATACTTTTCCAAGTTTTTATTTTATTTCATCTACAATTTTTAACTAAATTCACTTCTATTTTGTATCTAACAATGGCTTATCGTTTACATAACTATAATAATATAAACACATTCACATAATATTTCAGAGTTGGTTGTTCTATTAATAGATTTCTATTTTATATTATATGTTTGTTTTTCATTTCCATCCATATGAAATAGTGATCACTCAAAGATTAGATGTATTTTTTCTTCTTAACAACAATTATAACTTTCTGTATACATGTATGTTATGTTCTTTATTGAAAGCTGTATAGGGTAATTAGGCAGTAGTATATCATGACCCATGAGTGGCATACATCATGTTTTTTACTCTCTTAATATGATTAATTTTAGCAACTTCATTTTAAAACTATATCAGAAACTTTAAAGAGACTATTTTATTAAAATGTTTTACACCATTTCAATTTATTTTATTCATTAAATTTCTTAGTAAATTTCTGATTATTTATTGACTATGTAAATTTATAAACATACTCTTATTTTGACTATTTATAGTCTCTGCCTTAAGTCTTATGCAATGTTATATTGCTAAGACTGCTATTATATAGTATGGCTGAAGATCTATCAGCCCCATATAGCTATTTGAGTTGGATATCTGGGTTTGAAGACATGCAGATGTCTGAAAATTTCAGAATTTCCACTCAATAGATAACTTTTAGATAAGTGCTTGGCTTTGGGTTGGTATTTTTAGATCTAGTGTCTGAACCTACCCTGGCACCTCTCTGAGGAGTGCCAAAGCACGAAACCATAGTCAAGGGTTGGGGGGGGGGCTTCATGACAGAGATATTTTAAGTGCTGGCTCTGGCTAAGTATTTATCACAAAGCTTGTTGAGGAATTGGCAATCCTCATTGTTTATAACTTACAAGCTTAAGAGATAGCATCATGTGATATATGACTCTTATTTTGACTATACTGTTTAATAGATTAGCTATTTCAAACACATTTTAATACATCAACTGTATATCCATTAAATTTTTCTCTACACTCCTGGATGCCACAGAACTTTCATAGCTCATGCCATGTTTCTTTATGACTAATTTTCACACAACAATTCCGAATGTATTAGTGGATAAAATTACAAAATATGAGAATGGACTGAACTGCTTGCTACAAACAATGGCATGTTATCAACTGATCACATCAAACTTTTATTCTTAGTAACAACATTACAAGTCTTTACTTAATCCACAAACTATGAAGATCAAAGACAATATTGCAACAAGATCATGATTTGCTTTGAAGCTAGGAAAAATGTTATTTATATAAGGTTAGTTTTGAAAGGAAAATGAATAAAGAAAATTAATGAAAAAATGAAGATATCGCAATAGAAAAACTTTATTATATATATATTTAAACCAATTAATATTATTTTTAAATGATTTTATTTAAGTTACAATCTTTGTTTGTTTGTTCATTAGGTAAATAAATATTTTGAAATTGAGATTTAATATGTTTATATTCAATATTTGTTTAAATTTTGTATATTTGCTATAAATCATTGGTTGGCAATGCAATATAACACAAAAATATTTTAGATAGGTTACCTAGTTCTTAATTCCAAAGGAGTTGCAGATAAAATTTCAAATATTTTGGTATCAAGTTTCAAACACATTCAAATCACTTCAATATATTTTCAGTAATGCATGTGAGAGGGCAGATATATATATATATATATTGTAACCTATTTTTTCCTTCAAGTTATTTTTCCACCTCCTGCTCACATACACACACAACCTGCATAGTGGATAGCTTTGGAATTGATGGTTATGGGACAACACATTATGAAATACAAGGACGCCAAATTGCAACTGAAATGGAAACCCTATATACTATGCTTAGTATTGGTTAATAATTAACCTAATTATCTATGTTAATACTATATGAATGGGATAAATAAATAATATTTTAATAAATTAAACACTTAGAGTGATATTAATAATAATAACCGTGCAATTTATTACATCTATTGGAGAGGAGGAGAATCTCAACTCAACTTCCCACTGTACACTAAATCTCTCAGATCTCTCCCCCATCCATCTCACATCGAAGTCACAATTAAAATTTGATTAAACTTAAATCATTTCCTTTCCCATCATTATCATCTTAGTCCATCTCTCTATCATATTCTCGATCATATTTAGTTTTATAATATTAACAACTACTAATTATAAATTTCTTTGATTTCTTTTCAGATTAATTCTCATTCACCAACTCTTTTCTACTCTATGATAATCTTATCTCAGGGCTTTAGAGTAGCAATGTATGAAAACTTAATACTGATAAAAAAATATTTGAGATCTATGAATACTCTCCCAGCGATTATAGTTATACTCGATCTTGGCTTAGTCTAACCAAGCCAATGTCCACTTTCTCTATTTCCGAATACTTAAATAAAATTTCAGTTATAAATATTTGTTTGTAAAATAACTTAAACATTTTGAGAATTTAAAATTTTGACTATTATACTTCAGCTGGGAAGGTATTTGAATACCGCAGATAGAGAAAAGATTTTATGTCCACCCACTGCATTCAATCTCACATGGCAACCTTACTGCATTTAATAACTTTAACTTTAATACTGCTAAATTTATTTGACTATACTCCACATACATATAATCTGAGTTTGCAGTGCTTAAAATAATTTACAATCTTTTAATTTTATAATGAACGCTTTACAGGAATTTTGAATAATAAATTAATCTCTTAAGTATTTTATTATAATGCAGTTATAAGTAATTAAATATAATAAAATTCAAATATTAGTGTAATGATGTAGGCTTTATGATTGCGATTGGATTTCTGGAATTTGTAGGATCCACAAAACATTGAGACATAGTCAAGACTTTTGTTTAAAATTAATAATTATAAAATGTATTTACATAATTTACACATCTCCGTACCTCTCCCTTTTCTTTAGTAGCAACAAAATGCAAAATTTAAAACATTCTCATATTATTACAAGATGGGATTCACAGCTGCTATGGAATTATTGTTTCTTTCTCACAGATGACTATACTGTTCTGACTATCAATAAGCTACAAAACATATTTAATACTATAACAAACTATTCTTAATTTATTATAATCTATTTTAAACCTTAATAAAATTTTCTTCTCTCTAATTTTAACTATAGATTATATTCTTAACATATGGTTACTTATACTGGATGTAAAGAACTCTTTAGCTAAGCAATCAACTTATAAATTTGGTATCAGTTTGAGCAACTTAATATGCCTTAATAAATTATTTTAAAGTTTTAAACTACTGTATAGCATTTGCTTATCCTTACATTTATAGATAAACTATTCAAGTGTTAAAGAATTATCTCATATATGGGCCACACTTTCACACACCTATGCATAGACAATATTCAATGTCCCCAACAAGAGTAGCATTCTATTTATCTTAGCAGTCCAGCAAAGATCTGCTCTGGCAGTAATCTGGAAATTCAATGCACACTGCTTATCACAACATAAAATATAACTTTTATTTTCCGAATTTGAAATTCAAAGTCTGTAATTTTATTGGCTCTTAATCAGCCATGTAAAACTGAGTTAGGCATAATACATCACTACAACAGATTGTACTTTAATGCTTACATGCCATAAAGAAACAATGAACTGATTTTATGACTCTACCAGCAATATTAACAATATTTATTCTTAATATTCTTCAACAAATATACACCCATAAGGAAAAAAAAATTCAGAATCAATATAAGTGTTGGTAATGACCCATAAAACTAGAGAGCTCATTTTCAGAAGGGCTGAGATATGCTAGGACTCGTAGCTAGGCATGTAAATATGGATTGGCTTGCACAAAGCACTATTACCATTAACACAAAATCATCTTATGGAGTAACATAAACATAAGGTGGGAAATTCTTCCATAACTTCTAACTACTTTAAATTTTACTTAACTACTTAATGAGTGAGATATCCTCCACCTCAACTGGCCAGGTGGTGAAAACTCAACCAATCTCAAACGTACAAGGGTCACTCACCAATCCATACACATAGGAAAATTTAAATCTAATTTTACATACCTAATATTGCACCAATGTATTAGACAATAATTTTATAAGCTTAAATATACTTACACATAAAATTAATTTAGATCTTCAATATTTTTTTTTTCTACAATTATCGTAGATCTTTAATAATTAAAATAAGAAATGAGCATCGTTCATAATAAATTTCTCTCAACTAAGACATGACTATATTTTTTCTCAACAACATGCGTTCAAAGATAAAAACATATCAATTTTATTATAATTAAATTTTACAGTAATAACTCGTTCTAATAAATATCTTATGCACTATATCTGCACTATATCCTTTCATTCATATTTCTCTTTTGTATTATTAGGGTAAAGCAATATTTATCATTCAAAAGAAGGCATATTTTAAATTATTATACTAACTCACTTTAAAGAAATAAACATTTCATCAACACTTAACTTATACTTTTAATAAATAGTAATCATCATTATCAACCATTATCAATCCACTGCAGGATGAAGGTCTCTCCAAGTTTAATCCATCTTCTCCGATCTTTAGCTTCTCTTCTCCACATCACCCCTACACATTTTCTTATTTCATCCATCCATCTTACATGTGGTCTCCTTCTGGGTCTTTTACAATCTCTTGGAAACCAGTTTAAAATTTCAATTGTCCATCTATTATCATCTCTTCTAGCAATATGTCCAGCCCAACTCCACTTCAATCTTTTAATTTTTTCAATGAGGTCAGTAACACCTGTTTGTTCTCTTACCCATACATTGCGTTTTCGATCTCTTCTTGTTACTCCCAACATACATCTCTCCATACTTCTTTGAGTGGTCTGAAGTCTCTGTATTGATCTTCTATTAAGTGTCCAAGTCTCAGATCCATAAGTAAGAACTGGTAAAACACATTTGTTAAAAACCTTTCTTTTCAAACACATAGGCATATTTCCTTTTAATATCAAGTTATTTCTACCAAAAGCACTCCAACCAAGTTTAATTCTATGATTAATTTCCTCTATTATGTTTCCATCTGTATTAATAATCTGACCAAGGTATTTGTAACTCTTAACTTCTTCTAATTCATCATAATCAATCTTTATTTTCATATTTGGAGCAAATCGATTAAACATTACTTTAGTCTTTTTAACATTTATCTTTAGTCCTACTTTCCTACTGTCATCTGATAACTCCTGCAACATTTCCTGCAGCTTGGAAGCATTATTTGCAAAAACAACTACATCATCTGCGAAATCTAAATGACTTAAATAATCTCCATTTACTTTCACTCCTTTAGTTTCCCATTTTAATCCACAAAATACTTCTTGCAGCACTGCTGTAAAAAGTTTTGGAGATATGGAGTCACCTTGTCTTACACCTTTCTCAATGTTGACTTTCCCAGTATCATTATGTAATCTAATTGTTGCTGTTGCATTTTTATAAATATTCTTTAAAATATGACAATATCCTGGATCTATACCTTGATGATCCAATGCTTTAATCACTGAAGAAATGTTTATAGAATCAAATGCCTTTTCATAATCTACAAATCCAAAACATAATGACAACTCATATTCATTTGTCCTTTCTATAACTTCTCTCAATACTTGAATATGATCTACTGTACTAAAACCACTTTTAAATCCAGCTTGTTCTCTTGGTTGGTGAAAATCCAAGGTTCTCTGTAGACGAGTTGTAATTATCTTGGTAAAAATTTTATATAAAACTGATAAAAGGCTGATAGGTCTGTAATTTCTAATATCTTCTTTATCACCTTTTTTAAATATTAATATTATTACTGCATTCTTCCAATCATCCGGTACATCTTTATCATTTAGACATTTGGTATATAACTTTGCTAATATTTTTTCTGTTTCTTCACCTGCTTCTTTTAATATATCAATTATAATTCCATCATTACCTGGAGCCTTTCCTTTTTTCATACATTTAATTGCATTTCTCACTTCTTCATTTAAAATTCTGGGCAATTCGGAAGATGTAATAGATATAGGAGGTACTTGTTCTTTATTACTAGAAAATTCTTGATAAAAATCTTCTACCAATTTCATAATGTCATCCCTCTTTTTAGTAATAATTCCATCTTTTTTCCTTATTGCAGATATAAATTTCCTACCAATACCAAAATGTTGTTTTACATTCTTAAGACTTTTATTTTCTTCTACAGCTTTTCTTGCTAGTTCACAGTTATACTTTCTTATATCATTTTCAACTCTTTTCCGCACCATTTACAAAATTCGAGATATTCAATTCTTTTTAATGCATCATTCTTGCATATCTTCATATTCCTTCTTTTCTTCATAAGTTCTCTAGTCTCAGTAGAAATTTTATTAGTCAATTGCTGCTTTTTTCTACCAGCTATCTTTGTTGCAGTTTTTAAAAGTGTATCAGTTATTTTCATATTAATTTCATTCAAATCTGAATCATGTTCAAAATCTACTAATACTTGAAACCGATTTGTAAGTTCTAATTTAAATTCATTAGAATGTTTCTGAAGATTAGGAATATCAACTGTAAATATAGTTTTTCTTAATAATTTTTGTCTCTCTAGTTTTACATTAACATGTATCTTACTCCTTAATAATCGATGATCACTTCCTGTGTTAAATTTATTAAGAACATTACAATCTTGAAATATGTATTTCCTGTTAGTCAAAATATAATCCAATTCTGCTGTATCTTCATTTGGATGCTTCCATGTCCATTTCCTTCTAACATTTTTCTCAAAAAAAGAATTCATAATATAAAGTTTTTCCTTCTCTGCAAACTCCACAAGTCTATGTCCTCTCTCATTTCTATTACCATAACCAAAATTACCTACAACACTTTCATCTTTCATTTGTTTACCAATTCTAGCATTAAAATCTCCCATAACAATTTTAAAATGTTGTTTACTCTGATCAAAAGCCTTTTGTACATCTATATAAAAATCTTCTACTACTTCATCACTAAATGAATGGCTTATAGAAACAAATAACAGTTAATAATAATCAGAGCGAGTGCCCTGCACTTGCAGGCAGTTGCCCGGGTTGCGGGTTCGCGTCCCGGCCAATGCTATGACACTTTAAAAAAAAATATTTATAGTCCCTTTTTAGCACAGTCATCCCAAGTTTTTTTCATATTCCTGCTGTAGTAATTATCGCATAATAATTCTGTGCGCACACATTATCTGACAATTAATACATGGAAATTTAAAAAGAACATTCATTAATTAATCCACTAGGTTTCTGTATTTATGAGTGAAGCACATTTTTCTTTTCCTTACGGGAATTTGTATTATAATATCACACTCTTTTAAGCCACGTGGAAAACAATCCAGAGGGTTTTAGTTTAAAATTTACATTATTCAGTTTTAGTAAGATGTTTAGTTAGATGCATTGATAATTTTTTTTCTTTAACATTGATTTAATTCCTTTCAGGTAGTTTAGGTTTCTTTAAATAGGATTTCATTTACCATTATAATATAATTTAACCAGCTTTATTTTAATTTATCCTGCTGACAAATAAATCTTCCGTTCACTGTTGATTATATTTGAAGTATTTTTACATGACTTATAGCATTATATTCCTGTAACTTCTTGAGGGTTTATGATATCTCAGTTTGATAAACATATAAATACTCTTTCACATAATAACCGTTTAATTTTCATTGATAGATCAGCTCTTATAAATATCGATGATGCAGATGACATTTTAGTCAAGATTTAGTCAAGATTTAACATACACATTTGTCTTATAGTTCAGTTCCACACTTTCCTGTTATAATAATTATTTTCTTTTTAAATCTCTTGTAACACAAATAATAATAATAATTGTCCATCATTAGAATTGCATAATTAAAATGAACATTCATTAAACATATGGTTTCCATACTTTTCTCGAAGTAAAATTTAATCTTTGGATGATGTTGCATTTCTTTCCGATTAATTGAGGTGGGGACAGTTGTATAAAGAATCATAATGATGATCAACTTCAGGAAGAATTAGCATATGCCTGATCTGAGAAACTTAAGCACATACCATATTTTCACACTAATATAAATTTTGATTCAAATTCTCAGTCAGATTGATATAGGAAGAATGATAATACTTTCTATTAGTTTAAATTGATGGTTTTTAAATCCAAATGGAGTTATATTCTAAACAAAATGAAGAAAAGTCACTTCCCAGAAAATGGTTGAGTTTTATAGCTCTTTGCTGTCAATCAATCTCTAAATGATGTTTTCTATCAATTAAACCATATATTCTAATTTTAATTGGTTATTTACTATTGTTTTCAACTTAATTATTCACATTCAGACAGCAATCATGTGGTTTTTGTTGGATCTTTCCCTGCTCTTCATAGGAAAAACCGCTTGAAAGAACAAAAATGAAACTTTTGATTAAGTAAAAAAAAATACATAGCAGGCTGAATTTGAACTCAAGATTTTGAATGAGAACTAGCTGCTATGAATATGAAATTAATATAAAATGATCACTCTTTCAATTAGCTTTTCAATGATACCATACATGCCCAATAATAATTAATAGTTATTTCTATAATTCAAATTTTACATGTATACAATTCATGCATTTACAAACGCAATTCTGCTTGAATAGTTTTATTAATCTGTGATTTCTTACACAAACTTCTTCTAATAAATATTCTAGAGCTAAATTTTTACTTTCTCAATCGATATGATTTTCATCAGCAAATATCTTATTAACTAAAATCATATTTATTTTTTTAAATAGTTACCCCCCCCCTTCTAATTCATCTAAATTATTAAATAACTACTTATTAAACAATCTTAACACATCAACTAGATTAAATTTGACCCTTTATGATGCTTTAAATCTCTATTACATTTTTATTACAATTAAATAATTTTTATTTCAGGCGTTCGGTAATGAGATTTTATTACGTAGTATATAATTCATGAAAACTTCCTCAAACTTTTATTCCAATCGAAATTACTACTGTTTAAATAATTTTATATAGAATTTAATGCATTTTATGAGGAAAATTTTGATCTAAATTACTGTTAACAAAACCAACTTCAAACTAAGGAAGCTTTGGTTACAACCAAAGGTTTCAATATATATATATTGAACCAGATCCTCTTGTTTCAAATTAAAGCTTATTCTTGCTGAGTTTAAATTTATTAGTTTTACATTAAGGATCGCATATTTGTGTATAAAATCCACATAGAGCCATGATACATATATAACAGAATGTTATTGAAAGGTTTTCTTAACATTCAAAATTTAAATTAGATTGTAGTAAATAAAAAATCATGCCACCATGTGCCTGTTTAATATAGCCTATAGGCTAAGTTTCTAAATCTATATTTTTCACAATATTTTCAAAAATGTAACTTTGTAAATAACAAAATGCATTGCAGAATCCTTAGGGGATTGAAGTGGCTAAGTCAAATTAAAAACACTTGGGTTGCAAATTGAAATTAAAATAGTAAACAAGTGCTAATGGATTTACTTTCAACAACAAATTTATTTGCATTCTATTTAGGTCTAATTCTAGGTACATAAACAGCTACAATTGAAATCAATTACAACTTATGAGCTTTTTTTTTTTTTATAAGCAAAAGGTGAGTGAGATAGTCTATCAATTAAGCAATTCATAAGGTTAAGATTCAATCAAGTTTTGATCTGGGATAGTGAGCTCCTGGATTTAGGCTTTCTGTGGGTACAGACGGTTGAGATCAGTACGGTGATGTGATTAAAGTCTAAACTGTCCCCATGTCTGGTCCACCAACCAGGGTTGACCAGTGCATTTATCATCCTCTTTAATTTTACACAGGGTACTGAAGAAGAGTTTATCAATGGGGTCATCACAACCTTTATTGAACATGACTATACATCTGACTGACCAGATTGAAAAGTTAATAAACATGGCAAGACATATCAATGCAATGTTTTTTTTTCGAATGCAGGCTTGAGCATGATGTAGGCAGGGTCTGAATTGTTGGTTCTATTCAGTGCTAGGTTACGTAGGTATGTCCACGATCCACAATTATCAAGAATATGGACCATGGACTCCTCCTGTTTTATAAATAAAGGGCAGAGGGGGTCAATATTAAATCCCCTTTGGTAACAAAGGAAGGCTGCAGTAGGAAGAGCACCCAGGTTGACTTTCTGAAATCAATTGGTAGACTTGCCAGTAGGATAGTTTATTTTGGAATAGTGAACTCGATGTTCGAAAGTTTTGAACAGTGATAGACACTTGATGTTGGATCCAAAGTTTACGCAGCTTAGGAGGGGGCCGATTGGTAGGATCCACCTCTATTGGGAAAGGGCATTTCATCTCTAGGTTATCTTTAAAGATCTTATAGAGAACGTTATGAGTTCTTTGGAGATAGAAGACTTTGAGAGAATGGAGTCCTAGGCCATTGAGGAGTTTTGGTTTTTGAAGCAGTTCAGACTGATGACAGGAGCTTTGCTCCCCCAGCACAATCTCCTGCATAGGGTTTCGATTCGTTTGGTAAATCTAATTGTTGGGGAGAAACCGGCCAAGTAATATAAAATTTTGGGTAAAACCACTGAATTTAGGAGGGCTACCTTCCCAAACAGAGAAAGATAAACCTTGGATAATGAAGTAATTAAGCCTTCAATCTTG
This sequence comes from Epiperipatus broadwayi, assembly GCA_028023455.1. NCBI lineage: Eukaryota > Metazoa > Onychophora > Udeonychophora > Euonychophora > Peripatidae > Epiperipatus > Epiperipatus broadwayi. The sequence goes on along the minus strand of JAQFVV010012393.1, from coordinate 3,683,313 downwards.
TTGATATAGGGAATTTTCCAGATCTCTCCTCATGGTGGAAGGGGGAGAGGCCAGATGGAACCCAAGAAACTCTTGGGGGGAAGCCTCAAACCAGCCAGAGATCTTACCAGTGAGGATTGTCCAGATAGCCAACATCTCTGTTAACACAGACCAAATTCGCTTGCAAACTGGTCCAAGAGTTTCCCAAGCCCCACCAACTCACTCTGGGATGAAAGGAATACTACCACATCATCCATATATGAGATGTTGCGTATGTTCTCCTTCAGCATAGGTATTGCAATTCCAGGGAAAGAAGCCTCTATGCGTAACAGCAGCGGGTTGATGTAGACAGCAAAGAGGAGAGCACTCAGAGGTGAGTCCTGTGGGATGGAAATACAGGGCCGAAATCCTGGGGCAACTCTGCCATCCAAAGTGAGAAATATTTCACGATTTTGCAGGAGACTGCAGGTACTTGGAGCCCCTCCAATACACTGAGTAACACATCGATCTTGACACAGTCAAAGGCCCCAGCAAAGTCAAGTTGAATTGTGACTGGTCTGGGGTTTCTTTTTCTGTGAACATTGTCAACTAGAAGATGAAATCGGCTGACGGCATCAGCAGTTGAGCTCCCTCTCTTGGCAAATTGATAAGATGAAAGATGACTAATGGTGTTATCTTGTATATCCTCATTGATGAGACTTTCTTTTGACTTGATCAGTAAAGGAAGCATTGAGATCGGGCGGAGATTCTCCAAATCATGTGGTGCCTCCCACTTTTTGATAAGAGGAACCATGGCGACTGGACAAACCCCATCAATCTCTCTGCAGTCATCTGCCAGAAGATCCACCATTCTCTTGACTATAGGGATCGTGAAAGATCGAAGATGAAGCAGTAGAAACTTAGGAATGCCATGCAGGCCAGGATGCATTCTGTCAGGCATGGGCTTGAGTTTTAGAAGAATTCTGGCCTCGGTGATTTTGTGAGTGGCAGAACCTTCTGTCATAAATTTTTTACGCAAGTTTGACACACCAAAGGGTTGGAATTTCCTGCAGTAGTGTTCATGAATCCTGGCCAACATGGATGTTCCTGCAAAGCTGTTGCCCCATACCTCGATCGATCTTGGGGCCTTGGACTTTTTGCCATATCCAAGGGTTTTTCTGAGATAGCCCCTGGTCCAGCAATGTTGATGGTGAATGTATTGACAGGCCCTGTTGACCGAGAGATATTCAGCAACTGCTCTCTGTAAGAATCTGTATTTAGCCTTTAGTATTAGGATGTTTGGGATATTCTGAGCTACATCAGGGAGTTGTTTTAATTCTCTGGAAATTGAGTCCAGCTCACTAAGCATCCGAATTGGACCCTTGGATTCACTAGTGCATCAGTTAATCAGGTCTGTTAATGAATTGACAAAGACACTCCAGGCAATATGTGCAGGGAGAGAAAGAAGTTGCACCCTATTGAAAGTGATGTAGGATTCTGATATTAATTGAATTGTGAAGTTGTATTTAGTGAGCATCCTGATGGTCCGAGGCATATCAATTGCCGCTGAGTGATAGTATTGGGATTGATTCTTAACTCTAAAGAAAAGTGGTCTGATAGAACAGTTGGCCAGAGATGGGTCTCCAGGATGGAGGAGAGAGATGGAGAGAAGAATGTAAGATCTATTAATGAAGAAGTTGTTCTGGTATAAAAAGAGAATGCTGATTGGGCAAAAAATTATCTACCACTAATCAAGGGTTGAGTCAAGCACCGAAGGAACTTTGATTGAAATAGTTCATATGAGTGGTTAAAGTCCCCAATAATCACCATTGGTAGAGGACTTGGCCTGACAGTGGAATTAATTATATGAATTACACTATGAACAAGTTGTGAATCTTTTGACAAATAAACATTCACTAAATTCAGGGACCATCCTCCAAATTGTACTATGGCAATAAGGCAATTGGAATCGATATGTAGAATCTTGAAAAGAGATATTAGGGATCTTTTATTAATAACTATGGTAACTCCCCCAGAAGCTGAGGTAGAGTAGCTGTAATGGAAGTAACCCAAACTGTGAATAAGATTGATAACTTGAGAGTCTGATTTCACATGTAGCTTTGTCTCACAAAGGCAGAGAATGTTCGGGCCAGAACGATGGTACCAATGTGCTAGAGCATGGGCTCTGTCATGAGAGTTTAGACCTCAGACATTGATAGAGACTATGTTAAACAGGAATGATCTGATCGACTTCCCCATCCTCGGGAGGCCTGACCTTATTAGAACTGAATTTGTTCAGATCAGGGTTCTCTCCAGAGTGCGGAGAGACCACACATGCTTGGTCCAGCTGTGATTCATCCCCAACCAATGCTGAGAAGGGACCAGACCTATCCAAATGAATGGTACACTTAGAGAAGTCTGACTCAGGGAAAGCTGATTCCCCTACTGGAGAAAAGGTTGTTGCAGGGCCTGTGTATCTGATCTTTTCTCTAGGTCTGGATTCAGACCTCAAGAGATTGTAATGATCTGTAGAAACCAGAGTAGTTAGGCTGTCATCACTGGCACTGGAGTTCACTGGTGATGCCCTAGATTTACCATTCCTATTTTTCCTCTTGTGTTGGGGCTATGGGAACCAGGGTCTGTTGTTGATAACTACCTCATCAGCAGAGGTCATTACACGGTCATCATCTTCAGATGTTTCATCTAGCTTCTCTCCATCTAGCTGAGTGGGCTGTTCTGGCAGTTGTAGCTCATCAGTAGTTTTCTTATCTCTGGCCATCCCTTGTGGATTAGGCAAAGAGACTAATTGTCCAGCCATCACAGTTTCTCTTGAAGGAGTGGCAAGATATTTAGATGAATTGGCTATGGTTCTAACTGGACATTGAAGCATTTGTGGCATGCTTTTGATGGTACATTTGTGGTATTTTTTAGGGATTTGTCCACATAGCTTACATTTGCAGTCTTGACAATTCCTCCTAATATGCCCTCGTTGCTTACAAGAAAAACACTGGGGAGACACTCCATAGAGTATTATTATGAGGGGGGCTTCATTATTTTCGATCAGACTTGGGATAGACAAGGGAGAAATACCTTTGCCTGGACTAATCCTAAACAGGGCCACATTAGTATACACTTCAGAGTCTGCTTGTTTCTCCAGAATATAATTAAATGAGACAATGCTGCCAAAGGGGGAGAGAATTTTTTGGAGGTCAGCCCTCTCAAAGTCCTTCCCACAATTATGCACCTTTCCCTCTAAGATTGTGGGGCAGTTTAAATCAATAGTAACCAGGTATTGGTTAACAAGTGATTTGTGATTATTACTGAATGCCTCTTTGGCGATAACATTTTTAAATTGGATAATCATGTATCTATCATTAGGGTGAAACAGAATCTTATATATTGAACTCCAAAGACCATGCATTTTAAATAAATCATATAAGTCCTGGACAGGGAATTTAAATAGGTTGAGGTTTCTGTCAGTTGTGGATAAAATCACAGCATTATCAGTTTAGACAGTAGTAATTTTGCTATATGTATAAGTCTTGTAGAGTGGGCGACCCATGTGGCTTGAGTTAGTTACACAACCTGATTTATTATTACATATTCCCCATTCAAAAAAAAACAAACTTGTAATCAGGAAGTAATTAAGAATAAGGGAGTTTAGAGCATTTAAAGTGAGAAATGACGTGTGAGTGATCAAGCAAGAAAAAAAAGGTATACACACAAACTGGGGAGAGAAAAATAATAATAAAAGGGGGAAGAAAAAAAATTTTTTTTAGAGAAAAAGAAACATCAAGTGGCAAGAAAGAAGCTGGATGAGTGCAAATTTTAATTTATTATTTAGTGTTTTATTGCATATTTACTGGTTTCATTTGTTAAAATGTTTTAAGCAGACAAAAACAAAAGGGGGCTAAGAACAAGGGCAATAGAGGTAGTTATAGGTAGAACGCTCTGTGGGAGAAAATGGCAATTCAGTTATCCAAAAAGAAAGAAAGTAAATTAAGTAAAATTAGAAATAAAGAGTACAAAGAATATAAAATGGAGGGAGAAAGGAAGGACAAAAAGAGCAGATATGAAAAGAAATAAGAAGGGCAAAACTTTGAGATCAGGAAAAGAAATAAGAGGAGATAAGTCATAGCTGTGTAGAAAAGGATAGGGAGGCCAGCTTGGATGAGGTCTTAGAAGAAGAAACTAGGCTGAGGCCAACACAAGGGAAGGAATGTAAAGAAAAACAATGTTACAAATGAGATACCAAGCATAATAGTGATGATGAAATGGATAACAATGTTACAAATGAGATACCAAGCATAATAGTGATGATGAAATGGATGATGGAAGAAAGGGAAAAGGACAAGCCTGAAAGGGAAGAGAAAGAAAAGAGAGAAGAAAAGGAAAAGAAAGGTTTGAAAGGGAAGAGACAGAAAAAAGGAATAGAAAAGAAAGGGAAAAGAAAAGGGCAAGGCTGAAAGGGAAGAAAAGAAAAAGACAGATAAAGAGGAAAGGAGACAGGACATGGTGAATATATATATTTAGGGACATCTGGCAAATGGAGATCCCCAGCTCTAGAAGATGCAATGGAGATGTCAATAAACAAGTGCCAGAAGCAGAATAAGGAAACACAGAAAGTGTTAGGAGCTCTTAGAAGTACAAGAAAAAAGAAGAGTCTAATTTAAGAATAGTAAACAAGGAAGTTCTCACTATATGAAGCAAGCTAGAATGGCAGGAAGTGTTTGCACAATGAGATACTAAAGGGAGAACAAGAAATTGAAAATAAAGTGGAAGGCCTAGAAAGGGAGTTGGAGCTAGTGAGTAAAAGAACTGTAGGGGGAAAAGTAAACATGTTGCAGGAGATCCAAGGCTGCAGGAGAGTGTGACTAGAATAGAGAATGAACAGAGAGTAACACAGGTAGAGAGTAAAGAGTTACCTCCGAAAAAAGTAGAGTTGGCCAGAGAAAACCAAGAGAGAAACAGAGGATGTAAAAGATAGTACCATGCATAAAGAAGAAACCAGGGTGGAATGTTTAGGGTCTGTAGAGACAGAAGCAGAGGGATATATAAACAAGGAACCATCCATCTAGGTAGAAAGTGTAGGGTCTGCAGAAGCAGAGGGATATGTAAATAAGAAACCAACTGTCTTTGTAGGAAGTCAGAAGGATCAGGGCTATAAGATAAATGATGGAGGAGGCTCCCAGAGAGAGAACATAAGGAACATGAAAGATAGCATGATAAGCACTGATATGGTTATGCCACAATCATACTTATCCAAATTTATACAAATCAAAACATTCAAAGGGGAAGTGGGAGAAAGTCCCCAGACACATTTACAAGGGTTAGTTGATTTGTTCAGGTTGATGGAGTGCAGGTTATGCACGGGAAGAGATGGATGCCTTTCTAATCACCATTGAATATATGCCAATACCCAAGGAACTGCCCAATAACTATAGGAAATATTAGACTACATGAAGTGTCAAGCCATTAGTCAAGTGGGCAGAGTATCATCCCATAAATTTAGAGAAGGGAAAGTATATTTAGATTTGTGTTGCCATTAATAATTAGAATAGTACCTTATTTAATTGTATTCATTGTTAAATAATCAATTGTTTGTTGAAGGGAATTAGGATGTTAGACTTATAGATTAAAGGCTTTTAAAAATAGTATAGGCAAATACATATATTTAAACTTGCTGTATGTTGTTTTTGTTCCAAAAGTAATGAGTAGAATTAGTGTTAATATCATATTTATGGGCATAGTAACGGAGCTATAGCAGAGAAGATAGCAGAGTAGGGGTTTGGGGAGACATTAGGCTTTGAAGAAAAAAAGGGGTAGAGAGAAAAGGAACAAAGGGTAAAATGTGGTAAGTAGACCCATGAGTAGGTAAAGGAAAGAAATAAAGGGGAAAAGGAAAGTCTTTTTTTACATTTTTTTTTGTCCGGGAGTTGATTGCTATGAAACAGTCAGATCTAAAAATCCACCTGTTTCAACTACTACAGTCATAGTAGTATATTTATTTGTACATTATTTCACTCCAAATTGTGTGTATTTCTTTAATTCAAAACTCTGAACTTGTGTTCTTAATAATTATAGAGTATGTGCCTGTATAAGTACCTATTTCATTACAATATATACACAAGTGACAGTAATATATATGCACATATAGCCCTCCATTCATTAAAACTGTGTAAACCTACGGTTTAACAGTCTGTGCAGCTAGGATTTACGTATAGAATTATATTTAAACTTTGGTAAAAAATCATTTATTTAAAATTTAGTCTTAAATATTCTTTTAAAATTATTTCAAGTTTATTCTTTGTTAAAAGTACAGACGATAAAGTTGCTTACAAGTTAATATTTGTTCAAAGTAATATTTTAGTTAGGGATTGACCAGATTGGCATTACTTAAAATTGTTTCCAGTTTATTCTTTGTTAGAAATGCCGATAGTAAAGTTGTTTATGAGTTAATACTTGCTTAAAATTATGTTTTAGTCAAAGATTGACTAGATTAGCATTTTCTTAAAAGTTATTTTAGGTTTAAGATTTTCCGTAAAGTTGTTTATGAGTTTTAGCATTTGACCAAAATTACATTTTAACTTAATTAGCCTTATAGCTAAAAAGTCAATTTAGAAAACAGTGTCATAAATCCTAACTTGACCATTTGGAGGGACCCTGGGAGTTTTTACTCATAGCTTTAGAGGTGGTAAAAGATAAGCGAGGTTCGAAGCAGTGCACAAGTGATGTAGTAAGCGCATGAAAGAAATAGGGGTGTGTGTTGAGTATAGTTATAAAAACTTGCAGTTTTATTATTAAGAAAAAAAATCATTATAAAGGAAAAAAATATCATTATAGAGGAAAAAATATTATTATAAGGAAAAAGATATTATTATAAAGAAAGTATAGAAACACTTAAAGTTGCTAAGATGAGAACCATTGGCTAGTGGAAAATAGAGTTAACCATTGGCTAGTGGAAGATAGAGTTGCCGTTTGTCTTCCACTAGAGCTTCTACAAATAGTAGTAACATCAGTTGTCTTACACCCAAAAACCAGACACAGCCACCCTATAAGTATAAGCCAGCTGCATAGATAAGAATGAAGCCGAATCTAGAAGCCACCTCAGCTATAATGAAGCTGTAATGAGTAAGCCACCCTAGCCATAAGCAAATTGTATCTAATAAGCTGCATTAAAATAGTGAAGCCATATCTACTAAACTGTGTCAGAAAGAAAAAAGGGCCAGATTTGCGTCCATCAATGGGGAATAGGAATTGCGCTCAGGGAAGCCACCCATACATGAACTTCTACTAGAATCCCTCTCAAGAATTATGGTAAAGCATGCTAAAAATACCATTTTATTCTTTAAAGTAACTATCAAGTTAGCACTCATTATGTCTCCTGTATAACTCTGATATGTAAATCTGTTATGTATCTTTAATTTAAAGTAGTCACTTTATCAAATCTTGCTTGATCATAATCATACACATACATTTATTTTAATGTGTAATGTTTAGATCTAAAACTTTAGTGATAATTAGTATTATTTGTTTAGATGTTATTTTAAGCCTTTTTTTATTATACACCTGGGTCTCTTTTTACACGGATTTATTTAATGCGATTTTGAAGTTACGTGATTCACGTTTCTCCAGAAGTCGAACTCCGATAATGTGCTATTACTTTAAATAATAAATTTCACACACTTACGTCATATTGAAAGTAATTGCACATTATTGGAATTCGACTTTCATCTTAGTAATTTCAATATTTTCACTGCTTTATAGTAGTAAGATTTTATGCAATAATGAAATTAAAATCTTGATTTCCACATTTTATGTATACACATATTAAATTTTACAAGATTATAATGTAAATTTGTTCAAATATTGTGTGTGTTAATTTTGCATTTTAAATCACATTCTGTTTTTTCTTTTTAAAAAAGATTGTAATCAATTATTAATCATTTAGTGTCCGCAAGTTTATTTTTAAATGGTGGGTAATAGCAGTGGGCACAATTAAAATTGAAAATTAAAAAATTAAAGACAAAAATAAGAATTTAATTTTTAGTTGTTAGATTAATTACGTTGTCACCAGAAAACAATTAACACAACATGAGAGTGATGTTGGCGCTAGTTGTATTTCTTTTTGTGAAGAATCTGATTTTTTACCAGTTTGCAAACGAACCTGTTTATCAGAAAATGTCAATAATAATTAAAATGTATATAAAAAATGTAAATTACTGTAAATTATGCATAAAAATATATTGTTTTGAATAAAATTAAATATTATAGTTAAAAAAAGTTTGTCTTGTATCAATTTTTTTCAAATTTGAAATTTTTTATTAGTCATATTTTATTTCCTTATTTTTTTTTTTGCGTGAATTTTAAAGTAATTTTACGTTGGTGCTTTGCTTTTATGCGATTTTTGAAAAATCACAGTCTGTATCCCCCCTTTTTCAAGATAAGTTACGTCTATTTGTGCACGATTTTGTTTGCGCATGTTTTCTGAGGAACCTATCTATCGCGTAAAATGAGACCCAGGTGTACTTATGTTTGATTTATGCTAAAGTAATCAGAATGGAGTTTGGCGAATTATTAATTCTCAGAGAGAGACTTATATGCTTTCATTGCACTCATTTACTATAAAGAAACAGACAAACTCCCTTCTGTACTTAATATTCTTCCACCATTGATAATACAGCTATCTATATGTCCTAATAAATAATTATGAGAGTGTTTATTTGCATTTAAGCAAGAGCAATTTTCTAGTATATATAAGCAATTAATATTTGGACCCTTAATAACCCCAAAAAATATACTGTAAATCCCTAATTATATGTCTTAAGTGGTACAAATAACTCTTAAACCAGATTCTAACTATTTCCCTATAGTAGAATTATTATGTACTATTTTGGAACTGATTAATGGGAGTAACACTGCCAGACTCTCTGTATTTTGTGTATTTGATAAATTAAAGTAACTATATTAGATTCGCGGAGCGAAAACAAATGTGATGCTCATTAGCAAAATAATGCTTAGCTTCTTGCTATATTCTCTACATATATGTTTCTGCATTGGGATTGATTTAATGTCAAATCGTGCCAGTTAGTTTGGACAGCAAAAACATTTTGTATTTGATATTTGAAAGGGACCAAAGAATCTCATCCTTGAAGTAGCTGTTCGATCCTCTAAACTAAATAAGTCTCCTTTTATTAGTTAAGCAAGCAGCATGGTACAAAGAACCGATTACTTGGTAATAAATCTTTACGAGCACACTTTTGAGACACTCTTTCTATTAGTATAATTGACACGTCATAGAATCTAAAGTGGCACTGCTCCATCAGTTCTACCCACCTTATTATATAACCTTGGCTTTGATCTGAGCCAGAATCTGAATTAACTTGATTAATTTTTATTGCAAATTAGAAATTTATTGATAAGTAATATACATCCCAGCTAGTTTGATCGCACTCATTTTTGCTAAGTTCTTGGTGTATATCTTGGCATAAATCATTGCATAACTTTGTATATTTATTCATCCCTATTTAATTAAAGGGAGAATGGCCAATGTAAAGGTTAATTCACCACTGTAACATTTTGTTTTATCGTATATAGAGCTAAAATATTAATGCTAGGTAAAATAACATTCACCTGCATGTGAATCATTTATATACCTGAGTTTTATTGCTTTGTTACTCTGTATCATGAATTTATACTTATTTCCCTTCATGTAAAGCTCAATTGTTAACCTGTTCCTGATATATACCCCCCTGCATGTGACGGATTTATGTACGTTTTGTTTTATTATGAATTTATATATATTAAATTTTCTAAAATATATCACCTCTCAGTCTCAATACTTGCGCATAGTCTTTATGAATCACTAGTTAAGTCATTTAGTATTAATTAGGGGGGATAAATCTCATGTTCTACCGATTTGCTCGTAACAGAACATGGTCAAAGTATCGAGGGTAGCTTTAGGCAGGTCGGTCACTAGTGTGGTATTTGGAAGCATGGGTGAGAGAGTTGATGTATGATCAGACGTAGGGTGTCATCATCCCGACTTGGTCAGCCTGTTTCTCTTTCATCTGGACTCTCAGTCTGTTGAGCAAATGTACAAATCTGACCATTACGTTACATTAGAAAGATTTTAATAGTCATTTAAAATTGAAATAAAAATAAATCTTTAAAATCATGTGAACATATTAAATAAAGATCATTAATGATAAATTATTTGGAAAGCATTTTTAAAAAATCAAATTTTATAATTAAAAGAAAAAAATGTCATTTTTTTAAACAAATGAACTTTTACAGTCTTAAATAACTGGTAGAATACTTTTTAATGTAAACTTTTTAAAAATTATTTACTACCCTTTTCTTTTAATTGTAAAGTTGTTTTTTCTAAAATGCTTTCCAAATAAATAATTTATTGTAATTGATCTTTATTTAATGTGATTTTTGTTTCAAATATTAAGCTGATATTTGGAAGAATTTCAAAAATAAAAATGCAAAAAACTAAAAAATAATAGATATAAAAATATATTTATAATCAATGTTTTAATTTACTGTTACTGTGAACTAAAAAGCCATAAAATAATTGATTTTTCAACTGCAATTGGGCTTTTTATATTTAATTTGAAATAAGATCATAGGGAGTCCAGAAATAGGGATTGACGTAATTAATTTCTGGATCACCACACATTTATTTCAAGTTAAATATAAAAATGTTATTGTTAAAGAAAGTATTATTTTCTGGGTTTTTAATCCATAGTAATAATAAATAAAAGTTTTTATTATAAATATTTTTTATATCTACTACTTCACTATATAGTTATATACTTTAACTCTCATCCATTTATTATCATACTTTAAAAAATTAACCTCTGTATTTTAAATATTTTTTAATGATTAAATATTTTAAAGTTTTATATACTTAAAATTATTATGATTTATAAACAAAAATATAGAGATAATTTTTAAGGCCAGAAAAAAAAATTAAAAGAAATTATCAATTTTTGCGAAAAATATTTCAAGATAAAAGAAATTTGTTTATAATACTTTATTAATTTGTGCGTGTTTACAATATACTTTTTACACTTTAATAAATATTACAATATTAAATAACTATGGAAAGCAAATACAATACTTCCCAATCATTTAATAAAAATAATAATTAATCTTGTATAATAATTCTATAATCATTCATCTGTTAAAATGAATGATGGGTTGACAATTTTGAATGTCAGTTTATGATTTCACTGAAACTTTTTAACTAAATATTTTCTAAAATCGTAGAATAAAATTTTTATAAGATCAATATTAAAGAAATGTTAGATAATATTATAAACATAAAAGAAAACAGCATAGTGCAATAACTAATGCATTCATTGACAATGATACCATCCTAAAATTTAGGTTTGGCCAAACCTTGGAAACTTATTGTTTGTAAGAAAACTCATCAATTTTTTTTATCTATCCATCCTGATAGTGATTGGCAAATGGGCATCTAGTGATTCATAGATGGAAAGCAATGACTAAATTAATCTGGGTTAATCAGTTAAGAATTCACATGATGGCTACAGAACCAAAACCCACAATCGTAATATGATGAATTTTGATTATTAGGATGTATGGTATAATTTTATAACAATGAATGCATGGTTTATCCTTATAGAACTAATCAGTTATATACATTGTACAGGATTAACATCTGCATTTATATATAATATATACGGGATTCAAAGTCAAACTTTCACACGGGTCAGCAACATAAGATGGCACTGAGAGTTGTGGGTCATGTGAAAGTCAGAGTTTGAATCCCGCATACATGTTAATGTAAATATCATAAACTAGTATAATTTAAAATATGGGTAAAGCTTAAAAGATTTTTTTTCAAATAGTTAACTCAGTTACCCATACATTTTTCAATTGCAAATGCATTGACAATCTTTATATTATAGCCACATTAAAAATTACAACTATAATATAATAAAATTTGAATTGTACTATAAAACATAATACATATTGATGGGTGTTGAGTTTGTGGTTTACTTTTACTTTGAACTCTTGTTTAATCAAATAACCTTTGAGAAAATTTGACTTTTTTGTTGTCATATTTCCCTAAAGCATTTTTTAAAGGAATAATTATAGTAATGACAGATAACTTACACAGAGGCAAAACTCTCCATATCTTGTGCCATTCAGTGCAAGCCAGAGTAATCAGTGGATGCAAAAAGGTTTGTGCATAAAATCCTTATCTAGTGCCTACTCATGGTGATCATGTAATGTTTAGTGGACTGATAACTTACTGATAGAATATCTTGAAATCAATGCCTAGAATGATTTTCTAGAAAATAAACAAAATCTTAGAGCTTGAGATCATTAATCTTATTCTGTGTCAGAATGTATAAATGTATTGGTAGAGTTTGCCATGTTATATATTTCAAATCAGTAGATAAAAAAAAATACAAGACTAAATAAATTGAATAAAAGTGTAGTTACTGAATAACGATGGCTTTTAACTTCATTTTTCATTAGGTAATTTTATTTACAGTAATTTATGATTGTTGACATTATTATATATTTGTAACTTTTTAAATGTTGATATAGATAAAAGGACAATAAGTCAAACTGGAAGAATGCCATTCATTGTTCCAGTAGGATCAACATTGACCTAATGAAAATAAAAATTATGATATTGCAGTTAATTGTTAAAAGATTCATTTCAAAATATATTAAAATCATAAGTGCACAGCTTAACATTTCTGTTGATGGTTTCATTCACTTACAATTTTGATTTTTTTTTCCATCAGCTGATTGTCAGTTATCTGATTCTATTGAGATTATTATCTTCTCAACTAACAATAATTAAAATATCCACTTTTTGATGAATATTGAATAACTATTTGAATCCAGGTACAGAAAACAGTTTGACACTTGAACTGAAAGTTATGAGTGTGCTAGCTAAAGCATAACCACTGTACTATGAATTCTGTCTATAGAATATAGGTGCCATATTATTATAACACAAGTACCGAAGTTAAATATATTCCCATATATGGCATGGATAAGTTTACATTTATCTAAACTTGTGTTAACAGTGATCTATTTTGTATCATTTTATTCTAGAGCCAGCCATGAAAACATGAATAATCAACAAATATAACTTGATAGCACTAAAAAACTATTCAGTTACTAAATTTTGTCAATAGAACAGGCATTTCAAATATTAATTTAGCCATCATTTTTATTTTTATTTTGCATCAAGGTAATGACTTGAAAAAATTCAGACCTTGTAGATTTGAACAATCAGGTTAGTTTGCTATCATATCGTTAGATTAAATAGCAAAAGACATAAAGATGGCTTCTCATTGATGAAGGTTAATAACCATAAGCTTAGTATTAGGATTTGGTAGGACTACAATCTGGTTACCATTAATTATTAATGTTTCCTTTGATTTCACTAATGCAAAATGGTATAAACTAGAATATTGATGTTAATGCACTGCTAAACCAAATATTTATCAGCCACTTTTATTGATAAAAAGAAGACTTAATGGTAACTAATGCAGAATCATATTACTGCAAAGTTGATTAAATTTTTAAGAGATAATGTTATACTGGGTAATGTCTTAATTTTAATCCAGACTTGAAACATAGGTAATTTCATACTCAACCTTGTTTGCCTGCAAATTGTGATGGTTATGTTGGATTATTTCCATAATGTAACATTAAATATTAAATGTCTTTAGAAAATTTTTAAAATTTTATTTAAATTTTCCAATTTATACATTTATCTGTGTGCTATTACTAATAGTTGAATGTAATTAAAAATTTACATAAAGTTAAAAAATTTTTTTTAGTCATTCATATTTAATGGTCCAATGTATAAGTACATCATATCCAGATTAATTATTTATTCAATATAGATCAGTAAAAGAAAGCCTTGCTATTCTTGGTTAGAAGATAAAATGAGTCCCAGGATTAAGATTCAAATGAATATCAATACATAAAAAAATAATGTAACAAACACATGACATTAATGGGTGGTGAAAGATGTATTTAATAGCTACAAACACAGAGTTCTAAATTATTTTATTTATTTAGAATTTATATTATTGACATTTGCTTATAAATAGTTTTGAAACAGTATCTAGTTCAAAGCATTTAGCAATTTTTGACCAATTATTACCTTTTCTTAATCTATGCTCTAACTTTCAGATGTTACAGGATGAGTATTAAGTGGAATAATGGATGTCTTGGTGTTAGTGAAATCATGCTTGCTTAACATGATTCTCTTTTAAGAAATAACTTATTTATATCTTGCTGTTCTATTTAACAGTTTAAAATTTAAATATCCTATGATGTTAAACCCATGCCAATATAATAACACAATATCAAAAATAGTTCATTGCATGGCAGTCTCCACAGACAAATAGTAACGGAAAGAAATAAAGGCTATATGGATTGACTATAATCTAACTAAATAAAAAAATCTCCGGATTGTTTTTAAATTTTCAACTCCGTTAAAAAAAAATCAAAATTCTACCCATATTTGAACTCTTAAGAGATAGTTATATATACATTGATATCAAGACAAAATAAGATACTGATCCTCAATTTACAAATCAAATGGTTTCAATCAAAATCCAATTATCCAGAAAATGGAATGTAATACTATTTATTGTTCAATGATCTCACATATTACTACTTTTTGGCTTCTAGAGTTGAATAAAAAGATGTCCGCACAATAGAATTATTTAAGCTAAGAAAACTAGAGACAGAAAATATATAAATAAAAAAAACCGTAAAAAAAATATAAAAGTTTAGTAAATTAAAAAAACAGTATTACTATTGCCATTATTAAAAAATAAATAGAAACTGCTGTGTCCCCAACTATGACCGGATAAAAATATACAATTAACGCGACAGACAACAACAACAACAACACACACACACACACACATATATATATAAATTTAGCAATATCAATTTAAAGAGTTACTATTCGGATCTTCAAAATAAAGTATGCACTTGAACGAGCTTAATTCACAAGTTAACTACTGAATAACAAATGTTTCATACAGTTTAGTTAAACTATTATTCACTTTACCATCACTAAAGTCTATAGTCTTTATAACACAACAATCGACAAGCCTCTTGAGGTATTTGGTGACCTACAGAAACTAAGATTCTGGGAATGAAGTCCTGTGATGATGATCTTCATTGATCTTCAACTCGTGGGCACAGTGATGGTCAGCAACCACAGAAAGAGCACACAGTCTTTTTTTTTCCTAGCTTTTTATATCCATCTCTCCTTTTGTTATTCTTGTCTTTTCTGGATTAATTAGATTTAGCATTTGTTATCGTACAAATGAATTTCTCTTATGAATTTATTTCCATATAAGGTGCATTTTAAGATCTATACAATTAATTAATCTCTTAGAAATTTATTTCTACATAATCTAAGTTTTAAGATCTATACAATTAATTAATCTCTTAGTAATTTATTTCCATATAAGGTAAGTTTTAAGATCTATGCAATTCATTAATATATACACATCTTTATATTTATTTTTAAACTTTAATTTGAACATTTCTTTTATTGGTTTATTTAGCAGCATTCTTAATTTTTTAATACATATTTTGCACTTCTCCCCTTACTCTAGAAAATTGTTTAGGTTTACGTATAGTCATTCAATTTGGCCGGTCTTCATGTCTGACATCTGGGTGATCTAGTTGTTATTACAGTCGACTTTGGTGTTGATTGCAGTTCCCAGTCTCTACTTTCAGATTTTTGATCCTTTTCCTTGAACACTATTTCCTATGGTGTCGCTTCAGCTGTCTTGTATTTCCTGACTTTCTCTTTTGGTATGGACACTGCAATTTGCCAATCTTCCTCGAATCGACAGTGGACATGATTTACATGTCTTCTGTATATTGTGCCATCCTATACTTGAATGATTACTATTATTTTTGATAACATTTTTGTGATTATCCCTTTAACCCATTTCTTCCAGATTATGTCTTGAACCCAAACTCTGTCACCAATTATATTTGTATTTTCTCTTTTCCAGCCAATTATGTGTATTTTACTAATAATTTCTTTCTTTTGTATGGTTTTTACTCTTAGTTCATAAGTTTCTAGTTCTTTTTCTAAGACTCTAATTTCTTTTTGAAATGAATCTATTCTTCTCTGCAGCTGTCTTCTTTTTTGACAGTGAAGATGGCTTAATACATAGTCCACTCTTCCCAGAGCTACTATGTCTTTCGCTGTCATTGTCTGGCATTTCTACAGTTTTTTGAGTGAAGGGAATTTTAGTAGGTTTATAGACAAATGGTCGCACATTTTTCTGCAACTGTATATCTTGCCAGCTCATATTAATTAATCCCCATTCTTCAAATCACAACTCAGCATATTTATGTACCATTTTCTATTCAAAAGAAATTTTTTTACTAAAATTAATTTGTATACCTAGCTTTTGGAATGATTCCCTCCCAACTATGGGACTGATTTTCTCTTTGACTATGTATAGGGATAGATTCACTTTTTTATCACAGTGGTTAATGGGCAGTCACATAGCCTATTCATCTAAGCACATTTCCATTTACATCCCATGCTCTATCGTTAATTTTCTCTATGTTACTTTCCATGTGAGCTGATGCTTGTGTCAGGTACTCTGTGTGGTAACTTCCTCTATTTTTTTGCATTGGCGATTTACTTTTTTCTTTCCAATTACCTTCCTGATTGCAAATATGTGCTAAATGCCCCTTTTTGCTGCATTTAAAGCGTGTTTCCTCGAGCCACTTGCATTCTTTTGATATGTAGCCTGTTTCCCAACACATTCTTACTGCTGTCAGCTTTCCACAGCAGTCTTTTCCTGTTCTATCTTAAACACCCTCATTATTGGATTTTCATCCATTTTGGTGCTAAAAATCGGCCTGTTCAAGGGTTAACTCATATGCTATGTCTTTCTTAATGGCCAGCTCGTACATGATCTCAGGTTCTGTAAGAAATTGTTGTCTGGATGTATCATCAGACATACCCCATAATAACTAATCCATGAGTATTTCATCCAAGAACTCCCCATAATCACAACCTTTAGTTAAATTACTACGAGCCTAGTTATACACTTTAATTTTTTTATCCTCCAGCTGCTTCCTCCTTCACAAAGTTAAGCGAACTATGTACCATGACATGCTCATTTAATTTCTCTATTAGATCCTCATACTTAATTTCCTTTGTAATATGTAACTCAAATAATCTATTTATGACTTCTATTACTTTAATATCAGTGAAGCAAATAAGCGCAGGTACTTTCCCTTTGTTATCTTCAATCCCGTTCAATTTAAAGAAGTTTTGTAACTGTGTAATATATTAGAACGTGTTACTAACCTCAAATTCTGCTATGCTATACTGTCCGAAAGTACTCATGATTTATTACTAACTTCCTAATGACTCTAGTTCTGTACTTTCCCCCTAAGTTTAAAAATGACTGTACCAATAGCTTACTAATGGCTTTAACTGTCTCCCTTTTCCCTAGGTTCAAATGACTTGTGAATGTGCCAATAATATACTGTGTTCCAGATTATTAATGGGTGACAAGCAAACAAAATATACAATTAACTTGACAGACAGCATATATATATTTAGCAATAATTTATTAACAATTTAGAGTTACTATTCGAATCTTCAACATAAAGTCTGTACTTGAGCGAGCCTAATTCACAAGTTAACTGCTGAATATCAAATAATGTTTATACAGTTTAAGTAAATTATTATTCACTTTACCTTCACTAACGTCTATAGTCTTTATAACCCAACCTTCGTTGAGCCTCTTGAGGTGTTTCAAAATAATAAGACCGGGGCGGTCTGCTTAACACTAATTGGCTTGGTGACCAACAGGAACTGAGATCTTGGGAATGAAGTCCTCTGATAATGATCTTCACTGCACTTCAACTCGTGGACACAGTGACAGTAGCAGAAATCACAAGAGAGCACAGTCCTTTTTTCCTAGCTTTTTATATCCATCTCTTTTGTTTTTCTTATCTTTTCTGGATTAATTAGATTTAACGTTTGTTATCATAGAAATAAATTTCCCTTCGGAATTTATTTCCATATAAGGTGCATTTTAAGATCTATAGAATTAATTAATATCTTAGGAATTTATTTCCATATAAAGAAAGTTTTAAGATCTATGCAATTCATTAATATATATTGAAGCAGTCAACCTGATACTCAGATCGAGCTTCACAGCCCACTCAGAATCTCCCACCACCAAACCATATTTAAACTCCATCTTTACGCATACGTACTTATTAATACATATTTTTTTCTTCTTGCTTAACTATTAAAATAACTGACGTAGATATATATAGATATCTTAATGTAACTAATTTTAATAAATAAAGATCTGATTTTATTTTAATTCATATACGTGCATAATGGATATGTACATATTATAGGTGAGGGGAGATTACTTTTAAAACATATGTCAAATTAAAGTGTATTATATTAGTGTGTATTTTTAAAATTATATTTAATTTATTATTTATTTTAATCATGGCGGTCCGAAAAAGGTGATGCAATCCTTGTGAGAATATTCTCGAATGTAATTAAGACAATTTACCGGAAACACATTAGTCCAAATTAAAATGTTATAATTTTATAACAGTAATGTAAAAAATCCATTAGTAGAAATTTTATCCACTTCAAATTTGTTTTAAAATCTTAGATCATATTTTAAAACAATCGTTCGAGAAATTTTATTAGGATTGCATTGTCTTTAAAACCTACTTAAACAAAAGGTGCATCCGATCAGCAAATTCCAGATCCACTAAGTAAATAAAGTGCCTCAGGTCTGGCAGCTAAATACTTTCCAAGATAAATGGAGAAATAGTATAAATACTGCTAGATTTGAATCCCTAGGAGAGACTCATAATTATTAAAGAGCAATGGTCAATATAATCCACGCTCATCGGTATAATAATTCAATGTGCCATGAGTAGTGGAAATTTTCTCCTTTCTCTCCGATCAACAAGCTCTTTCCTGCACTCATCACCCAGGATCCCATTACCCATGAACTACAATATGCTTAAAGACTAAATAATGAAATGCTACCTGCCTGACCGACAAAATCTAACTAGATCTAGTCAACCAATCCCAATGGACGCTGAAATCATTAAGAATTGCCATTAATTACAAAGGTAAAAGAACTCTAGCCGCTGCCTAATGTCTAAATCTTTAAACTCAGCCTTCTATAATTATTTTTAATAACCCTGTCTGTCATTTAAAATAATATTATTCTATCAGCTGGTCTTTCAACCAGAAATTAAATATTGCGTTAAATAACTTGTAATTTACTTACTAGTAGCATGTATATAACTCTCTTTTTCTTTTATCATTGAGCCTCTATTAAATAAATGTAATATGTTCTTTCACCTTCATGCGGCAACAATATATTATAATTCTAATCTTTATGTTTCAATAATATGCCAATAATTTTCTCAAGTTGCAAGAATATTCGCTTATCTTTTTATTTTATTTTATTCCCCCTTCTTTTCATGGGGAGGTCAGTTTAGCTTTTAATTCAAATGAGTTTGTTATTTTGATGACAGCGAATGCTGGCAAAGTTGGGGAAATAAATTATCTTATAATGTCATTGTAGAAAGACAGAGTACAAAATCTGTTTTTCTAAGAAATGTTTTTTTTTTCATTTAACTAATAAACGCAAAGTTGGGAAAATAAATTATCTTATAATGTCATTGTAGAAAATCTATTTTTCTAAGAAATTTATTTTTTATTTAACTAATAAGCGCAAACCTTAAAACTTTATGAAATCAAATGTTTATTATGAAATTAATAACCACCACCCCATTCGTATATGTTTAAATTATGTTTAGAATAATATCAAAGCACTTAAAACCGAATTCTCATATTTATTTAACATGGTGGGAAGTTTATAGATAAATTAAAGTAAAGGGGAAGGGGTCTCTATTTCCAATGATTATGTATTTTAGTAATAAGTTTAAATAATCCATTACTGTTTAGTATTTAAATAATACTATTACATTGGACATTCCCAATATATATAGGTTATCAATCATTTGTCCTTAGTTTTTCAAATATTATATCTTTCATTCCAAGCGTTGTATGCAAACAGGCCTCCACGTCAAATTCACAAATATGTTTTTGTGCTTCGTTCCCCGGGATTTTCGGTAATCCGGATCCCATATATTCATTCAAAGTCCAAGAACACGGCTGGCAACCCATGGGACTTCTTCGTCGTATGAGATATTGACATAGGGTCGCTCTGGAAAGATCCAGCCTATTAATAGCCGACACCTTCATTCTGTGAATCGAATCTGCCCAAGTAGCAGAAAGAATTCGGTCACCATTCTTCATCCTTAAATTTGGAAGCACATTTTCGGATCTGAGATTGGATCATCTAATTCCGCCATCATGCATACACTGCTCTCTTAAAGTTCTCACCATAACTCAAACCTATGAATGTCCATAAACCATAATATTATAATTCTACTAAACAGATCTATTTATTATATTTATCAATATTTTTACATAGGCGTTTTTTGCGACGCCATTATATCTATGTAACAAGCTATCCCACACACGTATCTCATTCAGTATAAACTGAGAGTAATTTATTTATATCTGTAAAGTATATTTTATCATAAAATTATCATTCTAAATATTCGGTCAAGTGCTATATTTTGTTCTTTCTGGGGTGGATTGGTATCTCACAAAGACATTTCCTCATAGCATTAAATCAACTGTTCATCAATATAGTTCTTAATTATTGGCATATGAGCTAGCCGCAATAAAATAGAATAATAATTAAAGTTGTCATTTTCAAAGTTATAAACAATTACATATAATTTACCTGTTACTGTGTAAATGTCAATCAAATTATATATACGTCAAGAGGCTAATGACGATTAATGAAATATTAAAACAAGTATTTATGCATACTTCTTTAAATTAATAAATCTTATATATATATCATAAACTTGCAGAATCATTGTTTATTTTATTTAAAATATTAATATTTTAGTTATTAAATTATGCTCGCCCTGACTAGATGATCTCCCGCTAATCTTATAATTAATATGAAAGGTCATGACCTTTAAATGAATCAAACTTATATTTTGTGCTAAAATATTCCGTTATATAAATTCAAATTAGAGTCTTTTTGTGTCTCCGCTTTGCGATGCCGGGGGAGAGAGATAAATTAGATCGGTATCATCGGGATTGTTGCTCATAAGTTGGTAGATCTGGAAAATAGGCAAATAGGGCAGAGTTCATGAGTGTTCCTGACTTATGTATCTTGGGCATGATTGGACTCGAGGTACTTTTGCCTAGATGCTAGATCTTATTATATGAACAGACAAAACTGACCAGTACAATATACATGTCTCTATATTTATTTTTAAATTTACTTTATATTTGAACATTTCTTTTATAGAATTATTAGCATTCTTAATTTTTTAAACATTAATTACATATTTTGCAGTTACAATAAAACTCCTTGTTTTTTTAAAAAAATATGACTCCAAATAATCACATACATGAAAAATATTCAGCAAAAATTCTTTTTAAAAACTTATTTCCTCGAAACCATTTATTTCAATATTTATGTACAATATTTCCAACATTTCAAACACTTCCTTGTAGTCATTGTCAAAGAACTACAATATATATATATACAATATATTTTTTTAAATTCATATAACATCTCTTTAGCATGCATCTATATATATTTCCTATTTATTACATATTTTTATATTGTTATCATTACTTATCCCCCCCCCCCCCATTTATTTTCCAATAATCTCTATTACATTGTCTTAAAAAATCCTTTATACACCAGTTATATCAACAATTTTTAGACTTAGCTATTTACATACTACAATTACCTAATAATTTGTTCTATCTAAAACTGGGTTTACTTTATTAATATATAAAATTTCTTTTAATATTCTTTCTTTATGTAATTTAATATTCTCTAATATGTTTATTTCAAAATTTTTATGCTTAAATTCTTTAATATGTATGTAAATATTTAACTTATCATTTAAATGTTGAATATTATGTAATAAATACGAAATGTATGTAGATCCTCAAGAAATGTTATTATATGAAGTTAAAAAATATATATTATAATTGTATATATATTTGGAGATGTTTGACAATGACAAAGTAGGTGAAATGTTGGAAATATTGTATATAAGTATTGAAATATATGGTTTCATGGAAAAAAGATTTTTTTTTTACAAAATGGAGTTTTGGTGAATATTTTTCATGTACGAGTGAAAAATAAAAGAAGATAACATATAAAATTTGTCATATTAAAAATAATAGAAAAATATGTTATTTTTATATAAGTTTTAAATATATTAGTATTAACTTATTTATTTTCTTTTTTAACCTTATTATTTTCAGAGTTAAGTTAACAAAAGTTCTGCAGTCATATACTTCTCATGCTATTGATCTTTTTCTGCTTGTTATAATGACTTAAAATAGGCAAAACTCTCTCCATATAGTAGTGCCACTCTAAGCAAGACAGATGCCAGAAGGCTTGTGCATAAAATCCCCATCTAGTGCCTACTCATCCAATATCCCCAAACTAGTTTCTGGCCTTCTTCAGTGAGGAGCCTTGAATCTGAGAGCACTGCACCTAGATCGTAGGATCTAATGCAACCCTCCAGCAGCCACCTTTTATCTCTACATAACTACAAAACTATGAGAATAAAATTGAAAACACAGATATTTTCAATCTAAGCTCAGTAGCTTATATAGTCATTTGGCTCTAAACTCAGTTCAGCACCCATACATTTTGATGTCTTTGGTTCTTTTACAACCATAGCCTTCTGGCATCCATTGATTACTGTCTTGCTTAGAGTGGCACTACTGTATGGAGAGAGTTTTGCCTATTTTAACAATAGTTATGAGTCAGCATGGAAGATAGTGATCATGAGTTGTTATAATGACACTGGGTAGTAACACAACTGCATTTCATTTTACAACTATAAGTTTGAATTGTTTCTTTATGTATCTAGCAAATATATAAGAGAATGGAAATATTTTTGGTCTTTATTTCGTATTTTATGATGATAACTTATGTCTAATTTCCTTTTTTGCCACATTGTCACTTTTATTTTCCCTTAATAATATAAAGTTCCTGAAAGTTTATATTTAAAATACTGGATTGCTAGAATAAATTGTGTTAAGAGGATGCCAATTAGTAAGCATTAATTTGAGATAGAAGGATTTGATCAGAAAATTTTCTGGATTTTTGTAAAAAGAAAGACTTGAAACAAATCTTTGTGAAATTATCAGATTATGATAGTAATTTGTTGACAATATAAAATTACCATCATATTGCTATAAAAATCACTTTATTTAGTCTTGATGGATTCAAAAACCTGGGCATCATACAATTATTATTAGTAATATATTCTTTATTAATATCTCACCTTCCATAGTGCAATTTTATTTTATATATGTTCAATAAAATGTAATCAGTAAAATATTTTTACTCTTTAAATAGATAATCTTTTATTCCAAAAATATCTTTCTTCTATACTCATAAACTACTTCTTATATTAACCATCCTTTTCTAAGACTTATTATATATTTTTCGTGATTATACCAATTGTATTCAATTTTCACCTTCCACTATCTGCTTTTTCCCCCCCATATGAGTAAATCAATTCTTAATCATTTCTTAGTTGATACTCTTTAGAGATATGTATTCCAATTTTTCTTTTTTTAATGCATTCTTGACTTTGGTTTTGTGGTAAAATAAAATAAAAAAGTTATTCTATTTTATAAATTTACTACTTTTTTTATATATTATTTTTACAATATTCTTTGCTCCCTCTTTTTTTTCAACTTCATTTCCATCTTTATTCAACCATTCATTATCTATATTTGAAGGAAAATAGAATAGGAAGGCAGTAGAATATATGTCAGTGATAATACTTGATGGTTATTATGTATGCTTTTATTTAACACTGACTTTTTAGTGCGATTGGATAAAATCTGATAAATTAATTTTCACCCACTTCTCAATTTCAGATCTAGTTGAAACTTTGTATACATACCAATGACAATACATTACAAAACATTTAATTTTATATGTAATGTTGATGATAGCAATAATTAGTAATAATCTTTATAATTTAAAAGTTAACATTTTATTGCAAACTGATTTCAATAATTCAGTGTTACATACACAAAACTAAAAGTAGAAAAATAAAACATCTAAAAATACATAAAAAACTTTTATTCATACATTTGCACCAAAAAGGAAAAAATAATTTTTCTTCAGCTTTCACATCTCTTTGTGAATCTGATTTCACTCCAAAATTATATATGATTTAAAATATTGTTGCAACAATATTTTGTTTTTTGCCAAGACAATTTCTAAAAAGTTATAGAGCTAAAACAATAATATTGAAATATTTTTTTTTAATGATTTAAGTATTATTAGTATAATAATACTTCCGGGTAAATGCCTTAATTTGCTATGTTCTTAATTATTGATGCTTCTAAATATATTTGCAAATAGTAAAAAAAAAATCAACCAGTTATACTATTTTGCTTAATAAAAATGGACATTTTAAGATATACACAATAGAACAAAGTTATATTGATGACATAATTTCAAAATTATTTGTAAAAAAAATAAATACCTTTGTATACATTTAGAAATGATGTAAAAAACGATTAATATCTGTTCGAGTTAAAATGAAACCTATTGTTTACATGACTTATGTTTGCAAAAAAGACTTATGATATCATAAAGTTTACTTTTGATATCAGAATGAGTTTTATCATCATTTACCAATTCTGACAATTTATTAAAGCCGTTAATTTTTTCAAAAAGATTGTAACATTTATCTGGTGAAACAGTTAATAAATTTAATAATGTCCAAGCACCAAAAAGTTGAAGTTGATAAACATCATATTGAATAAGAAGTTGAAAAATACTTTCCAGACCATTATAATTATAAGCATAATTTAAAGAAGTTGGTAACTTAGTGATAACATTTTCTATTATATCTAAAATATCTTTATATGTGAACTTAGTAATAATCCAAGTATCTGGTCCATTGACAAGTAAGAGTGTAAAAAGTTTGATTACCAATACAGCATATTCATCACAAATATCTTTTAATTCTTTTGAACTATATTTTATTGGGTTATTTGCAATACTTGGATTTACATTTTCTGCTCGACATATTTTGATTAATTGAATTATTAAATTTTCATGACCAAACATTACTTGACAGCTTTTTATTTCAGCAATATTTATCATTGTAATTAATACTGATTTCAAATAAGTTTTGAAAGAAAGACATTTCAAAAAATACTCAATACCATTATTGTCCATGATCATTTTAGAATTAGTAGGTGATGAAGTAGTTAAATTTACCATTATATTCCAAATGGTATGAATGATACTATCTTCATCTAAACTACTGTCAATATGTTTAAATAATAGACAAACAACTTCAGATGAACCAATTATATCTCTGTTGGCAGGTAATATACTAAATTGATGCAAAGCTTGAAGTGCAAACTTTTTTAAATAAAGATTTTCATTTGTGTAAGCCAATATGTTAAGCAAACTGTTAATAAAAGTCTTTGTATCATTTCTTGAGTCATTTGTTATTGCACCATTTTGTTTAAGATTATCAGCAACATCATTGAGTTGAAGGTGATTTGCAAGATCTAGTGATGTGAAGATACCTTTTACTTCCGCATTGGGATCAGCTTTAGATTTCAGTAAGATTCTAACAGCATCAATGTTATTGCTAACTACAGCAAAATGTAATGCAGCTAAACCATCTTTTACAGTAATATTAGGATCAGCTCCTTTGTTCAGAAGATTAGTTAGTATTTCACAGTTTTTCCCAACAGATTCTATTAATGGCGTTACTCCTAATTTAGTTTTAATATTAATATGAGGATTGTATTTCAGCACTGAATTTAAAAGTTCTAAATTGTTGTTGAAAACACAGTAATAAAGTGGACTGTAACCATTTTCATTTATATTATTCAAATACTGTTGCACATTTACTGAATATTCCAAGTTATTAGATAGGTGAGGTTGACTTGAATATGACCTAGAATTTGAAGCATTGTTTCTTGACAACAAAATCTTTTCAATAGCTAAATGAAGAGGTGTTGATGTGTTATTGCTATATAAGCTACTGACTTGAAGATCAATATTAGATACTTCTATTCTGATAATACCAATTTCTTTTTCAAGTAAACTTACATTTTGCTCATTTTTAAGCTGACTTGTTTGGAGTTCAGAAATTATTTGATTATTACTTTCCAGTTGTTGTTTTAAATTTTTACTTTCACTTTCTATATCTAAAAACTTTATAGGATCTCGAATATAATCTTGAAATATTTTTAAATTACATCCATCTTCTATTTTCTTTATTTTACATTCTTCCATTTCTTTAAGTTTTACTACTACATTTGAGTATTGCTTTTGAATATCATAAGACTGTTTTCTTAATGATTCTATTTCCAATATTGCTTTGGTTTCAAATGCTGAAAGTTTTTTATCTAACTTTAATTTTCTATCACTGGTGTTTTTTGTATGCTTGATCAGTTCTTTTTGTACATCATTTAATTTATTCCCTAACTTTGTTTCTAGTTCATCAAACTTATAATTGCTATCTTGTTGAATCATATTTACTTTCTCACTCAGCTCCCCTATTTCAGTTAGGGAGTTTATTTCATTTTGTTTTGAGGTCATTTGCTTCACAATTTGTTTTAGATCTTGAACTTCCGTAAAATAGTTATTTAATATTTCTCTTTGATACTCCATTTCTTGTTTCAAAATCCCATTTTCAGTTATCGTTTCCGAAACTATTTGTTCATTTGCAAATGGTTTACTTTCGTTTTGACGCACTTCTTTTACTTGCATAACAATTTCTGTAAATTCTGTCTTGAATGCATCTTTTACTTTAGTAAGTTTATCATCAATAATCTTATTGATTTGTTTTAGGTAGCTGTTTTGAAATTCATCATGAACATCGTGAATAACTCTTTTCTCTAATAACAATAATTCATTCTTTAAAGTTACAAAAGTAAAACATACCTCATTAATCATAGTTTTATTATTAGTACTTTCATTTTTAAGCTTTAATAATTCATCTTCGATTTTCTTTAATGTAAAATTATAATTAGCAAATAAATGAGAATTTATTTCTGACAAATTAAAATCCATTATAGTAGTTATTTTTAAATTGTGCTTGTACGTTAGTTTCTTTTCACGCAAATATTTGACGAAATGTATATTTTTTTACAACTCCACTAATGTAGAAACGGGGGTTTACTAATAAGAGAAATTCGGACGGTAATTTTCTTAATAATTGCACATGCGCAACATTTTGATTTTTCTAGCAATGGAGGCTGTGTGGTTTGTCTCAAAATTTGCAGTGTACCCCATTGCAAAATCTTTTACTTTTCATTACTAATTATAAGCCTTTGCAAAACAAATTTAATGGATTTTAATATATTACAACAAAGAATATATTTCGCCTAGAAAGTTTTGTTGTTAAAATTGGTAAGTGTTTTTAATTAAAGCGTTAATGAACTTCTATTAAAATAATATTCTTTTTGGAACGTAATCAATTTTTTTTTTTTTTAAATAAAATATACTGTCGATTTTGGTTGTACGTCAGATGTTTTGGTTATTTTTATTTTTTTTAGTTCGTGATTATGTTATATTTCATTAAAAATTAGTTTAGATTAAATATTTATTTTCTAAAGAATAAGCATGTTTAAAACATTTTCATTTTTGTGAATTTTGCACACACATTTAATAGAATCTAGGATTTGAAATTAAAGTTTGTCTTTATAATAATAATAAAAAAGCAACTTGTTAGTAATAACACACAGATAGACAGCACATGTTAGTAATTACACAACATTTGGAGTAGTAGTATTCTTCACTCTTCTTCAGGTGTTGCTGGCCTATTCGCTTAGAAGTTGAACTCGCACCTTTAGATTCTTGAATATCGAATTTAAGGCAAACGCTCTACCAAATGAACTATTCTGTCTTCAGTTGGTAGAGCGTTTGCCTTAAATTCAATATTCGAGAATCTAAAGATGCGAGTTCAACTTGTAAGCGAATATTGTCACTATGCATATAGGCCAGCAATACCCGAAGAAGAGTGGAGAATAATACTACCCGAAACGTTGTGTAATTACTAACCTGTGTTGTATATCTGTGTGTTATTACTAACAAGTTGTTTATCTGAAAAGTTTAAATAAAGTTTAAAATTTTCTATACATTCAACATTCGCTCATAGATGATGGAAATAGTCCATCATATCACATCTAATAATATACCATCATTACAAACCTTCAAACAAATTTTATATTAATAATTTTATTTTCTAGTTAACCTTTTTTTTACTTTTCCAGATCTACGGATTTTTTTTTTTTCAGTTCTTTTTAATTGTCCACATTTCTATATACAGCTGTGTTCTAAACAAAACATTTAACAAGTCTTAATTTATTTAATTTTAATGAATCATAAAACAAACATCTACTCTTAATAACAGTATACTTAAGATTCACAATTTCCTCTCTATTTTTTTCATCACTATTTCTGTCCTCACTTATCCAACTATCCAAATATTTAATCTGCTCTGTAACTTTCATTTCAATTACTCCCATTTGATCTTTACATCTGATTACTTAATGTCATAGCTTTAGTTATATTAGTATTTATTTTATTTTAAACTTTGTAAAATTTTTATCAATTCTCAATAATATTGTTACTTTATCTGATGTAATGAACTCTCTTATAACCAAAATTGGCTTCATTATTATCAAAGAAGTCAAAATATAAAAACTTAGATATCTAAATGCATATTAAACAAAGCAGACATAGAATCAATGTTTTTGCCTTCATTCATGGATTAATAAACATATATAAAATATTGTATTTGTTTGTTGAACTGGAATAGCGCTAGCAAAATGGATAGTTAATATTAGATGTGTCTGATAAATAAAAGATCTTGAAAATAGTTAAGTCTTGAGAAAATAATATTATTTGTGATATATCTTAGTAATAGTTTAAATTTGAGTTTAATGGGTTTAAAGTGAAATTAGGAATTTGCACACTATATAGTGAGCTTCACGTTTTTTATTGATAGGAATGCCTGGTCAATTTAGATAGTGATCATATCTTTTCAATTGTCTTTGATTAGTCCAGTTAAGCATAGGTTCTTTTAACTACCTCACTGAATTTTAGCTGAAATTGTTATGTACAGGTTCTTAGAGATATTGGAAGTTTCAGTAACTGTTTCATTCTTTGACATGATTTTGTTAATTGTGATTAGTTTTCTCTCTTGTTTTACAAAGAATGAGAACAGCTTTGTTTGGTTGTTTTACCCTTAGAGTTTACTTTTTCAATTGATCTAATAAAGTAAGTTTTTTCTTTTTATGCATATTAGCACATATTAGGCTGTAGAAATAGGATTGTGTAATATAAATCACAGGGAATAATTAACTGTATTTTATTTTTATTTTTATCAGTAGTTGTACAAAAGACAGCAATCACATTCTTGATTAATCAATCAATCAACGTTTGTAAATTTTTAATGTTTTTTTAAAATAACTTTGCTATTCAAATGGATACAACAATTACAATAATACCATTTAAAGATAGGTAAACAACCCTTAAGAAGTCTTATTGCAGAGCAAAATATTCTCTAACAGCTCGCGTAAAAACAAAGTATCACTCAACAGACTTCAATTGCTGAACAGTGAAAGTTTGAGTGTTTTTCATTCTTGTTTTTTTTTTCTAACTAAAGTTCTCTAATTAATATTTGATAGTTCACTATTGAAATACATAGCCATTTGCCAACTCTGACCATGTCAGGTATTATCAACTTCTTAAAACAAATAGGTTCAAAATGGGGAAATGAGAATTATTTTTTCTCACTTTTATTTTTTTTTTCAGAATAGTAATTATTAAACTTACTAAAAGAGTACAATTCATTAAATGATAATATGACAAATTCCAAACATTTTTAAATAATAAGAATGTGAATAATCAATGTTTGTTAAGAGTAATTGTAAAAGAGAGAGAAAAGTATAACGAAAAAATAAAATAATTTTTTTTCTCTCTTCAGTAATTTTATTTATCTATATGTTTTATCAATTTTTTTTTTTTTTAAAACAAAAAAGAAAAATCAAGATATTAACATTTTTTTAAAAAGAATGCTATTTTAAATTAAAATTGATTTTTTTCTTTTCTTTCTGTCTTTTTAAAGAAATGAAAAATGTTTTGCAAAATTAAAGGATTATCCTGTTTCTATTAAGAACAAAATAACTACAGAGGAATTTTTCATAATTATAATTTGCAAGTATCTGTGATAGAAAAAAAAAAAAAATTGTAAAGGACAGAATATTCTAAAGAATTTCTAGGGCCAAATTTTTGTGATGCAAAATCTTTTGAATTAATTAACAAAAGATGCACATTATGATCCAGATTTGATGAGGCTTGAGTGCAAAAATTTGACTGAATTGTTGAGAATATGTGAGTTTGCTTCAAAATTTGTCATATTGATATTTTATTGTAGTCATTAAATTATATTTACAATATTCATATTACTGTTGATATGGTTTGACAACTGAATCATTATTGGCTTGGTCATCGGTGAGAGTAGATACAATTGCAGACCAAAAGGCAAATTATTTACAGATGTATACAATCTGTTTCCAAACATTTTGAATTTTTAAGACTTTTTTAAATAACATAAACAGTAAATTGTAAGATGTTGATGTTTTAGGTTTTTTAATTTTATTTCTCTAAACACGAATAAATTAAATTATAATACTAAATATATTTATTTCTAATACTCAAATAATATTTATTTATTATTAAACTAAACAGTATTTTGCTAGAATTAAAAAATCAAAACGATTATATAATCTTTCTTTGTGAATAATGATTGGCTCCAGAATTTAATGCCCCTATGTGATCATTTAGGCTCACTTAATAGCTAACTAGTTCTGACTAGCCTTTCAATACCATTTCCAGTACATACTTAAATTATTGAATATTAAAATAATTTTAATTTAGTATACAATAGCATTACATTCTAAATTAATATTAATTAATATTATTTGAAATAAAAATTAACATAGTTTAATACATAGAAGTTATCAAAATAAATTAATTAAATAAAAACAGATAGATTAATTAGAATAAAAAATATAGTAAGGATAGGATATACTTTTTTTTTTTACTTTATTACATGTTTTCAAGTTAATCTGTATACATACATTTTATTATTTAAACATAAGAAAAGTTTTTTTTGCATGACAATTCTCTATCAATTTGTTATTATTTGTTAATAAAGTCCTTGTTGATTTAGTTTTATGGATTCTTTTACTTTTAAACATGCCTTATAGTTATAGTTTAGGTTTATTCTAAGTTTATATATATGCGAGTTCATATAATTTCACCAAGACAGTACAATTAATAATTTCTCTGAATTTTAAAATTATAGTCTTTTTTCTTTTATGCCAGAATTATATTTCACAACAGTTTTTCGTAGTTAATAATTTATGTTGAGATAAACTCTCAATAAATTTTTCCTACAGTTTATAGTAAGATTTGAGATCAAATTATTTATGCAGTAGGTAGTTGTGCTTGAGATGAGATTCCATGGATTGGTCACTTATGAGGAATAGGGAGAAAATAATCCAATGATGTCCATTGTAGTATTGCTTGGAACAATGATTTGTAGCTTTCCATGCGTTTATCCTACAGTCTTTGATCTACAGATACATACTTTGAACTATAATAGTCTGATATTTAAATGAACTTTCAATTGCTTTCACCAATAGAAAAATAGGATGTGATTTATTATCAAAAACAATAAATCATCTTTAATCTTTACTTAACTCAAAAGATTTGTTAAACTAATTAAATTTATATAAATAAAAGATTTTTCCTGTTTCAAAACATGTCTTTAAGGAACTATATTACAGACTTTTTGAAAGAACAAAACATTAAAAATGTTTCAAAATTAGTATAACTAAAATAAAATATTTTTTTTGAAATGTCATTAATCTATTATATTTTTAAAATCAAAAGATCAAAACAACTTATTCAATTTTTTTCTTTTTACATTTAAATGAAAAATGAAATCATTAAATTTATATAATCTAATAAAATATTTTTATCAAAGTTCACTTACAAAATAGTCAAAGTTCACTTACAAAATAGCCAGGTGTTCTTAGCCGAGAGGTCAGCGCAGCCACCTTGCAAGCAAGCAGACAGTTGTCTTGGGTTCGCTTCCCGGCCGATGCTTTGTCATATGGAAAAAAAAAAAAATTCATAATATCAATGAGTGATGATGAGACCAGAGTATTTCATTTCTTTCAGGATAATATTGTTTATAGTTATCTTTAGCCTTTTTTTTCTTTATTTTTAATGGTTATGTCTTTTTTCTTTCAGGATTAGTGTTAATTTACTAAATGTTCATTTATTATTGAGGATTATTATCTTAATATGTTCGTTTAAATCAACATCACTTTATATTATTGTCTTGGGCTATTTTGCATGCTATATTTCATTGGTAAATTGGTTGCTGTGTCTTGTACCTGACAAATCATCATCCAACCTTCTTTAATGTTTAGTGTTTTGAAGTATGTTTTAAGTTATTTGGTTCCTTGTTTTTAATAACACATAATTCTGTAATTCCTACAATCACTCAAAGTTTTAATGTGAATAATTTATGTAGTTTTATGATTACCATTTTGAAGATTACTTTCATCAAAATTTTCCTTTTTATCAGAAGTATTTATTGTCTTGTATAATAAGATTGTTATATCAGTGATTTATTTTCATCTGACTTTTCACATAATATCTTGCAGATTTACTTGATCAATATTTATAATATTTTAACTTTGTACTAACAGATAGATTTGATCTGTATTCATTATGTCATGTTATACTTATTTTTATCTGTGTTTTTATTTATATATTATTCCAACAGATCTTGTGAAGTTCACAACTTTTATAGTTACATGAATAAAC
Source organism: Epiperipatus broadwayi (assembly GCA_028023455.1). NCBI lineage: Eukaryota > Metazoa > Onychophora > Udeonychophora > Euonychophora > Peripatidae > Epiperipatus > Epiperipatus broadwayi. Next base: position 3,650,263 of record JAQFVV010012393.1, on the reverse strand, counting down.
TTAATTTATAACTTACTTTTTTCTTCTGTTGCAGGTTGGAAATAATACAAACTTATTTTGAATAAGATTTTATTTTATTATAAAGACAAAAAACAAGAATCAAATAAGAGTACCTAAACTGTAACTTGCCTCCTGAGTTTATTAAAATTTCCTTTATCTATTTTTATAGCGCTATGTTTATAAATTGTAACACATTAAAGACCAGCCTTTCAAGCTATTGTGCATGCGCTTTTTTTACGAGTGTTAGTAATAAATGAATACTTTCATTCCCAACACAAGATATAGTATTTATGAAAGAATAAAATGAATCCACTTATTCTTTCGAACCCAAATGCTTATATATGGGCAAATCTTAAGTACTCAGACATCGTAAGCAGTAATTTAAAGTGAGTGGTCTATCCTCACGCTTTCATTTCCAGTACTTAAGATTTGCCCATATATAAGCATTTGGGTTCGAAAGAATAAGTGGATTCATTTTATTTTTTCATAAATACTATATCTTATGTTGGTAATGAAAGTATTCACTTATTATTAACACTCGTAAAAAAAAAGCGCATGCACAATAGCTTGAAAGGCTGGTCTTTAATGTGTTAAAATTTCCTTTCTGATTGTACTATCCATGTTACAGTTTTGCTTCTTCTTCATTATTCACATAATCTTCCTTGAATGTATTGATCCCATGAAAACATCCCATCTTCAAAAGCATGCCAGTTTTTGGACAATATTATTCAGGGCAAATTGGCAACATATGAGCTGAGCTCACAAAAATAATTGAATAGATTAAAATTACCAGGAATGGTAAAATGTTAAGATGAACAAGAATTTAATATTGACAAATAATTTTTTTTTAGATGTATCAGGTATAAGATTTTGATAACTTCATTGAATAATAAGACATCAAATAAAACATATCTGATATAAGTTGCACAAATTCCCTAATACATATTAAGTTTTGACAATGATTACATATGTAAGAAACATATTCAGTAAAATTTTATTTTTAATAGATAAGAAAAAAGAAAACACAATAATCAAAATCTATGGCTTTGAGAACAATAAATTTCAGCATACTTTATAAGTTATTCAAAACTTTTCAAATCAGTGCAATTTGTAAGACTATTTTTCAGCATTTATTATTAAATTCTCTACAATTAGTTTGATATTGTTATTTCATAATTAGTAGACAAGTATTTTATATAAAAGTTAGGTTCAAACATAATCCATTATTCTCATTTTATTTTACAAAGTAAAATTTTTTTCATATTATTCTTTATCTTGATTTTTTTCAATTTGCCTAAAATAATAATCCAACTGAAATGTTTATCACTTCATGCCTTTTATTATTTTAAATTGTATAACTTGTGCATAATATTCTAATTTTTCATGTTTATACATTTCTTATATTCAGAATAAAAATTTAATGTGTTTTTTAATCTATTGCATCCAATTTATATTTTTCTCATTTTTTTTTTTTTTTCATAATCTTTGGTTTTATAATTACTCCATTGTGCATGTTAGAGTTGTACGTCTTTTACATTAATCTTAGATCTACGATGGCTATATTCATTTGATTCTTCTGTTGTGATTTCATCAGATTTACAATAGGTTTCTGTCTTTACATTATTTTTATATTTTTCCATAGTGTTTCCATCAGCTTTAGCATCTGCTACACTATCTATGGTGTTTAGATAACATTTAGAGTTTTCACTTGTGAGCATTTTCAGGTTCAACACTTTTTTTTAATACTTTTTTTAAAAGCTTTTCCCATTTTCTTCATTATTCTTTATCATTTTATTAAGTTTCACAAGTAATGGGTATGCTTGGGTAATGAATCACTTATCCATCCCACAACTCTGTATTGATTGCTCCATTTTTGTTTGTACTTGATTTAGATAATCTACTTCCTATTACATTAGTTTCCAATTTACTTTTTTATATTGACCTTCTACCTGTACTATGATTGTTTATACATATTTCTAGTTTCAAACATTTAGTATTAAATTATTTAAATTATTGTTTAGAATTTATTTATACCTTTTCCTTTTTAAATTAATGCTGCTTTATTCTCTATTCTGATGTATTATAATTTACTCATGTAGCTTTCATGTTTTAGCTAGTTACGTTTCTCCATGTGTAAAGAATTATCAGTTACATTAGGCACCAAATTATGTAATGGTGTAGGCTCAAGAAGTATGTGCATATTACAATTCCAGAGAAAAGTAACATTTATATTGGGGTGTCATTTATTTTTTAGATGAGACGATTTGTAAACTTATATATCCACCTATACTCATTAAAATTCAAATTATAAAACTGCATGGAAATAAATTTCTTCAGCATATAAAAACATGGAAAGTCATCCATATGCAATCACTGCCATCAATCACATACATATTGGAGGCAAATTGGCATTGTTTTGTGAGTGTACAAAGTGTTATATCATAGTCTAGGTAATGCTCATGAGGTAATTGCCTTCTCATTCTAAAATGCAAACCCATTTCAAAGTTGTTGGCTCGAAATATGCATTTAATTTTTATTTTATCTCTTCATATGGAATGTCCTCAGGAATTTTCAAGTCACACAATTGTTTTGCGACTTGTAAAATGTTCTTGTCATCAAATAACAAAAGCGTAACTATTTTGAATCTATCTTCATCAATTTTATTTATTAGCATAAAACACTCAATGTGCTTGACATAAACTTTCCATGGCAATGTCTTGATAGTATTAAACTCATGAACTCCTGAATATTATTGTTCAACATTGCCATCATTTATAATTATGCCGCTGTTCCGCTTGCTTGCATTATTTATCAACTATAAGTTACACAGGTTTTTATTTCCTAAATTAATGACCACAGCCATTCAAGTGTTGACTTGCATCATTCTGCTACATACAAGGGTAAGATTTGTGTTTACCAATAATATAATAAAACAGCAACATTAACTAAAGTGATACAAACAAAGTTTATTCACTTGCTAATAATGAAAATATAATAAGATGAGTGAAATAATTTTAGCTCCTTTAAGCAATTCCAATAGTTGACTGCATGATAAACTGTTCTTACACATAAATATTATATACAAGTTCAGTTATCTGTGTGTATTCATTTACTTCGGTTTTGACACACAGGTATTTAATCTTATTTCTAATATCAGTCTTTAACCATTTACTGACTTCTATAAATGATTAGCAGACACACTGCACTTTTCTGCTTACAAGGTTGCGCAATTGCTGCTCACACGATTGTATAAAACACTGTTATGCCCTATTAGAACATATTTCATTATATTTATACAGTTTGGACTACATAGTAGGGCTCATTTACATATATTGATGTTGCCCAATATTAAATTGGATTTTCAGCTTTATATTAATTTTCTACAGTACAGATAATAATTTTAATGTACTACCTGTATGTAAAATACAAGATTTTAATTAAACTTTCTTTACATTGAATATATATATTGTGACATGCACTGTTAGAAGGGCCACGCACATGGTGATGATAGCTAAAACTACAACCACTTACATGTACATATATGTATATTTTGTTATCTAAATCATATTAATAAATAAATTATGAATTTATATAAGCATATCATTGAATGAATAATATTTTTACCTATACAAATATTTTTACCTATACATATGATTAAAAAAATTATTAGAAGTACGATTTATAATTTTTATAAATGATTATTTTTTATTTTTAATTATTGTGAATTTCTATAATTTATGTTTTAAGTCGTTTATATACAAAAATATATAAAAAGCAAAAGGATGATCAGACTAGTTATAAATGTTCTGCATGTTTTTGATGTTTATCTTTTCTTTTCTGTTAATAAATTAAAAGAGGTACAGGTTGTTATTGTATGGCCAATTTTAAATTTCACTAATGGATCGAAAGGTCATCCTGTGGAGGATCATATTTTTTTTTTAAAAAAAGATAAAGTAATTTAATGCCAATATTGGTAGAGAAAAATCTAAAAAATGATTCTATCTCAGATTTGTTTTTTTTTTTAATCTTTTGTAACATATAGGGAGAAAAAGAAAAAAAGTAATTTCCATTGTATTAAAATCTGGAGGTATATGTAAACGGAACTCCTTAATAAATTAAAAGAATCTGAGTGAAAAGTTAAAGATAAAAAAAAAAAAGGAAAAACTTAAAAGTATTCATTATGTTGTGATTATCATCCAAGAAATTAAAGTTGGCTGATGTAATAGTAAGAGGGTACTCAAATTGTATTGTGATGAATGTGCTATAAAAAGTGCTCAGCGGGTGTTTGGAGGAGTCATAGTCATCATTGTCATCGTCGTCTATCTCGGTCGCTCTGTCTGTCTTTCTTCTTAATTTGCTGTTTTCCTTGCTACTGCAAAGTGCCTGGGTGGTTAAGGGTTTGCTGAAATGAGAAAATTATTCTAGTGAAAAGCAATGAAGAACTTCATGAAAAGAAGTAAAGCTGAATCTAGCTTCAAAGTATAGTCTCATCAAAAATCATGGGTTTGAGCCTTAGTTGGCTTCCACTGTTAGTATAAGGATTTTGATAGAAAGTAGAGAAATGTGATACACCTGCCCTACTTCTTCTATGCCACTATTGTGTAGCCAGAGATACCAGCTGCTGATAAGACGCACCTTAATGCCTATGTCTTGGTGTGAAGAAGGGAAATCCTCGCCGCCTAGTTGTCATGTTTTGTAGCGCATTCAAAAGTTATGAAGTCCGGAGATGGTTAATAGGAAGAAATCAGAAGGAAGTCGGATGGTATAATTTTTTTAATTTTATTATTGTCACTATGCCTTGTTGCTATAAATTTTATTTTTTTTTATTATTATATGTATTTTATTTTATATATATATTGTTGTTTGTTTGCTTTTAAGGCAGATACACTTATCCACTCCATTTTTGAAAAAATAAATAAATAATTTCTTGAAGTGTTTTTTTTTTTTTGTTTATGCATCTATATGCACACCAAAATGCTCAACCATGTGTGTGTGTAGGTAAAAAGTCAGACCACATTATTCGGGCTAGTCAGATGCAGCAAATAGGGGGGAGTCTGTGTAGAATTAAGTGGGTGCTATGTATTGATTTTTCTTTTATTATAATGCTTATCTTAATAAAGTATGGTTTATTCATGTGTTCAAATGGTGATGGGTTTATTTGGGGAAAATAAATATTTTTTCTTTTAAATTATTCATTTGCAAGGGTCTCATCTCATTTCACTCTCCAACAAAATTATGCAAATTTTTAGATAACATCATAATCCACTGTTTGCTTGAGATCAGGAGTTGACTGAGCAAAAGCCTATGGCGTGATACTTTATCGGGATTATTAAAAATTTATTGACATGCTGATTTTCTTTTTTGTATTTTGTTGGTAGTGGTATATCCTTTCTGGAACCGGGCTTTCTCTTCCCGAAAGTGGCGTGTAAAGGCAAGGTTTAAGTTCAGTCTTTCAAAGATATGCCGCAGCAAACCTCATTATATCAATTATCATGGTAATAGTTTTGGTAAGGGGGAAATCAGGAAATATAACCAGCATTGGTTTGATCTCTCTCATTTAAACTTAAATAGCGTTAATTCACTCTTTTTGGAGTTTTTAATATTGAGTTTATTTTGATGCCGTACTCTGATGCGTGACATTAACCTCATGTTATATCTTGTGCGCATTGTCAGAATTTACTGGGAAGGCATCCACTGGTACCCAATATTGAGACTATGAGTTTATATGAATTTTTTGAAAAGTATTTAAAATAAAAAAAGAAACAAAAGCCATATTATTGTTATTATTGTTTAAAAAATTGTTATTACAGTATAATTAATAAAAATAGTTATTCATATTGGCTATGGATCAATAACACATTTGTTATTCTAGATTATTATTTATTTAATATCACAATTTATAAAAAATATTTTTTATTTATGTAAATTAACTAAGTTATAAAAATGCTAAATTTAAGGTGGAAAAACTGGTAAAATTTAATGAAATAGCCTGCAGTGTGATAGAGAGAAAAAGAATACATTGAACTGACAATTTGTATTTAAAATGTCTGTTTTTTAAAAACCGATCTGCCATAAGAATAATCTATTTAAGTACAGTAATCAAAATCAAAAACATGAATTGCTAAGGATTGAGTAAGAGGGAGGGATTTGTCCCCTATCTGTAATATTTCAAAAAAGTTTGGATGAAGGAATTAATAGGAAATAGTAGGATTATACAATGCAACTCTCTCTGTCTTCAAAATTAAAAATTTAATCTGGAATAGTATTGTGATCAATTTCTTAATTTAAACCTAACAGATATTGTAATTTATAAATTAATCTAATCAACAAGGAAGCAAAGAAAAAATATTGTTTACAACAAAGTTGGATATGGATTGTTAATGAATAATAATAATAATAATTTATTAAATTAGACTTTTTCCCACTTGTTACCACGGGCGCAAAGGAATACTGAGGACAAGTAATTTTATTCTGAATAATTTCCCCTGATGCATTTTTTAAAATCAATTTTAATAGCCCTTGTGTTTATTAAATATTAATAATAAAGAAAATATAAATTTATGCTTAATAGGATATGTGAGTTAACTATAAAATGATAGTTTTGGTTAAATTAATTTTATTAAAATGATAAATATATAAAATATTTACTTAATAAACATGATTGTAAGTACTGATTTTGATGTTTTAAAGAGTTATAACTTGAAGCAGATTAGAGATATATTTTAATCTTTATCTTGGGATGAAGAGAAAGTTATTGTCAATTCTTGCTGAGATATACTTCTACTTTGCTTCACAAATATAATCATAAATAATTATTATATTAAAGTAGTTCAATTCTCATCTAATAATAAATACTAATAAAAGATTTTGGAAATGCTATTTTATAATATTCTATCTGTTTGACTGTTTTAAAATATGTAACATATTCTTGTCAAAATTATAAATTTATTATTGAAAATAGATGAGGAATGTACATTTATTGATTTATTTTATTTGCTATTGATTTATTTTATTTGCTATTTTATTTAATGTGTTAACCATGATTATTATAATAGATATTTTCACCATGATGTTCTTGATCGTTAATTTTATGTAGTTCTTTATTTTATTTTGGAGTTAATGCAAAGTCTATTATTAATGGATATTGCATTTGGGTTTGTCACATATATTTACTGTGTTACTCTTATTTGAATATCCTAATATTAAACTTTAAAACATTCATAGTATGTACATGCACAAACTACAGGCGATAAGGTCACTGTAACTGGATTGATAGATGGTATTCATCTGATTGTATAATAAACATTTGGCGTGTATAGTTCTCATCCTCATTATCAATATATTATAAATGTTTGCAAGTTAGAATGTATTTGATCATGATACCATTCCTTATTTACATTATTTATTGCTCAGTTTGTGGGCTTGATAATTTAATAGATAAATCTCATTATATTCATTTAATCCATTACAGTATATGTATGTATATGAACAGACAGTTTAGATTCGTAATAAAATATTTAAGGAAATAAAATATAATTTTTTTGCATTTCCATTATATGTATTTATTTTGTTTTCTCAAATATTGATTCAATAAAATTGCACAAAGTCATATTTATTATTAATAAATAATAATAAACAAGTAATTATTTATACATTATAATCACCAGTGAATCTGTTTTTTTAGCAAATTTTCATTCAAAATAAAAATTTTAAGGAAGAGAATTATTTTTTATTTATATTAATTGTAAAGCAATATATCCATAGCTGCAAATAAGATAATTATTTTTTTAAGTATTTTTTATCCTATGTAAAAGATCCCCCTTACCCCAGAAATAACCAATGCTCTGAGCCCTGCTTTTTCTGGGACAACAATCAATATTCTAATTTTTTTCATAGGATGTTCATTTCAAAACAAGAAAAGAATGTGGTCAGAAAATATCAAAGTGATAACATCAAAAGAAAATTAAGTAAAATAAGAAAAATTACAGCTGAAAAATAAAAACGTGCTTTGCACAAATTTTTAAAACTTCACAATGACACACAGAATCAGAAGTGACCAATGAAGAAAATGAAAATATTTATATAAATGAAAATGTTTACCAGAAAAGACTTTCAGGACAGTGAGATAGATATAGATAAGGATCATGAAAATAATTTACTCTAGTATGCCTGAGAATAAAGAAATAGTTAATGAATTGCTAAATCTAGCATGATCTTGCTACTTGGTTAGACTGCATGAATTTCTCTGCCAAAATAATGGAATTCATTTGTTAAGTTCTTTTTCAAATTAAATTTCCAAATGATGAAATCATATATTCACTTGAATAATATATTTTAATAAAAAAAAAAAAAATTGTTACCTATGATTCTCTTCATTTTTATGAAGATATGACAATTACTTGGTTCACATCAGGATTCAGTAATTAGCAGGCTACCCATATCAGACTGGCAGAACATGAAAAAATCAAAATATCATTTGGTTGCAATGTTAAAATGTACAGAATTTCAAAAGGGCTTTCAGTTGTGAGAAGTACAATAGAAATTACTATTAACATCACATGATCACTATTTCTTATGCTTGCTCTTAACTGTTATTAAAACAGACAAAACTCTATACATATTGACACTGTGCAAGTCAGAGTAATCAGTGGGTGCCAGAAGGCTTGTGCATAAAATCCCCATCTAGTGCCTACTCTTCCAATATCCCCAGACTAGTTTCTGGCTTGTGACCATCATCAATGAGGAGCCTTGGATCTGAGAGCACTGCACGTAGATCTTAGGATCTAATGCAACTCTCCAGCAGCAATCTTTTATCTCTACTAAACTACAAAACTATGAGACTTAAATTGAAAACACCATAATATTTTCAATCCAAGCTTATCAGCTATATAGTCATATAGGTCTGAACTCAGTTCAGCACCTATACATTTTGGTGTCTTTGGTTCTTTAATACCCATAGCCACCACTATCCTATTAGGAAGGATTTGATTTTAAGCCAATAAACATCACATGATCACTATTTCTTATGCTTTCTCTTAACTGTTGTTAAAACAGGCAAAACTATGTATTGCCACTCAGTGGAAGCCAGAGTAATGTATAGGTACTGAACTGAGTTCAGACCTATATGACTATATGAGCTGATGAGCTTGGATTGAAAATATGGTGTTTTCAATTTAAGTCTCGTAGTTTTCTAGTTAAGTAGAGATAAAAGGTGGCTGCTGGAGGGTTGCATTAAATCCTAAGATCTAGGTGCAGTGATCTCAGATCCATGGCTTCTCACTGATGAAAGCCACAAACCAGAAACTAGTCGGGGATATTGGATGAGTAGGCACTAGATGGGGATTTTATGCACAAGCCTTCTGGCATCCCCTGGCTACTCTAACTTGCACTGAGTGGCAATATATATAGAGAATTTTGCCAGGTTTAAGAAATTACTATTCAAGAAAAATTGTGATTATGTCAAGTTTTTGAAGGATTTATGAGTGATATAATTTTTAGGTGAGTGAAATTAGGTACATACAGTTTTATTGCATTTAAAGAATAAATAAATGAACTGTAATCATATCACTATATAAACTTATAAAAAATTTTCTATTTGCTGTTAGCGATTTTTTATTGTAAAGCTGATCTTAATCATGCTAAAAGACCAATATAATTTAAGAAACTATTTTTTCATTTATTACTGAAAAATCCAGGTACTATTTATTGTAGAGTGTATTTTTCAAATTGTTAGCACAAGCCTCAATTACTGAATTTGTAAATTGTCATTCTGTCTTTATTTTGGTGATTTATTACATAATGTTTGTTGTTTTTTTTCATGAGTTTTCACTATATTTCACTAAAATTTTATTTATTTGCCAGTAATATTTTAATGATATTGTATTTGCAATGTAAAATACATTAAAGTGCACTTAATAATACTGGTTATTTAATATTTCTGCTGCAAAAAATCTTTTAATATATAAAATAAATTTGAATATAATTCCTAATTATCATAAATTCAATTTATTTTTATATTTCTATTATATACGAAATGATTACATAGTATCATTTAATTTTTTTAATTTTTCTTAATATGAAACATGGAGTATCAAGGATAAGGTTTCTCTTATAATTTACTATTTATTATATGCTTTTATATTAATTTGTCCTGTCTGTTTCTCTCCGGATGTCCACATTTTTGAATTTTGAATAATTGAAAAAAATTTGTTCCCATTTAGTACTCAAACTCATCTCAGGAAAAATCCATAGCAAGTGAGCCAGTGGAAATATTATATTTATAGGGTAAAATTTTGTTAATACTCATTTAACTTACACATAATTAATTAAAAGTAAATATCTTTTACTAAAATCTGAATTATTCTTCTGAAATAATTAATATTGCATAAATATTTTATGAAAAAAATAATAAATGTGTAAAAAAGATTAGAGAATTAATTAAAAAGTCACTACATAAATATTTTTATATTATAGATGACCACATGAGATTTAAATTTAGTATTCATTTGTTAGAGGGCGGTTTTTTTTTTCATGTCTTATTAAATCATTTTTGTCAGATTTTTTTATTTTAGTCACTTTTTAAAAGAATATTAAGTATAATTAAAAATTATAAAATAACATGTAAAAAAACTTTTTAAATAATGCTGTTATGTAAATAGCTGACTAAAAAGTATAAAATAACAAAGTAATCTACCTCTTGGTTAATTTTCTGTTCTTGGAAAATATCAGAGATCTTAAGCAATTAGACTTCTTAAAGTCTTTTTGATTTTTATGATTTATTTGAGCCTTAAATGTTTTTATGAAATGACAATATTTCTTCAGTTTTCAATCATTTTATAACAAATCTACATTTTTAAGATATCTGATATTTTTCAAGAATGGCAAATTAACTGAACTGTTTATTTATGAATAAATTGAATTGAATTGAATTTTGTTGATTACTTTGTTATTTTGTACCTTTTAATGGCTATTTACATAAAGGCATAATTAAAAAAAAATTTTTTTTTCATATTTTTTTTAATAGTTCATATATTTATACAAAACGTATTTATAATACAAATATATTTTTGATAGAAAATTAAAAAGTGATTTCTGTTTATTTGATTTATATTTTTCTTTTAAAAATATAAAGTTAAACCTTCTTACAGAAGAGATAGATTTAAGAAATGGTGCAAGATGGAATGTTATCTGTCATGTTTTATTTAATATATATTTAGACAAGTTTGTTAAATTAATGTTATTTTTACAAAAATAAAATTAGCATTGATAGATAGGAAGTTGATTGTATCAGATTTGCATTACAAAAAATAATTCATTCTATTTATTCCGAATTTATATATTGTCAATTTAAGTAATCAGTGGATATTGTATGCTTATATATTGATTACTCAAACTTATAATAAAGGTCTCTAAAATAGAGTGAACTACTTTCCTAATTCAGATAGTGGTAAATATATATAAATGTATATGTATAAAGAAGTAATTGTATGTAAAAACATTAAGTAATGCAATTATTTTTTTTAGAGCTGAAGAAGACTGCTAAAGAACCAAAAATATTATAGGACATTAAATAAAGCATTGTTGAAAGTGCAAAAGAAAAAGCGATTTTTTTAAAAGATTTAATATAAGCAGTGCAATAAAAGTGGAAGAAGTTTTGTATATATTAATTTTTCTGGAAAGGATTATAAAAATTTCAGTGGAAAGGGTTGATTTATTTAGCCACTAATCTGCCTCATTGTTAATGTTAAAAAAAGTATAACCTATAATATAAATAAATCATTTATTGTAACAGCACTTTTCAAATCCATTAAAATAATTTTTAGCTTTTAAAAATACGAACTGCAATATTTGAAATCGGGTGTTATTAATAATTCAGTGATCTATAGTTCAATGAATTTCTATTAATAATTTTAATTCTTTATAATTAAACCAAAGTAAATACATATGACCCCCAGAGCAGATCAGGAGGAAGAAGCAAAATATCATTATTAATTCACTATTACTTTATTAAAAAGTTACAAGCTATTACAAAAAAAAGGGGGGAAAGCAAAAAGAAAGCACATATTACTTGAATAGAAAACTACCTGACTGTGCAATAACAGGCACTTTAGATATTTTGTTGCAAAGCTTTCAAGTGTGTTTATCAGTGGAAGATTTCAAGTATGCATTGTTAAAATGACTAGGTTTAAGAACTCTATAGAACTAGCAAAAATATTTTAGAATATTTTATCTGAGTTAAAGTAGGTTAAGATTCAAGCAACAATTTGAAATTACTTCTAAATTGAAAAAAGGTAACATGCATGGGAGTATCTAATATATAATATTTGGATTTTAATTCCACAACTATATATTGTATAGCAGCAGTTTTGAAAATTTAATAACTTAATAAACTGTTTCTGCATAATTTAATATTAGAAATTATTTAATCTTTTCTGTCCTTTAGCTTTATCCAAACTATCTCCAAATATAAAATGTTACTGTTGATTTAAGTTTTTTTTTTTATTGTACTGAAATATGAATCCAATGTTATTTCCCATTTTAAGGTTTTTTTTTATTGTTGTTAATGAATTAATATCAAACACAGCAAAATGTAACAATAGTTAATAAATAGTAAATTAAATACTAGATATATATTTTTATTTTTTTGATATTGATTACATTAATCTGTTTTAGGTAAAAGAACAACCAAAACATGGCTAGCAGTTTGAATCTCAAATCACCAAGAGGTGATCTAACTAAAGAAAAAATCAATAAGTTTAAAAAAAAATTTGAATGTTATTTTATGGAGAAATATCTTGATTATGCTGAAGAAGCAAAACTCACAGGATTATGGGAATGGTTGAGTTCAGAGCGAAAAGTAGACAAGTGGAAAGTTATCAATGCTGCAACAACTTATTTAGGGAAAGTTCCTGTAATTGGCCAGGCTGTTCGTGTAATAATGCCTATTATTAATGGCTCTATTGCATTAGTGGCAGGATATCGTCATCTATTAAAATCTAAAAAAGTCTCTCAAACTATGAATGACATTCTAGAAAGAGTTGTACAAATGGTTGTTAAAGAAGTTTCATATGAAGCTGCAAGAATTTATGAATATCAGATAGGCTTATTACAGAAACAACATGTTGAAGAATTAGCACAGCATGCTGTTGATTGTATTTTTAGTTATTGTGCAGAAGTAAATGTTATTTTTGACAGAAATCATCTTCTTAATCATCTTGCTAATGGTAAAATACCTCCTCATAAGGACAATAAAAAACTGGCAACAATTAATAATATTAATTGGAAATTATTTAACGTTTTTAAAAAGCCAGGATTACGAAAGCAATATGGTAATTATGATACCCAAGTAAGGGAGTTTAAATTTTTTGTAAATAGGAACATTGATGATGATCTAGGTTGTGGACCTTTTAAAAAAGAACAAGCTTGTTGTCCACAAATTTATGGATTTAGAAGTGAAATATTTTCTTTTGATGAATCTCAAAAATTATTTATTGTTTCAAGCAGTGATGAATGTTTCAAGGAAATACCAGAATATTCTCTTGAAATAGAATTTCATCAACAATATTTACCCATTTATATTACTGAGAATGAAATGGATTTAAGTGAGTATATGAAACAGCTCAGTGAAAATCCTTCTCAACCAAAACCCTTTTCTGATTTTATTAAATCTCTGTATGACAGTGATAAAGATGTTATTGTTTCTTCACATTTTAATGGATTTATTGATTTGCCTTTAAATTGTGGGAATTTTGATAGTGTGGAATTTATTAGAGTAACTTTTAGTCCTTTTATCAAAATCCAAAATATTTCATTCATAGATGCCAAGTTTTTGCTCTGTGATTTTTCCAATAATATATTATCTAATTGTAAGTTTAATTATGCTGAATTTTCTCATTGCAATTTTAAAAACTCTGTTATAAGTAATTGCTCATTTGATCAAGTTGTAATTAATAATTCAAACTTTGACTATTGTGAATTACCAAAGGATCTCAATTTTAGATCAGCACTTAAAGATAAAAGCAATAATTTTAAATATGCTAAATTTATACATGAACCCTCTTCAGGTAAGTTTATATACAAGTCTTTTATACTTATAATATATTATAATAACTGGATTTTACTATTTGATAATTTTTAATATATATTTTAACAATGTTTAAAAATTTTCAATATAATCTACAAACTAAGGATAGAATACTAATTTCTTTTTGTTTATAAATAATATGTGTTAAGAACATGGTCAGCAATGATGAACTACCATCAATAATAAATTATTGTATAGTCATTTTACCAGCCTTTGAGAATGGACATATGCCTATATATATATATATGATTAACAAAGATATTATTTGTAAACTAAATAGTCCACTGCAGGGCAAGGATGTCTTCAATAAATTATTATAGAACAATAAAAAAAAAAAAAAAGATAGTATTCACCAGACTTGGTAATTGCAAGATGGTGAAAGCTTTAGCAGTTTTATCATCCTTGTTTATACTCTATATAAGCGTATTTAGATAATTAGTGAGCTGGTTGGCTATGTGTTGGTTAGCTGAAAGAAAAAACCTTAAAAATTTCCAGAGGTTTGCCTGACAAGAATTATATATTTTTGTTAATATAAAAATATATATTTACATGAAATATGTTTTTTTTAATCATATGATTATAAATTTAACAGTTTTCAAAATCTGTGACCAAAGATATCTTTTTTCACCATGATTTATTTTTATTTATAAGTTTGTAATAACAATTTTTTTTATTTCACCTTCACTTTGTAATTAATAATAAGCTGATGCATTGCGGTGAAACTTTTTTATGTAATAATTTGTAGGCTTTTTTTATATATTCTAATTTGCAGACTTGAATATGGAGCAACAAGGGCTCTGAAAGAGCCAAGTCTGCAAATTAGAATATATAAAAAAAGCCTACAAATTATTACATAAAAAAGTTTCACCGCATCAGCGTATTATTAATTATAAATTTGTATAAATGAGCAAATTTTTATGTCAAAATTTCATTCTAACTGACAAATGTCTGTTTTCTTTTAGGACAATTTATAAAACAAATAACAAAATTGAGTTATAAATAAAGTTATTGATATGATAAATATGAAATAAAAATATAGTTTATTGAATATTCTGTCTTTGCAAGCAATCAAATATGCCATATATTGGAATCAGAATTCTAAGAAATAAAAATGTCATAAGCTGAAATAGTACATGGAGGAATTATTCTTAATTATTTTTATTTTATTCCTAGCTGTATAAATCTTAACTATCTTTGATAATAGTTTTTAGGTATTGCACAATTCTCTGTAACTATATTAGAAAATACAATCTTTCAAACTCGAGTATAGTTAATATAGAATAAAATGATACGTTTTAATAATCTAAATCCTCTTTCGTATTAAAGAATTGAATAAAATTATATTTGTTCAGGCAAAAAATTTGCTCCTAAGATTAATGAATTACGAAAGCATCTATAATAAGTAAAACTATCCTCATTTTAACAAAGTATGAAAAATACAACTATTAAATAATTCAAATTATTGATGGCTAGTTGTTTGGAAGATCATGTGATTTTGAATATCAGAAAAAAATACACTTAAATAATGAAAATGACATAGTTAATATTTTGTGAGTTCTTTTTTAAATGTGTAAATATATTTTAATGAAAAATACATAAGTTTGTAATATTGGAAAACATTAACGATATATATGCAAAGAAACATTAGTACATTTGAAGATTGGCAAATAGAAATTAAAGAATGTAACATTGAAAATAATATTTGTTAACATATAACCAGAAATTGGGATAAATTAATTGTAACTATGGTCTTATATTAGTGTAATTGATTTCCTCATATTAACTGAAATATATTAAAAATGAAGTTAATATTTATAATATTATAAATTATATGAAAATTGCCTATTGTAGAAATTATAGAAAAGGTGGAGGTATATTAATTTTTATAAGTGAAAGTATTTTTGTTGAAAAACTAGAAGTTGATTTTAACAGCTTTGAGACAAGTAATTTAATTTGAATTAAATAGAAAAAAAGTTAGGTTACTAGCAATATACAGACCACGAGATAATGATTATAAAATATTTATAAGTGAAGTAAAATTATGGTTAAAATGTTTTAGATAAGTTAACAATGAAATAATATTAATAGATGATATGAATATTGATTTATGTAAAAATTCTAAAACTGTTGGAAGATTATATAAATGCATTAGCTACATAATGGAATACTTTGTCATATTAAAACATATATAAGAGAAGAAATTATAATGACTAATATAGAATTTTCATGTACTGAATATTAATTCAAGCTTATTGAAAAATAATATTTTCATAGCTGTTATTAAAGAAAAGGTTGCTGATCATTATTTTACATTCATATCTATTCTTAACAAAATACAGCATAATAAAATATCAGAAATTATTGAAAATAAATAAGAAAGTTTTTACAAGAAACTGACTGGAATGAAGTCAAATTAAAATTAAATGTCATTAATACTATTTATGAGAAGTTTGCAGAAATATTCAGATATATGTACAAATCATTGTGATGAAAAAAATAATAAAAAGGGTCAATATAAATTAGATAAATAAAAAAATATTGAAATTAATACAAGAAAAAAAATTACGAAAGGAATGTAAAAAAACTAAACTAAATCAGGATTTCTTAAATATAAGGCATTAAGAAATGTTTATTCTATAATAAGAACTGTGAAATGATTGTTTTACAATAATTTTTTAATGAAAATAGAAATTACATAAACAACTAGGAAAAAAAATGAATGAAATATTGCCAAGTAAGTAAAATTCTATAAAAGATGAAGATTTTAAAAAATACTTTAATATGATAGTTTTTTTCTAGTAAATACTTTTAATACCATATTGTAGAAAGAATTAGCAAACTAAAAAAATTTAATCATGATATTAATATTTCAAAAAAAATAATCCCATTCAATATTCATGCCAAATTTGAATGAAGATTTATGTGAAATAATAAAAGAAAGCAGAGTTAATATAAACCTAGGTATAGATAAAATCAGAATAACAGATGTAAAAAATAATAGAAAATAGTGAATTTCCTACATTACTAAAAACTTCTATAGCAAGACCAGTTTTTAAGTCTGGTGGTAAACTACAGAGATATATCTATTCTTTCTTTGATTGCTAAAATAATAGAAAATTATATTTATAAAATAATCAAAACATTTTTAAATAAAAATAACTTTTTTACTAAAAACCAATATGGTTCATAGAAGGAAGAAATACAATCATGTTATTAGCGAATTTATAAATAAAATTAAAAGTTTGTTAAATGAGTAAGAAAATGCAACTACATTTTTTTTTAGATTTTAATAAAGTTTTTGACATTATTGAGAAAACAATTGATTCAAAATATAGAAAATTGCTGGAGTTAAAGTAAAATTGTTCAGTTTTTTTCAAAAATTATTTAAATAATTGATATATTGTATAAAAATGTATATGAAATTCCTTAAGGTTTTACATTTATTACATTATTGTTTCTGATTTTTATATATGATCTAGGAAATATTAATAGTAAAGGGTCAATATATCTATTGAGATGATACTATTATTCTGAGTGTAAATAACAAATTGATATTGCAATTAAAAAATGTCAAGAAATCATGAACAAAATTTTCCTTTGCTATATTAATAATTTTCATTAGTTCTTCGTTAGACTTGAGATTATCTACTACAGAAATATTATTTTTTGTCCTTTAGTACTCTGACAAAGGAATTTATTTAATAGAGAAAAAACAAAATGTATGTTACCATGCTCTTCTCATGTGAAATATAAAAATATATATAGCAGGGGTGGCCAAACTTTTAGATGTTGGGGGCTACGTTTTTGGTGAAACTGTACCTGAGGGCTACTACGTTTTTTTTTCAGGACTTCGAACCAGAAACCAGGAAAAGCATTTTTGCCAAACGAAAAAAAAATTACGGTTCAAAGTCCTGGATTTTTTAGAATGTAATTATGAATTGGTGTTTCTTTTTTTTGTAACGGCTTTTTAAGTACTCACAAATATTGGTGACATTTTTAGAAGATGCGAACTGATGAATTTTTTTTTCTATAAGATATGAACTATTGAAGATATTTTACTATGACTACTATTAAATTACCTCGGCTCTCTTTAGTATTATAATTTGTTGCTTCATAAAATATTTATTAAATTACAGTTATTGAATTACCTATAAATAATTATTTTCTAGAGCTGGTACTAAATCTTAAAAAAAATTTAAAAATATAGAGAAAAAATAAAATTGTTTTAGAATTTTATTAAAATAAATTAGATGCGAATTTTACAAATAAAAAAAAATTACAAAGTAAAAACAAAGTATTTTTTTTATTATTTTGATGACACTTGGCATTGCATAGTTTTGGCAAGTTTGTCAAAATTTGACTTGTATGAACTTAATTAAACTAATTCTTAAACACGATTCCAAATGTAGATCCAATAACTGTGACCTATGTTTGTTTTTAACACATTCATGCAGGAAAATACTGATTCATACAAATATGTTGAATCAAAAAAATGCATTGTATCCTTGCTCCTTAGTGTCCAGAAGCTCTCATTTGAAGCCATTGATTTTAAATGTATATCACATTTAATATTTACTATTTCTTCTTCCAGGCCCACTGAACCTGTATGTATAAATTCACTTAATTTCATAGCAATATCTTTGATATTGATGTTAACATTAAATGAATAAGACAAAAAACTAGTGATGTCTTCAAGTTTGTCAAATTCCACGAATCTTCCTTCACATTTCTTTATGAAGAGTAGTATATTTTCAACATATTTGTTGTAGATTAGATTTTTTCTATCTTTAGACTCATCAGTCATATTTTTGAAATGTTTTAATTCACAACGCTTCAGTTACATTACAAACATACTTATTTTTTCCTTGAATGACTTCAAAGTGTTTATCATAACTACTATTGTTTTATCTTTTCTTTGTAGTTCTACATTTAAGTTATTTAGGTAAGGTCAATCAGCCATTCTTTGTCATTCTGTTCTGAATATGAATCACCTTTAGTTGCCAAAAATGATCTTATTTGTGGTAGAAGTTCTCTGAATCTGATTTAAAATTTTTTCTCGACTTAACTACTCTTATGTCAGCATATAATAACAATTCAATATGTTCAACCTCACAGTCCTTTAGCAAATCCCAGAATTGATGATGTAACAAGCTTTTTGATATTATTTTATTAACAATTTTGAAGGCAACACTCATAACATGATTAAATTTCAATACTTTTGAACACAAGGCATGCTGATGTATAATACAATGATAATCCATAAAACTAAATATATCATTATCATTTCTCATCTGATCACAAAGTCAAAGCACCAATGTAGAAAGATGTTGCAGAAACTGGCATATCAGATAACACTTCTAAATAAAGATAAGTAAGGCAAAGTTTTTAGAGTACATTATCTATTTCAATTAATAAACAATAAATCAGTCTCTCTGGACACTGGTTTATATCTAATCAATACTCTAGTCAATAAATAAAATGTTCATGCCTTTTTTTTAGGTAGACAACGCAGTACTTTTTTTTGGAATATTATGAAACTACTAAAAGCAGAACGTTAGTAACCAGATATCTAAAGTTGTATTTTTATCTATGAAAAATTATATGGTACACATTGAAATTATGGCTATTGCACAGATACATAATTTGAACCCAGTTCCTAAATAGCTACCTGCCACAGAACCATCATTTGAAGTATCTATTGGTTTTGAATGACATTATTAAATATTAACTGTAATTGGTAAATTTCGTAATAGTTTTATCAACTATACTTCTCTATGTATCTGGTATACAACTCTTAAGTTTACATTGCAATGGTCATGTTTACATATATAACTGTGGTCACACATATATATCTAATTGGCTAAATTTTATTGCAATTTTTACTTTTAATATTTGGCTTTTTTTATTGTTAAAATTTCGACAAGAAAACATATAAAAGGAATATCTTAAATGATTTTTTTCAAACTATTTTTCTATAAAATAATAGCTAAAAAAAATGCTTAGGAGTAACTGAAAATCTAGTAATAACGTTCAATCGTCAAAAGTCTAATTCATCAGAAAAAAGATCGTGAGGTAAAGGTAATCTCTATTTATGAGCAAAGATGGCTTGTTAATTCCTTTTTTTTTTTTAGACATTATAACTACTTTTACTTTTAAGAAATCATTACCAAAAATTATGAGAGAAGCTTAGTTTGTCAGCTTCATGATAAGAAATCACGAATAATGGTTGAATCTGTTGATTAACCATTATTCTCCATTATAAATTTCTCGGTAAACATTAAATTGTAAGAATAATAAAAATGAAAAAAAAAAGTTCTATGTAGAAAAATCATCATAAAATCTATTTTTTATCATAGAGAAATGAAAATTACATTTTCTGAAAGGGGCATGGACACTGAATAGAATAATGCAAAGTACACACGTGTAGTGTGTATTGTTTTCATGTTATCGTAAGTTGAAGCCGAGAATTGCTAATTATAAAATACAAGCCTGTTTACTTATTTATTTTTTATATTCAAATCAGCTCTGAATTTATCACTATAATTTGTCAGTGTTTCGCTGTCTACTTTCAGAGCCCTTGCAGGCTACCAGTTGGCCGTGGGTGCTGTCTTGGTCATACCTGATATATATCTATATTCACATGATTGGATATATGATAATGCAATATGCAATGATAATAAATGTAGAAAAGTAGAACTAGTAAAATATATTAGATATTTTGGAATGATGATAGATGAAAAAATGTTTGGAAATATATTAACATTAAATAATAAATTTAAATATTTTATAACTGTGTTCTACAAAATCAAAGATATTTTTTCCTTTAAATATTTTTGTTATATATAAATCTTTTTGTGAATCTTTATTGAGATGTGGAATAAAAACTTTATGATTTTGAAAGCTTTTCTAATATTAATAGATTAGCATTACTGCAAAAAAGATAATTGATTTAATAGAAGAAAATTATATATAAAAAAATTGACTTCAAAAATATTTTATTATTCAGCGAACTTCTTGAATATACAATTACACAGAAAACATTTTGTTATAGTATTTTCAAAAACCATATATAAAACACTTTGAAATGTGTCTTAGAAAAACGGATGCATACAGTTGCAAAATATTATAATAAATATGGAACAAGAATAAGAAATCACAATATTCCTAAATTATTCAACAATTTGCTTTTTGAATTAAAAAATTTGTAAAATTATAGGGAAATAAAAAATCAAATTAAAAAATAGACTGAAGAGGAGGGAAAAGGGGAAAAAACTAACAATATATAGCAAAATATATTATTGAAATGTAATTTATTATTATCATTAGCATATTTTGTATTATATGTAAAATCAAAAAAATATATAAATACTATATATAAACTGATTATGAAAATTTTCTTCTACATAAAAGCACAAGTAGGGTTTTGTAGGAAAATGATATTTGTGTAAATATTTTTTGATTTGTATTTAACTTGTGTAAAGGAATGAATGAATATAGAATTTAATGATGATATATATATATGTTGTTATTTGAAAAAAAAAAAAAAAAGAGAAAAACTAATGAAAATATGTAATGGTTATTTAATTACAAGCATTTTTATTTCAGATTTTTCATACTTTAAGCCAATGCCGCAACCTTATGAACCTCCTCCCCCATATGCCATTATTAGTGGACAGGGCTTTTGTGGTGATGGTATTCATTGCGATTCAACTGTTCCTCGAAGCATTGTTAGAGAAATTGCAGGAGATGGTAAGATTTCCTTTCTTCTTTTTTGATCATTATCTTATCTCTTCAAGTCACAAGTTACATATATAATAATAATGGACTGATCCAGTAGACTGGTTCGATGCATTTTTACGTGCTTTTATTTTTGAATTAACAGCGAAAAAAAATTTGTTCTCTTTTAGAACTCTAATTCACATCCTTAGCCTTCCCAAGAAAACTCTTTAACAACTGAGTCAATGGAAATATTGCGTTTATAGAATAAAATTTTGTTAATATTAATATCATTATTGAATTAATTAAAATAAGAAGAAATATATCTGATGGAAACATTACATTTGTAGAATAAAATTTTAATATTGATTTACTTATTACTATGTCAACTGCTTGCACTTAATAAATTTAATATATTTAATTAAATTAATTAAAAAGCCAATACATAAATATTTTTAAATATTAAATCACTCTACATGTCTAGTATGATTTAATGTTTGGATATTTATTTCAGTTTAGCATTAAGCACTGAGATTATAAATATTTTTATACAGTAGATGATCACATGATATGTGAAATTAGAATTTGTTTGTTAAAGGGTGCATATTTTTTATTTTCACATCTTATTAAATTATAATTTTTGTCAGATTTTTTTGTAGTTCTAACCATTTTTTAAAATAATATGTAAATATAACTAAAAAGTAAAAAAATAAGATGCAAAAACAACAAAAAAAAAGATTTTAAATAGCCAACTAAAAAGTACAAAATAATCCCTTCTTGGTTAATTTGCCAGTTTTGGAAAATATCAGAGATCTTAAGAATCTAGACTTGTTATAAAACAATTGGAAATTGCAGGAATATTGTCATTTCATAAAAGCATTTGAGGCCTTATTCATTTTTATGATTTATTTAAGCCTCAATTGTCTTATAACAAGTCTAGATTCTTAAGATCTCTGATATTTTCCAAGAATGGCAAATTAACCGAGAAGGGATTACTTTATTATTTTGTACTTTTTACATCCTATTTTTAAAATTATTATAATATATATTTGATTTTAATGAAAATAATTTGTTTCTATTTTAATTCTTGCAGTGAATTAAAACTTCTGAAAGATTGCTTAATGTTCATTTTATCAATATTAAAGACATTATATTAATGAAAGCTAATACCCTTGCTATATCATAAGATACGATGTCACATGTAGCTATGAGAGAATCTATTATTATTATCATTTCTTTAAATTACTAGAAATGGCAACATTTTCAAAAAATATTTTTTGCTAAATTGATCACACAGTAAATTACAGTATCTGTTTCGTATTGCAACATTTGTTTGTGTGAATTACAGTGTCCATCCCTTATTGCAATATTTGTTTTTAAATTTTGGTGCAGATATTGAAATTCATGGGTAATAGTAAACTATATATAATAAATATTTTTGACAAATATATATGTAAGCAGTGTCGGTCTGATAGGTGAGATAAAGAAGTAACTGCCTCAGTTATTGAATCGATTAACAGACATGTAAAAAAAAAAAGAATTTGGGGTATCTGGTTTTTTATTTTAACTATATAATAAAATATTTATTTCTTAGACAGTTTGAATAGTTTACAAGTGATAAACAATTGGAGTTCATAGAATAGGGGTTTCCAACCTTTTTGTACTCTAGAGCACATTTTAAAATACTGATAAAGTGGCAGATACAATCTTATTTTCAAAACGAATTTATAGTATTTCTAGAGAATATAATTAATAATATTCAAGTGAGAGGAATTAAAAAAATATTTTTATTTTTTCATAATATTGATAAAGTTACTTTTTAGTTTCTAAATTATACCAGCGATAATTAGATTCTAAAAAAGTCTTCAGGTGCCAGTGGCAGAGAAAATTTAAAGTTGTATTAAAATTTTTTGTTTTTGTTTTGTTTTTTTCAAACTAGAAAATTTTTTTTAGATTTAATAATGCGCAATTGTTTTTTATATTATAAATTTAAGCAAAATAATTGCTGATTTTTAAGATTTTCTTTCACATTGGTACTATTTAAATAAAATAAAAAGAAAATTATATTTCTGAAAAAGTACTTTTAATTTTGTCTAAATTACAAATTTAACAGAAAATATGTTATAATAATGATTAAAAATTTTTTAAATATAATAAAAATAATATTCTCAATATTGATTGTCCATGCAGTCTTTGAAATTGTATTTCATTGGCCAAGGTTTCATAATTAGGATAGCATAATGATATTCCTGTTCATAAACAATCATCAATATGCTCATAAGTGAGTCGTGATCTGTATTTTAATTTTATAATATTCATGATTGAAAACAAGAATTCACATGGGTATATGGAACCGAAAAATGATTTTATCTTGTATGCTGCTGTTTTTTAAAATAGAAACTTTTTTTAGTCAATTAGATTCCAGAAATTCTCATCTGATATATAGGATATTAGCACAGTCTCGTTCTGAAGATTCAAAATTTTTAGCCCCACTTCTTCTGTTCTTATTTGGACATCTGCAATGTGTGTAGCTATTTGTGTTACATTTACTTGTCAAATAAAAAGATTGAATAAAAAAGATAACCATGGACTTTATGACAATAAACTGCTGAAATACCTTCTCAAATTGTTCCTGAAGCACTTGGAAGGTTTTTAACAAAGGATGACAAATTAAATTTCCTTTTAGCTATCATTTTTTTCATATTTGGAAAATGCACAAGAGACTTCATCTGTAGATATGATGTCCACAAAGCCAGTTGTGCTTTAAATGAATTTATAGATCCTATAATTTTTTTTTTATGTTTACTTTTTTTCTGCAACTCCAGAAGTAAGAAAGACCAAATCAACCAGCCAGCAATAATTTGTTAATTCATCAATTTTTTCATTTTTTGTGATAAATTTTTTTTTTTGTTTTGTTTTATCTATCAAATTTACAAATCTCGTAAGAACTTTACCTTTATTGACCCAACATATTTAAGTATGCAGTAAGAAATTAAATTCTTTATCTTCACCAGCTAATAGGGCTTTGAAAAGTCAGTGCTGCGAAAGAGCTGTTCAAATAGAATTAATTATTTTTGTGATTATTTTCATTACACATATATGCCAGTCAGTATTCTGTCACACAAAGCTTCTTGTTGGATAATACAGTGGTAGAACATAAAGTTTGGAAATGATTCATTTTTCTTGCTAAGTGCAATAAACCCATTGCTTCATCAGTAGTTATAGCAAAGAGCTCATGTAAAAGCATATTTGTTGATTTGGCTATGTTGCAAATGTATTATAAATAACTTTATCTTTTGTTTTTCATTTCATTGGTAATATTTTCAGTAGATCTTTCATAGTAAAATTACTAAATATCATTTTCACCATAACTACTAACTGTGCTGTGTCTGATGACTCTTCAAATTATAATGAAAACCACTTACATATTTCTAAATCACTTTTAATCTGAGTTTGAATGTTCATTGACATTGCATGTATTTTTTTTGTAACATAGTTATTTGACAACTGTGAGTCTTATATTACTAATATAATGTCATGTTTGGTAGACAATCTCTCATATAAAATATCAGCACCAGTTAGAAAAGCTTTTTTTAACAACTCATTATCCTGAAATGGCTTTTTTTTCTTTGGTAGCATATGAGAAATTTTCAAAGAAGCAATGGTAGCATTTTTAGATTTTCCACTTGCCTAGTGAATACTAACTAAGTTGGATGTTAACTGACATTTTGTTTTTCCTTATTCTGATTTTGGAGGATAATGCATATCTTATGAATTGTCTGGAAGTGACGTTCATTATTTTTTTGATACTGGAACATTACTACCACACAATAAACAAACATTTGTTTTTAAAACTAATGAAACAATATGATTCTTCCTAATCAATGTTAAAATAATAGATTTATTTTAAATATATATAAAAAAGTATTTTGCATTGTACATATATAACATAGTACAAGATCAGCAAGCGAACAATGCAGATATGGCACAAACTAACCTTACACGTGATCACCAAGAATACAATCAAAGCAAAGCATGCAGCAGTTCGCATAGAGTCAGAGATTGTATAGTTGCTCAACTTGTAGCTGTGGCATAAACTTTTGTTGGCATGGCGATGGCACTATGTCTGTTACACATGTTATAGTTGATTTTGTTTTTCATATTATGTTATTAATTACCAACTGTTGATTTATATTGTATATTGCTGTTAGTTTTTAAAAACATTCCAGCAGCATTAATGATATCGGTGATGCTCTTTTTTTTTCATTATTTATGTTATTGTCGACTTATTTGGTTTCTGATGATTGGTTAAAATGAAATTTAAATAAAATCTTTTCTGTGGTTATCAAATAGTGATGGGCATACACAAATCAGTCTGTGGGCACATTTCATACTGCATCGGACAGTATATTAAATTTTCATTTGTTTGAGTCATTAAAAATGGTCTTGGAGTCTACACAGCATCCTGGGAAGTAAGCAATTTACAGTGTGTTATAAATAATTGATAAATAAAAGTCAAATGATAAGTGTATATGGAAGAAAAACTTATAATTGCATACTCTATCTAGTTTTATTCAATCTTATTTTATTCACTTATTGTAATTAATTGTATCATTTACAGTTTTGCTCAAATATAAAATATGTGGCTATCAATTGAAGTCTCGTGTAGTTTATAAACTAATTCATTATTAACTATTTGTATATAAATGGGGTTATTAATATTTATTTTAAAAAAATGTATTCTATATTTTTATGTCCTTGGTTTTTTATATTTTACTACTTATTATATATAGATGTAGTTGATAGCAGTGAAGATGATGATGAACCAGTAATTGATATAAAAGGTGCGTAATCTAAATATTTTAAAAGTCATTTAAAATAATAATATAAATTTTTAAAAAAATGTTTTTTTTTATTTTTATTTTTTAAAGATCTTTTAACTGCTACAGTCGAATCCTATCAGCATTATTTGGACAACTTACAAGGTAATATTTTATTGGAATATATATATAAATTAGTTAAATAAAAATATTTTTTAGAATGAACTGCTATAACTTATTTTATTAATATTAATATTATTTTCATTATTTGTCTTTGTTTACTTAATACAAATTTTTAATCTTATCTTTTTTGTATTCTTGCTTATGTATTATTAGTCTTATCTTTCTTATACTTCAGTTAACATTATTATTACAATTATATATGATAAATCTCTACAAAATTTTACTCCTTTGCATTCTTCACAATGTTTTATTCAATTTAATTATTATACTGTCTTGATTGTCTAACAGTCTTTAGAGCTGTAAAATACAACTGCTGTATATTATTTTTTATACAAATGTATAATAACTTTGAAGATTATATAACATTTGAGCACTGGAAATGACAGAAATAAGCTATTGACACGTGATATTCATTGTTCAAGCCAGTTTTTGTTTGAACTTTGACAACTTTCACCAGAAGATATTTATCACATGAATTGGCATTTTAAATTCTAACTCCTAGCATTGTTTAATCAATAATAATTTTAATGGGATGTTAAAAAATATCTATTGACATTATATCTTGAACCAGTAGTTAAAGCAAAAGGTTCTTTTAATCCTCTTGGATGAAAAAATTATTAACCTATTAGATAAAAAAAATATTAATTAAACTTTCTAATGGTATTTATTGTAAATCTGTAACAATTAAATATATTTAATGATTAAATTTAAAAGTACACAAGTAATTTGGGGCCAATCTGTAGATATACATACAAACTAAATGTATACACATTCATATACATATGTGTATATATTTATATTAACTATAAAAGTAAAATAAGAAAAATAAAAAAGTATTATTTCTGGTGAAATTTTATTCAAAATCAGTAAAGTTTTTTATACAGTTTTCATGTACAATATATTTAATTTATTTCTAGAAGTGATCTAGATTATTTATGACATTGGTTCTGAAACTGTGGTCTGTGATTTCTGTGGTTCTATAACAATAATAATTAGAAATCTTTGGGTGAAGTATCATATTTTCAAAAAATGCTCTGATTTTTGAACAATTATTTTACTTCTGATGGGTGCACATCTTAATACATATATAATATTTTTTTTATAAAAGTACAGGTTTACAATCCTTATAATATAATAATAAGTAATCCTAACTTTTTTTTAAATGTTTATAATTGAAACGGAAGTAACTACCTGCCACTGAGTTATGTATTGTCTAAAACAGTGGTCTTCAATCTTTTCATACCTGCGGACTGGTAAAAATGAGGATAAGGTTTCGCGGACCGGAAAAAATAAGGATAAGGTTTCGCGGATTGGCAGAAGTCTATAGATAAATTTTTTTAAAGATGTAAACTGCTTAGCCTTAGATGAGCATAATTGTTATAACTGATCAAAACAACAATGTTAAATATACAAGATGAAGTTTGTATAATAAAAGACTTTTTTTTTTAATTTTGAAATTTTTTAGAAAAGTAATAAAAAATTCTACCCCTCCCCCTCCATAAACATCTGTGATAACTAGAAAAACAAATTAATTTATGTATGATTGATTAGATTTTATTTTCGTTCTGTTTCTTTTTTTTTTAATTGGGTAAAAATGAGATGAAAAAATAAATAAAAATTGTTTATATTAATTAAAAGTTTAAACTCTTATTATTTTGTTATTACAAACTTTCCTGCCAGTCTAGTGTGGACCGGCAGAAAACTTCTGTGGCCCGGCGCCGGTTCACGGACCAAGGGTTTAAGACCACTGGTCTAAAACATGAAAGAGAATGATGTGGCTTAAAGCTCATCCCTTGCAATTCAGTAATAACTCTGTTTTTTTATGATAATGAAACATCTTTATGATCTAGTTTATAATATGAAAAGTATTATATAACTATTTATTGTATTGTCTTTAAATATGATGTCTGCAATGATTAGTCTTGAGCAGCAATTCTACATCACCATCTTGTTCAATAAGGTGTGTCTTAAATAGTAGTGTAATAGTAATGCCCTTTACTTCTAAAAATAAAACGTTTTCTTATATATAATGAAATGTAAATGAGATTTGAATCTTAGAACAGTTAATGAAAAGATTAGATCTAAACCAGTAGTGTGGATAACCTTGAAGAATCAAAAGAATTTTGTAGTATTGTGGAAATTTACATTTGACAATAAAAAAATAATTTTTTTTAAAAAAAAAATGTAAATATAATAATGCATCTTATTTTTATATTAATCAAGCAGTATTCAAATTGGAAAAATGTCTATAATAAAACAAATATCATGTTTACATCCCATCGTAAAATAAAATTAATAACATTCAGACTAATTTAATTTGGCAATAGTGAAAAGTAATAACATAAAATAATTATTTCATAAATTATGTATTTCATTATTTCTTAAATAAGTCAACAAGTTTTAAAGGGTTGCATTGAAACTGTTTTAACAGAAAGGGGTTGCAAATAAAAATAAGTTGATCAAAACTGCCCTAAACTATTAATTTTCAATAGTTATTTTCATTTGAGGTTTTCCGTGATTAATTCAAAGTATTATTTTGATACTCTTTTTAAAAAAGTTTTATAATACTGATATTAATCCATATAGATGCTAATTTATTGTGTATTTTTATTTTTTTATAAGCAAATAAATTTCCTACCTTGCTCATTTTTTATGTCATTAAAAATTACATAAATAAGTTATTTATCATCAAATTAACTAATAATCTCAAGATATGAATATTTCTCCAGCTTTATTTTAAATATTGTAACAAAGGATATTTGACATGATTGTGATAATTATAATAGAGATAAAATGTTGAGTTTAATTAACTCAATTTTAGATATTTAATTTATTAATAGACAAGCTTATGCTTGCTTAGATTCTCATATGTTGTCGAATCCAGAATGCATTGTTAGACTTTCAAAAACTAACTTTCTGTAAAGTGATAGTGTATTAAAGAAATTAAAGATAAATAAAAATTTTGTTCACTCAGAAATCTGAAATGTAATAATTTAATAAATTCAAAATTTTGTAATATTCTCAAAATTCTTAAAAAACACTGTACTATTTTTTTTTTTGTCTTCAGAAACTTTTTTATTTTTTCTTAGCTATTATTTATTCCCCAGATAAATTTTAATGCCATTTTAAATTATTCAGGACTAAATTTTTAAATTATCTTTTATGATAATATATTTTATTGGTATGTAAATAATAGATATAATTATAGTGAAGAATTGTAAAAAAATTAATATTAAAAGTTTTTCAAAATAGCTAATTATGATATGATAATGTTTTTTTTAAATAAAAAAAATGGTAATTTCACTTTTTTTTCCATTTTAATTTTGTCATAAAATATTTAAAAATTTTGTATTTTCCAAGCAAAAAATTTGTTAAGGCTAAGGATATTAGACTTCATTGTCTAAATTTACAACAGAAGCACTTGCATCTTTCATTACTTTTTTAAAAAATAGTTTTTTATTTTTGATATTTTTGTAACAGAGAGTAAAGAGAAATAATTGCAGCAATGTTGAGCACTTTCTTACTCTCAAAATTTGAGCAACTTTTGGTATTTAGTATAACAAAATATTAAAACAGCATATGCATTTAACTTGCACAAAGAGAGTGGAATAAAAGCCAACGTTTTCATTTGATTTTTATTCGCTCATTTGAGAATGATGTCATCAGATCTCATCTGAAAGTACAACTGATATTAATATCACTATTTAAAATTAATGTGATCTATTAAGTGATTGTGTTTATGAATAATTTTGCATACTAAATTTTTATTATAATCTTGTTCTGAGCTGATTTTACAATCTATGAATTTGCCAAATAAAAACAAACATATTTGAACTTAATTTTGCTATTATAGAAATGTACTGGAGTAGTGCGTTGAAAAATTTTAGCTAAAACTAAGCTCTGAATTTACTCTAAACTTAGTTGATGTATAAAGAAATCTTGGCTAATAATTATACTAAGATAAAATAAAA
Source organism: Epiperipatus broadwayi (assembly GCA_028023455.1). Lineage (NCBI taxonomy): Eukaryota > Metazoa > Onychophora > Udeonychophora > Euonychophora > Peripatidae > Epiperipatus > Epiperipatus broadwayi. Next base: position 3,619,490 of record JAQFVV010012393.1, on the reverse strand, counting down.
AGTTTAGTTCTGCATCATATAAATAATTACAGCCTAGAATCATATAAAAGTAATATATTTTATTTTTTTTGTTTTTATACAAGTAGGTGGTATAATATTTAATATTATGTAATAATATGCCAAAATATATTTATAATGAGTTTGAAAATTTTACTTATATATTTTTAGCTCTCTGTTCATAATCAGATTAAAGTAATGAGACATTATGATGCGACAGTCAAATAGTAACACGATCACCTATAATAGTTATTTTTTACCAAGTCATCAACAGAATTGATTCCAATATCTCAGTATTTAGAGCTATATTATTAATTGTAACAAGGCCTTTGTGTAAACTTCTTTAAGAATGAGAAATTAACAATGTCACATCAAACACAAACTATATATAAACCATATTCACATTTGAAGTAACTATCATATATTTTGTATGATCTTTAATAATATGAGGACATTTTTAAGTTTCAGAGAAAGAAAGTAAAAAGGAAGGTAACTTTAATTTTTAAATTCAATACTATGCACCAACTATATAACAATTACATATTAGTTGTTTAAATTTGACTTAAAATATTTATTTTATTAAAAATAATATAAATCATGTTCAGTTGTTTATAAATATAAATAAAAAATGTAATTTACAAATGAGATATATGAATTACATTATTTATGTTTTGATTATTCTAGGTAAATGCAATTTACCCATTCTACTTTGAACACTTTTTAACAAAATAAACTTTTTATTGTACATATATGTACACACAATCTTATGTTTTGACAGTTCAGAAAGTTTTTTTGCTAAAAAGTGTTCAAAGTAGAATGGATATATTGCATTTATATAAGATATTACAACAAAATAAAGGAAGAGGTTAATTTGGTAATATTCTAGATAAATATTCTTAGTGCTAATATAGATAAATATTCTTAGTGCTAATAATATTAATAACTACATCAGAAATTAATAGAGTTAAATATACATGTGGAAATATTAAATAAATAAAACCTATATAACTATGCTAATAATAAAATAGCTATAAAAGTATCCACAATCTATGTGTAATGTAAAAATACATAATAAAATTACTTTTTAAAGTATATATCATAAATATAGTGTATAGCATAAATTATAGATTTATTATTGTATATCTATTTGCTGATATTTGAGATCTTGTTTTTTTTTCTTTTTTTATCTTTAGTTTCAAACACAGAAGGCTTTCTTCCTATCTGTAAATGAGATGATGAGATGTAAATGTGACCTCTGAACTTTCCAGTTGAGCCACTTTATTTTTAAATTTTAATTTCATAGCACACTAAACAATTTTTTTTTTTTCTCTTTTGATAAAAATTGTTTGTTTAATAAGTGAGAAATATAATCATGTTATTTTAAATTTTGCTATGGATTTGATTTTCAATTGACAGGAATTATTTAAAATAAATATTTAATAGGGAACTTAGAAATAATGTTACAGATTGGTTTGTCAAAACTAAATTTATCAAATTATAAATTTGATAGATAAATTTTCATTTTTTTTTTAAAAGAAGAAAATGTATGCATCTTCGTAAGCCTTTAAAACTATGATCTCAAACTCAAATGCAGCAAAGTCTAGTCAATTAGATGTATATCAGAAACAGGTGCATTACTATTCCCTGAACCAAAACATAAACTAAAAAATGAAAGATTAATAAAAACTCTTTTGTTATTCAGCCATTACCACTTACGTAAACGTTACATCAACATTTAAATTTTAAATTTATAGTCACTTTTATGTTTAATTTTTAAGTATATAACAAATATCAAGTTCAGTTATATTTTATTCATACTTTAAGAAAAATATTAAAATTACAATTTTGAGTGACAAAAATAAAGATTTATAAAAATCTTTTAATTTGATTTTGAAACCTGACATTTTTTACTCTACACTAACATGTCAATATGAACTTATTTGTATGCAATATTGCATTTAATGTTGAATCTTTGAGTAAGCAGAACATTGACTTATTAAGTTTCATAATTGAAAATAATTGCTCGCATACATAGGTGCTTGCAAAGATTGACATTTTTGCACAGTAAATTTTATATTTGAGATATTTATAAAAATTTTGTATGCCAACTTTATTATATTTATTTTTTAATTTAGTATTGCACTGGAGCTCAGTTACTTCCATTTGTACTTTTACATCAACAATTTCAATATTAATTACAAATGATGAAATGAATAATAATAATTTACTTTTGAAGTGTTTGAAATTAGAAAATCTTTTTTTAAATTCATTTTTTCAATTTGAGGAATGTACCAGAAGCATCATTGTTATTTCAAGAAATTGATTTAAGTGTAGAAAAGTGGGCTAAATTATTTTTTACTAACTGAGTTTTCCAAAGGTAGAGTTTTCCCAGAAATAACTTAGTTGAATCATATATATAACATGTCATCTGTTTATGTTTTTTCAAAGTAGTATTCAAATGCTCGAGTGTGTTGTTATGTGAATTAAAATGGCCAAGTTTTTGCACCAATCTTCATCGGTGAGCTGAGGAACCAGTTTTCCTTTGGATGAAATAAACACATCAATTTCTTTTAAGAGTTTAAAAAATCTTTTTGAAACAATGTCATGCCTAAACCACCTAACCTTTATAATATAGAAAATTGCTCTTTTATGAATCCAATTCCAATAAGGCATTGAGTTGTTGATGGTCAAGGCATGAAAGCATATCCAGTTTATTACTTTAATTATTACACTCATGATTTATTCCATCTTTTGTTTTTTTAGCTCAAAGCAACTCTTTGTGTATTATGCAATGAAATGATTTAAGTTTGTCCTTACACAACAGAAGCTTCATTTGTAGTCACACTTAACTATTTTTTATAGTCTGCGTGAGCATTTTCACGCCTTTTTCAATATACAGATTTAAGCCATTTTCTGTTCTTTTTATCAGATAGACACCATATTCACTAATTCTGCCACAATCATAATGTCATCAATACCACAAATAAATACTGCTAACTGAGAAGTATTAATAATGTCTGTATATTTGTCAATTGCAATGGGAAACATTACAAAACTTATTTTTTCATGCAATATATATATTTAGGAAGTTGTCTATTATATCTTCAACATACTCCACAACTTTTTAATACTTGCTTAAAAATTTTACAGGATATATAACTTTAACTGCATACAATTTTAAATAATTTCTTTAACAGTAAAAGGTATTAAAGCTCGAACAATTTATTTTTGACATAACTACATTTAACAATAGTATACTTGTTTTGTTAACATCAAATATATCCTCTGATGAAATTTCAGTTCATTTCAGTTTAGTATCTCATAAATTTTTTTATATATTTATTATATCATAGTTCTCATGTTTGTTTCATGTTATTTTAAGTTATATTCTTTCACCACAATGACATTAAGTCTACATATTAAACATGCTGGTATATTTTTACTTCCACAAAGAAATATGCCATCTACCATTTTTCTTTAAAAGTTCTGCCTTGTTGATCTTTTTTTTAAATTTAACTTTAAATTCAGGCATTGTTATGGGCAAGAAGAAAAAAAGTTATTATAATAGCTTTTTATTAACACACTATCATATAATAGTGATAATCTGTTACTTATTGACATTATATCATGTGTGACTTAAAATATTAACTACATGACAAGTAACTACCATTCAGTGTTGGCAATATTTGATAATAGAAAAATGGTGCAAAGAATTGAAGGAATAAGTTTTGCTTTTATTTAAAGCTGATATAAAACATTTAGAAGCTTGAATTTTTTCTGTTTCAATTCCCACAAGATACTAGAAATATTGACTTTTAGAAAAGAAATCATGGCTGGATATGAAGCCTTTGTTTTGGGACATATCTTATTTTTCATTAATTGATGATTACAGACTTGAAATACACATTTTTAATTTAATAATAAAAATTCTATGATAGGTGGATGGAAGATAATTCCATTTTATTAGGAATATTGGTACAAAAGAAGGCAGATAAAATATATTTAAATTTTATTAAAACATATAAAAAAGTGCAAAAGGAATGAACATGTTTATTGTTTTAATGGAAAGGTTTAATAAAATTATTATTAATATGATTTCAGAAGATTAGAAAGGTGATAGAATAAGACAAATATATAAAGAAAAAGATATTAGGCTGCAGAATAATTACAGACCAGTAGCAATTGCATTTGTAGTATATATTGGTTTTAGTTGATTTAAATGAGCTGCCAAGAAAGTAAATCATTATATTTAGCATTTTTAGATACAGAAAAGGCATATGAATGAATAGTCTTGATTTTTGGAATTGAGGTTAATTATGAATAGAAGTTTTTTCCAAAATTAAATTTACAAGAATCATTAAATGTTAAATATAAAATGTCTACTAATGCATTGTTATTCTATTTTTTAAAAGAAGTGAAAGAAGAAAATTTAAAATTAGAGCCAAAATCTGCATAATGGAAACCTAAAGAATATGTAATAAGACGTCCCTTTTTTTATGGATGGCATACATTTTTTTTTTTTTTTAAATAATATGTGGAATTGTTATAGAAATATGAAGAATCTACATAAACATGAAAAATTTATTGAAAAATTTAAAGTACTGGTAATTACTGGAAAAGTTAAAGGTGATGTTGGAGATAAATATCTTGGAGAAGTGGAGGAGAGTAGATGTTTGGAGATTTTATTTAATAATAAAAATAGTTGCACTGATAATTGAAATATAAAACTAAGAAATAAAATGAACCTGATTAAAAATCTGATAAAAATTCATATAATAAATATAACATTTACAGAATAGTTTGGAAAGGGATATCATTAAACAATCCAAAACAAAGCAAAACTCTCCATATAGTAGTGCCATCTTGTGCTAACAAGATGGCACTACTATATGGAGAGTTTTGCTTTGTTTTGGATTGTTTAATAACAATTATTGTGCTAGTATGAGATAGTGGTCATGTGATGTTTAAAGGGATATCATATTAGTCTTTAACATTTGTGAGTGGACAATTTATATCAGCTAGAATTTTTAGAAATTTTTTGAAATTAAAGGATAAATATACATCAGCTGATATTAATATGTATTATGAACTATTATGCTTGAAGATTTTCAGCTTTTGGTGGGTAATTGAATTATGAGAAGAGATGATTAGCTAGTATTTCAATATGCAAATTTGATAAATAATGAATTTATCTGTGAATTTATTTAAGAAATGGAGTGATCATGAGAAATTGGGGAAAAAATAACTAAATTAGTCAGGAAAAGAAAGTGGAATAATTGAAAGTGAATATATTGTATAGGAATAAAAATTATATAAAATATGGAAATATATATAAATAGTATTAGAGGGAAGTTTGGATGCCAAAAAGTTATATAAGGTAGAAATGAGATAAAAAGTTTAGACACTTAAGGCGATTTATGTGGAAATGAAAGTGTGAATATAAATAATTATTATTGGAGTTTAGGATGCTGAAAGAACAGCTTAATTGTATATGAATAAAGAATATAATGAGAGTTGAAAATTATTAAAAAGTAATAATTGAGGTTAGATAAAAGAATTTAAAAATATGGTAGGATTTAAAGAATGATTCAATTTTAATGAACTGAATTATAGAGGTTATAAAATGATAATTGAAAAAAGAGAATGCTTAATCTGCATAACAGGGTTTGAATCTTTGACCATTTATGTGCAGAAAGTCCTGAGTACTTAAGAACAAACCATTGTGCATGATCTTCACTATCTTGGGATTGAGAATCTATGTTAAATTTAATTAGAATTACCTCTTTGAAAATGAGTAATGTGAAAATTGCCCATAGACAATCAATGGAAAAATTAACTTCATTTATTAATTGCATCTTGAATATTTTTTTCATGAAAGTCAGTGATATCTTAATATTCACTTAGCACAATTTTAGATAGAGTATATATTGAGGCACATATCAGCATCTTTTATAATAATTTGCTTGTTCAACTTATACTTAATATTTGTTATGGACTACAATGATAATGTTGAATGTTTTTCTGCTCTTACTTGAAATTAGGCTAGGCTGAGGATACACTTAAATGTGGCAAATGTCAACATTCTTCATGTTGTTGTGGAAGAAACGGGTGTGGTATTAATGAGTATCAAATGAGACATGACAGTTATTTTGAATATTAACATAAATTTGAAAGCTTTTTTCCTTTTTTTTGCTTTCATGATTGTGTATATTCTAACATTAAAATACTTATGAAAATCATTTAAATCTTGTGCATTAATTTTATATAATCCTGTAATTTTTAAGATTTTTTAATAAATACATTCGATTGGCATATAACCAGAAAATATCATAAGGCTCCAGTTTACACATTACTTTTCAGCAAATGTGGATTCTAAACATTGTGATATATTTAAATTCAGGCTGATAGCTTGATGGTAAAAAAAAAATGTAAAAGATGGCTGCTGAATGAAAGAAATATTAGATCAAAAAGATTAAGGGGCAATTTGATGCAGAGGCTATATCACTCTGGGAATATGAATAGATGGCATCGAATGTGGATTTAATATATATAGTATTTATTATTTACATAATTACAATAGATGCACTGAAATAGAATAAAACTGCTTGATTTAATTTGCATATATTATATTTTATAGCAAATATTGTAATCTTATTTATATGAATTTTTTAATAATTTAGGGAATTTAAGTAAAGGTATTAGTGCTCTATTTTTTTTATCTTCTTGGCATTAGTTGTACAGAAACCTGCAAAAGTATTTACAGTAAATTTAACATTAAATTGCCATATTATCAGAAATAACAAACTGAGCTGTGATCCATTAATCCTAGGTTTTTGAGTCTATCATGCAGAGCTTCCTTTATGTATGGATGCATGTGCAAGTATCACTTTATATTGACAAAATAAATGCTAAGGACATTGAACTAGTTTAAAAACAAAAGTAATATTTAAAAAATCAAAATTTAGAATTACCATATTACTATACAAAATTGAAATTAAATTAATAAATTTTATATGTATAAAATAAATAAATATGCTGTTTATTAAAATAAATCAATATATATTTATAAGATAGATAATAAATACTGCTGTAAAATAAAACATTTTGCATATAGTATATGCCAATGTAGAAAAAAATTATAATTACTATAATAGTAAAAAAAGAATAATTTTAATAAATGAATTATTTACAGGAATTAGTATTAACTAAAGCAGAGAAAGTACTCCACCCCCACCCCCTCCATCTCCCCCACCTATGAATAATATAGTTTACAAAATTATTATTTTAAATTTATATCAAATTGAAGTAATATTGATTTTTTTCCTTCATTTGTATTTAGAATTCAGATTTGCAAACGTTTGCAAATTTGAATTAAAGTAGTAGTATTTATCTTGTATGTGATAGATTATTTGAGAGAAGTAATAGGGTTTTTTTTTTCAATCAATTGAGAGTAAAGTATTGAATCCACCATTAGTAGCTGGTTTGAACTGGTCACTGTAGCAATTACTTATATATATATACATATAATACATTTGATTTAAATACTGTCATGTACTGTGTTAAATTAGATTACTGTAAATACAGCTTTCAAATAATATTTTTCATAACATTAATTTAAATTTTTAACTTGAGAATGTAATTCATACTTTTACATTAATATTTTATAAATTATACTAAGCAACATATCAAATACTTTTATCTGCTTATTATTAACATATACACTTAGAATAGTGATTAGTTGCCATTTTCTTGACCATAGTAATTTATTCTAAGCTTTAGTAATCAAGAAAGTGAATTACTATTTATTGCTAAAATTAATAGTAAGCAAAGAAATTTACATGATGTATTGTTTGGTATATATCATCTTTACATAAGGGCCAAAGATACCTATGTTTAGAATAAAATTGAGGTTATTAAAATATATATTTACTGGTGTAACGTTATGTCTATAAAACTATGCAAATGGGTTAGTTTCAAAATCTTAGGGTATTAGTTTAGATAATCTGAAAGAGTTAAAAATTGTCTGCTAGATATGTGATAAAATCCTTTCCTTACTGAAGATGACCAAAGCCAGAAACTAGTCTGGGAATTGGAATGTAAAACTATCATTTAGAGTCTGTTGATTACTCAAGCTTATAATAGATAGTCTGGAATAAAATAAATAGATTGAAGTATTTTTTCTAGTGTATTTATTAATTGTAGTGCAAATTCTTACAAATATTTTTTACCATTGGGGGAAAATTAAGAATTTTTGTATTAAGTTTATTTAACTTATAAACTTTTTTTTAAGGCAATAATTATTTACAACATAAAGAAATCAACCTGTAGTGATTTTTTATTGGAGATAAATTCATTTGTGGTTTTATTAAGTTCTTGCAAAGTTCATTAATCATTAATTGGGTGGATCATGTTTTGATATAATCACGTAAGTCTGAGACTGTTAAATTCAACTTCTAAATCTCACAGGAAGTCAAACTATAATATTGTATTTGCTATAATTATCATTTCAAGTCACTGAATTTTTTTTTTAGTGATGAGAATTTTATCAAATAAATTAATAGATTTTGTGCATTCAAGAATTTTAGAGATTTTTAGAAGACATTTTCCCAAACTGAAATTAGATCCAGGTAGCACCAATTTTTAGTTTAATTTAAAAGCTCTTTCAATGTAAGTTTTTTTAAAATACAACTTTTTTGTAGGAACTTATTATTATCAACTATGTTTGAATAAGCTAAATAACTGTACATGAAAATTAATAATACTAAAAGAAATTGTAATTTTTTTTTGTTTCCCCAAATTGAGAATAATATGGGAAATGGTCTGCCACCTATTAACAATTTATAAATGTTATATCATATGATATATGTGGTAATTTATCTGATTGCTCTTAATTTAAGTTTAATATTTTTTTTTATTTTTATGTTTTCTTTAATTATTGAATTCCAGAAATATTTCTATTGTGAGACTACAATATCTGTTATTGGATTTGGATAAACTATATACTTTTAAAAAAGATTACATATTATGTTTCATTTATCCTCATATTCTGAATTTTATTTCTTTTTAATATACTTGGACGAAATATGTATTTTACAGTATGACGGCTACATTTTGCTGCCCCAGTAACCCGTAGTTTAAAAAAAAAAATTAAATTGAAAAAAAAATTAGAAATTCACAAATTATCATAAGTATTGTATTTTTTTGTATGGTATTTTTTTGTTTCGCACAGTCAGTTTTATACATTCACTTAGAGTTGTTATTGTTTAGCAGCCAATTGCTGTGAATTAGAAAATTAATTTTTTTTTGAAAAAGATGCTAAAATGCAAAATTAATAATGGTAACAATTCTGCCAAGCCTAAAAGAAACCATGAGTGATGAAGCATTTCCTTTATATAATAAAATAAAAAATTGATTTAATTTTGAAAGAATAGTTATACACTAAAAGTTGGCTAATGTTTTCTAAGAATGAATCATCAATTTAAGAAATAGTAAAGAAGAAAAATGATATTTATGCAAGTATTTCTTTTGCCCTGAAACTGCTAAACTTACATTCACTCTATGTGATAAATATTTAGTAAAGAATGAAAAAGCATTAAATTTATGAGTGGAAAATATGAACAGAATGTTCTGCAAACATTAATTTATTGTATTTTAAAAAGGCATTAAGTCTACCAATTTAGCAGAATGTTCCATAAATAGAAATTGAAACGAACTTAAAAATATCATGAAGTTATTATATTCCTCGCAGTCATTATTACCAGTTTTTATCCTGCAAATAATAATAATGTTTTATATTTTTTTAAGAAAACGTATGGTTGGTAAAACTTTCATATATGTATTCTTCCAGATTTGAGTTCAATATAGTATTACTGCATTATATTTTTCATAACTGTTGTTTTATGCTGCTAATTATTTATTATGTTAAATGAATTTAGTTTTAAAATGAAATAAAGTCTTGTTATATATATATTAAAAAAATATCTGTACTATATTTTATGTTAAAACATTGCAGTGTCTTATTATTCATGTTACATTATATGTATAAAGACTTGGATCCAATTGGTACCATTACATATAAATGCTATTATTACCTCTACTATTATTATGCAGTTTGCTACCAACATGCTATTTAATTTTTCTTTTTCCTATAATATGAAAACTGTGAAGAGCTTCAAAAGAATTTTTCAGTGTTCATGTCATATTAATTAAATTATAAGATCATTTTTAATTATTATAGGGTGGTTTGTATCCATCAACAAATTTTCCCACCAGTTAACTTGTACCTTAATGTTTTGAACCAATTTGATATTTTCTTTTTGAGTAATGGAATACAATTTTTGAATTATCATGCATCTTACTCATTTATATAAATATGTTGATTTTTTTTCCCCTAGAATCTTTCAACATAAAGATTATATCTCAGAAGAAAAAGATACTATATTTATGAGAAGTTAATCTGTTTATAATTATAAATGTTCATTAATTTTGTTTTTCATCCCTTGGCTTACTTATTTTCTTGGATTTGTAATCTCATCTTAAGTGCCTATTAGCATTGGAGATAGGATTACATAGTTTTGGTCTTCTCATTTTAATGGAATATGATGAACAGGAGTTACTGAAATTAGTTAGGATGACAAATATTTGTTCCGATGTTTGAACTCAGCAATTATGTTTGTATGAAATGAATTCTGCCTTTTTTTAGTAAGTTTTTATTGATGTGGTAATTGTTTCAATGTTTAAAAGTTTAGAGATTTTCATTGCCAATATTAACTTTCAACATGGGAATAATTATAATTTTATATAGGCATTACTCATATTTATTATATAACTTCTCAGATGTATCCCTAACCCTAAACTGAAGTATTATTTGATAGTTTTTTATGTTTTCACATTGTCTATATATTAAATTTTTTTATATACTCTCCTCATATTCAATTCAATGCAATTTTTATATAATTCCTCCTTTATATATATATATGTTTATATATATATTATGTTGTTAAAATATTTTTTTTTTCTGTATCTTTGTTCTTAATGTTTTAAAATGAACTTATTTTTAACATAGTATATAGATTGTTTAATCAATGAATACTTTTTTGTGTGTATATAAAAGAGAAGTTATATATATTTTTTTTATCTCTATATACATATTCACACTTTTCAAATAACACATGTGGCAACTTTGTGATAATCATGTTGGCTATTATATTAAGCTAATGATGCTCAATTCCGCAAGTAAACTTCAAATAAAAACTAATTTGAAAATATATTTATTTAGTATTATTTATTAATGAAAATTTTTCAAATGAAAGATATTTTGGTGCTATGAATTATTCATTAACACCGGACACATGTTCATTGGTAAAGAATTTATTATTTAATTTACTAAATATGTTTGAATTTTGTTATAATTCTAGAAAATAAAATGTAAAATTATATATATTAATAAATGGAATGTCAGTGTGTATTTATATCCATAAATTTTACATGTTAAATAATAATTTCTTTTTTCTCTTTCAGTGTGATATGTCATGTATTATATATATATATATATATAAGTGCATGACTGGTAAATTAAAATATAGGATTTTAATAAAATATATGCCATATTAATTAGAATTAAATGGTGGAGGATCAGTACAAACAATAAATTTAATCAAAATATTAATTTGAAAATTAGTAATATGCTGAAACAAATTTAGTCACATGATTGCTTGGGAATCTTGCTTGTGAATTATCATAGTAATATATTTAGATTTAATTGTACTGTGATATATGTTCAAACTTGTATTTTATTTCTTCAGTTGTGCTTCGAATGATGAATATGAAGTTAAAACTACAGAGAACTGTAAACTTAAAATAATACCATATTCTCTAAATAGATTCTCTGAAAGAATAATAAATAACTGGATTGTTTATTCATGAATCATTTAAAGCCAGAAATTTCTACTCTTATTTGTATTTCTTGTTCTGCTTATATTTCATCAACTTTATGTCTATAAATATGTTTAATAAAGGCTTTTAAAGAAGCACTGTACTACTGTAGAAATGTAATTTAGATCTATCAGCAATAGTAATACCACAGTTGAGATATATAATAATAGCAACTGTAATTGCAAAAAAAAAAAAAGGAATATTGCTTATTTATAAAATAAAATTAAAAAAAAAATTTTGATTGTAGTTTTTTATGATTGAGTGTACATATGTATATATTTTTTACACCATTTTTTAAAATGATTATATTAATTTAAACTGATGAACAAAAGTTATTTCTTTGGCATAAGTACTGTAGATAGTATTTTTTCTATATATTTTAACTATCAATTATATATTTATTAAAAGTATTGTATTTTTTTTTTCCAGGTGTAAGTGAAGAAGAGACTAATGATGAAGAGATTGAAGATACTCATCAAAACCTGGAAACATTTATTTGAAGAATTTGTCTATGAATATTTATAGCTTTTAGGTTGTATTGGAATTTGCATATTGTAAATTTTAGTGCTTTTGCATATGCAATTATCTATTATTTATAAGCCTACTAACTAAGATTAAATCAAATTTAACAAAGGTCAGAAATAGATGAGCAAATACATGCATATAGATTGAATATGTCACATAGATTCATATATTGCTTTATATTTAATGTTATTCTTATGCAATTAAAAAATTAATGATGTACAGTTTAATAGATGTGTGTCGTTTTAAAAAAATTTTTTTAAGCATTTATGTCTTTAAATAGTGGATTTGAGTAATAGTAATGAAAACAATTTCTTAAAAAGAAAATATAATGTTTTCATAAATTAAATTAAAGAAGGGAAAAGCCATGGCAAGATATCAGTGAAATATGATTATCAATGCTTATTCATTGCGCATAAATTTTTTAAATTTTTTTTAACCTTTTCAATACTTTATTGCAGCTGACATGTAATTTTTCAGTATGTTTTCATTTCTTTTGATTTCTTAATGATTTATGCTTTCTGAAACCTTTGGGTGCAGCTTATTAGAAAATGCTCATTATAAAATTTTTTTAAAGAAAAAATCATTAAGTGAATGCTATGACACATTTAACACTGAAAATAAACTGAAATGATATGTGCTTTTAAATATATTAAATCAGAATGAAAATTATTATATTGTTAATACTAAGTTTGATTTTTATCTGGGTATGGCGATTTCAACTCCCAAGAAACAAAAAAAATTATAAATGAGTTTTGCGGTGATTGTACAAACCAATTCATGAAAGACAAATACACCAGCATGCAGAACATGTTGATTCCAGATTCTACTTATTTGATTCTGCATCAAACTTTTTTTTTTTGTTCTAAAAGACCTCAACATCATGCGTATTGTAGTTCTCCTTTATATTTTATCTTCAACCATATTTTACCAATGGAAGCAATTAATATTGCACTTTTTTTTTTATTGTCTTTGAGATAAACTTTATAATGTATTTTGGGGTCTACCAATAAACATTTTAACACAAAAACTAGGTAATCTTGATTTCATGCCAAATGATAAGCCAAATTCTATCATTATGCTCAATGTTATAAATTAAATTTGAATGCTTGTATAATATAAGATAATTTTAAAACTATGAAGTCTGAGAACCTCAATATTTTTTTTTTAAAAGTCTGTGAACCATTTCTTTTAATTTCACTTCTCACAGATTGAAAATCATTAATTTACATCTGATAAAGATAAAGAAATATATTTTGAAGCCATTTATTTTAATCAAAAATAATATCTTTTGATTAAATTGTAAATAAGCAAATCCCCCTCCCCCATTCTAAGCTTTCACGTATTAGTCTCCCACTCTCCCATTTATTTAAAATATACCAACTTATAAATTAATATTTCCAAAGTTAATCACAAATTCATATAAATAAAAAACAAAAAGATAAAAGTTAAACTTTGCCATTAAATATTTATCAAAATCTTGATGTGATCATATTATTGAAGTGTCCTATGCTGAGGTGCCCTAACTCACTATTCATTAGAAAACTTAATGTGCAGACATTCTAGCAATAAATATGTGTGTGTGTGTGTGTGTGACATTTTGTATATATCTATAAATCCATTATTGCTCTGGAAAAAAAATTATATGCTTGTCTATATATAATATGTATGTTTAGTGCTCAAACATATGTAGACTAATGTATATGCAATCAAGAAATATTTGATTATTGTTGTTGGCAGTATCCTGCTTTATTATTTCCTTAAATATCTTTATATTAGAATTGCATTATAAACTTTAATGAATTTTTACCTACTTTATAAATGCGATTGTATTTATATTTACATCTATTAATCTCGTCACTGGCAAAGCAGCCATATTGAATATTTAAAAAATTATGTTAAACCACAAATTTTATCATAACTTAAGCTTGTATTATTCAAAAATGACATAATATATATTGTTTGAAACATAAAACACCAAAGAATGTAATCAAGCTGAATAAAAATATAGTCATTGATATTCCAAAGTAATACAAAAAAGAATAAAAGTTAATATTTCTAATAATTATTTTCATATTATTTCATAAATTCAAAATTATCATGCATAAATTTTAAAACTATAATTTTGTTAGTAGGTTAGTTGTATTCATCATTAAATTTCTAATAAAATGGTATATAATAACACCTAAGGTAATCCATCACTTGAACACTTCGTAGAATGAAGATATTAGTACTTTTCATTTTTCCTAGTAGCCCTTCAAAATGTTTTTCCATACAGGCATTTGCAATGAATTTGTTATCCTTAATAACAAGTAGTTAATATTGATCAATAATTTGAATATTATTAGAAAGAGCTTAAATAGTTTGTAATTTATTAAAAATTACTACTAAAATAGTTACTATATACAAAATAAAAGTATGAAATACTAAATTCATTATAGAATTAAGCTTGAGGTATATAAGTTAGTAGTTTAGAGTCAGCACAATGTATTATTTATCCAATCTTTATAGGTTTTGAGGGCTCATATGACCATAAATTTAGAAATAGCTTCATCAACTGCAGCTTTGAAATTTACATTGCAGTAGTCTATAATCAGCCTAAGTTTATATACTGTCAAAATCTTTACTTTTAGCATTTGTGTATTTTTATTATTATTAAAATGCAGACAAGACATTATAGAAAAAAATCTAAATTGAGTCATAACATTTGCAAAATATGTTTATCTTCGTCTCATATTAGAAGTCTAGATATCAGCTAATTCATATACTGGACATCCGGACTTCTTAAAATGTGCTAATCTAAGGCTCTTATCTCTGCCTCAGCTCTTGGCACTATTTGATGATATTATGAGATGATATTAATTATTTCACCTTTTAATGTTAACTTATATATATATAGGTATATAATCTTTAAATTATAATCTTTAAATAAATTATATTTCAACTTTTCAAGTAATTAAAGGTGGAAAAAAATTAGCAGAAATTTTTTGTTTATTTTTAATAAGTTTAGACCTTACAGGTAATGTTAGCTGATTATTTACATTTTTAAAAAGATGTCTGATTTTACATAATTGTAAATGAAGTGATGAATTCTGCAATTATGATAGGGAAGCAGAAATTTTGTGTTTTTTAAAAAACTAAAATGATTTTTTATTCACATATTCAAATTTTAATGCATAATGTTAAAATTTTATTGGTTATTTATGAATATGTTAAATGGTTTAATTTGACATTATTTATATGCACTTTTAATACAAATTATGAGTCCATATAGTAATGGCTATTATGTCTCTAAAATTATCAATTGTTTTTTGTAAAATATTTACAATTTTATTTTGACTTTTTAAAAATATAGAAATTTTTAGCAGAAATCAATGAATCTTAGTCTATATGGCTAAAAAAACATTACTGGGCTTACAATATAAGCAAATAAAGAACATTTAATGTTAATCTTAAATAAATACAAGTCACCATATTTGCATTAATGTGGTTTCCTTAACATATGCTTATGGTGCTACTCTAAAAATTAGTGCACAAAATAAAACAATACTAAACAGAATTATTATAACATGATATAATGTAGTTAAGTTAAAATGTAAATATATAAAAGAAGTTAAGTCAGATAGAAAACAGTCATTACCTTGTATGAGAGTGGTGAAATGAAAATGACACTACAGAAATATTCATTAATTGAGTAATCTCTCGTCTAATGATGATTAATAAAAATTATTAATATAAAATGTGAACTTCATTGGAGTCTTTTTATAAAATTTAATTTTTTTTTAATGATTATAAGAAATTTATAGTTATAAAATTGCTATCAATATTTTATACTTTGATTGATAGCAAAGCTATACTATTCCCCTCCCCCATTAACATTATTCAATTCAATTTGAATTAATTACTTTTAGCAATTAGAAAGTTTAAGAACAAGGCCAGTGCTGGCATGTTCCCACTTCCCTGAAAATTATGGATATATATTTTATTGTAATTTTTAAAATTTTCTATGCATTTTAATTATTTTTTCTGTAGCATATAGATGATACTGCTTACCTAGTTTATGTGTTATAATGTTCCTTCTTGAAAATCATAGAACAGTATTTGCTTTTAATTTTTAAATTTATTTCTCTTAGGAGAAATATAATTATTTCATATAAGGTGTATTTAATGACAGCATTTTAGACATGTGCTTCCATTTTAAACATGACCATTTCAAAGAATTTGCTTTTTATTAATTCATATCAACAGATTTTATTAAAAAAAAAAAAAAAAAAATCAAGAAATAGCAACGAAGCTTCTTATGTTCAATTAAGATTTAAAATGTTTTCCTTTTTTTTTTTCATTGTACTTTAAAAGACATTTCTCAAGCTTCCTTAAATACTTTGATGTTTTTATTTTATTTTTTATCAAATTATAAATAATCATGTTTTAATTGCACATTTAATATTATCAAGTCTTTGAACTTATGCTATAGTGCAGATTTAACCAGGTATGTATGCATATATCAATGATATATTGAGAATTTTGATTCACCTTTTGCTAATTAATGTTGATGCAATATTGTAAAAATGTATTTTATATTTTCAAATTAATTTTTATTGTTATTGTAATTTTGATTTACTTAATGTTCGAATATTTTAGTAACGTTCTTGTTATTTGTAGAAAGTGAATCCCTAAAGTGAGAAACAAGACTTATTGAAGTGTTTAGTTTTACTGACAATCGAACAATGTTCATTATTTATGGAACACTCATTGTGTATTGCTGTGATTTTTAAATTTATTACTTGTAGATAAGTATGAGATTAAACTATAGCAACGATTTGTTCAATTTAGTGAACATTGTTTTATTTTTTTTAACCTATCCATTCAATGCTGTTATTATTTTTTTTATGTATCAGAATAAATTAATTTTGGTAAAAGTTCACTATAACGGTCTATGGTTGTTTGCCCTCTATTGTTTAAAATTTAAACTAAATGTAAAAGATAATAATAAAAAAAAAAACCTTTTGAATGTTGGATTAATTACACGACATTAATTAAAATAATTACTTTTAATTTCTTTGAAAGTTAAGATTTTAAACTGTCTACAACTTAAGAATTTAAAATAAAAAAGTATATGCTACTGTCTTACAATTACATGAAAATTTATTCAAATGTAAAAGATAATAAAAAAAACATTTACCTTTTTAAATATAATTACGTCCTATACAGACTAGGAAGTTGGAGACTGCTGATGTTATTGTACGCAGCCCAGCCATCTGAAATAATGTGCGTACACTGTCTACAACTTAAGAATTTAAAATAACTACATTTATAGCACATGTTGCAAAAAAAAAGAACCTTATGTGTTCAACGGCGCGAATTACACGCATACGTGTACAGTTTTATAGTTACAAAAGATGTCTGCTACATGCTTAGTACCTGATAGTGAAATTTTAAGCGTTGCTGCTATTCTGGCAGAAGAATGGAATATGCGCCAGTTATGGGACGTCAACAAACTACGGAATTGGCCATCAAATGGCTTGCACGAAGACTCCTGAAGAACTACGCCTTATGCCAACAGTGCGGTGTTCGGTGTGCGCTGGTGAAGTATTCTACAGGCTTAGATGGGTGTAGATGACAGTGCAGAATATGCCACCATCGCATCCCAATCAAAAAGGGGTCTTTTTCCAAAGTCATCTGCCTCTGGGAACAATTACAAGCATCGTGTATTTTTGGGCGCGTAATATGCCCCAACAACACATTGTGCATGAGACCGGCATGAGCAAAAGAATTATCATTGACTGGGCGAATTTTTGCCGGGAGTAATGTGCCAAATATTTTGACACAAATCCGACAGTTCTCGGTGGATTTGATGACAATGGGGAGCCATTAATCGTCGAAATAGACGAAACCTACTATTTCCACCGAAAATATCACAGGGGGGCTATACGGACAGGTCATTGGGTGTTTGGCGGCATAGAGAGAGCGTCAAGAAAGTGCTTCTTGATAGAAGTGGCAGACAGGACGGCTGATACACTGGAGGGCCTGATACAGCGGTTCATTTTACCAGGTACGCACATTATTTCAGATGGCTGGGCTGCGTACAATAACATAGTCTCAACAATGGTGTGTATTTGCATTCGGTTGTCGTCCATCAGGAAAACTTCGTGGATCCCGAAGACCGCGACATACACATCCAGAATATTGAAAACATGTGGATGAGAGCAAAGCGTAAGCTGAAATTCCAATGTGGTTTTAGCAGAGCTTTGTTTTCATCATACCTGCACGAATTTGCCCTCCGGAGTAGATACAGCAATACCGCTTTTTTCTCCAACTTCCTAGTCTGTATAGGACGTAATTATATTTAAAAAGGTAAATGTTTTTTTTATTATCTTTTACATTTGAATAAATTTTCATGTAATTGTAAGACAGTAGCATATACTTTTTTATTTTAAATTCTTAAGTTATAGACAGTTTAAAATCTTAACTTTCAAAGAAATTAAAAGTAATTATTTTAATTAATGTCGTGTAATTAATCCAACATTCAAAAGGTTTTTTTTTTATTATTATCTTTTACATTTGATTAAATTTTAATTTATTTGTAATATAACAACATACATGTCAGATTCTCAAGCAATTTAGTTTAAATTTTAAACAATAGAGGGCAAACAACCATAGACCGTTATAGTGAACTTTTACCTTAATTTTTATTGGGCAACCCATTCCTAAAAGCAATAAATTAATTAATAGTCAAGATCAAATCTCATTTAGCAATATTCATACTAAAAAGAATATTTTTTTAATAATATACTTACATAATCAGAAGTTTTTATTTTATTTTTTTGAATTTTTTATTATTTATTTTTGTAAAAATATGTTGTTAAATATATGAAGTCAGGATAAGGAAATTGCAGAAACTAATAATTTTTTAAAGAATGAAGAAAACAATTTTTTTTTTTATTAATGATTCATTCACATTTAGATATACAATCAGCTGTGTGAATTTTCATTCTTTAATTTTTTGAATATGTTTACAAACAAATTGTTATTCAGCA